>CM070696.1:16027516-17233766 GCA_036346265.1 Melocanna baccifera | reverse complement strand
TTCTCGGGAAATCCTCCATGGAGTACTTGGTTATCACGATTATCTTTCTCGGAAATTCTTTCATGAGGTACTTGGTGATCACGATCCATCATGAAAATTCTTCCACGGTGTACATGCAAATCACGGTCGCCCATCTTGATTCTTGTGAGAAGAACTTGAATAACATAACTCACTACTTGACATAGGTGTGCTTTTGCGAGGGAACAGGAGCCTTATATTAACTCAAAGCAGGGTAATACAGTTGTAAGAAAGTCTGGTGCCTGATTTAACAAAGTACACAAATGAAGATCTTTCGGTGCCCATCTTGCACGAAGATGAGCCGCCGTATTTGCCACTCGAAGGGCAAAACAAACTCGGTGAAAAGTCCCTACTTCTCCTCAACAGACTTACCAAAAATCAATTCAGATAAGCATGATCTTTATTGCATACTCGATTAGCTTTTGCCCATTTTTGGGCAAATTTTGACCTTGGCAAATTGTATCAAAATTTCATATTGTCAAAATATAGTCACAAAATTTCAACTGCAAACCAAAATAATACTAAGGTCCTGTTCTTTTGCGGCTTCTAAAAGCCGCTTTTGACTTTTGTTACAGTAACTAACTTTTAAACAGAGTATTTTTTTAAGATGGGGTCTACAAGTTAATTGTAGTACACGTTAAAAAACCAATATCTGTACTATCAAAAATCGCAAGCAAGTATCTCTCTTTCCGCAATCTCTGTCGCAAATAGCCAAAAAGCCATCAGCCGCAGCAAAAAAGAACAGACCCTAAATCTAGCTAGAACTAGAACAATTTTTATTGTTTAACCCATTTTTAATTTATTTTTATTAATGATTCTACGCAAAACTTATTTCCAAATCTAATCTTTTTTTACCACGCCACGAGGTAGGTCCAACGCCGAGCAAAAAAATAACCTGTTTGGCCATGCCACCACGTGTGGCATGGCAAAGTTTGGCTATAAAATTGATGACGTTGCATGTATTTGCCACGCTATGAGCTATTGCGTGGTCAAAAGTATCGGATCTGGAAATAAAATTGGGAATCAGTTATTAATAAAATATTTTTGAAAAAGATTATTTAATAAAAATCCTGGCACTACCACAACGTCTCTTAAATCCTCCTAAAAATGCTGATACAATATACTCTCCACGATTAAACCAAATCGTGTACGGTGCATCTTTTTGATATGCATTTATTCCATGCCAAATAAACACAAATCCATAGATTCCACAATTCCAAATCAAAATTTGTCCACTTTGCCAGCCGTACACACGGTTGACCCCTTCAGCTGCTGGGTGGCATCCCAACAGTTCGTCCCACTAAAAAAAAGCAAACCGAGTGTCACGTCTCGGCCAAACTACTCCACATCCCACGAGAAAACGGAGACTAAGAAAGTAATCCACTAACTCTCCCTCCCGATCTCGGCAGCGGCGGCATCGCCGAGGTAGATGGCCGGCCGGCGAGAGGGCTCCCTGATGCGCGGAGGCGGGGGTGGGCAGCCGCTGTCGCGCGGGTCCCGCATCGCGGCGGCGGTGACCGTCGGCGTCGCGCTCGGCTGCGTCTGCGCGTTCCTCTATCCCGACGGCCTCCTCTCCCGGTCCTCCGACCCCACCCTCCGTTGGCCTCGCCGGGTAGCCTCTTCCTCCCTTCTTCATTGCCTTTCCGTTTGGTTGCGTGGGAGGTGAGAGTCGGGGATTATTGGGGCTTGGGCTGGGTTAGTACTAATTGTTGGTTTTGTGATATCTCTTTGGCTGGAAAGTTTTCCGATGTTGATCCACTTAATGTGAAATCCATTTTTGTTCGTGTACGATTCCTTTTGGACGAATGCAACAATAACGATGGGCGAATGAAAAAAGGAACTCTTAGTCAACCAGATGTATGCGTGAGAACCGAAGCGTTGTAGGGAATCGGGAAGGTGTGCATTTTCCTGGTCCAGACCAATTAAGATCAAACTGTGAAGAACGCTTAAAAGGATGCAGTGATATGAAGGTAACTGCCTAGAGATAAGCAGAAAACGCAGTCAATCAATTGCTAGGATCATATAACTTTAAACTGGATAAGGACATGCGCATAGCCGTAGTAGATCCAAAGAGATGATTATTGTAGTTAACAAAATCAAGATTTTGCGATTTTACTCTGTTTCTCTGATTGCTGCTATGCTTTGTGATTACTCAAGAATGTGGTGGGGCTGGTTATTACATCTGGTGAAGTGGTTGGTGGAATGATTCGTCCCTGGTATGCTTGTTAGCATGTTGGCAGCACATGCTGCTAGATTGTGTTGCAAGAAATGAGGGATGCATGTGGACCTTTCCCCAATCAATACCATGTTTGGTAATGCCTGCAGCCTGTAGATTGTTCTAGTATTTCCTCTAGCGGCGCATCTATTCATTTTTATCCATTTACGAACAAACATTATTTCAAGCAGTGGTATTCAATTTTGTGGTGCCTATAGCTGTGACGTACAGTCAAGGTACTAGCAGTGGGTTGTATCAAGTAATATATGAAAAAGGAATTAGGCTGAAACAGGAAAAACACATAACTAGTTAGCAATGGGAATTTCAAATCGCAAATAACTCGAGAAGACAGAGAATAGAAGTGTGAACTTCAATTCTAGGTGCTCCCAAGGTTCTTATCCCATTGTGATACTCATACACTCATACTCCGCATGACCATGCCCACGTAGTCTCAATTCTCACCTTTACTGACTGAGATAGATAGCATTAAATTTTAAGAATACTTTCTTTTACTTTTGCATTTATCATATTTCTCAGTCTTGCCATGGACTTCAATTTGGTGGCAAATATTTCATTTTTAACAAAATTTTAGTTTGTAAAGGCATTGCCTTGTGGGCCTTATGTTAGCAATTTTTTAATCTATATTCACCGTTTTCTTATCGAGAGAGTGTTTTGTCTTTGTTGGGTGGTCGTGGTGGTTGCTTTATTCCTATCTAAGTAAATAGGAATTGTGTTAGCAAAGTCAGTGGAGCACAGTATCCTTGCCTTTTCCTATCAGCCGCTGGATCCAACGCTGACAGACGGGACCTGCAGATACAGTATAGGTACAGTAAATACGAACAGCAAGACACGCCGGCATGCTAGACTCTTTTCGCTGTGCCTGCAGTGTGTTCCCTGCCCTACGGCAGAAGATATGCTTCCAAACAAATAAGGATAATTTCAGCAGGCTACACTTTAGAACACTTTAGACTTCTACAACCTACATTTTGTTTTACACTTTTACTAATAGTTTTTAATGTATATTGTTTCTAAATTATTGCTTTGTATTTCAAAATTATATGACCTATCATTTCACTTATAAACACGTATTATTTAAGATTAACTATTAGCATTTAACATAGTACATAATAAGATAAATGCAAAATGTTGTTGAAGTACAAACAATTGAGTAATGAGCACAAATTTAGTATTGGAGAAGCCACTTCAAGTGAATACTGTGAAGGTAACCAAGGAATCCTGAAATTTCTTATACTGAGATAGTCGTATAATAATTTCACTGCCAAAAACTTATAAGGTGCAATCATTTATTTGTCTGCTCGTGGTTTGTATGCAGTGTTACAGGATACTATAGAACCATTTTGTTCAGGATCATGCACATCTATGCCAAAAATCAAATGTTTATACTCTTTCTTCATAGCTTATGCGTTTACATGTTCCTTGTTGGTTGTTTAATAATTTGATTAGGACATTAGATGCATTTTGCTGAAGAATGTTTTCTATGTTATCACATACTGTTTTTACAACTATATTTTCTATCCTTATTCTTTAGGCTGACTCAGTTGCTTGTGAGACATCTGAGGGAGTTGCCAATCTAAAGTCACAGTTGGCATCATTGGAGAGAAAAAATGCTGAATTTATGAAGCAGATAAATGAACTATCAATAAAGCTTCAAATGGCTGGACAAGGAAAAAACGAGGTTCTGTATAAAGCTGGTCCTTTTGGTACTGTGAAGGCTCTTAGAACAAATCCAACAGTTATTCCTGATGAATACATCAATCCCAGATTGGCCAAGATATTGCAACAGGTTGCTGTAAAGAAAGAACTTATCGTTGCATTGGCAAACTCAAACGTGAAAGAGAAGCTTGAGATGTGGTTTACTAACATCAAACGAGTTGGGATTTCAAATTATTTAGTTGTTGCATTAGATGACAACATAGAGAACTTCTGCAAGTCCAAAGATGTCCCAGTTTACCGGCGGGATCCTGATGAAGGCATTGACAACATTGGAAGGACAGGTGGAAACCATGCTGTTTCTGCACTGAAGTTTCGCATATTGAGGGAATTCTTGCAGCTTGGATACTGTGTTCTCCTCTCTGATATTGATATTATTTTCTTCCAAAATCCCTTTGATTATCTTTACAGAGATTCTGATGTAGAGTCCATGAGCGACGGCCACAACAATATGACAGCTTATGGTTTCAATGACGTGTTTGATGAGCCTTCAATGGGCTGGGCGAGATATGCACACACGATGCGTATATGGGTTTATAATTCTGGATTTTTCTTCATAAGACCAACAGTTCCTTCAATTGAGCTCTTGGATAGGGTAGCTGGTCGCCTTTCTCGTGAACCCAAATCATGGGACCAAGCAGTTTTCAATGAGGAACTGTTTTTCCCCTCGCATCCTGGTTATGAAGGTCTTCACGCATCCAAAAGAACCATGGATATCTACCTCTTTATGAACAGCAAAGTTCTCTTCAAGACTGTGAGGAAAGATGCTCATCTGCGGAAGTTGAAGCCAGTGATTGTGCATTTGAACTACCATCCTGATAAGTCGGAGCGCATGAAAGCAGTGATTGAGTTTTATGTTAATGGAAAGCAAAATGCACTCGAACATTTCCCTGATGGATCAGAATGATATACTGCAGCTTTTCTAGAACAGCAAACGAACATTCTTTATATCTAGTCCTCTTGAAACTCTGCTGGAAGCACACGTCAGTATTATCTATAAAGGACGCATTATCCTTTCGGATCCATTGTGCTTGAGATGTTGACTTTCAGTAAGCATCTAACCTGAAAACTTCTGCAGTTGAAATGTGAACTCAGATATCAGTCTTCATACTGTCGTATAATTGATTCATGACATCAAGTAGGGAGGGTCGTTGTGGTCACAGTCGTGTTAATAAGCTAGCCAAGCGAGTGTAATCTCCTGGTAATGTTCCATTTCTTGAAAGCCACTGGGCTCATTCGTAAGACTTGCTAGGTCTCATGTTGGTGGGGAATCCTTTGATGTCTTGTTTGGAACATAAGAATTTTTCTAGATTCGTGTAGAAATTAAACAGACAGTTGTATTCAAAATTTATGTGTTCCACGACCCTCGTATACGAGGGTAACCCCTATTGGAGGTATACGATACGAGGGTAACCCCCATTGGAGGTGGGCCACCTTATGATCTTTCTTGGGAGGATGGTTCCGTACATCCAAGTCCCTGTGAGTTTATGATTAGGGGTGTAAACGAAACGGATAATTTTCATCCGACCGATCGATCGAAGGCTCGCAGAGCGAATACGGAAGAGGTAAATGGGTATCCGATACTATTCGCGTCTGACTTTGACTTTGAGAAAAAAATATGGAATAAGATATAGGATGAATTATATCCGTCCGTATTTATCTGTAAGTTAAGTGATATAAGTAAGTTTATTATGACTTCACTTAGAACAAGATAACATATATGCAGATTATCGTATCTAAATAAACGGAGAATACCGAGTGCTCTATTCAATATCTCGACGATTAGTCTCTCTGTGTTCGTTTTGATTGTACTTTACTATCCAATGTCCTATGTAAAAAAGTGAATAATTTTCATTCGGTCGATCGTCCGAAAGCTTATGGAATGAATATGGAATGGAGAAATAGGTATCTGGTATTATTCGTGTCCGACTTTAACCCCAAGAAAAAAAATACGGAATATGATACAGGATAAGTGATATTCGTCTATATCCACTCCGATTGCACTCCTACTTATATGGGCAGCAAGAGTACAAGTTCCCATCATTATGGAACGTGGTATTTTTTTAAAAAATTTTTGCAATATATGAAAATTTTGTATTCCAAACAAGCCCTTGACCTATTACTAGAGCACGCGACGACTGGACAAGACGAGAATCTTCCCCTCAACGGGCAGTTCGCAGACAACGAAATTTTCATAGGCCTGACGCAGGAAAATTCGATACCCACTTCGAGAAGAAAAGAAAACGAAAAAGAAAAATTCGACACCAAGGTGGCCCAACTAACGAGGCACTGAACGGACGCTGGGGTGGCCCAGAAATTACGCGTGCTTCCCAGCGGAGCTTGGGCCATGGTTCTGCCCATCTGATGCGAGCTGAGCCCATCAAGGGCGCTTACGGCCCATAAGCAGGCCCAGCAGGTGACCCGCCGCCTTCTCTCATCTTTAGCTCCCGCGCGGACGCGTCCATCTCATTTCGCTCCCCCGCCTCGTCCTCACTTCTCCCTCGCTCGCTTCCTCCTCGCTTCTCCGCCCTGTCTCGTCCTCTCCCGAGCGATTGACCGAGACTTCTCGCCCCCAATTCGAACCCCCCCGTCCATTTCTGAATTCGCGTGCTTAATTTCTCGATTTTACTCCAGTTTTTTGGATGAGTTCGAGTTCGTGCGCTTAATTTTTCGGTTTTACTCTAGGGTTTTGGTCGAGTTCGAGTTCGTGCGCTTAATTTCGGCTTTACTCAGGTTTTTGAACGAGTCCGAGTTAGTGTGCTTAACCTGGTCTAATTTTAAATCTTTCGTTCGTTCTCGAATTTTTGTGCTTATCCTAGGTTTCGAGGACATGGTTCTAATTCGTGTGCATTGCTTGGGCTAATTCAAATTTCTCGTGCACTCCGGAGTTTGTATGCTTATGTGAGACCCCCATGTCATTATCCCTCGGATAATTACGCGGTGACATACGGATTACTATTTACCTGATCAGTAAAACACTGCTTCGGCAAATAATAAGCCTTTACCAGAGTAGCGCAACAGAACAATAATATAGATATTGTCTTCTTTATTACAATAGTTGCCACAGGGCTTAAAGTCTGGCTTTACAAAAGTAGATAGCAAAAATATAAACTAGCTCCTCCAAGGCCCTCCTGTCCGCTCCACTGGGTCGCCTACTCGTCCTAGCCGAAGTATACGGGGTCCACCTCGTCTGACTCCTCTGAATCGCCATCCTCCTCTCCAGCGAACTCTGTGAATCCTGTTTCCCCTTCGTCCTGCTCGTAGTAAGCCTCAAGCGAAGTGGGGTTTAACAAAGGAAAATAATAGCAAGGGTGAGTACCACGGTACTCAGCAAGCATAATATTAGCAAGGTGCACTGTATGCCTCTCATGTCCTTAATCCATATTCTAATCTTTTTATTTCTAAAATACTCTTACCCAAAATAGCTGTCATCTTGTGATAAAAACTTTCCATTCTCATACCCGGTGCGGCAAGATCCCTTGTGATCACCGTAGTCCACAATCCAGTGAACTGGCATGAATTCATGATTTATGCACTGCGCAGGCTTGTACCACTGTACCCAAAACTACTCTGAACCTTTTTGAACAAGGCTTTCCACACTGCCTTAGGTGTGGAATCAGGCTCAAAGTACAGAACCTTTCTCCGATTACGTTACTCCATCCACCAGCCCATCTATTATCCATCGGTGTACCAAGTCGCTCACTTGGGCTCCACCGATTTCCAATAGTGTTTGGTTGGACCGGCTCCCGGCTCCAACACTCCCCCTCGTGCTTACCCTATGTGGTGGCATGGTTAACGTAACGGGATACTGATTTCTGCCCGTCCGAAACGGGAGATTGGTTGGTACGATATTACGGTTCCCGATCCGAGTAAAAACGTGTAAGTCCTTCCATCATAGCCATATGTAAAGGGGTCCGCCTGGCCTCTCTCATTCCTTTCCCTGAACCCCTTTACCCACCATAATTATATCTATACATATATATATATATATATATATATATATATATATATATATATATATATGCTTGTGGGCCCGCTGCTCCTCTCAACGGTACCACAGCTACTAGCTCTTTCTTTCTTCTCTTTCTCTTTCTTTTTCTCCTCTTTCCTCTTCTTAACTCATTCTTGCTTACATCTGTACCAGTGCATTTCTTCTCTTTCTAAAAAAAACAGTTTTTATGCATTTAATAAAGCTTGCATCTCTCCTCTCAACTAGGTGTATGATCAAAATAAAGCTTGCCTGAGTTGTAGCGTGAACTGGAATCAATAAAAAGTGATTTTGCTCTTTCGACGGGCGCCGGCTCAGATTCTGCAATGCCGAGGCTAGGCTTAACAAAATAGGTCATTATAATATTAATTCTTTAGAATTCATTTTCCTTCCTTATATACATATACCCACATAAGTATATATGCATATACATATACACACATGTGTATATATATATACATACACACCACTATATATATATATATATATATATATATATATATATATATATATATATATATATATATATATATGAGCTCTCACACATATATATACGTACATATATACACAACTACATAATCAAGAATTATTTACTGAAATTTTAGGAACAATAGCATCTATTGGAGATGCTCTTAAATTAATTTAATTGCAACAAAAAGGATTTTGATAGCTAGCAAATTATAAAAATCAGAATAGAATAAAATCCTCATCTGCCCCGGCCCAACCGGCGCCGCCTCTCCCCTTTTCTTTCTTGCTTCCACCGATTTCCCCAACACTCCATTCCACTGCCGCCTGCTCTCCTCCTCCCTCTATCCTACTGCACCACCTCTCTCTCCCTTCTTCTCACTAGCGCCGCCGCCTACCACTACTCCCGCCGCCTCCATCGCCGGAAAATCCCCTTCCCTCTCTACTTCCCATGCCGCCGCCACCCCCTGCTCCTCTCTCCGAGCGCCCTCTCTCTCGGCTCCCCCTCTCTCCCTCCGAGCTCCCCCTCTCTCGGCTCCCCCTCTCTCTCTTCGAGCCCCCCCTCTCGGCTCCCTCTCTCTCTCTCCGAGCTCCCCCTCTCTCGGCTCCCTCTCTCTCTCTCCGAGCTCCCCTTCTCTCTCTCTCTCTCTCTCGGCTGCTTGGATCCGGGCGGATCTGGCCTCAGGCTCCACAGGGAGGTTTATTGTAGCTACTACTTGTTGCTAGAGGGTTTCTTGGGTAAGTGCTAAATCTATGTGTGATGTGTGTGCAGGAGAAGAAGATGGGGGACCTACTTGCTGTCGGGCTGAAAAGGGAAGGTTGGGGTGGAAGGTTGCAGGATCTGCTTCACGTGGTTGTTATCGTGGAGGAGGTTGTGGTTGCGGATCCTTGTCGGGGTCGATTGGATGTAGTGGTCCCCTGGTGGCCTCCTTGCTCCTTGCACTTGTCGGCTCGCTCCTGTGGCTGCTTGACGTCACTCCACCGGAGCTCCTTCTGGGTTCTTGTGGTGATGAAGACGCTGGGTCCCCTTTCTCTTCTCCTTGCAGCTACGGCTCCGATTCTTACCTGTAGACCTTCAGTTGGGGATGCATCTTGAGGGAGGCTTGGGAATGTGGGAATGCTGGTGGGTGTATTGCTGGCCGTCTTTGGCTCTGGGAGTACTTCGTGGCTGTGGTTTGTGCTGCTTGTGAACGCATAGGGAAGTGCTGGGGGTGATGAACTGGGCAAGGGGGAGGTAACATTCGGTCTTTGCCTACCTGAGGCTGTCTTGCCTGGCTGCAGCTGGCTTGTCCTTGTGCTTATTCCCTTCTGTGTCTTGAGTCCCTGTGCTGGGGATCCTTCGGTTTGAAGGGTGGTCCGAACACTGTTGCTACAGTGGCCGAAAATGAGAGATGCTTGTGGGCTGTGTGGGCTGAAAGAATAGCAGTGGGCTTTGTGACTTAAATGTTTTGTTGCTTCTGTGGGCTGAAATGAAAGTAAGGGCTGAAATGAATATTGTTTGCGGGCTTTTTGGGCTGAGGTAGGTATTGTGGGTTTGGTTCTCAAATTGCCGAGTGATGATGCCCACAGAGACGAGAGGTGCCGACCGGCCCGGGACGGTCTGGGGAGCCTCTAAGACGGTCTCGCCAATGCCCTAGCGGCCCAAGGGCAACTGACGGCAATCCACTTCTTCACTCCCTTTATTCTCCCTTGGATTACTAGCTATCTAGTTTTCTAGTTACTAAAGAAAACAGGTTTGGTCGGACACTAATGGCAGTCTAATTGCAGGTTATGGACGAAAGGCGCTACTCGGCTCTCACCCCGCAACCACGAAGATACAAACTCTCACTCCTCCACCTCCCTTTTTGAAAGCCATTTTTGTAAATACAATGCAATTAGTATATTTGAGGCAATTGCAAAAGTAAATTTCAATTGTAAACTTGTTTGTAAATATTTTCATGAAATGCATTGCAATATGTAAATTCATTTTGTATTTGAAATTGTAATATAGTTTGATAAAATGCTATGCACTCATGAAATTTTAATTTGTACCCAAAATTGCAATAGAATTGATGTGATGAATGATTACAATGATTAGATGCTTAAATTAATAAATACTACAGCTTGGTCATTTAATCAGGGTATTAGGGTTAGGGTTCTTTCAGCTTATTCTAGGTTTAAGCACGAGTTCGAATTAGTGTGCATAGCTGGATTAATTCAAATTTCTTGTGCGTTCTCGAATTTGCATATTATTCTAGGTTTAGTCAAGTTCAAATTGAAGTGCTTAAGCTGCCTTGTTTGGTGCTTATCGCCAAAATCCCCGAATTTTGTCCTTAATCTATTGATCTTAATATGCCTTATTCCAAATTTTAGCCCAATTTCTCGAATCCGTGTACTCAATCTGTTGACAGTAGTATGTGTTTAATCAGGGAGTTCAAATTTACGTGATCCAAATGTCATATTCAAATATCCTGTCCATTCGATTTCTCTGCTCTATCGATCTGTGTTAGGATCTATCTGTGTTTGTGCAAATTGTTGGGAATGGATCACTCAAGAAAACAAGGGATAGAGGAAAGAAAACAGATTCGTAGTATTATAAAATCTCATACTTTATTTACTCAGAACTGAAGCTTATAGGCCTGTTTTATTTTTAACATATAACTGTGATTTATGATTTTTAGTTAAAATTTTTAAATTTTGGGTTGTCCACGGTAGAGATTACGAAGAAAGAAATCAGCTTTGCAATTTTAACTAGTACAGATGTTGGATTTTTAACGTATATTATAATTAACTTGTAGACTCTATCTTAAAAAAATATTTCGTTTTAAAATTAGATATTATAGTAAAAATCAAAAACCGCAAAGAACAAACTAGCTTACATTGCAAAGGAGCTACTAAGTCTAGTTATAGACTTCAAATATCGACCCTAGGCTAAACCGACTCAAATGTACAGCTCATATTCATGCTGAACTCAGTACAAGAACAAAGCAGCACTAACTAAGCTCTAGTTCACTTAACTAATCAATATGCTCTTGACTTTCTTTACCTCATAAGACTCCATGTCTAGCTCATGTACTATTTCATTGCCAGCTCAATTAACAGCTCAATCCAACTCTTGTTTTTGCTCGAAGCTTCAAGGGCCAACAACAACTAAGTACTGATCAAGCATGACAACTTCCATTGTTGGTTCTTGCAGCAAACTAACCACCCAACCATTCCAACTATCTTGTGTTCTAGGGTTAGGGTTATAGAAAAATAAGTGTTATAGTGTGCTTTCTTGTTTTCGATGTAGAGTGACCGTAAAATTTTCATCTTCAAATAGCAATATATCAACGTTATTCATCACTCATAGTGTTTTTTTGTTTTAGTTGATTTGCTTTTATATATTTTTTTAATCTCTTCACTCCCCTTCTAGATCTTGATATGTGTTAAGGACATGTAAGTGATGGATATGACTCATAGAGATCAAAATCACATCCATATAAGCACCAAGTCTTGCAAAATTTTGAAGTTACCTGATGTTGCTTCGATATATGGATCTTGCGGTTTCTTGATTGCAGGGTTTTTGCTTAGAATCTTCGAGGGAAATAACTTATTGTGACATACAAAAACTCTTTTAGAGCTATCTTAGCTATCATATACCTATGAGTAAATTATCTTTACTACTTTAAAAGAAGGAGTTGGTGGTTGATGAGTCCTCCTTCACTTTTTCTTAGCCATTCGATCTGATTACGAAATAAAATCCGAACCGTCTACCTCACAGCCCCCTCCCCCCACCCTCCACCCCGTGTGCCGCCTCCTCCCCTCCCTCTATCTCTCTCGCAACCGCACCGCCTCCCCCCATCTCCCGCGTGCCGCTCCTCCTCCCCCTACCCCTCCGCCTCACCAACCAAACTCGTGCGCTGCCTCGTTTCTTCCGCCTCTCTCCATCGCCCCTCCCGCCGCCGCGCAGCCCTCGCCTCCTCCCTGCCTCGTTTCTTCCGCCTCTCTCCATTGCCCCTCTCGCCGCCGCGCAGCCCTCGCCTCCTCCCCTCCTCCACCCTCACCACCTGCACCCCCCCCGTGCCACCGCCGCCGCCTCCCCCTCTCCGTCCCCCGCACCGCCGCCTCCTACTCCCCCCACCCTTCTCCCTCCTCCGCCGCCGCATCCTCCCCTCCCTCCGCCCTCACCGAGCGGGCGGATATCTGCCACAAGGGCTACAAGGTGTCGGTGGACGCGGACGAGGGGCGGCGCCGGCCCCAGATCACCATGGTGGAGATCCGCAAGACCGACTGCGATCGTGCCATCAACGACAGGAGGCGGTGCCCTTTGGCGGAGCCGCTGGCCGCGCACTCGTCGGTTCTTGATAAGAAGGTAGGTTTTGGGTGGTTCTTTCGGTCTGGTGGATTGTGGGGTTGTTGAATCTGTGCCTTCTGGGGATTTGATTTGAGGCCACCTGATTTTTTTGTTGGTTGTTGCGTATGTGTAGTTGGATAGCCTGCCGTCGTTGGTGCAAGGGGTGTACTCGGATGACAAAGAAGATGCGCTTGAGGCGACCACGCAGATTCGTGAAGTCGCTCTCGATCGGTATCTTTGCTACTTTCCCCGAAATTCCCAATCCTTCTTTCGTGTTCTTGAAATTGCTAGAATTTTTTCGGATTTTACTATTCATCATGTGGGTTTTCGGAATTTCCATTCAATTTTTCTTGTTGCTTGGTTTCACTGTCCAAATTGCAATTAAACATATGTTAACTACGTGGGTTCCTCTGGATAATGTTTTCAGAGCGTTGTCCTCCGATCGAGGAGGTGATTAGCTTCGGAGTGGTGCCTCGCTTTGTACAGTTGCTCACCAGGGAGGACTATCCTCAGCTCCAGGTCTGTAGCAATTATGCCAATTCGACAATGCCATTACTTTTAACTTGACTACAGCTGAGATAGACACTGTGTTTTAAGCTTTTACATGGGCTTTGAAAAAAATTGTAATGGTTCATTGTAAACAAGGAGAAGTTCCTTGTGTTCAAGCTGTTTGTGAACCGAACAAGCGATTGCATGTATACTTGAAAACCAAAAACTGTTATTGCTCCTCAAACTTAACAATACAGGCATACAGCTTTAGTTATTGATAATCACAATGTTGTTTGCTTTAATATGCTTAAGACGTCTCTCCGTATGGTGTTAATGGCAAACTATTTTGAAAGAACCATTGAATTGTTGCTGCAGTTTGAGGCAGCATGGGCTTTCACCAACATTGCTTCGGGAACATCAGAGAACACCAAGGTGGTTGTTGATCATGGTGCTGTGCCCATCTTCATGAAGCTCCTCAGCTCGCCAAGCCAGGATGTCTCCCACTACTGCAGCAGCTCAATGAGCATGCCAAACTCTCGATGCTGAGGAATGCTTCCTGGATGCTCTCCAACTTCTGCCGTGGCAAGCCACAGCCCAACTTTGAGCATGTATGATGGAGCTCTTATGGTGCACTGTTGTATACTTTTTTCCTGACTGATTGATCGTTCTGTGATTGAGCAGGTGAAGCCGGCGCTCCCAGCATTGCAGCAACTCATCAAATTTCAAGATGAGGAGGTCCTAACTGATGCCTGTTGGGCACTTTCTTACTTGTCTGATGGTAATAATGACAAGATACAAGTTGCAATTGAAGCTGGTGTGTGCCGTCGGCTTGTTGAGCTCCTTACGTAAGTTTTTCTTTTTTCATTTTCATTTTTTCATTTCAGTAATCTTAAGTTAAAGACTGATGCATGAACTACTAACCATTATATCAGCCACCCTTCACCTACGGTGCTCATTCCTGCTCTGCGCGCGGTTGGTAACATTGTCACTGGAGATGATTTGCAGACTCAGGTATTCTTTTGTAACAGAGGTTTATCTTTTTGTGTGAATTGGTTTTGAGTTGCTAACCAATATATTCTGATGTTATCAATAAGTGCATGCGACCGTCAATTTCTGGTCATTCCAATGTTTTTACTTTGTATCTGTGGCCAACAATAAGTTGCACTGTTTTGTCTACCATGATGAAAGTCATATTCTGTGTTGCATGCTTGGTAACATTGTACCTTAGAGCAAATTTAATAAATCACTTTTTCCTGATTGTATCCATTGCTATGTAGATGCCGTACGTGTTACTTTTTATTATGTAAAAGGTGCTGCTGCTTGTGGTTACAAGAAATTTTTCCCTATTTTCTTGTGCCAAAGTAAAATCTTTGTTATATGTGTTAACCATCAGAGCACAGGAGAATTTGTTTTCACTTGGCTGTTCCCTCATTTTGTAGTTCTCAAACTACAATATGAGTAAAGTAAAATTGTTGTTATATATGTTAAATATGATCTAATTTTCATCTGGTTGTTCTCAAACTGGAATATTACATATGCATACCTTCAAAACTTGAGACACCATGTTATTCCCTGCAAAGTAAAATAATTATTTTCAAAGCTATGCGAATTCCTTACAAACTTGAGCCTTTAATTTTGGAATGGTAAATTATAGGAAAATGATGTTATATTATTATTTTCATAAATTCGTAATTATCGTTGTTGATCTCTCTATTGGGCTTGGTAGCCCTGGTTAAGAAAGCATGAAGCAATAACATTTCTAGCTGGGTAACTTAGCTGCTGCTGTTTCAGTAAGTGCCATACTACCTGGTTTGTAAACCGTTTTCACTTTGACTTATTCAGTGCATGTTATTGTGCTTTGATTAGAAGTCTGTTCACTACTTGAGAAGTGAATGTTAAATGGGTAACGTATGCATTCCCAGTTCCTATGGAAGTACAATGACCTTCATAAGCAATCATTCTGCATGGTGAGAAGGATAGAGGTAGTAATTGCTGAGGCTGAGACCCATGAAATCTGCTTCATAATAAGATATCTTCATTGTTTGTTATGGAAAATGAGTCCAGTATCTACCAAGAAAGATGAACTCAACCTTCACTTCAAATGGTGGATGTGATTGCCATTCTTGTCAAGAGTGCAGTGAGAAATGTGAACTGAAAGCTAACATGAAAACATTCGGTGGAAGTTGCTATGCTTGTAGACATTAAAAATGACTACCTATAATCTAGAGCTATAGAATAGTGTGGTAAATGATATATTATGTCATTGTTACTTTCTCTTATGTATTTTTTATGCTACTGTGATTCCTAATAAAGCATATTCCATCATATGGCTCATGTAAGAATCAATGTCCTTTCTTCTTTCTTTTTTGCCACTTCATGTCCTATAATCCCATTTCTTTCAGTTTTGTGAGCCAAGCTGGGGCTATGGATTAATTTATTTAAATTACATGTCATGTTGCCATTTGAATTCCGTTGCAACGCACAAGCATAGCAACTTAATGGTCTTCTCTTTTATTTCCATGATGTCTACAACAAATTCAACATCAGAACTTCTGACTAATGGTCTTTACAACACTTATTTCAGTTTGAGATCATATTTGATACTATGCATCACTTTTATTTGGTTTTTCGTTGCAACGCACGGGCACCTTACTAGTATCCTAAGATTTTCGAGTTTACTCGGTTTTTGTGTAATCTTACTTCTCTTTAGGAAAGGTTGGAACTTTAACACGGGTCCATACGATTTTTGAATGGAATAGGTTCCTGAGACTCTAAGCAATTGTATTCATAGTTTTATCTTTTTGATTGAGGATTTTGGGAGTTGCACTATTTTTGATTTTGCTTGGGCGGAGACCGGGCTGAAGCGCGTTTTACACGTGAAGTGCCGTGTTTTCGGCCCAAAAAGGACGGCTGTCTGGGCCAAAACCAAGTCTGGTCGGTGGGTTGTGCGGCGGAGGCCTGAGCAATAGTGGCCATGAAGGTTCGCGATAGTTGGGCTAATTTGGGGTCAGGTGGTTTCGCCGAGCGGGCTTGGCCGTGCGAGGGTGGGTGGAAATTTCGGCGGAACCCCGTCAAAGTGGCACGAAAACAGCACGGACAAGCACCAATCTCTCGTTTAGGAAAAAAAATTGTACTTTCTGTTCGTCCCGGCGTCGGCACTCGACACGGCTGTAAACGTTCCCGATTCATCTCGTGTCATCCGGGATTAATCTTGCTGGACTTGTCCAAAGAGTCCAACTAGTCGCCCGACCACTCTTCTGATTCAACGTCGGATCTCAACGTTTTGCGTTGGTCCACGACAAAAATTGCCATAGTTATTATCGTTGGACACCGGCCAACCACACCCTAGGTTATAAATCTTTGTTCTATCAAAAACGTTATTCGGGGGACGTCCTCGTCTGCAGGAGACCCATCGTTATTTCCAACGGGCTTAAATCAACTGCATCTAGATCAGATCGTGATAGACACATGGCTCAAAACTGGACGGCTAAAGGCTTTATCAGTGGACCTAGATCTCCTCCATACATGCATCCATCAGATGAGCAGCATGCATGCATGTGATCCTGCTTATCCGCCGTAGCCTGATTGCGCCGCGGTGTTTGCGCTGCATGCATGCGTGCCAACAACTCAAATCAAATCATCCAGACTGTACTGGCCAGTGGCTACGCGAAGGATGGGAGCAGCCCGGCTCGAGCTTGCCGGGATCGGCGGGTCAACCGGTCGCTGCCGAGGCGCCAGTGCGGGGGGCAGCGACGGCTCGCATTGCAGTGTGCCGCTTCCTTGCCGGCGTTAATCCGGCCTCTCGCCGGCACCATTACGGCTCCTTCCGCCCTGCACGGCACTTGCGCCAGCGGAACCTCGCGAGAGGTACGTCCATCAAATCTTGTCAGCCGTAGCTGATAACGATGCTAACTCCCTCGATCGATCGATCCTGCATGAGTCAATGGTAGTGTATATATGTTACATGTTTCATTTTATTGGGATACGGATAAACTACACTAATGTAAATTAAAAAAATTCTACCGCGTAAACCAGGAAGCTATGCGAGTAAGAAATCATATATCGTTACCACTAGACGCGCATTGCAGCGGAAATAGAGTTGAAACAGCCGATTCAATGAAGAGTGTGTTGGTGTAAGCGAAAGTAGTCGATCGTCATTCAGCCAACCTTCTCCTCTTTGCGATCGTCCCGATCAGTGCCGCAGTCGTAGCGACGCCTCCACTGAGGTCCACACGTCCAAGGAGAAAACACCGTACGTCGGTGTACTAGCACCAGCGCGCACGGCAGGGGTTATGAGAGGTGGCGGCTAGGGTTTTTGGGATATCGCACTCAGCCTCCGCACCTCTCATCATATGGCCTCCAATCAGATCCTTATCCGATATGAGTGGAGATCGAATCCCACTCGGAAACTATCATCCAGACTCTTATCGTTTCAGCCCATTAAGTGTGTGACTCTGTAGGTTTATATACATTTGGTCATAGGCTAAAAATTCCTTTCTGGTCTATAGGTTAGTAACGGTCCCTAGCAGGACATAACGACCCCCAAATATATATAAAGATAATATCGAACGAACTTATATAATATTTATGTACCGACCCCTTTGTCTCACAATACTAGAACGAACTCAAGGTAAGAAGCGTGCCATTCTATGATAGCTCGATCTTTCACTCAAATTTATGATGAATTACTCAGTTGTGATTGACTCTTCAACCATATTCGGTATGACCATGCACTTTTTTAATCTAACCACATCGAAGGGGCAAATTCTATCTTGATTGCTCATATTCCTCCGTATGTTTCATAGTAAACCCGAAAGCTACCTTTATGACCACTCAGTCACAGAGTAGTGTTTGGTAACTCCTAAGTAAACTATTATACATGTAGGAAATAATGACGATCTCAGGTCTAATAATCCTACATACACTATATATGAGACCAACTGATGACACTTAAGAATATAATAATTCCCGCAGTGTCTCATGGTGAGTCAATTCAACATCATGTTCTCTAACATGTGTCCACATTATTGATTTGACATCCTATATCTATGATTCGTGAAACATTGAAATATAATCATCAATCAATACATGTGTTGATCTGTAAATTATAATTGTTCCACATAATGATATAAGATCAGGGATAATTTAGAATAATATCAAAAATATAAATAAATAGTTTCACGAACAAGTCATATATTTGTTGATCAATATGAAAGACATTTATTCAATAGACAAAATAATATATTATTGAAAAGATCATAAACATAGAAGTGGTACAATCATTTCCATAATTACCTCTAGGATATATCACTAACATATCTTACATGCACTTGGGACGCTTCGCAACTAGGGGTGCAGAAAGGGCTCGGTAGAGCACCAATTCCAGCTGGCGCACCCTTGGGACCCTCCCCAGTGCCATCGCCGGAGGAGGCCTAGCACAACCGATCATCATCTAGCTCAGCATTGCCCCACTTGCACCGGCTACATTTTAGGACGAAACGTCCACCACTATACACAACTAGAGTTAGTAGTCTCTTAATTTGTTTATAAAACCCTTTAATTCAAGGTCGCTATGCGAATTCTCTAACCTACCACTTATCTACATAATACTCAAGATAAAACCAATTAATCATGCATTACAGCCTACAGGCACCCGGCTCTGGAGCTAGCCCACCCAGCCCCGAGGGAGTGGATCCGCCAAATACAATAGTTGAAGACTTGAAAAATGCAAATTACGTTTAGCAACAACCGCATGCGTACAAGCCTGCACATACGACCGACCGATCGATAGCAGTGATCGTGCGTTCTGTCGTTTGAAGTCATCTACAAATCGATCCATCCACTCGTGCCAAACGGCCGGCAGCGGATCACTCGGAGAAACGTACTCGGCCACTGGATGCGCGTCGTCGACTAGCTCGATCGATCGTACGTGCGACTCAACCGTGTGCTCGTCGCATGGGCCCGGGCGTGAAGTGCTGCAGCTCCGGCGGAAGCATGGCTTCCCGGCGATCGAGCACGAGAATACGCTGATTAGGAGGGGTCCTTCGCTGCACGCGAGTTTTATCGAGCAAAGACGACAACGCGGCGAGGCGTCACGTACGTACGGCCCTCCGGTTTGTGCGTTAATCGGCGGCAGATCTGCCTCGTTTTGGCCCAATCCCTCCAAACAACGCGCCAGGCGCCACCGGTGCGTGCTTCGCTTCGCTTGACTTTTCCTGCCATTTTTATGCCATCTAATTTGTTGCATCCACGTACGCATATGCATGCTGATGAATTACCGTGCATGGAAGCTAAGGAATCGCAATTGTTTCCCCCTGATGATAAAGATTGTCTGCGAGCTAAGCGTCGTTCTGCGTGTGCAGCACCGGCACGTGCGTCGTGAGCAAGAGTCAGTGTCTGCCTCGTTGGACATGTCTTGTTGTCATTCGCCGCTACGTTCGAACAAGGCACGACAAGCTGCTCACAGTTTACACTCACAGTGCCATTATTTCCATCGAAAACCAGACGACCAGGAAAAACGGAAACCATCGATTTCGACGCCACGAATTGCCATCGCCGTCGCCATTCTTTGATCCTCATACGGTTGAAAATCACTCTTCATCGTGGACATATCCATGCAGTCACAGTTATTCGGGAACCCAGGTGCCATCCATTGGGGGTACACCACACGCGTACAGCACTGAGGTATCACCTTCGGACATGACATCCTTTGTGTCCTCAGCAGTTGAAACTCTCGATTGAAATTTGAAAAAGGATAGGGGCACGGACGACATGTCAATGGCGCAAGTAGTTAGCTGCTTTTGCATGGAATCATTCTGCAGGCAGAGGGGCCCGCGCGGCAATGTGTGCGCCCTACCTTTGCACAGTGCCCCCCTCTTCCTGCGTGCTGCTTTCCTGCCCTGCATGATTCGACCACAAGCAAGTACCACTGTTTCCACTTCTCCTTTGGGGATGTGCATGTATGTGACCTCCCTGCCTTTTCACATGCCACGATGGAGATGGACTCATCGAACAGTGAGGACGAATGAACGAACGATGCATGCAATGTAAGTACTAGCATGTGTATCCTACAGACTAGCAATGTAATACCACACCTGAAAGTACGTACTGGTTGTTGCTGGTTGCATTTCCTAGGTATGCTATGCTATGCTAGCTAGCCGATGCGTGATGTGCAGCGCCGGGGACAAGCTGCCAGTGTCGCGCATTGCATGTATTTTCGTGCCCGGATGGTTGTCGGTCTTTCTCAGGTCAGTCTGAGTAAGTTGCCTGACAAAAAGGCCCTGCATGCATGTATGCACCACACACTCGATCAGCTTTTGAGGGCGATCACTCAACTGGGCCATGCCATGACCATGACCGAGCGTACAAAAAAGATTGCTTTCTCAAGCGCACAAACTAGTCGCCTCGTTCGTCGACCAAAAGCAGTCTTCTCGATCGCGCTGCCAGTGATGCGTGCATGGGCGCAGTTGTATCATTATGGAACAAATACATCATAACTACTACTCCGTACTCCATTAATTATCTGAACCCATTTGGCATCGATCGATCTGCATGCTGATCTAGTACTATATATGTGCTTGTGTCACTGGAGAATGCAGGCAATGGCGAGCTCAGGAGGCACCGCTTGGCTGCTTGCACTGTCTCGAATCCGTCGCTTAGACGTAGGTATGGAAGAACTGTAAGTACATGCACGATCGATGCTTGTAATCACTGGCTTGATCGTTTTTCCCAAAGGGGATGTACGTAGCATATGTAAATATGCAACAATACAGCTTCGTTCTAAGCAACCTAGCGAGCATGGAGAGGGGAATGATTGTCTCCTTCTCACGCGCTCCATGGAACACTACCTTCGAGAAAAGGAATTGACCGGGGGAGAACATATAACCAGTTCGACCTCTTGATCTAACTGAAAAACATAGTGGAATGTGCATGTCCAACCTGCACACCGGCATGTAGGATAAGAAAGGATGTGCACCAATCACAATGCAACTGTACAGCGAAGAAGAAACTAGTATTAACCCCATGACCTAGAAGAAGGCCTGTGCAAAGTGCTTGCTGGGGCAGAAAAAGAGGGGTCATGTCTCTCCATGCCCACACCTTCCCCCCACCCCCTAAAAAGGAGCTCCCACTATGTGTTCCTCTCTCTCCTTTTGGTCCAAGACCTAGCTTGTGCTTGTCCACTCCTCCTCGACTCAACACCAAGGAGCCAGCAGCCAGATCCCCTTGCTCCTGGTAGACTGCTAGTGGGGATAGGGCCCTTTATCAGGCCTAAACAAAAGCAGTGCCCACTCTCTTATTGCTTCCATAAAATGCACCATCAAGTGTCATCTGCTGATCTGACTTTACATATTCTTAGTACAACCTAGTGAAGTTAATGGAATTTGCCAAGAGCTAGCCATCCACCAAGGATCTACAAGGAAGAATTAATCGTAGTATTACATGCTGATACTTTAGCTAGGAAAACTACTCTCCTAACTTGTGCAACCATCTCCTGCATTTGTGCTTGCTGAACTCTCTTGCATAAAGAGCTAGCAGTCATCAGCCACGAATGCCCATGTACATGTAGCGCATAGATGATGTTCAGATAAAGCCTTCTATAGAGGTATCGCGTTCGCAATTTCGCATCGATTCAGTTCAAACAGACAAATCAGCTTGGTGCTTAGAGACAGTTATCCGATCTCACTCATCATGTGCACATCATCTGAAGATAATCATCTTCAGGATCTTCGTGAACTTTGCTTGCTCGTCCAGTCTCTGCTTGAATTCTTGTTGTCTTATTGAAGGAGTTGGACACAGGTTGCTTGCTAACTATCAATAATTGCATGTTTTATGACGACAAGGACAAGGCTGTGAAAGTGAAGTTCCCAACATATACCAGGGTCAGTATAGTATATCAGTTCTCTTGTAGAGTTGTAGTACAATATATATGACCCAAAAGAAGAGAAATCTCCACTGGACTTCAGAGCTTACCTGTAACACCCTAGGATCTAAACTGGTTTAGGTCTAACTCTCTTATGGATAAGCCACGCACACGTAACAATCAGCTTACGCTTTCGTTCTCGCTTTGCGCAAACGGTTAACCGGAGGTTATTACCAATGGTGTCTATGGGTTTATATGTTAGTGCTTCTCATGTTAAACTAGCAATGCGGGATTAATCCATAACCTCATGTGCACACACACACACATGGACCATCATAGGTCGGGGTGTCACATGCACTCCTTAAAGAATTCAACGTCTTTGTCGGTCCAACATAACCACACTGGGGCAAATGACCAAGACCTCCTCCTCTTGGCACACGTTTGTACGTCCAGTGCTGGTACATATACCATGCCGTGTGTCCACTCTAGGCCCACACGCGCCATGCGTCAAATGTCCACGCCCCTGACTCGTACGCGTCTGTGCAACTGCGAGGGTCGACTCTGATACCACCTTAGGATCCAAACTGGCTTAGGCCTAACCCCATTATGAATAAACCACGCACACGTAACAACCTGCTTGCGTTTTCGCCCTCGCTTCACGTAAAACGGTTAACCGGAGATTATTACTAATGGTGTCTATGGATTTATATATTAGTGTTTATCATGTTAAGCTAGCAATGTAGAATTAATCCAAAACCTCATGTGCACACACACACATGGCTATCATGGACCGGAGTGTCACATTACCTTTTTTTTCTTCTTGGATAAAATCAAAAGCATGCATTCCCGACTAATACAAAGGCTACAAAACGACTGCCAGTATCATGATTTTTTTCAGAACTGGATTGAAAATTTGCTCAGCTTATGGCCCATTTTGTCCCACATATAAGAAAGCGAAAACTTTTCGATGTCTCTAGCTGATGGTACTCCATGGCTCCACGCACTTCTGTATATCGAGGACGTTCCTATGACGCCCTCCATCCGTCGTAATTTAAAAACTTGCAACATGATTAATTAGAAAAAGCCTTCAATAAATTATATAGTGCAAACTTATGAACTGCTCATATAAATAGCACTATAATTTTTTTAATTTGACTTTCGAATATCCAATTTTACAAATCTAACTTGCTTCTTTGGACCTACTAAGCCCGATAGGTACTTACCGAGCTACAGTAGCTCGGTAGGCACCTATCAAACTCCCTTGGCTTGGTAGGTTGCTTACCTAACACCCTGGTTTGGCAGGTTGCCTACTGAGCAACCCATCCATGGCTAATGAGGTTGGTTAGTTCTTAATTAACACGATGATTAAGCATGCACAATGGGCATTCATGTGCCCTGACATGGATGGGTTGGTCAGCAAGCAACCAGCTGAGCCAGGGGAGCTCGGCGGGTGTCTACCGAGCTCCTCTATCTTTGTAGGTATTTGTCGGACTTCGTAGATCCACGAATAAGCTAAATTTATACAAACAGATGTTCGGAGATAAAATTAAAAAATGGCTACCGTACTATTTGCGGGAACAATTCCAAAGTAATATTGAGGCGCTATCATGAAGACTCATGGTATGGAACCTTGGATGATATTTGAAAGGATAAGATTTAATTAGACTTTGAGCATTTTGCAAATAACACCTTATGGATTGAACATTCATATATGAGGGTATCCCACCACCACCTCAAATATATTTACATCTTATATATCCGAATGTTATCCAACGCTCCACATGTGAGTTTGCGTGATAATACTTAGACCAACAATGCTATTCTTACGTGCATTCCCTCAGTACCGATCTCTTACCAATGTGGCCGAGCTGGCGGACGTGGCCAAGCGGCCGATGCAGCGCTGCTAATCCTCCCACCTAAACCAACCCAGGCGCCGCTTCCCTCCCCTCACTACCTCTCGCGTCATCCTAGCCCCCACGCTCCCCTCCGCTGCCTCCTGTCCACCCCCACCAACCCATCCACCATCGGCTGCCTAGTTTGGCCGTGCTGCCCCGTCCGCATCGCTGCCCCGTCCACTAGTTCTTACATACTCTATTTTGGCAAGATGACTGGCATTATGATACTCTGTTTTGTCAAGATGACTGGCATTATGATAGACTACAGTATCATTAATTCTGTTTTGGCTGGTTAGCTTATGCTTACACACAGTTCTAAAATAAGAATAATGTTATGGGATTTTTTTGTTCAATTCTGATCACTAGTGGCGAACACATTCGATCCATGAAGGAAAAACCTATCTCCTCAGAGCACAGAGGTTGGTACCAGCAGTACAGAGGTTTTATTCTGGTATAATCTTATGTAGAATTTGTACAATTTGTGTAGACATGATATTAATGCTAACAATATTCTCACTTGGAAGTTTCTCTTTCAAAAAGAAAGAGGACAAATACAAGAAAGTTGACTTGAAGTGTTAAGGTTTTTTTGTTTAACTCTATAGCATCCTCATGCTTCTGTCAAGCAAGAACTGTTAACTCATATGCGTCTGTAACATATGATTCCTCAAGGAGGAACCAGAGTTCTGTGGATGATATTAGTGAACAAATTAAATGCTTTGCCAGGCAGACCAAACATTTGGTCATTGTTAACTCCAAGATGTTAACTCCAGGTAAAGCAAAAATAGCAAATCACTAGATTACAATCTCCAAGCTGTTGACACTATGGCAAAACAGCTTACATTACAAGCATTCCTCAATATTGCAGGCATCAAGGGAACTGATTCACAAATAAGCTTCCATTGCACTGATAAATGATACAAAGTGTCCATGCTTCTAGCAATAAAAATGTAACATGGTGTTCACAAACTGAAACTATTGCTAGTTTAATTCACAAGCATGCTAACACTTCGTACAACATTGCAACACATTCTAAAAATACAAGATTCCTCAGCAACCACATTTCTTCAACTTAGCCTCTTATGAATCTGCACTTCAGGACTTGCAGGTGGGAGGCCGCCATCACGGAAGGGGAAAAACTAACGTCCACATACATGCAAGGTGATGCTCAGAAGCTTGCGAATCAGCCTGGAAGGAGATGGGTAACTGGGGATGCTATCATTCTCCTTGTGCATCGAAGCGGCAACCTGCCAAAGAAGTAACGGAAAAAGAATTTTTTTCAGAAACTGCTCATGATTTGTCATGTTTCCTACAATAAACTGATAAAGGCTGCACCTGTTCGCTATGGCCCTATGGAAAGTACACGACGAGGCTGCCCACTGGCGATAGTGATACCAGAGGCCCGGCACAAGCATGCCATTGCTCCAAGTTGATGGCCTTCTTTTCTCGTGCTTTGCAAACACACACCCAGTTATTATAGTGCATCCATCTGCATCACACGCTACAGAGGGCACACTTATGTTGCAAAGATTCATAGGAAAGCCATGAACAAAATTTCACTGCAATTAGCTGCAACCAAGCGCTACAACTAACTCCCAATGAAAGCTACAGCAATGGTGACGGCTTTTTCTTAAGAAGCTGCATTTAGCAAATGCTTAAGCTAAAGAACCTGAATCCATGAGCAATTGTACTACGAGTAAGCAAGCATGGGCAAGACGATTCTCACCTTCCGCCGGGCCGGGCGAGGCGCCGCCTGACCCCTGGTCCTTCATCCCGCCGCCAAGATCTCGATCCAAATCTCGCCCCGGATACGCGAATATCCACCTCCCCTTCCCCGTGGGGGCTGGAATGCTCCTGGGTTGGTTCAGGTGGGGGGATTAGGAGCGTCGCATCGGCCGCTCGGCCACCTTGGCAAGATATCGGTACCGAGGGAGTGCACGGTACATAAGAATAGTATTGTTGTACTTAGACATGGCAATGCACTAGTTACTTGTGGAATCCTAGCTGGGTTCAAAAGACATAAGGCAAAAGTTGTTCGAAACATGCTGCCTTAACATTTTTTCTTCTTTTTTCCTCTTTTTTTTATTTATTCTCTTTTCCTTGCATTATCTTAGGAGTGCTTGCCCTTTTTGCGAGGGCTAATATATACACACGCGCGCGCGCGTGCATACGGTAGGAGGATTAGTTGGGATCTCGATTGGCCAGTGGATCATGAATAGATGATAGACGGGTGCAGTAGTTCTAGTGCAAGCGTTGATTCGTTGAGAGGGGAGCTGGTCTGGCGGCAGACAGCGACGCTGTCGACGCATGGGCCGGGGCGGGTGAGCACTGGGTCGGCGTAATAATTTCGCGGGAGAAAAGGGGGAAAGGTGAAGATCGTGGGGGACCCGTACGTACGTACGCGCAGGCAGGCCACTAGCTAGCCGGCCGGCCAGTCCAAGGCCACCTCCTTCTGTTAGATTCCGGCAGCGCCCGTCCTAAGATTCGCTCGCCCGTCCGCACCCCACGCCTCGGCCTCACACGGTCACGCTTCGTGTCTCTCTTTCTACCTATCTCCCCCCCCCCCCCGCGCGTGCGTTGCGGTGCGGTTTACACACCACACTTCTCCGCGGGCGCGAAGGGCTCGGTCGCCCAAGCGGCAACGGCCATATTTTTTTCTCACTAACTACGATTTATTAATCTAATAAATAATCATTATTAAAAAAATTAAAATTTAGCTAAGAAACCGAAAAGAATGCAACCAGCCGCGATCCCTCCCTGCATGACCTTTCCATTCCTCGCTCGCACTGGCCTTTTTGTAGCTTTGCGACCGATCATCTCGTACCACTGGCCTTTTTGTAGCTTTGCGACCGATCATCTCGTACCATGCATGACCTCTCGATCGCCGGCCGGTACTTGCGGCTCGGCACTCGTAAATACGTGGGCTGGTAATACTTCAGTGTAATTGAATCAAGATGATGTCACAGATTCACAGATTGTAACGGTTGATGTGCATAACTAAGAATCAAACCCGTACGCCACACATGAAATCTCACTGATGGGTTGCCAATAATTAACGCGCATGCTGTGATATATGGTGGCAATTAATGACCTGCATGCTACTTTATGGGGGCGTTTGAAATATCAATGATTTATGATTTTTTTAATGTAACTGACTGATTTTTTACTGTATTTGAGTTGATTTACTGGGTATAATTAAATTTAAAAATAGAAAAAATATATTAGCCCATCACAAACAATGCAAATGAATACGGAAAAAACAGAAAATAAAAAATAGAAAAAACAAAATATAAATAGTAAAAAAAAGTCGTCGCTAGCGGCAATCACAGGCTTTTAAGCCAAGCTAAGTGGCACCTATATCTTGTGCAGTCTGCGCATGTCTCTTTGTGCACGTAGCATTTCTGTAAGGTTTTGTTAGAATGTTTTTTCCGCGGTCATTATTGTGATTTGATTTGTATTTTTACTACAGATTGAGTGCTATAATTTATTCGTGAAACAGATTAAATAAAAACTAAGGCCAAAGTAAAAGGCGGGGAGATGTTTATGTCAAGACAATGCGGCAATGGGACAGTTGCTTCTGCAAGAAGAGGACAAGGGAAGTGTGTGCAAAATATGTTTTTTTTTTCTATAAGTGGCTCTGAGCTCATGATATCACCCCATCACCTAATCCCCTGAGATCGGCATTCCTCATGCTTCTCTTTTATCGTATTCTTCGACCTATTATGTTTTTTATAATACCATTGATTGTCACTGCCCACTATGTTCCAAACTCGTAACTACTCTTGATCTTGTCTTATACTGAGAATCAAACTTAAGTTAATTAACTGATTAATTAACGCGAAGAAACTAATCTGTCAACAACAGGCCGGTCATTCTTTCCAAAATATTTCAAATGTCTTAGCATGCAATAGACACAACAAATGTGATCCGGCTTCTTGGACCAAAGATATGGGCACCAAATTATTAACTGCTGTGTGTACCTTTTCACTAGATATTCTAAAAAACAAAATGATCCCTAAGTTTGTCTGCCACACCAACATAAGGCCATTTGTCACTCTCAACCTAAAATTAAAACCGGTCTATTTGCTCCAAAAACTTAAGCTAACATAAGTCATATGTATCAGCTGGACCTGTTTGCATTAGGGGTATTTGGCTAGAACTTTATTTATACTACTCGTATTTTAGTATCAACCCGATCTCTCAAAGGTCGTGTAAATATCGACCTAATCATACTCTTTTGGATCAGGTAATGTCAAGCTAATGTAAATGACATAATCTTTTTTTTGACCAAGCTATATAGTCTGTCCAATATGCTTTTCTTTCATGTTGCTAATTAATGGGAAAAGGGAAAATACAATGACAAAAAAGAGCGCCAATTAACCATCTTTCATAGAAAAGAATGTAGTAGCTCATATGGTGCATGTAGCAAGCTTTTAAGTTCTTGATGTTTGATGACTAGAAGTAGTAGGCCGTGCAAGTGTCTGTCCTAAACTTCCTCCCATGAAGAAGACAAGAAGTAACATCACAACAAACCATGCAAAGCATCGATGCAAGAAGCTAGCTATCTAGGGGATGCCGGCCGTATGACAAAACCATGCACGTAAATTTCTCCGAAAGGAAGAAAAGTTGTTACCCTTACAAGAAGAAACACAATACGGAAGGAAAAAAAAAGGAAACAAGCAAATCAAAATCATCACGCCAAGAACTTGTGACGATCGATGATTAAAAATCGATGCAAGTCTAAAACTAAAACTATGATCACCTCCGCCTCCTCGATCATCTCGCTGCAACCAATGTGTACGTGAGCATTCCTGTAGCTTCCTACGCTTACGCTGTTTCAAAACCCTACATGTGTGTGAGCCATTGATTTCAAGATACACAGGTACGTACGTGCGTGCGACGTCCCAATGCATGGATGCATCCATACGAATCTCCTGCTGTTCCACTCACCGAGGTTGCATTTGCATTGGTGAGTTCGACCTCGATCGATCATGGCCTCCACGCGCTCGCCCACACGAGAGGCTGCTCCTTCCACGCAAGAAACACGCCTGCTCCGGCCGCCGAGTCGTCTGTGCCGGCCTCGCGCATCGACCAGCCCTCCCGGTACCGGCGGAGCAGTGACCGCACGTCGTCGGCTACGTCCTCGCTGAATGACACCGGAGAGAACCCGGCCGACCGCATGTGCCGCGCCCATGCCGCCGCCGTCTCCCGCCGCTCCATGGACTCCGACGCCGGGCACGAGACCAGGTCGACAATGGCACGCCCTGCTCCCCTCTCCAATGCCAGCCTCTCGTTGCTAGCCTTCGGGAAGCTCTCCTCTAGCGAATCCATGTAAGCCGAGAAGAACCGTAAGCCCTCGCCGAACACCTTCAAGAATGAAGCCTCCGTGTCGCCGCCTTCGTCGGATTCGTCGGGGTCAGACGCTACCAGGTCGGCCTCCTCCTCGACGACGGTCACGACCCGCGGGTCGAGCCGGCGGAGGGACGTGGTGAACGCATCGCGCCGGCGGGCACCGCCAGGCACGACGCCGCGCAGCGAGTTAACGCAGTTGACGGCGAGCGCGGTGGTCGCGCCGCCCTCGCGGAGGTCGAGCACGTTGAGGTCGAGCTCCGCGAGGTCCCCGGCGTGGTGCACGGCGCGGAAGCGGAAGGGCACGCCCATCAGCCGCGCGAATTTCTCCATGCGCTGCCCAATCTCCCGCATCACGCGCTGCACGGCCGCAGTCGGTGCTGACGGCGCTGCTGACACCACGGTGGTGATGGACAGGTGCGGCGTGTCATCGGCGGACCGCGTGGCCAGCGCCTCGAGCAGTGTCGGCCACTGCGTGCAGAACGTGTTGCTCAGGTCGAGGATGTGAAACCTCTGCGGCTCCGACGATGCCGCCGCCGCCTCCAAGAACGACTCCAGGATGGCGCCATTGGCGGCCACGTGCCCGAACGACGACCAGGGGCTGAGCTCCTGGAACCGCAGCGCCGTGCGCCGCGTCGAGTCGAACGACGTGTTCCGGTCGGACGCCGCCGCAAGCGTGCGCAGCGTCCGCGGTCCGGACGCCGTGAGCCGCGCGAAAAGCCCCTGCAGGAAGTAGGACGCCAGCTTCTGCTCCACGTCGCCGTACGGCGTCGCCAGCTCGTTGAGCATCCACATCAGCTGCTGCACGCGCTGGCTGTCGCGCGCCGCCACCGCGCGCGCGCACTCCAGCAGCAGCTGGCTGGCCCACCTCCCCCCGCCCCCTCCCCCAACCGCCGCCGAAGACGCTGTCCCCCCGCCGGACGACGACGCCGGGGACGAGAAGTCGAGGTTGAGATCCGGTGGGAACGACAGGTCGGCCGCCTCGAACAGCGCGTGCCCCGCCCCCGCCGCCGTGGACGACGTGGACAGCGGGGGCGTCGGCGCCGTCGGCGTGGGCGTGGATGACGTCGGCGGCTGCACCGGCGCGCCGTGAGAGTGGAAGTGCCTCGACGACGACGACGAAGAGAAGTCTTCATCCATGTACAGGTGGTGGTGGGCGTTGCCGCATTCTTCTTGGTACGGCTCCAGGTAGTACGGCTGCTGGTGCTGGCTATAGTAATACTGACCGCCGCCGCTGTTGCTGTGGTAGTAGTAGTTGTAGGAGGCGTTGGTCTGGTGGGAGGACGACCTTGAGCTGCTCGAGGTGGTGCTCCTGGAGTTGTAGGAAACCGATTGCTGCTGCTGCTCGGTGGCTTGGAGGCTAACCAACCTAAACAACGTATCCATGTAAGCTACGGCGAGGAGGCAACATAAGGAGCAGTACTACTACCACGAGCTTCTGTGCCCGTCGTTGTTACAAGGGTTGGAGCAAAGTGGTAACAAAGGATTTTAATGGCGAGCTGAGCTGAGCAGTGTCTTGTGTAGGAGCTAGCTACCTAGGAGGCCCGGCTATGTAAATTGTGAGTAATCTAAGCGTGTGTGTATTCTTTTGTGGGAAAAGATCCGCGTGATGCGCTCGCTTTCCTTCTTTCTGCATCCTCTCCACCAGTTCCACTTCTCTTTTGGTGAGATCGATAATATTTGCCGTGCTTTTGGCCGGATCGATGAGGGGAGGGAGGAGGAAGGGATGGGATGGGATGATACTTGGTTCTTATTGGAGGGCTTCTTTAAATCTACTGGGGGCAGCAGGCGGCAGGCAGGCAGCGGTGTGCGCGGTTCAGTGGGTGCTGGTGCCTTTGCTTTCTCCATCTCGATCTCACTGCCGAGCTCTAGCCTGCCTTGCTTTTAGGTTTTTTGTTGGCTTTGGCTAACGAACTCGAGACTGTTACGTTTGTGACAGTGCAGGGGTAGGCCAACTGTAACTCTGTCAGTATTGTTTCGTTTTCTACCTTTTGTTGATGAGAGAAGATACATATATGCTTCATGTATATATGTGGTTAATGGGGCTTGCAATTATCTTGATGCTAAACCAGTTGGCTGTGTACCTCCGTTGAATTATAATTAAGATTTTTTTAGGTTGAGCTAGCCAGTAGTATATCATCACCAGGTATGGACTGAATGTAAATTATTGCAGCTATCGTTTCGCATGGTTTAATCTCAAGTATGTTATGCGTATGCTCGGTACGTACGTATCGATGGTCAGAGGCTGATTGGAATACGGGATATTTTGCATGAGCAGGTTAAGGCCTCGTTACGAATGTGGAGATTTTCTCTAGTTCATACTGGAATTGAATTGTTTCTGTGAAATTTCTGTGGGAATCTGGCGTTTCAAAAATACATATACATCTGTTTACTGATAAGCGATAACCAGTACCTCTAACATTAGCATCACTTCATTTGGCCGTTAAGTTCAGAGATAAGAATTGAAGTACAATTGTGCACATGCCCGCCCCAACAATCCTGGGACGCAGCAAGACTGTAGTGCGCGTCTGAAATGACCGTTCAAGCTGGAATGACAGCAACCTTGGAGGGCTTTGTCAGGCATCCACTGCTGAGGCAAGAAAAATAATATTCCCTTGCATTGCATGCCTTGCCTTCAGGATGTGAAGGAATTATACTCTTCTCCTGCTCATCCTCTACGCAGAAGCAGCAGTGCAGTACTCATCATGAAGTACACACATGCATGAGTCATGAGACATGAGAGAGACGCTAAATAAAGCACAAGCAGCTAGCTAGCTAGCACGGCAGAAAAATACAGAAAGAAACAAGCAAAAGCTGGAACGCCGCGTGCGGTGGCCGCCACCACCACCACCACCATCATCGAGGCTGGCCTGCCATATGTACGCATTCTTTTACATCTCCTTTTAGATAGTAGAGAAAGGTCCTAGATACATGACAATTCTTTCGAATTTTGTCGCAAATCAGTCGCCAGTTTCGCTCCTTTCGTAAGGCCAAAAAGACGGGCCTGTCTATCGCACATCGTTTAGCACGATGCCGGCCGAAGCTGTAGACGAGCTTAGCTTGCTTGCATAGCCCTCTCGGCTCCTAAAAGATATGTTTGGTGCGTCTCCTTTGTGCTGTGTTGCCCACAGCTGCATGCGTTGCAGGCTGCTGCAGTTCTTGCTAGCGCTGCTCCCCTATCTTTCTCTTTACCTAATATCATATGTTTGTGCAGTGATGGGGTCATGGAGATGCCGGGTTGGGGTAGGTCATGTTTGAGGAAAGTACTGAATGGTAAGTTGTGTGTTTGCTGTACGTGTGTTGAGCTTGAGATCAAGTATTAGACTGTTGCGTTGTAGCCGGTATGCACCTTGATTAATTGTACGTGTAGTACCGATGCTATCAATCAGACATGACTGAATGATGTCCGAAACTTTTTCTCTCTAAGATATTCAAGATCTTTCACTCAAGTGTTATGATAATCACTAAATTCAGATCATATCAACTGGAATAAACAAAACAAAGCTAGAGGCAACAAAAATCGTAGCCTACTGCACAGGGTGGGTCAGACAACCATTGAGAGGCCGATCTGATCGGTCCTATGTTTTCAGGTCTTAAAAATCTCTTGAGACAAAAACTCAAATATCAAGAACTTACTTAATTCTCAGCCAAACACTTTCAAATTTTGCATCAGACTTGTTCGAGGCAATAGGAACATAAATCAATCAAGAATCACAAGAGTTCACCAAATTAAAGATAATTGAATTTAGTTCACAAGTACATAAAAAACTATATGACTCAAATTACTTTTTGCTCATGAGGATCTAAAATATGAGATCTTTCAGATCTATTCTCACACATCTCTTTCAGATCTATTCTCACATGTCCTAACAAAATAATTGAAGTAAGATATCAGGCTAGAACTCTCACGAATCTAAAATCACAAATCTAGCTCAAGAACAAGTAAGAACACAAACAAAAACAAGATTGAGATAAAGCTTTGATCTATTTCAGTGGATGATAAGGTTTAATACTTATGGATGATTACAAGGTGCAACTAAAGCACCACTCTTTCTTCCCTCACAACCATAGAAGGAGATAAGGTGGTAGAGCAAAACCTAAACTTAAAATCATTACACTCTACCACCTCTTCTCCTCTCCTTTAATAGCCAACAACAAACCTAACAGGTCCAACCCATTAAGACTACTAGAGAAAACTATCAACTCCATTAACATAGGTTTTATGCACTTATGCACATTTCTTAAAGTGCTTACATGACTCAGCCCGCTAAACTCTTTATCGATTGATTCACTTGTCAATTCCAACTCTTCTTTACCTAAACTATTTCTTCTTTTTACCTCTCACACCGCAGTTTTGATCAAGGCACCAACCCAATATTTGATCAACTACTAAAATACTCTCGACGAAGATTTCGGGTATCTTCTCTTGACTCCGTCTTTACCTTTACCTCAAAATATCTCTATATACTTTGACACGTAGCTCCTAGTGTCTAATGATTATCTATCATGTCTTCACATATTCGAACTCCCTTCATACCATCTCTACGTGCATCAGTTTCGTCACTTGACGCACCACATGCACCAACTTGTCTCTTTATGATTCTATCTTCTCTATGTTTTCCTCTTGAGCCACGTAGTCTCACCCAGACTTATACAATCACTCAGATCTCAGCTCCTCTACCTAGTCCTGGTTCATTGTCGTTGATCGTTACGTCCTCGAAGCCACCTACACATCTAAAGACAAACAACTATATCGAACACAAGTTTATACACTTGACTCACGATAGTAAAAACATACACCATGCAATACAACACAAAATCCTTATAGCTTTCAAGCCATGATTCAACCTCAAACCAACTTAGCTTAACCCAACCTATTCTCTAGCCGCAACCAAGGGTTTGATCGCTCTCTCCAGGCCAGTTGAACCGCCCCAATCAAACCGCCAACCACTGACCGGCCAACCAGTGTTAGCACATTTTTCATATCGGTCACACCAACCACTCATATCCGGTCGGACCACACGAACCCAACTCCAAAACATATTATCTAGAAAAAACAACTATCAACTAGAAATAAGTCATACCGCTACAACGGTCGGACCACCACCCAATCATCCAGTCACATCAGACCACCGGTTAGACCGTTATTCATAGGCCGGTCTGATCGCTCCTCCTAGCGGTCCGACCTGGTACACTGACAATAACTCTGATATTTGAATTTTCTAAAACTTCTGCAAAATTTAAATTTAATTCAACTCAATTGCCAATTATTCATTATAAATATATACTAGACCTACTTCTCTGAGAATAATCAAGAGCCCGGCCATTTGGAGCTTTCTCGCAGAAAATAACTCCAAAACATAATCTCTCTCATTCAATCCATGGGTCATGAGCTTTTGTTTAACGGTTCCAACTTGTCCTGTCAGTCACAACATTGAAGAACTGTTATTACAGCAATCATGGGTCATGGCTACACTAGCATACTACCAATGTGTAGCCAATGGCGGACCAAGATAAAACTTTAGCTATAGCGAAGGACGGCTGCATGGACTAAAAGTATTACGTAAAAACAAAAGAATGCGTACACAAAATATATTATAAAACACAGTAATAAGATAGGACATAGAAGAATATGTCACTAATGAAGCTAACATAATAATTCATCATCAAGTTAAGTCTTACATAAAAGCAAAAGAATCCATACACAAAACATATTACAAAATGCAATACTAAAGTAGAACATAGAAGAATATGTCACTAATGAAGTTAACACAACAATTCGCCATCAAGTTATTGAACATAATAGTTTGAATAAAAGATGAGACATAAAAGAAGCACCAACAACGCTCGTGCTTGAAACAATGCTAAAATACCTCTCTAAATCCATTTCTACCATCAAATAAGCAACCAATAATAACGCATTCCAAATTTTACGATTCTCCACAAAATTTATCACTTAGACACTATTGTAGCTTGGTTAGCTCATTTCTTAATTTCTTGTAGGCCACCACATTCCTAGTTGGTCTTTGCTCACAGTACGCCTACTGCCTGCACTGCACCCCTGGTTGACGTGGCCGGTCGACCTGTGTCCCGAGCCGACACACCCTCGGCTGGCAACACAACTGGGCTGAACGCTCGAGCCCTTGGACGCCATGTGCTCACCTATCGAGTGTCACGCCTCGACCGGCCGCCCCTCGGCCTTGGCAGCGTCGGTGCCTCACTTCAACGCTCCGGTCGTCACATGCCGCCACCGCTCGCTGCTCTAGGGTTTGCCTAGGTGAAAGATAGGACATAGGAAGAGAAGAGATTGAACCCACTTGCCGAAGATGCTAAGTGAAGGTCTCAGTCGACGCACACCTTGTCGCTGACTTGCTCGGTTCGCTTAAGTTACTCGGCTGGGCTACACATGCAAAACAAAGCCTTCCACCCAACTCAACAGGTGGTTGTCTTCTACCTTTGTTCTCAGCAGCAGTTTGGCACGATGCCTCACGTCCTCATCCTTGCCCTCATGACCTCGCTGGTGGCGGTGGAGGAGGCTCCGGCTCATCGAAGGAGGTCAGGCGGCCACCCCACCTCGCCAGATGGGACGGTCCGCCCGTGCACATAGCTACGGCTGCACAAACAATTCGAGACTTGCATACTACAAGCAATAAGCAAATTCATGTCCACCTTCCACCCTGATGAGAACCTAAAAATTCTGAGTCGATCGTGAACTAAGATGATCAGTTGGTTAGATCACAAAATTATTAAGACTGAGTAAACGATAAGTCTTAGATCAAATATCCAGAAAATCCAGAAACAAGCACACCTAACTTACTGTTTGTGGGACATGCTAGACTTGTGAATTGTGATATTCCACACAACATAGGTACCATATCGATTGGACTACCCACTGGTTTAGCGTGTGTCACCAAGTGCTTACATTGGTCAGATTAACGAGCTTCCCATATTAACACAAACTATATTGCAGGATCTCCTGGTTGCACAAAGTTGCATAGCAAGTGGTCTTCAGTTGAGTATAACTTACAAAAAATGGCAATAGTAAATTGTACTCGTAGTGCAACTGTATCTGTTTCCGTTCTCGATCAGATCATGGAGTCGACATGGGTTAATGCCGTCGTAGATGGAGCTGCAAAAGTGACAAGATTCTCATACTTTGTACGCTTCCTGTAGCAGCAAGCATAGCATGGACGCCATGTGAACGGATTTTGCCTGATTTCATTTTGCACCCGGTATGGCGTGATAATGCCGCCACACATGGCATGTATACCGGTATATACATCCTGTACATCCAACAGATAGAATTTTCAGTCCAATGATCAGTGTGCCCCCGGCTAGCTTCCATGTCCAGTTTGGATTGCCAGAAAAAATCATACAAACCAACAAGTAGGATTGAAAAATGACAGAAATATTATCAATTGTTCCAGAGTTGCAACTGTCCTTATCTAAATCCTCTGTTTTTTTTTCTCCGAATTGGTGCTCACGAACCGACAACTCTGATGTAATTTCCCCTCTCTTTAGTCCTGCTGCACCAGAAGGATTACAGTGCCAATGAATTGCCAAGCAAAGTTCAGAAGATGGCATGTTAACTTGTTGGAGAAAACTAAACCGGCTTTGCATCCATCCCATTCATGAAGAGATTCTCCGAAGTGGATTCATCCGGCAGCCGATCGATGCCCGACGACGCGCTCGCTTTGGCTGCCATGCCGGAGGCTTTATTTCTCACTCTCTCTTTTTCCTCCCTTTGGATCAATCCAAGGAGGCCAAAGTACGGCGACACCATCATCACGCATTTGCCTCCTCACGACTCAAAGCAATCACGCACGCCTACATAAAACCGCTGCTGCCCGGTGTCTTTTTCTCTGCTCTGTCTTCTCCCCCTTCTTCCACGTTCAACGCATCATCCATCCCCACTCCTGCCACCGGCCGTAGACCCGCAGCCATGCGGGCAAAAGACCTGCACGATCGACACCTCCAGTACACCGGCCATAGGGGATTGCAAAAACTTTAGTCCCATCGTCACTGCATTTTCCCAAACACTTTCGAGCCAGATCTGAACGGTACAGAAGCACGCGAACTACGTCCAAGTAGGAGAATGCAAACACTGCTGTATCCATACGGTTAAGCATCTGATCTTAGTATGCTCACGGCGCAGTTCTCCTGTGGCGCCCTAAAAAGGGTTGTGGTGTGCGAAATTTTGTTTTGGTGTTCGCGTGAGTGACGGTGTCCCCTCGATTAATCGTGCATGAGCACACCGTTGGTCGAGACTTGGATGGTACAGGAGCAGGAGCACGGGGTCACGTTATTAGGGAATCGAAGGGGACAACCCGTCACCGTCCGATCAGGTAACGCACGTTACGACTCTATGAGCCTGCTTCTTGAGTCGTGGCGTGCGAAATTTGGCGGCAAGTGTTTATGTGACGGTGCCCTGTCGATTAGTCAATCCGTTTCTCCTTTTCCAATTGTCGAAAAGTTCAATTACAGTCTAAGTAACAGTCCAGATTGGAAAAAGGATGATCTCAACTGTCCTTGAAAAATGGGACAGTATCCCCTCCATCTTCTGTTGCCAATTTCTCCCTTGTGCCACGGTCCAAGGTCTAGGAGAGGTGGAGAGGGATGGGCCATGGCAAGGTAGCCATAGTGTAGCCACACTTGCGAGCATGATGTAGCGAGGGCCAGCTCAATGCTGCACGCATGCTAGCGGCTGCTACACCCCCGACCTGACCATGCCTTGCCGCCCATAACGCGATTCACACGAGCACGGCAATTGGTTGCTTTGCTGAGCTGCTTTCGTGAGATCGATGGTGCCCTGTTCTGCCCCTATTATTATGTGAGATATCACTGTTGCTAGCACATTGGCCATTTTTCCTTGTCAGACCGATGTGTTGGGCAATGCGTCATAGCTAGCTGGAATGCTGGACTGGCATCCACTATCCACTACTGTTCTGTTCAAAAGGCATGGATTGTATTTTCTCAGAAAAAAAACTGAAATAAGTAAGGCTGTGGATCGCATGATTTAACTGAAAGCCTTGTTTGATTTAACTGCAAATGTTCTCAAAATTCATGTACTAACAATTTACAGTTGGTTTTTTTGCTTTGTGTTTGATGACACATGCATGAAGGCCCATCCAACACCAAGCAAAGCAGAAGAACGGAAAGGAAAATATTGGAAACATATAGGAAGATACAGCTGCTTTAACTGTATACATTCATTGCCACCCCACCTGCAGTAGTAGTTTTATATGTGTTCCTGTTGCAACCAGACAAGATCCTAAAACAGTGAACTAGAAAAGAAGAGAAACAAAAAAGAACATACCATGTGTCATTCCCGTGCCATGCTTGAGTTATTGATGTGGTGATCACCTGAACTGTACTGAAAATTCAGCAGCAGACACTAGTTCATCTCATCTAATAACAGGGCTCACTTCTTACACTTTCAAGGCCCAGCCTGGGTAGGCTGGCACTGGGCGGTCCTGCCCGATTCTGGCCCACCCAACTTTTCTTTTATTGAGAGGTTTACGACTTATTAATCTGCTTCAACGCCATAATTGCTTCAGTTATCTTGAATGAAGCTCTTTGTCCGTGCCCTAACATTCATTAGTAACTATCTGTCCAAAAAAAACATAGATTGTTGTAGTTATACACCAAACAATAAGAGGAAATGGGCTTTCGGGTGCCTCCTCACGAGCCGAGGGCGAGCACTCCGAAACTCCTTGGAACAAGAAGTATTCTTAAAATATGAGAGGAAAGGTCTTTGTAGGATCGGGTATAGCGAGTCAGAGGAAATAAATGACTTCTCAAAATCTTGTCCTTAGTATTACCAACACAACGCAATAGAAAACTCAAGTCTACAAGCTATTACCGGAGCTAAGAGCCATATATCACTCGAGACAACGGTCTTACTGGTTTGACCGCCGGCCAGAGGGCGACGGTCTAACTGCACTTGTGTCACCGGTAGGACCAATTGGGCGGTTTGACCTCTCAGATCACAATGGTTTAAAACAGCACGACATACGGCTAAAAAATTGATTAACTTTTAAACCAATATCTAAACAAGATAAAACTTGATACAAATCCTTCCAAAGATATTAGGAATCTATTTCAATCATGGATCATGAAGATCAATGCTAAAGTTCTTACCTTTATCCAAAACAAGAAAAGTTACACCAAAACCGGACAAAAGAGTAAACCGTGATGTACTCTTGCTCATGAATCTTTAATAATCTATATAACCTAAGATGATTTTTCACATATCATAGCAAGCTAAATCATATCACGAACTTAAGCCAAAGCTCCCACAAGATCAAAACCTCAAAATCACCTCTCTCTTGAGCAAAAATCGGGCAATCACAAGAACTTATCATAGAAAGTGTCTAGATGAAAATGATCTGATCTTTAAGAGACATCTTTATCTCTTATATATTCTTGGCACCAAGAGAGATCAAGAGGAGATAAAATCCAAACAAGAAAATCAAATAAATCAAAAGCATAAGGAGATATCTATGGCACAACCACTTAAACAAAGTTTGGATGTTTATTTTATTTGAAGAGAAATATTTTACAGCAAATTCCCTCATGAAGGACAGAAGGTATCCAACACAATAAAACCCTAACCCCACTCTCAAAGCCTCTCTTCTAACCCTAGAGGCACACCTCTCTCAACACACACAAGGGCTTATATTAGAGGCTCATCACCTACCATAAAACCCTAGCAACTAAGGCTTTGAAGTCGTAGTTGTTATGGTAGTAGTTGTTAGGTTATATTAGAGGTTTCCATACCCTGTCCAGGGGTTGTAGTTGTTAGGGTCGTGGCTGCTAGGTGGTGCTACCTAAGGCTATGAAATTCCTATCAAAGGTCGGCCAACTCTTTCTACATCACCTCGTATGCCTCTCTGGCCACTCCTGAGGCAACGGGAGGTAGAGGCCTCGCCTTGTGGCCCTCAGGTAAAGAGGAAAAGTCTTTTTGTCTTTGAAGGAATGAATCCCTCTTTCCTAGGCTCTAGGGGGTCTATTTATAATGTTATATTAAGAGTACATAAAGTTACAACACCACCCTTACAAAAGTCTAAGACCACAAAGATCATATGATCTTTGCATCCCTCTCCTTGCCACTTCAGTGCACGGTGGACCACCATGTGTTTCGTCCACCATATACTCTTCCTACTCCATGAGTAGTTGACCCCTTTTTGGCCCATATGAGGTGGTCCCGTGGCGAAGCTTCCCTCACTAAAGCCGAGGTAGCGGGCTTCGCCTCAGGGGTACCTTTGTGCCGACTTCTTCGGTGGCTTCATCAGGTCGGGCACCCTTCGTCCTATGCGAAGGGGTTGTGCTTACACTTGGTGGCTTCATCAGGTCGGTGAGGTTGTCTCTACGACGTAGATATCTGCATAAACGAGTGATGTATGAGTCTGAACTCCTTAAGCTGAGTTGGAATCCTGGGCAGTATAACGCCATCGCTCTGCAGACCATATCCCATACCACCATGATGATTGAAACCGGAAGTCTGAAACCAAACATACAAGGCCGTACCATTAGCACAAGGTGGAGAAGTACTGAAGAGGCCACACACTGCTCCGAGAGCGCGTCGTCCAGGGCCGGCGTGTCATGCAAACGAGCAACGCTGTACGTAGCAGTTCTTACGTGGTCATGATGCCAATGGTGCACGCGGCATTGGGTTCCACGACTCCCATCGGGTGAGGACTCAAGGAGTCAGGTCTCCTCCATTGAACAGAAGAAAGCCACGCATCCTCGATCAAGCATGAAGCATCGTCAATATTCCCGTACATATTCATCGCAAAGATAAATATTCCCCCTAAACCCGAGGATAAACAGGAACATTGCTAATTTTACACTGATGTTGATCTCACTTTACTTCAGTCTTATCTTTCCAGCACTTCATAGATCAGCTACGTGCCTAGATAATTCTGCTCCCGATAAGTCCTAGCTTACACACCTACCAGATCCTATAGTTTCTACCATGCCTTTGACGCCCAAGTCAGAAAAGTACCCCCCTGATTAGGGCGAACTTATCGTCTCAAATATCAGATCCAACCATGTCCACATTCAGACTGATTCTTCCTTTACCACTTGCGTACGAAGGCATCAGATCGGATAGGAATTTCTCTTCCAATTATCGTGCTAAAAAATTGACGTCAAAAAGGACAATTCCACTTTCCACTCACCATTAGTGAACCGGAGTCTCGATAGAAATAGTTTGATAATGTATTCCATTAGGGTTTATGTTTGGTTCAGATCAAAATTATTGGATTCGTGATCATGCTGATATTTAATGTCCACAACAGCGGATGATCACAAGTTGCCCATTCAAAAAATCCTAGAATAGTACTTTGAGTAGGGTAGAGTTGTAGGATCACAAGTTGCCCAAATCTCAATGGGTTTCGGGATGTATAATGGGAGAAGTGTAGTGCTAAATTGCTAACATGAAGTAATTTAGGATCTACAAATATTTCAATTAAAAAATACAGTAAGAGAAAAAAAACGCCTTAGTACTGGACCCCACAGCAAATCACACGGCTATGGCATGTTCTTTTGAGTTACGAATTATGGTTTTTAACTATGACTTATTAGTCTAATGAATAGTAATCATTGATAAATACTAAAAACCAAAAACAGCTGAAAAGCAAAAAAAAAAAAGATGGTCCATGTGCGTTCACGCACACATACTTATAACTTATGGAATGAGAATATATACTTTCCCGCTAGAATGCACTCTTTGCACGTAAAAGTAGGCTTCTGGTTGACGTGGACTCCCACGTCTTCGTCAACCGACCAAGATCAACAGCTGAGTCAGGATAATTAGATCTAGAGTTGGGAGTTGGGCCAGTCTAAGGCTCGGCTGGCCTGGCACGGCCCAAGCACGTGGCGGGCCATGCCAGCACAGCCCGAATGATGGGACAAGCTGGGTCTGGAAAGCTGGCCTGTCGGACGGCACGACATGGCATATCATGTTATTCTCGAGCCAGTCTAGCCCGGCGAGCACAGCCGGCACGAGGGACACAGCCGACGACTGCCTTGTCCTCGGCCTCGCCTCCCGCCTCTTGTCGCCATCCCATGGGCACAAGCCATCACAGAGTAGAGAGAGAGGGAGTAGAGGGGAAGGAGTATAGCGGAGGTGGCACTGCAGTGATGATAGCATGCCATGGGGGCCGTGCCAAGAGGAGGAACCGTCGACCGTCGGTCTCGCATCCCACCTCAGTGCCTCATCGGCTCATCGCCTCCCGTCTCAGCCTTGGCGCTGCCTCCTACCTCGGAGCCGCGCCACCTCCCACATCGGCACCGCTCCGCCTCTTGCCTCCGCGCTACCTCGGGCCTCCCACGCTGCCCCGCCTCAACGCCGCTCCACTCTGCCTTCGGCGCCGCTCGCCCTCCCACGGCACCCCGCCTCAACGCCGCCTCCGATGCCGTTCCACGACAATCCTCCGACGCCACTCGCCCTCCTGCACTGCCTCCCACCTCGGGCGCTCGGAGGAGAGCTGCGATTTGGGGGAGGAGTTGAGAGGAGGGAGGGGATAAGATGAGGGAGGTGAGGTTTGTGAGGGCTGGGGTAAAAAGGCAAAGGAGAAGCTGAGCACGTTTTCCCCTTTCCATCCTGGGTTATTTCTCATTTTGGCCCATTATTTGTTTTTCTTTTTTCTACCCGAAAAAAGCAACAAAATACATGATAAAACCATTCGACTTAAAAAAAAGTTACATAAAACCTTAAGCTAGAAAAGAAAAGAGATCTTTACATCTGAAATGAATTATAAAAAAATAATGTTCAATGATACACTTACTTGTATGTAGCTTGATTGCTATGTGATGTGAGGGGTTTGCATGTACGGTATGATCGATGTATGTGGTGTTGTTTGGTTGCAGCTACTTTGGAGGAGACCGAATGGATGGGGTGTTCATGGCTAGTAAAGACTTGTTTAATTGTAAAACTTCACTAGTAAATATTCATAACTATTAAAAATAAATTAGGTGTCGTCCGTAAACTAAAATTTGTACGTGTACGGGTATGCGATTAAATAAAATTAGTAGTTTAGTAGTTTTCCAAATTAATGGAGTTTCTTTCCATTATACGAGTGTTTAGTAGTTTTTCAAATTAATAATTTGAAACTTTTCTCAACCTAAAAAACTTTTTATTTTCTATATTTATCATGAAGATGAGAAAGAGGATGAGAAAGAGAACGAGAAAAAAGATTTGAAGAGATGTTAGATTACAGGTATACAATACATTGTACTAATAACGTTTGCTGAGTACTTATATACTCACTCCTGCTATTACTCTACTATGTCTAGAGGATAGTCAACCCAGAGCCTCACTCGGGTATGGACGCGGCTTACCCTGAAGGATTCTATTCGGAATGCGAATGTGATTGGCATAGAAACACCAGTTGATCATCACTATCATCGCCGTCAACTTTGTTGTGTATAGTTACTTCAGCTTGACACGGTCCAATGTCCTCTATCTAGATCCTTAAGCCTAAATTCATCCTGGCGCGTCTCGACTCTCGAGTACGCACGCGCCGTGTCATGCTTGACACGGCCCGGTTTAGATTTTTTCTTCATAAACTACATAGTGTTAGGCTGCCCATCTCGACCCAGGTACCCAATCATCCCACAGTATCCGGCTCAAGCCCGACTTCAGGCTGGCCCAAAAGGACCCAAGCTTCCCATCACCCCGACCTTAGTTACCGTGACCTGGCTCGGGTTCCACCGTGAGCAGGAAAGCAATTTAAACGACGCGGCATCAGTGTGGACGAATCGACACGCGGAGCACGACCGGATTAACGAGGCCGAGAGGGAACAAATTCCCCCCCATTAGTGCAAAAACGTGCCCAAATGACTCGCTAACCTTCGCCCTAATCAACCGCCACCCTTCCTCCTGACGAAAGTAAAAGCAGCCACTCAAGAAGTCAAGATATTCCGCTGCCCTCTGGCCGTTCCCGCACCAACGACGGGTCGGGCAAGAAAGATCGCCTTACGGACGCAACGCCCAAGCTGTCATACGCACATCACACGTACAGAGGGAGACAGAAAAGGTTGTGAGATTGGATGGCTAATTATCTCTCTCTGGGACGAGCCATCCAAGCTGCTTCATGGTCCGGGTTAGGCCGTGGGGAATATATGCTCCCCCCCTAAAGCTTGCAATCGACGAAGTCCGTCCGAGCCCTCGCCTTTCAGGCTGGACGCAGCTATCCGCGCCAACGGGCAGCACGTCGCCAGCCATCTCATGCGCTCAGATCTTCGTAAAATTAGACCGAAAAGGGCGAGATCCACTAGGTAGCTAGCGTCCGATCTTCGTTCCGGTGGGTCGCATCGATTCCCGCCATTAAAGAAAGCCTCGCTCCACTAGGTAGAAAATTCGGCTTAATCCCGCACTACCCACCTCCGCATATATATCAGCCGCCTCCCCTGGCACACCTTCCCTGCGCCAACGATCACACCTGCACTTACTGCACAGCGTTAGGAAGGTAGTTAGTGAGTGAGTGGTTAGCTAGCCATGGCAATGGCGTCGCATGCGAGCTTGTCCTGCTCGTCTTCTTGGCGAGGGCTGACACACACTAGCTGGTAAGCAGCTTCTTGTACCTTGATTTGGATTCTTTCTTGCGCCAAGAGTTAAATGCGTGGTTAATCCTCCTTAACCGGGACAAAAGAATCAAACGCGTGTGCCTGATGTGCGCATTGGTTGTTTTGTTCTTTTGCAGGAGGGACGAGGATTACAGGAGGATGGTGATGGCGTTCCTGATCGAGGCGGTGTACCTGCTGGAGCTGGAGAGGCAGGAAAGGCGGGACGCGGCGGAGGTGGCGCAGCGGTGGTGGAAGCCGTTCAGCTACCGGCTGGCGCACGAGCTGGTGGACGAGCGGGACGGCTCCGTGTTCGGAGCAATCTTCGAGTGGGACCACCACCTGCTCGGCGGCGGCGGCGACAGGCCGAGCGGCGCGCCGAGCGCGGTGATCGCGTTCCGGGGCACGCTGCTGCGAGCGCCGACGATCCGGCGCGACGTCGAGGACGAGCTCCGCCTGCTCGCGCGGAACAGCCTCCGCGGCTCAGCGCGGCTCCCCGGCGCAATGCAGGCGCTGAGGGCGACCATCGACCGGTTTGGGTCCGAGAACGTCTGCCTCTGCGGCCACTCCCTGGGCGCCGGCTTCGCGCGGCAGGTCGCCAGGATGCTCATGGCGGCGCCGCGGCAGCAGCAGCAGCAGGCCGCGCTCGAGTCCCACCTCTTCAACGCACCCTACCTCTCGCTGCCCATGGGCGTCCGGAGCGTCGTGAGGACGGCGGACTGCCTGCTCAAGACGCTCCGCTCCGGCGTCGGCGCCGTCGGCAGGTGGCACGGCAAGGCGCTCAAGAACGTGGCCTACGCCAACTGCATACTCGGCTACACGAGGCTCGAGAGCACCAGGAGGTTGTGAGACACCGAAACCGATCGACCAATGATGACTTTCTCTGAAGGAGCTGAACAGAAGCGTACTTACGCGATACGTATATCCCTATCTTATCACACTGCGAAATTCAATTCTAGGAAACAAACAAGCGTCTGACCTGAGGATGCACGGCTTACATTGCCTGCATGCTTGCTTTGTACATGTAAATCGCTTGGCACTGTTAATTGTGAATTAAAGCAGCTATGTTGTTGATGGATTTGCCCAATTGCTCTGCTTTATACAGACAACTCATCAATCTGCAACGGTACTAATTCGGAAAAAAAACTGTAACAGTACCGATACTGAACTAAGATAACTTCTCTCTGTTTTGAATTAGGGTGTTTCCACTCCTGCGTGGGTGAGTCCGGTTCGAACCTAGCATCTCAAGCTCGCGTACCCCACACCCCACCATCTGGAAGAACTCATCCAATCCCTAAGATAACATTACACCGATTCCGTCGGTTTGCGATTGAGCAATGAGCATCATACACTGACTAATTAAGTGGCTTAGAAAACAAGAAAAAAGGTCTATTTCGCCACCAAGATGTGCTGCATGGCTCACATGCAACGCACACACGGAAAGAGAAGGAAGGAAGAACGGCAAAAAGGAAGGGTAGCTTTTCGCATTTGACAATGGGGGGGACGTACAGAGAAGCAGGCGAAGCAACCGGGTGCTGGCAACCACGAAGGCGCACGCACGCGGCACGCACATTTGACGGCGAAATCGCAAATCGGGACAGCGCCACCACCACGAGGACCACCTTTGTTGGGTGCGTCTCGCCTGTACGTTACAGCCTTACAGGAAGGGGGGCAAAGTGCTACCAAAATTAGATTAAACAGGTTAAAAAAACGGTGAGCTACGTACATAGGTGATACGGCGTGGCCAACAAGCTCATATGTTGATATGGAGTGGCCAACAAGCTCATAGTCATAGGTGAGAAAACGTTTCTGGCTTTCAGATTTCTCTCTCTCTCTCTCTCTCTCTCTCTCTCTCTCTCTCTCTCTCTCTCTCTCGTTGGAGTATTCGTTCATAGCTCCATTGCAAAACTCACGGCGCCTCAAGATGCAACAACATCGGAACAGTTTTCGTCACGATGGGGCACGAGGTAACCATTTCAGATTCGTTTCCCCGTCGTTTCTTTCCCATTGACAAGAGCGGCATCTATTGCTTGGGTTTTCTTTGCAAAGTGTATCGCTTTTTGGCAGAGAGAACGATCTTGAACAAATGTAGTTTTGTATCGGTGCGCGTTAGGGACAATGCTGATCACGTTTTCCAAGCAACATGTTTTCTGAACGGAGTCTTAAGCAACATTTCTGAACGTTAATATTCACCTTTCGTTCCCTTGATCTTGTCGCATTTTGCATTTTCAGGGCCTTCTGGGCCGATGACGCCTCCGTCGCCATACGAGCCTCCTGCTCCTTCTATGCCCAGATGTGGCTTCGTAGCGGGATTGTAAGATGCAAGTCTATAATTCATTTCGAATCTTGTTGCGAAGAAATAGAGGCTTTATTCTCATGACAATTTCTTATGTGATGTAGTTTCACCGCGCTGTGTTGTTGCTGCCTAGTTGACGAAATTCTGATGTGATACAAACATCTTGTCCGCTGTAAATCATAGTTAGAAATGTTACACTGTTTTAGAATTAGGCTACGTTTTCATCGTAGCAGTATTTGTACAAACATAAAACATGTTCATAACGGACGGTGTACGAGAATATGCTGATATGGAATTTGATTGTTTGCATTCGTAAGTAACGGTGGACACGGCAAAGGTTACAGGTTATCGCCCAATAAAGAATATGGCCTGTTTGATTTGGCTTCAGCTTCTGGTTTTTTTGACTTCGAGAAACCAGAAACTGAATCAAACACCTCGCTTTTGAAGCGGCTTCTACCGCATCGTGCTTACCCATCCCCTGGCTTCAACCACATTTGTCGCCCGGCTATTCCCTAACCTAGCATCCCGATGTTCCTCGTGCTCGTGCGATGCCGACCCCATGCCTGTGCGTCGCCTTCACTCTCCACACCGCCGAATTCCACGCCGCTGCCTCCCTCCTCCACGCAGCCTCCCCCTCCATGCCGCTGCATCCCCCACCGCCTCCCCCCTCCACTCTACTGAATCCCCCGCTGCCTCCCCCCTCCGCGCCATCGAGCTCCTCGGTGTCTCCCCTTCGTGCCGCCGAATCCACAGCTGCCTCCCCCTCCACGGCGTTGAATTCCCCACTGCCTCCCCTTCCATGCCAGCTTCACCTCCCCCTCCAAAAGGCAAGATGTTTAATCAAATGCGAACTCCAACGACTCTGTCACTCCCTCCCATGCGTGCACCACCAACTCCAATCGAAGAAACTAGTAAGTTTTGTCTCCGCACCATGTTCCTCATTTTTATTAGAATACATTCTCCTTCGCGTAAGATGATCAACACACGAATTCATGTCCAATTAAAAAAAACTTTATCGACTAATCAGCATATCGTAATAAAATATATATATATTGTTTTGTTGAATACAAATACTAATAGTCCAGATAAAATAATACTTCAGATGGTAAAAATTCATACCATATTCGTATCTATATTTTTTTATACGAATTCAAATATAAATATGATATAAATTGTTAATCGGATAGGAAGAAAATATCTATATCATATTCGTATCCTGTCGAATACAGTAGCCGGATAATACAGTGTTGGAATAGTCCCACATTGGTTGTGGAAGGGTAAGGGACCTAGTTTAAAAGTGGATGAGTCTCTTATCTCATTGACTAGCTTTTGGGGTGAGAAGGCCCTTACGATCCAACAAGCAGTATCAGAACCCGGTTCTAACATCTCTGGCCCAATAGACACTAGGGTGTGAACGCCTGATGGACTGTAAACCTGATGGACCGTCGGTGTATGGTGAAGGGGACCCTGAGGGATCGTCGGTGTACGGTGAAAGGGCAGTGAACAGCTGAGGGAAATCAATGTGTGAAGGGGGAGATTGTTGGAATAGTCCCACATTAGTTGTGAAAGGACAAAGGACCTAGTTTAAAAATAGAAGAATTCTTCATCTCATTGGCTAGTTTTTGAAGTGAAAAGACCCTTACGATCCAACATACAGATAGTTCATATCTACTTTTCACCCCTAGTTGGTACGAGTAATAAGTCAGACGAGCATATTAGCTTGACTTTCGCCTATACCAGACGTCCGATAGAACAAAAGAACGGTTAAGAAGACGGTAAAACACCGTCGGCACAGCACTATTCACTACAGTGATTTTCAAACAGTGCTATACAGTAGCTATTACAGTGCTTTCCCGCTCTCCTCACTATTCACGTGTGTACGCCACTGTACTCTGACGTGGAGATATCCTCCACGTCAGAGGAGCCGGTTCCACTCCCAGGTGTAGTGGGTATGGCTTCCAACGGAGCACCAACAGGTGTCAGCTCCTTTCGAACTCGGCCCTAGGCTCCTAGCACACCGGCAAAAAACTTCAGCACCAATGTCTTGTTATCGTACCAGGACACTAACACCACTCATCAAAACCCTGCAAACGAGTCTAAAAATACATTACTCAAAAAGTGAACAAAAAATGATCACCGTTGCTCCAATCCTGAGAAACACAAGTGCAACCTAACAGCTAATTGTCAGCAGGGCATTAGCAGCTCGTGTGCCTAAAAACTACATATTACATTCCTATAGCACGGTACCTAAGGCCCAAAAATGTCCCCTGAGTACAGTTACTGGTAGCTCAACATCATCAGCCTATCATCGCCACATAGATAAGTTACAAAAGATGTTATGTTGGAACAATGTGTTAGCCATGACAGCGGTAGTCAACAGCTGTTATCTCTGGAACTGTGAGACGAAATGGCTGCTATTGCAATCTCTGTTTCTTGACTAAGTTTGGGTCCTCATCAAGCATAGAAATATCGTCGTCGTCGTCTTCAACAACTTGAGCACTACTGGAAGCATCACAATTTTCCTTTGTTTCTAATATTTCATCCAGCTTGCGCTTCATTCCAGATTTAGCGGATATGTCCTCGACAATATCATCAGTGTCATGTGCACTGGATGAAGAAGCAACCGATTTGTTCTCCCCATTACTCGTAACTTGCTTCTCCACTGGAACAGACCATCCAGATAGAACCATTCCATCAGGCTCTTTTTCCTCATCGAACTCTTCCCTGCATTGATCACTGAATAAATGAAGGTCTACCCCTTGAAAGAGTAGTGAATTGTATGAACGCAATACTACAGAATTATAGCATGCAGTTTCCATTCATATATAGCATAGAATGAGAAGCAATTTTATATCCATGTATTTGTGATGTGATATTAAGCATGGAACGAGTCAACAATCTTACATGAGCCAATCTGTATGTTACAACATTGTATAAAACAACGGCAGTTTTGGCACAATATTACTTTGTAACCATCATTTGCTAAATTTATTTAGTGCAGATATGTGAAATATATGCGCTCTAAGTATATTATACAATAGTAGCTAACTATCATCTGCATCTACCTAGGACTTAATTGCATCAGAGCAATCGTACCTCCGGCAAGATCCCAACCTTTTGAAAAGATTGTTGGAAGGCACAGGGAACCAGAAAATTATATACAAACATACAGCTGCCGTATAATTGTAAAAGACATAATCTGATACACAAAGAGGCCAGCATGCAAGGTTTACAGAAAAAGAAAAGCATAAGCTATATAGTGAAAAAGACAGATACGAACCTGTGCTTGATGTTAATGCTGCATGATAATTCCTGCTGGAAATCCTCGACAGTAAGCTTTGTACCATTAATAACTGGAGCTGGAAGTTCAGCCAAGACCTGTAATAATCGGTCAACACTAAGCTGGCAATAAATAAATAACATGTAGCAATTTGCAACTACAGGGGCCACAGGCTAAAAAAATAAATGCTATGGAGTGTATCATTTCCCTGCCTTGCACGGGGAACACTATAGGAAGGTAGTACCTTCTCAAGGTTTAAAGCATAGTTTGCAGCCTCATCTTCCTCTAAGCCATCGCCATCCTCGAAAACAAGCGTGGAGCCAATCATTACCAAAGGGAGGTTCATTCCAAGTTTGCTTTTTATAATCTTGTCAATGACCTCCCTAAGCTTTGTTGTCTTAGTGTTAACCTCCAGAAGTAGAGGGGTCTGATGCATTCAGTTTAAGTTTCAGGTCAGAACCAAAAGCAATAAAACATAAGAATATCATTATCCTAGACAAGTGCAAAATACCTCAGAGCAGACATAGCATGATTTATTAGGTTCAAAAGGCTCTACAGGCATTAAGAGCATCTTCCTTGAAGGATGTTCAAGACAATATGTCATTCTGTAAAAATGTGAACCAATATAGTTAGTTAGTTACAATGCTTTTATATTACCGATGGAAAAGCCAAAGCAACACATGCAAATAATATACAATAGCATATTGAAAGGAAGGAAAGTGCCATTAAAGTCTAGAAAACTGGCATCAGCAGGACTCTTTGGAAACTAGCATATCCAGAAAGCAAGTACTTAAGATTGAACTGTAGTATCTTAGGTAGAAACATTCGCAAAACAATGTCATGTAACAAATTAATAATGTAGTCATGTGACAAATCAATAATGTAGTCACCTATATTTCTGATAATCACCCAGGAGCACTTTGATTGCTTCAATAACAATTAGACCAGCTATTATAGCATTTGTTGTTGCCACAGCATGTACTATGTTCCCAGCAACACCTTTAGCTTCAAAAAGGCTATGCAGTGGTATTCCAAAAGAGGAAGCTCTGATATTAGCTGCAGCAGTAACAAACTCGACAGCCAATTGGTCATCCTTGTCAAAAACCAAGTTCCCGATGTCCTAAAAACAGGAAAATCTCAATTATATAAAGTAAAGCAATTTTTAAAGGTTACAGAATTCAGAACAGATTTCATACAAACCTTCTCTCTTTTTTCAAAAAATAATTTTAAAGCCTCCAAGAACACTCTTGAATTGTCAGCAAGAGTCCATATCTCTTGTGGATTTCTAAGACCTAGAGACACCATTGCAGATGGTTCTTCCTGCTCCTCATCATTGCAGTCACGTGCACTACCATTTTGCTGAACAGCTTCTTCAGGTAATGTGCCTCTGATGTATATTGGATTTGGCCTTTTTCGATTCTTCCAAGTTTCTTCATTCTCTAAGGCAACTTCAATGTTGTAACCAAATACATGATCATAGATCCTCCGAGCATATTTTTCAAGATCCTCATCTACATTTCTTTCAAATACATCTGATTTTGAACTGGTACCATCTTTTGAATGCACATTAAGATCATTATCCTGGTTTTTATCACCGAACAGCTTTGCAAAAAGCAGCTCCTTTGCCCAAACAATGCAGTGAACAAACTGCAAAGAGGAGATGAAATCAGCCATTAATGCTAGCATTAAAAACTAACCGGGTACTATAGTTGACAAGATTGTAAGTTCACAAAAGTACTACCAAAACTAGCAAGCTAACATGTTGATATTCAAATTTAGTTACATCAGAATTGCCCAAAACAAGTGAACAAATGTTTGTTAGAAGAATACACCTTTTGTGTATGCAACTTGCATTTTGTGGATTCCAAGATATTCAGCACATATAAATGATACCATAACAGGCATGTCCTTAAAACTAAGTCCAATTGCATCAGTTGGAGTAAAATTCCTGCCATGTTCCATCAAAATTACTCGAGTAACCAAAGATGGAGTAAACTAAACAAGCATATTTTCATATATAAACAGGGGCAGCAAGCCATGAATACAAGAATACAAACTACATAATACATAACCCCTCCCATATTTAACAAAAATTTTGCATCTTACAAACAGTCTAAACCAACAAAAGGCTGCAGGTTGCAGGAGTAGAAAATTAGTCTTGGAAGAAATACAAGAATAGAAACACAAACATGATAAGAAATGTAGCTTACAAAAAATTTTAAAAAATAAGGAAAGGCAAAAGGAAAATGGGGCAACAAGAGTGATAAAGGGAACCTTCGATGGAGTGCTTGTAATTGTGCAGACAGGATATGATTTTGGAACAGGCTTTGGTTGACATTCGTAGCACTCAGTTTTACCCTTGGCATGAACAGTAACCTGCAAAATACGGAATGACAAGTAATTTTAGCATCGTATTAACTTGAACTACTTAGCAGAGGCTCATTGATTAGTTTAGTCAACATTGGTAGCTTATCTTTTAGTACAGTTGACAGGTATGATATACTATAAAATAAATAAAGACGGTTTCAATAACAACAGTGTTAAGTCCACAACGCAAAAACTCATTCGTAAGTATACCAAGATCCAACCATTAAATGGTATCTGCTCCAAATCAAGGTACACATAAGAACTGTTGAGTTTTAATAACCAGTGCCACGCATCACATGCCAACAACTGATATATTTCATGCTCACTGCAAAATTGAGCAACATCCAAGTTCCTAAATTATGGAATTTCTTGGACACTGTATAGTCTAAACACTTCTAAAGAGAATATATGCACTGTATGCAATGTATCAAACTACCTAAAAAATATATGTAACCTATGTGGAATGTACAAAAAAAGGGCAAAGCTACCACCAGGAGATGCTTGTGCGCTGTGTAAGAAGATTAGAAATTAAATTCTGCATAATTTCCATTTCTAAATACACAGTTTATATTCAAAAGATGCACATGTAAATTTTGTGGAAAAGGGGGGAAATGCCTACTTTCTCTGATCCATATTTGCTTATCTGCACTCAAAAGGCCCAGCTAAGAAATGACTACACATTTCTTTCTGTGAACCCATCATGTAATTATCCAATGGTCCAGGCCAAGGATTCAGCCATGTGGTACACAATGGTCAGCATACAACGATACTCAACCGGAAGGCTGTATGCCTATGGTAAATATTACTGCCGGTCACTAACAAAAAGAAAGGAAACTACCAAGGATTTCCTCAATAGATAGTATGCAGCTCCGCATACTGCCTAACAATTTAATAACAGGGAATCACCAGTAACAGGAGTACTACCAGCGAAATAAGAAAGGCTGGCATACCAGTAGTCCAGTACTCACAGCCATCAGTAAAAAACAATATACCTTGCATACTTTACACATACAAAGAGTGGAAAAGCTATAAAGTAGCAGTACAAATTAGTTGCACAATGATAGGCCACTAAGAATTCTAGCTCCATGCATAGTAGCGCAAGAGTTGCTGAGATTACAACTGTGGTGTTTAATCACCTCACCTGTCCCAAAAACCCAGTCGTTCCACTTTCAACCAAAGGAACTTCAGCTGCAAGGCAGAGGCGATTAACATGCCGTCTAGCGTCCAAGTTATCAAGGCCATTCAGAACTACATTAAATTGCTTGAAGAATTCAACATTGAACTGAGATTCCTTCACATTTGCATGATATGATGTTATATTGATATTTGGCCTAAATTTCAGAACAGCATCTCGAGCAACCTAGCAAGATCAATGATACATTAGCATAAGAAGCAGAAATAATCAAGTGAAGACAACAAAAACATAACAGAAAGCCCACAGATAACTATGATAGAAATTGTGCTTACATGGGCTTTTGACTGTCCAACATGACTCTTCCGAAATAAAAACTGCCTGTTCAGATTGCTGACCTCAATTGTGTCCAAGTCAATCTGCAGAGAAAAAGATCAAATTCCTTGGGTACACTATTTGACAGGAAATCGACATATTTTTCATAAGTTCCATCAGCACTAAGGGGAAATGACCCTTGACAAAGGCATATGAACTAATATGTTACAAGCATGAAGCAAATCAGATTAAATGAGAAAGCAGATGAAAGGAAAAGAAATGAAAAACAAATGTGGAAAGAATGAATGAGGAATGATTTTATCTCCCTGTGGCATACCAAAATGCAGTCTGATAAAGGTTTTGTTTCCCATGACATAGTTTTTTCTTTGTAAATAGAACTACCGATTTAATCCAACCAAGAGAAAACGTGATAAAGACGCCAACAATAACCTAGCAAATGGCCCATCAATAACAACCAAATGCATCGCAGCTGTCTCAAGCACATTGATTTGTGTAGCTTTGGTTACCTGAACAAGGACTACATCGTGTCCATTCACAAGCCTCTTTTACAAGGTACATCAACCTTAAGGAATTAGAGTAAAGAGGAAACCTTTCACACCAACAGTGAAACAAACGTGAGTAGCGGCACAGCAGATCACCTACTGGGCAAGAGTAAGACCCTATGCACAATTCTAACAAGGACCGACTTGCGTCCTAAAAAAACAATACGGCCCTTAACAAGCACTTGCAAGTAAGAGCAGCCTGCAGGAAAACCTTCAATGACCCCATCATGCGCTACACAGTTCATTTATCCACTTTTCAGCTTGCAGGCAACGCTATCCCTATCACAGATCCCACTACTAACTCAGAGGCGCACCAGCCATCCAGCGCGCTGCTATCTACCTAGCTAATGCACAAGCTCAATTCCAGCAACACGGCTATCAACCTAGGAACAGTGCTAATTACGAGCGAGGAAGCATGTAGCTAACAACAGACTCACGATGTGGATGTCGCGGAAGCCGGAGAGCGCGAGCGTCTTGAGCAGCTCGCACCCGATGCCTCCCGCCCCGACCATCAGCACCTTCGCCGCCTGCGCGCACGCGGACACAAGCACCACGAAACCAAATCAGCCCCCAGGCGCGCCAAAATTCGACAAAAAAAAAAAGAAGCACGGGCTGGGGAGATCCCCTATCCCCCGGTGGCGAAGCGGGAGGGGAAGAGCTAGATACGGCTCACCTTGATGGCCTCCTCCGAGGCGGCGGAGGCGGAAGCCATGGGAGCACGAGGGAGCCCGCGGAGGCGAGGTTTGGGTTGAGGAGGAAAAGACGATGGGAATTGGGGGAGGGCGATTTGGGGGGGACCGGGGGAGGGCTTTGATGAGGGCCAGGCGGGTCGCTCCTTCCCCGGAAAGGAAGCGTCGTGGAAATTGAGGGGTTGCTGGTCCGCTGCGCAGCTCGCCTCTTTCCTTTCTCTCTCTGGATTCGGGAGGATCGGACGGACGCTGGCACGCAGCCTTGCGGTTGCAGGACGATGGAGACGGCCGGATTGGATGTGCATCAGGCTTAGAGCCCTCTCGTTTGTGCCGAAAAATAACCGCAAGGACGATGGAGACGGCCGGATTGGATGTGCATCAGGCTTATAGGCCTCTCGTTTGTGCTGAAAAATAGTAGTGTATAATCACATTAATTAATTTATTTTATATTATCATTTATGGTAGTTTATTTAGTATAATTAATTTAAAAATAAAAATAGAAAAAATAAGTTAGGGGTGTTCGTTTTAGCGATGGCTTTTAACTTTTGGCTGAAATTTTACTGTAGCTGGATTTTTTTTACTGTAGCTGAGTTAGTAGATATTGTAGTGAATAGTGAAAAAAAAGCTGAAACTAGAAGTTGAAGCCGAAAAAAAACCAAACCGATCACCCCTTAGCCCACCACAGATAATATAAACAAATATAAAAAATAAAAGACAAAAAAGTTTAACAAAACACAAGTTAAATAAAAGATAAAATTTAAAAATAGTAAGCAATAAGTTAGAAGTTAGAAATTCAAATCTAATGAGCGGTACCTTATGGTCTATGGGGGGTGGGGGCGCTGGGACCGCCTGGGAGTTGTGTGGTTTTGGAGGAAGGGGTTACTGTATTGGACCTTTTGGGCTTTTGATCTGAGCCAGGAGACGATTGACTCAGTGGAACCGGTTCTGTGCAAATTGATTTGTTTTTTAGGCTTCGGCTCCACGTTAAACATACATTTTTAAAGTATGATTTATAGATAAATTATAGTATAAATTATAATGAATTTAGTTGTGTTGACTAAAATTATATACAATTATTTCTCTTTGCGTACTGTCTCTCATGAATAAATTAAAATTCAAAAACTACAGTTATAAACCATAAATTTCAGTTCAAAAGAATCCACCATGGTATAGACAAAGCAATGCAGGAAATAGATTAGATGAGATCTAGGCAAAACATTTTTTTCTCAGAGGCTATTTTGCCGGGCCAATTGTAATTTCAATCAAGATTAGTAAAAAGTTTGTAACATGGGAATCTAAAGAAACTGGATTGTTTTCAACGAAAATCATGTGTCCAAAACGGTTCGAATACCCTAGCAGGCTTGAACACTAATCCAAGGCTTGGGCTAGCTTGGTCAAGTTGGTCTAGCGAGGGCTGCAAGGCCCAGTGCCTCAAGAGTTGAGACCCTTTATTAGTTTTTTTCCTTAAGTTGGCAAATGAATGAGTTCGGTTAAATAGCTCATTGCAATGTCACTGAAATCCTCAGCCACAGTTGGTGCGGGACATCAACAACATTTCCTATGTAGTTCTAGCAAAACAAATACTGTTGTGTATATATGTGCTGAGTTCATATTGCATATTGGCCATTTCTCATGAGCCCCTTTTCATGTTCCTCCATATACTATAGATTACTGTTCACAATCGTCCCAATGTTCAATTTGTAACTCCTACCAAAGTTATTGGGTTTGTAATTGTAATAACAGAAATTTATCTTGAAACTGGTCCCTTTGATTTAAGTTAAGATTTTATAAGAAAAAGAACAAGAATGCCAATTTGAAGGAAGTATAACCAAAATTTTAGCTATATATCAAAAACACAGACAAAATTAGTCAGCACTACCAATCTTTAGTGCCCAAAATTTAATGGGCATGCATCGCCTTCTAAGTTCTAACCAAACAATAATCTTTTGCGCAAGCGGGGCTAGTCTAGGTGAGAAGAGATGTCAGGGGTTGTTTACCAAAATTTGGTACTTTGAACAAATTTAGCATCTATTTAAATTGTTATTAAAATTTAGGAAGATTCCCTTCGCATTGTCTCTTTAGTTCATTTTCTTACCAAAGTTTGGCAAAAACTTGGACCAAGAATTTGATGCACATATTGGAAGTGTTTGGTGTATAGCTTACAGGTACTGAACTTTTTCACAGTGTATGATACATGTAGGGCCGAATCCACTTGGGGGTTCATTAGGCTTCAGCCTACCCTTCGTCGGAGCTCCCTCGGTCATGGAAATGATAGAATGGAGGTCCTGACTCCTGAAGGAAAGACGAAATAGAAGAAGATGATAGGCTTTTATCATTTAGTTGGCCCACAACTACCTAACACAAGGCCCAAGTAGCAACTAGCAACAAACTCTCACATATCCACTCACACCCTCTATATGCAAGCAAAATTGGAGGATAGGGTGCACCTACGGGCCGCAACTGAGGTCCTGAGTCCTGACTCCTTTTGTGGTGGTCGGTGGTGCGAGGATTGCGGGTAGTGTAGGGAGGCAACGGGGGGCAAGGCAATGGTCGGCAGCTCGACACACAACAGGGTGGCGGGTCATGCTCGTAGGGTTAGGGTGGGGCCAGTCGACTAAGGCTGGCAACCTGCACTGCGGCGAAGAGACCATGAGGCGATCAGGATTAAGCCAATGAGTATTTCTTGAGGGGGAATGAGATAGGGAATGAAATAAGGAATGGGGGATTGAGTTGTCCGATTGAGCCATTGAGGATTTCTTGAGAGGTAGCCCGAGAGGAGTTGTGGCTACACAACAGGCAACAACCAATTTGACCGACCACCGACTTACTAAGGTAGTGAGTAGTGATTTGTTGGTTACTTTATTATTTTCTCTAACTATTAATTTTTACTATTGTTGATTACTTGAGGTTGTATAAATATATTGCATATACAATTAGATAATAATCTGGAGTTTTAGACTATCTAATTGTGTTTTGTGTAGCGATAAATTGTACAATTTGTTTGTAAATTTGGAATAATGGAGAGACGAACTTTATGTAACTATTTCATAAGTAATTTAAGTAGTGCTCCCACAACCGTTGGGAGCACAATTCAACCAAAGAGCTTCGACCAGAAATTATTGTTGATCTGGCGCATTGCATACCAATAGAAGATTATACCAATGAAATTAGAGATCGGTGATGAGGGCATATTTATTGAATGGTCCAACTCGAGCAATTGGGCATGACTTTATCAAAATATTGGATCGTAAAGTGTGTAGATCTTTTTAAGAATCATAGTTCAATTAGTTAGAATATAATGTGGAAAAAGATACCGATTTTTGTTTCTATTGTTTCCTTTTTAGGAAGTTGTTACAATCCAACACATTTGGTGATGATATATTCACAAAAGTTGAGTTCTCTCATTAGAAGACAGATTTAGATGCTAGCGCCTTCGTGGTATGTTTCGTTTATTTTCAATGTTCATCACCACTTACAATTTATTATCACTAATTTTATTAATTTTCACGTACAGATGATCGCTACTCACTGAAAGCATATTCATATGTTTTAGAGATAGTTTTGTATTTTCTATCTTTTCGCCACTGGATACGTATGTACCCATGGCATGCATTTGAAGCAACTAGCATGCAGTTTTCTGTAAACATTCTGCATGCTATATAGTTCACGCTCCGGCAATTGCGCCGGACATACCCCACTGCTTCCTGTCAGGGTGCCAATGCCGCCCATCCTCACCATCGCCGCCGCGAAGTCGCTCCTGAACTGCGCCGGGTTGGCCGCGTAGCCCCTGACCTGGGCGTCCGTCAAGCCGCCGTTGAACAGCTGCTGGTCGGGGTGCAGCAGTCCGCGTTGACGAACCCGTTCGGCGTGGACACGTCCATGGGAGCGAGCCCGCAGCCGGCCCTCCGCGACGCCGCGAAGGCCGCGTCGATGTTGGTGTCGTTGTAGATCCTGGCCCGGAAGTGCGCCTGCGCTATCGTGTGGGCTCCTGGCACACGTATCAATCAACCAGCTGCGATCAGTCGATGGGCTTGCTCGTGCGTGTCAGTACATGTACGGGTGCCGTCGCTTTTGGAGGCACAGGGAATTGTTCGTTGACGATGCCATGAGCCCATGACAGCGCCATGCACATGCGTCGCGTTGAACTGGCGATGGATCGATCGGTGTTGGAAAGTGACACACGTGACAGAGCAACCATGTCGGTGCTGCTCAGGCCTTTCCTGGAGAAGGCGGCGAGCAGGGTGCTCAGGCTGGACGCCGGCGAGGGGAGGTCGGTGTTCGCCGTGGTGGAGTCCCTCCTGCCGAGCTGCACCGTCCTCGATGGCCCTCCCGGCTACATACATGCGCGCGAAAAGTTCCAACAAGACAACGGTGAAGATTACCACCGTTCGTGAGTTGCTGATTGAAAGTGTTAGACACGGTAAAAGCGACGACAGAATCACGGGCGGCGACGGCGAGGATATGGACGCACGACACGGTCTGCGGGCACAGCGCCTCCAGCAGAGCCTTGACGGCGTCGATCACACCGAACCCCCTCAGCGACCCCGCGTTCGGGCCCGCGCCCTTCTCCCCGGTGAAGCTGGTCGTGTCGTCGATCAGGACAGACGCGTCGAAACCCTGACGCACAAATGCACAAACTCGTCACAACTTTTACACGAGAATTTTTGCATTACACACGACATGTCAAGTGGTGTACTGAACGCTAGCAGCAGCAAGCCCTGTGGTATGCAGTGCGCGCTCAGAAGAGGTAAAGCCAGGTGGACTTGCTTGCAAGCAGCAGTCGTGGAAGTGAAGCCGGAGCAAGGAGGCGCCCATGCGGGCTTCCAGCGCCACGGCCGCCGTCACGGCCGTCCTGATGGTGAGAAGCGCGGCGGGGCACGACGAGTCGTAGAACGTCGGCGACAGCTAAGCGGAAGACACTCTGGCTGTGGCCAGTACCAGGAATAATAAGAGTACGGGGAGACGAGAGGCGTGGTTGCTGTATGCAGTAGCCATGAATGAACAATTAATCCCAGAAATGTGTTTGAAAGGCTATTCTATTTCTTGTGTTTAGGTTCAGCCTGCAGTACTTGAAGCGTATTGATAGGCTAGATTCGGCCGAGATGAGCAGCTTTAATAGCTGGACTTCGTTGGATCCGTTCTCTCCAGTCCTTTCGACTTAATCTGGCAAATCACTGTTCTTGCCAGCTGAATTATTTGATGTAAGATTCTTTCGGGTAATCACATTCTGACATTCACGTCAGTACACATCAAATTTTTCCCCTTGGTCTCGCCTCCTGCCGCCACACTCTGCATTGCATTGTTGCAAACACATGAACTCTGAACATTTGCCTTTCCTTGACAAATATGAAGATGCAATGCAACCAATATACTTAAGTCGCTAGAGGTTAGAGTTTCTTGTAAACCTCAACTATATAAAAAGTTGAGTGAATAGAGTTAAGGAAAACTCTTTAGAAAGCCAAGTGGAGCAGGCTAGGGCTCTTGAAGTGAACCATAATAGATGAGTTGTGGCTTTTTGTCTGAACTTTTTATCATCCATAAATTTTGTGGTTGGCTAAAATGTGGTTGTAAATATTCATTCCTATGTATCAATAGGTATCAAAATTTATCTAAATCTTTCTCATCTTTGCTCAAGTGTTAAAATATTGATTTGGCTTTTTTGTGTTCCCTTTTTTCCTTTTAATCTTACTTTGTGCCAAAAACATATAAGTGGTAGAGATATCTTTTAGATAGCAGAGCCCATCTTTCTAGACACCTTCCATAGCAATTTCTTGTGATTGTTCGATTTTGATTTAAGAATGGGTGATTTGGGAAGATTTTATCTTGAAGGCTTTTGGCTTGGGTTTTCTGTTGTTAGGCTTGCTAGGATGTGTGGGAGTAGATCCAAGGTCGTTTTGACCATACTTTACCCACGAGCAAGTCTTAATTCAAGTTCCTATGTTTTGTCCGATTTTTGTGTAACCTTCTTTCAAATGAGAAAAGGTCAGAACTTTGAAAATAATCTTCTTGATCTTTGGTTGGAGTAGATTTCTGATATTTTAGAGAAGATGTGCACAAAATTTCAAGTGATCTGAAACTACGGTTCGAAAGTTGTGCAAGTTTTTCTCTAGTTATTATGCAGATTTTGTTGACAAGTTAGACTACCCATGTAAGAGAGGTTTGACTGTCCAAGGCCAACGGTTCAAAAGTTGTGTAAGTTTATCTGTCTAACTATTATGTTGATTTTGAGAGGTCAAACCGCCCATGTAAAAGAGAGGTCATACCATCTAAGGCCGGTCAGACAGCCTTTTGCACTGCGGTCAAACCGCCAAAGCATGTCCAGACTTATTTGGGTCATTTTTTCGTAGAGATTTCTTTGTGGATGCTTAGTATCTGATTTCTATAGTTTCATATAGTTATAAGAGAAGTGCTTTCATTTTACGTTGGGAAAAGATTTTAAAAAGATGTTTGCTAGTGTTGGTTCCTATTCACCTTCTATGGTCAGTGTTCTCATTGCTATAGTATGAAGGGATCTTTCCAGGTCACAAAATCTTGGGTCATGTTCTTTTTAACTTTTGGCTTCTATTTTTTGTCTTTTTGCTTCTCCGGAAAAAAATTCAAATGTCGAAACAGGATGACCTTTTGAAGCGGATTCTTCAAACAGTTTGTCGAGCACAAAACCGTATGCATTATCTGCGTCAGCGTCTGCACTATCCGTTGTCATATTGAAAAGCATAGCTAAAAACTATCAGAGGAGCCGAAAGAACACCCTTTGTAACGCAAGCGGGGCAGGGAGGGTTTTTTTTGAACTTAGGAATAGTGGAATATTAGAGAGCAGTACATCTCACCCAAAAAAAAGAGAGAGAACACTAGCCCGTTCTGCATTGGCAAAACGAGATTGGAATCGATCTTCCATGGGCCGAATGAAATGAACAACGTACCAAATGCTTAGTGTGGTCACTGGTCAGGGCCTAATCTTTGCATGTTGCGTGAGCGGTATCGCATCCTGCCCCTATCTAGACCCAACATTCATTGATTCCAGGAAGAACTCCGGATAAATGAAAACAGCGTACGGAAATTTCAGCGGTTTTCCCTTATACACCACCACATGTTTTACTTTTTACAACCAAGGATATGTAGTGTTTAGCAGAAAACCACCTCCTTTGCCTGGGCAAGGCGCTTAAACAACGCAGCCGGCGCCCTCCGCTGCCACGCCCGCGGCCTCCACCCCCTCCCGCCGTGGATCGGAGAGCTCCTGTGGTATTTCTAAACCATAAATTGCAGGTCAAACTCTCAATACAAATACGAGTACCCCAGGAACCTCGGTACTTTGTCTGGCGAGCTTAGCTAAGTTAGGCTGTACAACAGTGTAAAACCAACGGACCATCATTTTTCGTAAGCTTAAAAAGATCGACGGCATTGTTGAAAATTGGCCCATGACTTAAGATTTATTTTCTTTAGTAATTCTAAAACATCCATAGTTTAGTATTATATTGTCTAGCCAAGTAGAGAAAGACTTTTATAAAGTGGAGTCTTTATTATTACTTGAAACATGTGAAATATGGCAGCATAAAGATAACTTTGGTTAAATACACATGCACATGCATGCATATTCGTGTATTTTTACGTGAAAATAGTGTTTTTGTGTCGTAGCACGTCTCCTAGCACATTAAATCCACATTTTTTTTATTGAAACATGCCTTATATATATCTTAATTTTGTTTCAATGTGATTTCAAATAGCTGCACTAATTCGGTTTAATTCATGTTAATGGCGTTAGTTACTGGAGAATAATTGTCGTATATCCTTAAAAGGACCTGGAGGTGTTCAGGTTCGCCATCCGAATTCTCCTTTTCTCTCCCACTTCTTCTTCCTTATTTGGTGACGAGGATATAATAATTCTCTATTTATTACGTCATTATATTATTTGAATATAGTAGTCAAAAGTCTTACTACGACTACTCCGTAGTCGTGAGTTCTACTCCAACTTCATAATTATTCTCCTATGTTCGACTAGCCTACCTTCACAACAGGTCTATCTGACAAGGCAGTTAAAACGTACGTTTATGCTCAATAGCCGCATACGGTCTTTCCCTCTCTCTATGACAACAACCGTTCTACGGCGAACGGCTACCCACGTCTCTTTGATAATAACCACCATCCAGCGGTTAACTCCTGAAGTGTTAAAGCGTCTTCTGACAAGAAACAACTGCCACTACTTCGTCTCCGATATAAGCGTTGATATTGAAGAAGGAGGGGGGACAATTAGTCTGGAAGGAGTGCTAGACTTTTTGTACTATTCACACTTGTAAACTTTTTCTCAGCAATATCAACACAGACCGTAGAGTTGTTATTTTCCAAGGAGAAGATCTGGATCTGTATAAAAATTCATGTGTCTTTACTCTGCATGATCATACGAGGGTCTTGAGAGTTTTTCCTGAATCCAAGAAATCATACATAAGATCGATATCAAAATATCGACATCTGGTAAGCTGTGTTAAAGTGTTGAGTTATCAAACTTCACAGATCTTTCTTCTCGGCTTTCACCGGAAAGGAAGGAGAGCGAGATCTTTGGACTATTGCCACAAAGGACATCTACACAGGGCGGCAATAAAGTTTCTGGACAGTGCACATTTGCACAACCTCTCACTCTGTTGCTTCATCTATGTTTTGCACTACATCGAGCTTGTGTTGTTTCTAGTACTTCATGAAATCCAACTGTAAATCATTCGTGTGATCGATCAACTCTGTTATATAATATTTTTGAGCATAGTTCAATAAGCAGTGCCTAGCTGGGTGGCATATCAAATGCATGTGTAGTTCACTTATGTCATATTATTTGTTTTCATGCCATATTATTTGTCCTAGTAGTTACGATTGATTTCAGTCCTATATTCGACACTAACAGGAAGTGCACCTAACTTAAACATCATGCCCGATTGACTTGAAGCTATGGCCCTGCTCATTTCAGTTTGAACTTCTGACTTCTGGCTTATTTTTTACTATTTTTAAAATTTTGGCTTTTATGATTTTTGGCTTTTTTTGTGTTTTTTTGCCGGTTTTTTTTCTCGTATTCGTTTGTATTATATGTGATGAAATAATCTGTTTTTTCTATTGTTAGATTTTTAAATTTAATTATGCTAAATAAGCTACCATCGGATACACTACAAAATAAGTTAGTTATAGTATAAATTCAATCATAAATCACTAATTTTTAATCCAAATAAACGTCCTCAGTACGATCCAGTCGTCCAAGAGATTAGAGCTATACATCATAGTACTACCGATCATTCAAACCCAATGATGTGATCCACTTCACCGAAAATCCCAACCATAGACTCCACGTGCGTCATGTTCCCCCTTTTTTTTATTTCACGAACCATCATTGATGCCACACATGATGGCTAGAGCTACCGGGCACTCCCAACTTTGCTCTCCCTTCCTGTCAAATCTCAGCACTAGAGATTTTTGCTTGCTTCTGCCCTGGGCTTAGGGTTCCCTTCTACCTCTCGTGCTGGTAGGCAGCTCCAGACTCCACAGCCGTTACGATACGCCCCAAACGTCCAGGGCGAAAGCGGAGCGTGACAAAATCTCCGTTCCGACGCGTGCGGTGCGCAGCCACCGGTGACAGACGAGGCCACGAGCCCAGCAACGAATCCCCTCGCATCCCGCGCCACGCGATCGAGCCCGCGGGCCGGCGCGCACACCGTGCAGGCGTGTACTGCACCAACAGAACAGCGCGCGCGCGGGGCTGGACCCCGCTCGTGCGCACGCCACAACACTCCAAGGCTCCGACGGCACCGCACCGTCATCCCATCAGTGATCCCATCGCGCCCGCCTATCGCTGTCGGCGACGGCACCGCGCGCATTGGATTCACTCGCCCATCTTTACCCGCCGATCCGCCCATCCATCTGCGCGTCCGCCTCAAAGCCCCACCACCGCAACCGGCGCCCCCCATCCTTCCTGCGCGCCTCACTCGCTCATCACTCTCACACAGTGCCGCCACCCACACCTACGACACCGCGGGGGGAAATGGCGTCGTGTGGCTTTGGCTGCGCCGCCGCCGCGACAACCACGCTGCTGTCGGTCCTGCTGGTGCTGCAGATTTCCGCGGGCGCGGGCGCCGACTGCTACTTCCCGGCCGTGTTCAACTTCGGCGACTCCAACTCGGACACGGGCGGGCTGTCGGCCACCTTCGGCGCCGCGCCGCCGCCCAACGGCAGGACCTTCTTCGGCATGCCCGTCGGCCGCTACTGCGACGGCCGTCTCGTCATCGACTTCATCGGTACGTACGTGCGTCAATCACAACAACCGCAGTCTATTTTTACTTTACTAATCAACAACCGCAGTCACAACAACCGCGCTTTTTTTTCGTTTTACTTTTCACCGTCCTCTTCGTCTACACAACTGCACGTAGGACCCATGGATTGATGGAGCCAAAACGTACCGCCTTCACCTGCCGGAACCAATAAATGTAGCCTTAATTGGCGTTCCGCGATTAGGTGCAGTCGCGAAAAAGAATTTTAAGGAAAAGTTTGCACACAAATAGTAGTAGTATATTCACTATTCGGAGTAGTAATCTTTTCTAAAAAAAAAACACTTTGGTAGACAGGCTCACAGGCACTCAGTGCCTCTTTAATATTATTATCTTAGCTATCTCTTAGATATATTAAATAGTTATAATCTTATATAAAGGGCAGATATGGTGAGAGAAAGTAGTATGATGTCTTTTATACAAGAAATAACTTGTCTGGAAACCAACACAAATAGTGAGAGATTATAAGATAAGAAGTTACGGTAAAAATAATATAAAATAGTTAGATGAATAATTTATTTTTGAAGAGACTATTTCTAGTATTATCTTTAGATGAGATAAAAGTTTTATAGATAATTTTAAGAGACAAACTATTATACGTACACCGCCGTAGCTATAGATCCAGTGCCAAGAAGAGTTAAAAGATTAAGAACCGGAGTAGCGCTAGTGTTGCACATACGATGCCGTTTGTTTTACTTTCTGTCGCTCTCCGTTGGAACAACGAGCGTGACCTAGTAAGAAAAGTAAAAAAGGAAAGACGTCTCTGGAAAGGAAGGACCAAGCAGAAAAGACTCGTCGCTTCAGAATGTCTGGATTCTGAAAGGCCATTTCTGCGGTGGTCCGGCCGGCTTGGCTAGCTAGAGCCAGCTAATCCATGAGTCCACGAACCCGAAGCGCCTGCCTCGACCCACGTGCCGGTCCCGGACGAGCATGGCCGGGCTGGCGGCCGTGCCTCCGGGGCTGCAGTGATGTGCGCTGCCCATGCGTCCACCCGGCACGCGATTGATTGTTCACTGTGGCTGCCTACCGACACGATCTTGATTTTTTCCCCGCGATCTGACATACTTGCGCAAAGCATCTTTGGATGCGATCCTATGCCATTGCCAGGCGATCGTTACCGGGAGATACAGTAGAGAGATTTGCTGTTGGGTATGCAGCTGGAGAATATCAGATACTCTATTAAGCTTTTGGGATGCTGATTTGAGGCGAGGGACAGAAAGAAACATTAGCTTAAGGTAGTATTTTTGCCCGGCCTCCACTCTCTAAAAAAGCTTTAGGCTGCGCTCAACTTTTTAACTTCTGCCAAGGACATTAGATGCTAGTTTTTTTTTACTATAGCTAACTTAGATATAGTAAAAATAAGTCAGCTACAGTAAAAAAACCATAAGTCACCGCCATTCTGAGCACATAGTAGTAGTTGGCTAAAAAATAGGGAGACAGGCAAATATGAGCTGCAGGTTGATCATATCATATATGCCAGTGCCATGCAATAATCGCGGAAGAGATTTGGGTTGCAGTGCCAGAATATGGGTGTTTAGCTTTAAATATTCTTATTGGAGTTGAGGGATAAAGGGAGACACTAGCTTAAAGAAGAGAGCGTGAGTACAGTGTATGAAGCTAATTAAGCACGAAATGCACAGTGAATGGGAAGAAATAGATATTGAAATTCGTCACTATCAATTGCCGCATTAGCTTGCGCTAATTTTGTGTTCACACTGCACAGTACATTGTTCATCTTAGTTTTGTCTTTGAGTCTTTGTAGCTCTCCTCCTTCCTAGTCTTTGGGCCACTCTCCATTAAGCCCTTAACGCAAGAAAGTTCATCATAGCTCACAAGCTGAAAGATGTATCATTACAAACTAGTATAACTTTGTGCAACTACCTAGTTTCAGTTTGCCTCACTATGTTGATCTGTAGTTTCACTTGCTACATGTCACCGGAAATGGTATTTTTTACCATTTACCTGCAGAGTTAGGGATGGCAATGGTGTGGGAAATGACCAGGTGATGTCTCCGCATCCTTGCGAAGGCTGGGGAGCGACCCCTCGATCCCATGGAGATTGAAAACAGAGTTTACATATAGATTTTTAATTGCTAATATGACTTTACTCATTAATTTATGAGTATTTATGTATAATTTTTTTTGTGAAATATAGCTTCAAAATTTAAATTCTAGTGTATATATACATGTTTTAGTCTATATATAAAATACTTATTTCATATTAAAAACATATAATATATCAACAAAACAATATTATTTTTTTGGGCCCCGCTTGAGTTTTTTTCTTCGCGAAAACGCAGGAGATATGCGTTTCATTCATTAAGAAGAACAGCAATGCAGCGGTGGTCTAAAGGCCGAAGATAGAACCTGGTACACAAAACAGGACTCCGATAGCTTAACAAGACAAAATTCCGTGGCTAACAAACCCCAACAAGAGAATGACCACCACCGATGGATAAGAACCGACCGACACTAAAAACAATGCACAGGCGGAAAGACCAAGAGGGTAGGGTTATGTGGCCCAAAGTAACGCCTCCAAGGAGGGAGCGACACCGAAGACGTCATCGTCACCCGATCTGGCAAGAACCGGATAGAGGTTTTCATCCCAGACAAAAACCACTAGACCCCGAGGTGAGTGAGGTGTAGCTCTACGACAACCCCTCCAAGGAGAGAAAAGGACGCCCAAGATCGTCATCATCGTCGGATCATGCTAAAAGAGCTAGATCTAGAGTTTTCATCTAGATCACAACACCCCACCACAGAGGACAAACCCAACACCCACCGGTTGCCGCTGTCTTGCTCGCACCTGCCGACGCTTGCGCCCGCCCAAGCAAAGCGCCATGGCCGCCCCCGCGTGAAGAATTTTTGGGCGCTCGCAGGGTGCGGCGGCGGCGGCGGCTGCGCGGGAGTAGGCGATGTGCAGAGGCAGGAAGGGGGCGATCACGGGTCTAGCTCGGAGACGTTAGATCCGGCCGCCTCCATCTCCCTCCGCCTTAGAGCCAACTGCCGCCGGGCTACACCCCTCCGATCTCGGCTAGATCCGCTAGGAAGCGGGCAGATCCGGTCTACGTCGGCAGCTCAAGCGGCTACAAGAGGCCCCACCGACGTCGTCTTGCTCGCACGCGCTGAAACCTGTGCCCGCCTGAGCTGTGCGTCGTGGCCACCTGCGCGCAAAGAAGAAGAGTTACGCGCTCGCAGGGAGCGGCGACGACGTGGGAGTCGGCGATGTACAGAGGCCGGAGGGGGGATCATGGATCCGGCCCAGAGACAGCTAGATCCAGCCACCTCCGTCTCCCTCTGTCGTAGTTCCCACTGCCGTCGGCTGCCGGGCTATGCCCCTCCAATCGCCCCTCCTATCCCGGCCAAACCTATCAGAAAGCGAGCAGATCCGGTCTACTACGTCGGTAGCCCGGTTGAGTTCTACGTCGGCCCCTCCACCGTAGTTCCCACTGCCGGCCCCGCTTGAGTTGTAATGACATATGGCACCCTAGTTTGAGTTGTAATGATTAGTGAATGGCAGTATCATCTCTTCTGCGAGCTTTGGTTACTTGACTGGCAACTATTTGTTATAAAGCTTCAGGCTCTCATGCATTTTGCCTTTGACTATTACCGTTGCTGTTTGAACAATCAAATGCAAAGTGCTACTGTGTAATATACTCTTATCTTTTTTCCCCGATATTGCAGCTGAAAGCCTGGGAATACCTTACCTCAGCGCGTATCTCAACTCAATAGGAAGTAACTTCTCACAAGGAGCCAATTTTGCAACAGCCGGTTCGTCAATCAGACGACAGAATACGTCTCTGTTCCTCTCTGGTTTCAGCCCAATCTCCTTGGACGTGCAGTCCTGGGAATTTGAACAATTCATCAACAGAAGCCAGTTCGTTTATAACAACAAAGGTGATAAGTGATGACTAAACCAAAATCCATCTCTCTTAGTTCTATGTAGAACTCAAGATATCTGTTCTTCTGTAACATATCTGTTCTAATCTGTTGAGTTATTATCGTTCTGTTTTTCTTGTAGGTGGTATCTACAGGGAGATCCTACCAAAGGCTGAATACTTCTCCCAGGCGCTTTACACCTTCGATATCGGCCAAAATGACATTACCACAGGCTACTTCGCCAACATGACTACTGAAGAAGTCATAGCATCAATCCCTGATCTAATGGAGAGGCTCACATCAATAATCCAGGTACTGCTTATACAGTACCAGTCGCATCACAAAATAAAGCTACACCAGATTGCTCTTCCACAGAGGGAGCAGACAGTGTTACATCGAGTATTAGCAACTGATCGGAAATCTGCAGAATGTGCGCTGGCTCGGAGGAAGGTACTTCTGGATTCACAACACGGGGCCTATCGGCTGCCTCCCTTACGCTCTGGTGCGCCGCCCCGACATCGCCGCTCGCAAGGACAACGCTGGCTGCTCCATCACCTACAACAAGGTCGCACAACTCTTCAACCTAAGGCTTAAAGAAACTGTGGCTCGTCTCCGGAATACCCACCTTGATGCTGCGTTCACCTACGTCGACGTCTACTCCGCCAAGTACAAGCTGATAAGCGAAGCCAAGAAGCTCGGTAAAGTACAATCACCCTCGCTGATGGACTCCACTGCCATGACTAAACAAATGCACACATATAGCTGCTGTGTAGTGTCTTGTGTTGAAGTATAAGTAAATTGTCTGAGTTGCATGTACTAATTAATTCACCCAAAAGCTTAAGTTTTTAGGTGAATTAGCTCGTGCATGCAACTCAACATGGCATCAGAGTCAAGAGGTCTTGAGTTTAAGACTTGATTGGTGCAATTAAAAAAAATAATCGCAGCTCACTTCTATTCGACGTCTTAGGCCCGAGTGAGTCTATACGTGAAGGAGAGTGTTGAAGTATAAGTGAATTGCTCTTTTTCCTCATCAGCTTAAGTTTTTGGATGAATTGGTTAGTACATGCAACTTAACATCTTGGACAAAGCAAGCTGAAGCTGGCGATTGTCTGCAGGCTTCGACGACCCTCTGCTCGCCTGCTGCGGGCACGGCGGCCGGTACAACTTCGACCCGAAGATCGGCTGCGGCGGGAAGGTCCAGGTGAACGGGACGTGGGTGGTGGTGGGGAAATCCTGCGACGACCCGTCCAAGAGGGTGAGCTGGGACGGCATCCACTTCACTGAGGCCGCGAACAAGTTCGTGTTCGATCAGATCGCCGGCGGCGCACTCTCGGACCCGCCCGTGCCTCTGAGGCAGGCTTGCCAGAGCAAAGGGCCATGAACTACCGGTGTACCATTCGTCAGGTTGGCTGTGCTGCTGCTGCTTCTGCTTCTCGCTTTGTAAGTGTACATTGGAGGAGCGTGCTTGAGGTATATATACTACTTCCTTTTGTAATAAGGGAAATGGAAATCACATGCAAAGCAATGCAATCTCTATTTAGAGGGTCTGTAAGATTAGAACGCATTATGGAGGATTTAATTTTAGGCGCCATCGCTCCGTAATGGCACGATGTGCTGGTGGTTGTGCGCATGGCTTCGTTTCTTTGTGGTTTGAGGTTAAGTACTTGTATTGCTACTATGCGAGTTCCATCTGTATATTATAGCAACACGCACGCTACTGCTACTTTGCATTACAAGGCAACATAACATGGGAAAGGTGAGGCAAATCTAACAACCGTGTCCCAGCTTAAGAGGTGTGGAAAAAAGAGCGCACCAGAATTGAAAGCTTACACTTTTTGTATCAGCAAAGATTAGAGTCATCTAACTCCTGCAACCTTGAAATCGGGACGCCTTGAGAAAACTTAATCCCTATCAACAATATGTATTTCTTCAAGAACCACCGCATTCTTCCTCAAGAATTCAGCTAGCTGAACTTCGAATCTGTTTGGTTTCCCCAATCCAAACTGCAATTTCACTCTCCTTAGATGGCTTTGCAAGCAAGTGAATGAACAATCCTTTAAACCAGGAAGCTCTGGAGAAATCATTTGTGTTGTGGTTGCAGACCAAACAGAGAGGGATGTGTATGGTAGTGGAGAGTTAGATGAGCAATGCCCTCTTGGGTCCTTCCCAAGGGCTGGCATGATATATATGTGTTCTCGTAAGGAACGTCTTTACCATCATACCCTTACACCGATTACACCGAGAATCCCTTCAAAGGCAACTATGTCATTGTACATATCGACTTTGGGTTTACAACCTTCTAACAAGCTAGCTGGTTTAGGTGGGGGCCACCCCTACAACAATTTGCATTATGCAACTCTTGTGCCAATCCATAAACTTCCTGACAACCGGTTGACTTATCCAATTTGAGCCAATGCGATCCCCCTGGCAAATCTTCGGCTTCATGCTCAACTTAAGCTGGAGATCAGGAAGCACAGGGCAATACCGGAGTAGGTTTCCTATGGCTACACTCGAAGCTTTGTTGCCTAGCTCATATGAACCTTCTAGAGTCAAGTGCTCAAGATTGGGGAACACAGTTAGGAGCCCATCTTGCTTCTTGTCAACAACGGCGATGCCCTCGATGCAGCTCATTCGCCAGGAAACTGCCAACGAAGTTCCGGAAACGAACATGCCATCGAGTGCTATCACAAACTCGACGCTCCCGTAGGTCGAGATCAACTAGTTTCAGGCATGGCGTGTGAGATCTGTAGGAGAAGGGGTGGACGTGCCCCTTGTACCGGAAGAAGGCGCATCGCGCTCGATGTCGTCTTCCACTCCCAGCCAGTGGCAGCAAGACAGCTCTAGCTCGCTGACGGTGGGGCAGTCAAGGGAGAGGCGCCCCTTGGGAAACCTGCAACCTTCCAGCCGCAGGCTGGTGATGTCAGAAGATATAAGACAATAGTTTGTAACTGATATATATTTGACTTCTATTGATTATCTATTTATGTACAAGAACATAAGTATAAACACTCTCACATGTAAATATTAAGTAATACCTCTGGTGAGAACATCAAAACCAATGTGAATACTAAATAACAGTGAAAACACACGCTAATAGGAATACTAAACAACAATAAAAACACAACTATCCTAGTTGTTTAACACCCCCTCAATCACAACCAGTGAGGTTGAAATTGTGTCATAGGATCTTCAGTTGTTGTATTCCAATTGGTTTAGTAAAATCAATGGCTAATTGATCTCGTGATAATATGAACTGAATCTCCAACGTCGTTCTTGCCACTCTTTCTTGGACAAAATGAAATCTCACCTCAATATCTTTAGTTCTGTTATGGAACATAGAATTAACAGAAAGATATATGGCTCCAAGACTATCACACCATAGGACAGACATTTGCGATTAATAAATTTCAAGCTCTCCCAATAGTGACTATATCCAGATGATTTCTGTTATGGCATTTGCAAGAGCCTTGTACTCCGTCTTAGTACTGGATCTCGCCACTGTGACTTGCTTCCTTAAACTCTATGATATGATATTAGAGCCAAAGCAAACCGCAAAATACTGGTTGACCTTTTGCCGTCTGTTGATCCTACCTAATTTGCATTAGAGAATGCACTAACCAAACTAGAAGTAGACTTGTGAATATGGAGTCTGACACTCACTATGTGTCGTACATACCGTAAAATTCTTTTCACCATTGTCCAATGATGTTTGGTTGGCATATGTAGAAATTGATACACTTTATTGACCGCATATAATATATCTGATTGTATCAATATTAGGTACTATAAAGCACCTATTATACTCTTGTGTTGTTTCTGCAGTTGATAACTCCCTCCCGTCAAACTTTGATAATTTTTCAGCTGTCAATATTGGAGAAGTTATTGGTTTGCAAGCCATCATATTGGTCCGTTCCAAAAGGTAGGTGAAATATTTAGACTGAACAAGGATGAGATCCTCCCCTGATCGACATACTTCGATGTCCAAAAAGTAATGAATATCACTGAGATTGTTGAGAGCAAATTCTGACTGCAATTTCTAAATCAAGATATGAATAGTCTGAGAAGATGAGCTAGTGACAATAAATCATCAACATAAATCAGAATATATATATGATCACGCCATTATGATTATAGATGAACAGGGACGTGTCAGCTCGTGAAGGAACAAAACCAAGTTCTCGTAAATAAGAACAGAGTCAAGAATACCAGGTATGAGGTGATTACTTCAACCCATAAAGAGATTTATCCAATTTGCAACGTGATACAAAACTGTAGATCATCATAACTTGGTGCCTGTCGCATAAACACATCCTCTTCCAAAAGGCCATGCAAAAACATATCCTATACGTCTAATTGACGAAGCAATCATCCGTATGATACTGCTAATGATAGAATAAGATGAATTGTAGCGGGTTTCACAACCTGGCCAAATGTTTCTTCATAATCAATTCCGTATTATTGTTTGAATCCTTTTGCAACCAACCTGACCTTATAACGTTCAATAGAACCGTCAGCCATGTTCTTCAATTTAAATATCTACTTGCAGTCAATAATATTACAATCAAGCTGAGATGATACCAAATACTATGTCTTATTCTTTAAAAGTGCCTAATATTTAACGTCCCTCAACTATTGCGAAAGTCTAAATTTACTTCACTATATTTACAACCGTGCAGCATGTGTTTTAGTTTGTCTACTGGCAATGATCATCTATGGATGTTGTATAGCGTGCATCCTTCATGTGCCATTCTCACGTGTGAAATCTTCATCTCTAGGAGTTCTAGATATTATCTACCTGTATTACATTGTTACATATTTATGGTGGTCTGGTCAATAGGGTACAGACATCATTACCAAATTAGCTAGGAATGAGCGTTACTAAAGCATAAAATACATAATGTTTATAAGAATTAGTTAGAAGTGCATGACTTCTATGAGGATTCAGGACCACAGCCGACCACTATACCACGAACAAGAGTTAATTGTCGGAATTTTTAAGCTTTATGAACACTTTTTGGGTAGCCACACATTGGGTGGCTTATGTAGTGTACATGAACGCTACAATTACAATCAGTTCTTTTGGGAAAAAGAATAAATCAAACTGAAAAGCGGGACGAAAGATAACCTGAAAAACTTGATCTTTCTGGCCACCCTACTATACAAAATTTACAACAAAACCTGTTCTCACTGTGGTAAATCCACGCGATTTACCCTTTCTTCGCATGTGCATGGCTTCTAGGTGAGATCACCTCATGGGCACCAGAGCTACCCTTCTTGCCATGTGCAGGATGCAATGGCGCCACGAGTTTCTCACCGATCTTCTTGTCACTCGCCTTCTTGCTGCCAAGATCCTTGCCGACCTTCGCCATGGCTCTCCTCACGCCCTGCCCTTCCTCGCCGCCATTAGAGCCGCTCAAGATCGGCACGAGGTACCACCAAATGGAGGTGCAGCAGATGGCGAACACCCTCCCGAACACCACCATGCTCACCAGCATCAACACCGCAACGAACGGCATGTAGTGGTGCGGCCTCACCTTCTTCCCCCACGACCACCTCTCGCCGGCGGCTTTCTTCTTCGCTGGCGCCGCAGATACTGCCGTCACCTTCACTGCAGTGACCGCCGTCACCTTAGCCGCAGCAGCGGGCTTAATGTCTTCTCTGGGGCTGGCAGGCTCCGTCGGTGGCGTCGACGGCTTTGACGTCTGCGCGGCCGGCTTGCACTTCTTGACGTCGCCCTTGGCGTCTGCAGCCTGCTGCTGCTCTTCCGCCGGGAGCTTGACGACGATGGGCAACCAGTCTTTGGCCTCAGACTGCACGAACCGGACCATGACGTGGTCGCCGCCGACCGGGCCGACGCGGCGCAGGATCATCTCACGCCGGGACTGGAGCTCGACGACCACGGTGGAGAACTTGTCGAGGCCGCGCGACGCGTACGGGTTCTCCTTCTTGCCGGTCTTCTTCTTCTCCTCCTCCTTGGCGCGCGGTGCCTTCTTTTCCTTGGCGGCCGGCGTCTTGATGCTGCCGGCGCCGCACGCGTCCTTGATGCTGCCCGTGCCGCAGAACATCATTTCTTGCATACCGTTTATGACTTTCTTCAGTCAACAAGAACTGCTTTTAAACAGGATATCCTACAAGCTCAAGCTGCTTATGATTTCTTCCTGTCTCGCTGCTATTTGTTGAGTCGTTCTTCGGGGTCTGGGACGACTTGATCATATGCGGAGCGTATTCTCTGACGTAGCGAAGCTACGTCACGGTGACTTTAATCACGGTGACTTTATCTAAAAATATAAAAGTAAAAAAAACTAAAATCTAAAATTAAAAAAAATCAAAAACTATAAAATAAAGGTAAAAATAATCTAAATCGTTCATCGGCCGATCCAAAGGGTAAAATCACCCTCTGACGTAGCTTCACTACGTCAGAGAATCCCGCCCGGATCATATGAAGGCTGCAGGGTGGTGCGTGCTTGGTCAAGTATGGAGGTGCGAAATACTATTCAATTTCACGGCTTGTTTGGCACGTTTGACCCGGTAAATTTGTGCCTGCACGAGAATACGCAGGAACCTGCCGCGAGCGACGATCTCTTGTGATTCTGCATCAGGTTATCGATGACGTGCGTATTTGTTGCTGGATACTTGCCATCAATCGGTTACCCGTCGAGCTCAGCATCTATGGGAGTATCGTCTCCTGTAGCTATCGAATGGCCTACCATTTTCATAAAATCTGATGCTCCACGCCCAACCAATGATCTAATATTCTGATCTGGCATCGTGAGGCATATGATTCTGCGTTTCAGCGATGGTTGCAAAATTGCAATAGACCAGAGAGAATCATGGGTTTATAGTTTATTAGCTTGTCTGGATAAATCAACTCCAAGTTGCTTAGGTAGCGTTTAGTTTAACGTTGGTTTATGATTTTTTTATTGTAGTTATTTTATTTTTTTATTATAGTTGAGTTGACTTATTTGATATAATTAAATTTAAAAAATATAAAAATAGAAAAATGCTAGCCTATTACGGATAATGCAAAGGAATATAGGGAAAAAGCAAAAAAAATCTTAAAAAATTTAAAAAATCAGAAAAAATTACTAAATAGTGAAAAAATAGAAGTTGATTTTAAACCAACAAGTATGGTCTTAACCTAGACCTGAGCGGCCACTGGTTGGCTACGTACATTGATTTCATTCCACGAGCGGCACGAGATTTCAACGTCGCTCTCATGATTTCGGTGCTGATCGCCTAATTTTCTTCTCCGGATTAGCACGGCGCGTTTGCAGCGTTCGCGATCGAGCTGCTGACCAGCGGTAAGATTTGATTGCTCGGCAAGCCGTGGACTCTGAATCTCTGAAGCTTATCGTGTCACATAAGTTAATACGTGTCCTTGAACGGATCAAAAGGCTGTGAATTCCTCCTGCATGCAGCATACTACTACTAGTATTCTGCTGTCAAATCAAACGAGAAAATTAACAAATCGGCAGCCTGCCCTGCAGTGCCCATTAATTTGCTCCTCTTCTTCTGTTTTGATAATGGCAGGCTGCCCATCTAGGATGATTAAACCAGAGTTTTCAGCTGAAATGCTCTAGATTTTTCACGCGGTTAGGGTAGGAATTTCCTGCCGTTTGCTGCGCTGATGCCTGATTCAGTGGAATGGTATAAAAATACCTGCCTATCTGAATAATGATGGGAAATCTCGCACGAAAGTGCTCGAAAACACGGAAGTGATGACGACGGGAGAGTGTGTATATGCAAGTTCGAAAGAAAAATCACCGAGCAATTGTAAGACGCCCGCAAATCTTTTCTAAGGCTATGTCATCAACAATAGTTACTGTACTTGTGTATCATTTTGGGTGGATTCTTTTGGACTGTGATTTGGACTTTTGATTTATAATTTTTGAATTCTGGTTGTTCGTGAAAAACAGCACGTAAAGAAAAAAGGCGTATATGATTTTAACCGGTATAGCTAAATTTGATATAATATTTACTATAATTTACTTATAAATCTTATTTTAAAAAAATATAGGCTAGCTACTATAACAACAAGTCAAAAGTCTGTTAGCAGCCGGCACCCTGCAGGGATAAGCTGCCACGCCAATTGGTTAGCACGAGGCTGATGATTTCAAACCTTCTGGATGGATTGTCTCACCATGCGGGCAGAATTAATGCAAAAGGTCGGTATCACTTCCTCACCCATGCCACAATACGATCACGAGTTCAGAATAAAAACCTTCTCCGTGCTTTGCCGGCAGACGGCTGCTGTAGTTAATTTTGGCGTTCTGGAAAAGGATTTCATTGGATGAACGAGGAGATGGACTTGCGATAGAAAGATGGTAACTGTGACTTTAGGGATGTTCGAGGGCAAAAATTTAGCGCCCTCTTATAGCTAGCTAGTAACGGCTCCATCAAATGTGTATCGATGTAACAAATTGGATCATTACGATCCAAAAAGAGTTTGAAGGCTTCCGCCCACACGAATCTGAAAAGATAAATCTAAGGGACTTGATTCGTATTTGTATGTTACCATTGAATAGCCAATTTACACTAGATATGTTCCCTATATATGTGTGTATACAGCTGCGCTTATCTGCACGTGCGTGCCAGTTTTTGCGCCCAAAAATTACTACCATTTATAAGTAAAGTTACTATTAAATACATGTATATTTACTACCCAGTTGTGTATTAACATTAACTCTATATATATTTAACAATAACTTCACTCACAAATGGTAGCAACTTTTCGGTGTGCATTTTACACTGCGCCCAAATTAGTGATTCTATATATATATATATATATATATATATATATATATATATATATATATATATATATATATATGTATAGGAAAATGATTCAATATCCTTGGGAGTACGTACTCCCAATTCTCATATACAGTTTTAATAATCTTGTTATACCTCTTTTATCTATTTGAGTATATTATAATAATAATTATAAGATACTCCATATGAGTTCCATAAAAAAATTCATCAAAATTCACTTTTTATAGCATGGTTTGTGTATATATTCATTTTATGTATGGAAAAGGGTATATAACAAAAATAAAATAAAATATTCTGATTAAAAATTGTCAGTCAAGCCATATTGAAGTATCTTAAAATTTATATTTAAGTATACCAAAAGTGATATAGAGATACAAAATACTATTTTAAATAGTATATTAGAATTAGGAGTATGTACTCTTGAGAGTATTGAAAAGGCTTCATACACACACATGTGTGTATGTATATATATATTAGAGAGAGAAATGATTATATATATCCTCCCTTAAAGGGGATGGAATCGGTGGCGAGCTCACATGCTCAGGTTTTGCAAAAAAACCCCAACATTTTTGAAATCATGACAATGTCTTGACCGAACCAGCGGCTAGAGGGTTCACACGTATCTTTTGCAGAAAAACCCTCGTGGTTCATGGAATTCTGCTCAAGTATTGAGCGCTTTTGTCCGCTCGATATGCGCTAAGGGATAGATCTAGCTGTCCGCATGCCTCCAAGACATGTGCCCTAGCTCCTCTCTTAATCTACTCGCATCGGCCGCCGTTGCCTTCTCTCGCTCTCTCCTTCCCTCTCTCCATCCCCATTGTCCTTGGTCGCGGGCGACGCCTCATGTTCGACCCCTTACTCCCGCCTTCTCTATTTTTTCCACTGACGACGGTAGAGGTGGAGGCGACAGCACAACACAACGCTGAGGGGGAGATGGCACGGTGACAATGACAAGGGAGGAGATGGCGCGGCCCAGCCTGGTGGTGAGGAAGGAGTTGGTGGCACGCACCGCCCGCGAGGGTGGAGGTGGCACGGCTCCATCAATGCCACCCCCTTATTCTGTGCCATGTTGATTTGACGGGGTTGAGCGGGGGATGACATCGATTTGATGGTGGTGGAGGCGAGATCGAGTGGCGGTGAGGTGGATTAGTTGCGGGATGAGGTGGATTAGTTGCGGGAGAGACATGATCAAATGGAGGTGAGGTGGAGGTGTCATTGTCATCTCCTTTGCTATGTATATTTTCTTTCTCCTTTGTTCTTGCATTTGAGTAATGGTAAGGACCAACTTGAGGAGGAGATGAAGGGAACGCGAAGGACCAATTGGAAGGGGTGAGGAGGGGAAGCCCACATCGAACGGGCAGCCTGCTGCTGATGGTAGCACTTACCGATTTGTTGACCTTCACAATTTTCATGCCTGGTACTTTGAACTGAACGAGAGATGCTACTCTCTTTCAAGATAAGTAGTTGGCCTTTTGGTTCGAGTTAAGTAGTTGGCCTTTTGGTTCGAGGCCTTTAATATTTGTCAGAACTTAAAGTCATAGGTTGGTAGAGAAAAGGCAAATTTGGCATTAACTTTGCTAGTACATCGAATGTGATCAATGATCATGACTTATTATCCGAATTAATATTAGAATTTTGCTAAGGATTTGAGGTGAATGTTGGTCACCTGTTATACAGTTATCTAGAATTACATACAGTGAGTGAATTGCTATAAACAAAAGATAAATATATCAGATACAAGATTAAAGAGGATGTGGATGTACAACTCTGCACTGATATTGAATCTACATATTTCTTGATAGTTTGACATTAGGAACTCAATATTGTCAACTCTTATTTCTAGCTCTTCTGCCCTGGTTTAAATGGTTTGGATGACAAAAGACCAGCTTTTCATGGAAGTAGCACAATTCTTTGGTAGAAAAGGCTGCCTTTTGCAAATTTTCTTTGTAGCTTTGACTAAAAAATCATCTTTCTATTTCTGTCCTTGCTTGGCGCCGTACTTTGAGTCCAGTACTTTGATTGGGCGTGCATGCCGCGTAAAGAACAGTGGCTGTTCTGATGCAGGTCCAATCTGGTGATGGAACTGGCTCGTAGCAGTCTTGTACATGACTGGACTTTTGGTGGAGTAGGGTGAGCGAGCTGAACTTTTGACTCTTTAAACTACTGCATTTGCCCATTCGTAAGTTTGGAAACAGATCTGCATAGGCGGAATTAAACCACGTTTGACGAAAGATCAGACCACCTTTGTGAGAATTTCGTAGTCGTCGTATGCATTTGAATTGCTTGTGTAGTAGAGAAGGCTTGTTATTGCTCGATATTTCTTTTTCTTAGAAGTCTTATTTTCGTTTATTATTTGTAAGATGGATGCCCCTTGATTTATTGGTTTATCTGGTGATGCCTCTGCATCGGCTTCATTGCATCTCTTTTATGTTCTATAACTGTCATGCCGTTCAGATCGGTGCATATTGACGTTATTCGCTTGCCTGCAATTGACCGTTGGTTTTCACTCTTGCAGCCCAAATCCTACGCAGAGAACTTCAAGTGGAGGGGTCCCCCGAAGACAGAGCAAGCCTGAGCTTCTCGTCTCCACAAGATGTTTTCCCTTTGCCTGTACTGTTTTTGTTTTGATCAATATCCGTCGTGCAATTTGAGCTAGAACATGTCTTGATCAAACATGTATTAAGCACGCATTGCGATCAAACAGAATACTTGCCTTCTCAAATGTTTGTTGATTAATGAGCTTACTTGTAAACTTTTTCTCATTTCATAAAGCTTTCGTTCACATAAAGATCTTTCTGCTAAACTATTGAAAACATATCCAGCGCTGCTGTTATGTATTTCAGTTCTAACGTGACTACTCCTGTCAACCTGCCATGTACATGCATTCATGCAGATGCCATCACCTGGCGTTATCAAATGGAGCATAAGAACAAACCAACTGACGAGCAATTTCACCAAAGCACAAGTTACAATTTCCGTTGCATTCTCCAGTCAACTTCATATGTACTACTTTAGAACTTGGTCATGCATTCTATAGACTTCGGAAAAGAGGAAGCAGCTGATCTAGTTTACTAACATTCACCTATGCACTTGGTTTCGCGCGCGGTGGTGTACTTCATTGAGTTCTCAGTGTCATGCATATCGCCGGCGCGGTGGTTGACAGGTGCGTCGCAGGTGGTGCGAAACCTCCAGGTGAAGAGGTAGTCTCTGGACTCGCACTGCAGCCGGCTGACGTCGCACGGTGCACTGATAGAGGCCCGCTTGCCGTCGCGCTCCCATTCGATCTTCGCCGTGCACGAGAACCCCATGCGGGACTGCGGCAGCGTCACCGGCTCGGCCACCACCAGTTCCACCTCGCCGCTGATCCTCCTCGACGCGGCGGCGGCGTCCACGGCGTCGAGCCACGGGCACTCGGGCTGCCCCACCATCTTCTTGTACGCGTCGTTCACCAGCCGGACGCGGTTGCTCGAATCCGAGACGACCGCCGGGAGATCGTCGATCTCCAGCTCTGCTTCCACCTCCTGCGCCGTCTTCGAGTCGGCGGTGCGGCTCACGTCGACGGCGTCGTGGACGACGGACTCGACGTGGATGGTGGAGCCCACGGGACGCACCGCCCGCGGCGAGATGACCTTAGGCTCCAGTAGCTTCCGCAGCAGGTCACGCTCCACGGGGACGTCCCTCTCCTCCTCAACCGCCACCTTGGGTGAAAGCCTCGTCAGCTCCGCGGAACCCGCAATCGCCGGCGAGGACGACGCCAAAGGAAGGCATGCACTGCCCGGGACGGCCACGGACACATGCACCCTCGTCGCCGTGGCCGCCACCGCGTCCGTGGCCTCCGCGCACCGGAGCGGCGCCGGGTACGCCAGCGTCCTCTTCCTCTTGGCAGCAGCTGGCGGGGACACCGGCACGACGCTCGGGCGTTGGCGCTTCCGCGACCGGCACGGCCTGCTCTGCAGCTGGCACAGCACGCGGTTCGTAACCACCACCGCGGCCCCGTCACCCGCCTGCCCCGCCGGCAACATCGGCAGGGCAGTCTTGGGCGCGATGGGCCGGAACCGTGAGAGGATCTCGTTGGCCTTGACGGCCATGTCCACCTGCTGCACCATGGCCATGGCACGAGGCTGGGGTGGTGGACTGATGGGGTCAGTCGAGTCGACGGGGCACGGAGGACACGGCGTTGGGGGCCCGGGCCGGGCGGGCTAAGAAGGCGGGGGCGGCCAATCGGATGCGCGCAGAGGCAGGGGCACGTGGGAGGGCGGGGCGGGGTACGTGGGCGAGCGGGCAGGGACGCGGACGACACGTAGGCGGAGGCGAGTCGCGGGGCGCGGTTTGGAGGGGGTGGGATTCCGGTGGCGTCCAGTGGGATGGGAGGCGCACGGGCGAGGAGGACGTGAGGCCCTGCATGCATGCGAGTCGCTTGGCCGCTTCGGCTCTGCCCTCGCGTTGCCATGCGCCCATGCCCCCCAGGCGCCACGGGGGAGGTCTCATTGGCAGATACACACTGACATTGGCCACCAACCAGCTAGTAGTAGTAGTGAACTTTACTATTTTTTTCCTTTTGTAACGAGATTTGTGCTAAAATTGCTTTTTTTATCATAGTATCATGCATGCTGTGCATGTTCATACTGATGCGCATTATCGGCATGTGTGCTCATGAGAGTTTTGTACGAAAGTGTGAACCAAATAGGCTTGTTCTAACTTGTACTTCTGATCTAGTTTTCACCGTCTACTCCTATCTGGTGGTACTAATCTTGCCCGCCAAAACCAACACAAACCGCCTAACCTTGATATATCTGCACGTGCTGTTGATCGTAGAGCGTAGACTTTGCATGTACGTACAAATTTTCGAGAGCAATCAGATGATCTAAGCTAGAGCGACATATGCTATCCTTCAACTCATTAAAAGTAGGTGACGAACAGTCTTGAGAACGTGGCGCACAACGAGACCTGCTTATAACGCTCGCATACGTCGGATGCATCGTCGTCCGTTCCCTAGCAAAGCTCAAGTTGAAATTCAGACAAGCCCATACATTGTAATAGTAACTGGTACAGTAGTTACAGCAATGCCTATATTTTGCCGGTGAAGCGGTAAAACGCAGATGGTATCAATGTCACTCTTGCTCCTCCGACCGATGCATACTCCTTGCACACGAAACAACAGACGAAAGCATTACACGTGTAACATGCATGTCCTACTGTAAGCCATCGACGGGCTAGCAAGCCGGCCGGCCGGACGGGGCGCGCTTCCCGAGAAACAAACTTTTGGTTGCTACTAGTACGATCTTTTTAGAGACCTACCACCCTACGGTATCTTCTAAGGGCATCTCCAATGTATAAGATCTAGGTTGATCTTAAGGTATGGTGACATAGTTTGGTGCAATCTGCTACAATGTAATGGATCTTTGTGGGTACTAAGATGAGGCCTACATTCTAATAAAAAAATTGGCCTTTAGCTTATAGTGAGGGGAGAAAGAACACAGGATTCAATGAAAAATTGTGTTTTAATGCTTATGGCCAAGTCTTTAGCTTGAGAACTGGCCTTAAGCTTTTTTTGCTTATGGCCTGCTTTAAGGTCAACTCTGTAATGTATAATGTCAACCTTAAAATGGCTTAAGATCCCTTTTTTTATACATTGTGGATGCCCTAACGGGATAGCCGTTCCCCTCCTATCTCTCCCTCTCTCTCAACGCTACTCTCGGCCTCCCAGTCCCATCCCATCACTACTCCCCAACATCCCTCTCCTCCCTAACCATTTCCCTATTAGCGCTCCCCCTCCTCCTCTTTTCTTCGGCGCGAGCAGCTTCGCATCTCTCCTCCTCCTTCCCCCGTTCCCTCCTCCACCACCGGCGACCAGCAATAACCTCACCGTCTAGCCGTGCCACTATCTCCCCTTCCCTCACCGCTACCACATTGTCCAAACTAATATTCAGTGTGCCACTGTCACCGTGTCTCCCTCCATCGCCGTCCTCCGCTGTTGGGTCACCGCCTCTCCAACCACCCTCTATGTCTGGAAGGGCGCGGTAAACTTGTTGTTGAAGGTGAAGGAGGAGTGAGGTGGTGCCAGAGCTAAAGAACGAGGTGGAGGAGCGGCACCGGAGTTAAAGAAGAAATTGTGACAGCGAATCCCATCTAAATGACTACAACGGTATACCGTTTTCTAGATTTTTCTCATTTTTAACCCTTTTTTTGCATGCACGACATGTGCTATGTGCCGTGGCGAGCGGACAGGAACGTGGCACGACGAGTGGCGGCGCTGCGATTGGCGGGCGCGCGCGGGCCTGGGCGCTGCAAGGCCGCATTCAGGCGCTCACGCCCCGCGAGTGGCGGGTCAGGGAGGGAGAGGAGCGCGCGCGTCGCGAGGCGCGGCTGGATTAGCACGTAGTTTTTGTTGGTCTGAGAAGTGAGAACTGTTTGCAGTTTGCTGGATGACAGATCTGTTGCGGTTGAGACTTGAAAAGAAAAGGAGGAAAAAAGAAGAGGAACGCTTGGGCCTACAAAGGCTATGCATACCAAGAAGCAAAATGTGTGGCCATTAATATCCTTGGGTCTAAGCAAAATCGAGGCTGAGCATAGCATTTGGGCCCAGTGTATCCGTCAGGCCTATATCAGGCCGAGCCGCGGATGCAAGATCCTTCGTCTCCTCAAGTACGCGCAGAAATTTCTTCTTACTGCAAAGTGAAAAGCCCAAACCGCAGGTCTGCAACTACGCGCCAATCCGCTTCCCGAAACCAACGGCCTACTCACCGCAAACCGCCCCGTCTCCATTTCCTCTCCAATCCTTAGGGTTCGTAGCCCTGCATTGCATAGCCTCGTCGGTCGCCGCCGCTCGCCTCGCCGGCGGGGTCTCGCGGCCGGCTTCTTGGGATGCTGCCGCCGCCGCTGTCGACCGGGGCCTCCCGTCGGGGAGCATGCGGCTCCCCACGCCACGCCAGCGGCGGCGTGGCTGCGCGGGAGGAGTTCGTGGGGTTCTTCCGGGAGGCGTGGCTGTACATCCGGGGCCACTGCGGGAGCACCTTCCTGGTTGTCATCTCCAGAGAGGTCGTTTCCGGGCCACACTTCGACGGCATTCTGCAGTTATTGGGAATGGGATGATTGCTTGAATTGATTTTTTTTTGTCCTTTTGGATTAGTATGATCTCTGATGGTTTGTTCAGATAAAAGTACATGTGACCTCCTATTTAGTCCTAGGGGATCGAACAGTGAATTTGAATTAGTTGCGCAATACTAACTGTCCAGCATAACTTTTATCACAAATGATCCAACCAAAGTAATTAAGCTATAATAGCCATTGTCCGGCAAGAAATTATAAGACATTTATTAAGCAGGCTGGACCATATGGTTCATTGGACTTTATTAACGGGGATGACAATCGAGGGAACAGAATGAAAAACAACTTTGTTTGTTTGGTAGGTAGGAGGATTGAGGGTCTCCTATTAATGTGTATTCGAGACTCTAAATGGAATCAACATTAGTAGGAAAAAAGAGCAGAAAGCATCGATTTTCTTGTCAGGAATCTGGAAAAAATATTGTGTTCATGTCACCAAGGCTTATGTTGCTATGGTTATGCCACAGTTTATCTTCTTTTGTGTCATAAAATTTTACAGCGTTATGAGTTTCTAGTCATCAACAGCGTTATATTTTCTATGATACGCAGGATATTCCACTTCTTCATGGTCTGGGGATTAAATTTGTTCTTGTTCCGGGAACACAGGTCCAGATTGATAAGCTCTTGTCAGAAAGAGGTTAGTTCTGCACACCACCCTTCTGGGTATCTTCACCATTCATTCTTGATCTGTAACTCTTATTTGGACATATGTATGCTAATAAAAGTGGCTATGTCATTGACACAAATTGGAAATTTATTCTTAATTCTTGTGTGTGGATTTCTTATCCGAGTTTACAACAAAACATAGGAGGGCTCTTCAGCATACTGCCTAAAAAGAGGAGGATAATTTAGTTTCTGCAGTACATTGCTATGTTGGATAACTAGAAATTCAGCAGAACTCATTGCAAATAGAGAAGAAACCACTGACAAAGGAAATGGTGGTAAAGAGGGATTTCCTGCTCTTTTCTTGATAACTACTAGTGCACTACTAGCCATATGATGGTAACTGATCCAGAAATCAGAATGTTAATCTCGCATTTTGTTCTGCTCCTCGATATTTTCCAGTTAACAACTGCTCCCTTTCATATTAAAAGTGCTTTTATATGCTGGTATTAGTTTCTACAAGAAAGGTTATTATTCATCTTTTTTACTTGTGGCTGTGGTTATGCTTCATAATGCATTGAGAAGAAGGCATTATCCCTTGGTCTTGAGAAACTATTCTTGCTTCTACACGGACAGCCGATTGGTATGTACCTGTATCCTTCTCTTGGCTCATTATATGGAAGGTTTAATATGCCATGATTAATGACTATATGGTATACTTCTCTATTGTCTTAGTGTAGACATTGAATTAGCATTTTGCTCTATTTCGAATATCATTGAGTGCTGGAGATATTCAGTTAGTATTTGGCTCTATTAAATTCCAAATTCCATGAAGGGCAATGGTTATGGTTTGCATTGTCATCTCTAAGTTGGTCTGTGTTGGGTCTAGATCATGTTTCTCAAATCTTGTTGATGATTTGACATGTTGCTTCCACATGGCTTCATTGGGCCCTGTTACATACTGAATATCGAACTACAATAATCACATGGGAAAAAGACATTGGTTCGGCTTTTGGTATGTTGCCGGTGCTTAATTTTGAAATGATGCAGGTTTGTGCGCCGGTGGCGTGGCTTCTCAGAGTGCTCGATTGAATCTATTCCTAAGCAGAGGAAAAAACGTATCAATCTGTCACGTGGATCAAAGTATTATGTAAAGCAGCTCCTGCCAAAGCTTGCTGGTGTTACTGCCAACAATTTTGTAGGCAGATGACAAGACTTACAAGGAACTTGGTGCAACTCAACGAGATATCAGCTCTGGTTAGTGGTTACATCAATTTTTCAAGGTTTTTTTTTGTCGTAAGTTATAATTCAGAGAGATATAGCAACGGCTTGTGATCATGGTTTTGAACTATAATTGTTTTCGTTTACGAGAATGTAGAGGAATTTCATGCCACAACAGAATCAAAGCAGAAAACAAATAGCTAAGTTCTATATACCAAGCAATGTAACAATGCCAAATGGAGGTATGCATGCTACCGTGATTGACTCTTACCTCTTACTATGAAAAACTGGATGTGAAACAAGCTTTACACATTTATTTTAGATTACTCTCGAAAAGAAAATAATGGAAAGTGTTGGCAGGTCACTCATTGCCTCCACCAAGATTTCGATGTAAAAGCTTGAAAAGTGGAACTGCTGATTCCCATCATGATATTCTTTTGCCGAATTCAGAGGCGGAAGCCGTTTCTATCTTTGCCGGTACAGAGAACCAATCAAAGGGAATATTTTGCGTCAAGTTTCGAACTCATGAGATGCTAATATCGATTGCACATGCATGGCGAAATAAATGTGCATTTGGCAGCACGCTTTCTGAGCCTGCAGGATGTTGGAGAGGATGGAAACGACGTGATAGTGCACCGTACTGCTCAAGGTGAAAAATACAAATTATGAAGTTAGGCAACTTAGGCTACCTTAGGTTTAGGATTAAAATAATCGGAATAGCTAGTCTTAATCTAACTAGGTCAGTTTAACCTAAATTTTGTGTTTGGTAATAAATGGTTAATCTAAATTACTGTTTGACTAGATTACGTGGGTTAGCACTAAAATACAAATTTTAGGAGGGTAGGTTGTGCTAGGTTAACTTATTTCACTAATTTGATGGATTAACTTAATTTTGGATTAGAAGATTAGAATGTTTTGACTGCGTTAAGCTAATTTTTTCTAATCCAATGATGTTTGATGGATTAAATTCCTCTCTATCTTTTAACCCCAAACGAAACAGGCCTTGGCGTTCGGAATAGCGTTAGATTATAATTTTTTTTACTGTAACTGAGTTGATTTATTTAGTATAATTAAATTTTAAAAAAATAAAAAATAGAAAAAATATGTTAGTCCATTACGGACAATGCAATGGAATACGAAAAAAAAGAAAAGAAAAAAGCCAAGAAAACCTAAAAAAATAATAAAGATGAAATTACTAAATAGTGAAAAAAATAGAAATTAAAAATAGAAACTAACTTTAAGTTAAAATAAGTACGTACTTAATGTCATCAGTTACTTATATTGGAGTTACACGTCGATTGTACTTGTTTAGATGGCGTGCTCAGCCTCGACACTGAGTAGATGTTGCGCACACGCACCAAACTAGTACTCTTTGCACACAGAGATTGTTTAGGCTTCTAGACCTGCAGGTTTATATAGGATTTCTTCTAGATGGAGAACTGCAGCTAGCTGAAACTTCGACATCAAGTGTTGAAAGCATGGTCCAGAAGAAAACACCAAAAAAGGAGAAAAGGTTTGAGTTACAACTTACAAGCCTAGGTAATCTAATATACTGGACTGCTACAGCAGTCTCGTAAGACTGCGAGAAACGACGAATGTGTAAGAAGATTATTGGTTGCTTGCATCTAGGTCAGTCAAGCTCACTCGCGAGGAATTTGTCCCCCCAATGGTTCATATCTGGAAAAAGGATTTATTCCCAAATCATCGCAAAGCAACAGTCGACTGTCGATGGTTACTCCGCCAGTCATGCAGGATATGTGGACGGTGTGAAAAGCAAAAGCTAACACCCGGGTTGCGTTCACAGCAATCCTTTGATGTAAACAATGCAGTAGAATTACAAAACATCAAGAATCACTCTGTGCGTCACCATTCTGAACTTTCGCGTTAATTTGATTTGAATAACAAAGGAATTAATTAACGTTTGATGGGGTCGTGGTCATGGCTTCCTGCTTCATCCGCCAAGTGCAGTGTCAGGTCAAACAAGAAGATACAATAATGTAAGCTCCGATGTGAACTCAGGACTCCTCCGCGAGTGAGACCCGGCGGCTGATGAGCAGAAGTTTGGGAGCAAGCTAAAGCAGTACGACTGTAATAGTAATGCTTAAGAAACCAAATGACAGGTACAATACAATCAAACATCAATCTGCACTCCACAATCGGGTTGAATTCCACCAGAAACACAGAATCCACATAATACACATACAAGACTAGTCATCCCATCAACACCGACCGAATAAATCCATTGCAGAGGTTCACAAACAAAGGAGTAAAAAAAGGTGATAATGCCGAACAATAAAGCTAGTAGCATCTCCCTAACAAGGGGCAGTTCGGTTCCAGTTCCATGAGGTAGTTTCCCTTAACTCTCATGTATCCATCGCCTTTCTTCTCAGAAGCAGGCGTCCAGGAGACAGCAGCAGCAAAGGGCGGCCAAGCTGTTACACCACAAATATCGCAAGGAAAATTAAGCAAAGGGCGGTCAAGCTGTTACACCACAGATATCGCAAGAAAAATTATGACATTGAACATTGAAAGCAAGAAAGGTACTACTAGAATATTGGCATTTGTACAGAAGTATATGCCTATCTTAACATCTATAATATGCATCTTTAAAATGTCCAGCCGTCCACTGACATATTGCAATTTCCAATTGTTTCAGTAATTGTATAACAATACTGCCGAGGCATCTACCTGCATTGATTATCTTTGGATAGAAGAGAACCGTTCTTTGGTATTAGCGCGTCGACGGAAATATCTTATCCTAGGCTGCCAGGTGACCTCTCCCCGAAGGAAAAGGCACAGTTTTTTATACTACCGAACGCTTCGATCTTTTCTCCAGCCAGTGGAAAACAACACCAGACGCACGTGAAACGCTCCCAGAAAATATATCTGCGGAGATTAGAGAACAAATGACCTTTGCATCCCAGCCGTCCATGTGAGATCAGACGGCAGAAGACAACCCCACGCCGCGTGGGGTTTTTGCGTGGGACGGCCGGCACGGCGCCCAGGCCACGAGGCTGGCAACCTTTTCCGAGGGTTAGCTCACGCGTCAAAAGTCACGACCCCACCACAGCAAGCGTGCGCACGACCGCCGCCCGAACCGGCAAGAAACACTCGCCGGCGGCGCCGGCGCCGGACAGATCTGACCCGAGTGATCCTAAGTTCCTAATCTAACAACATATCCATGTACAGATAGAGGTGGGGAGGGAGGAGGAAGAGGGGCGTACGTACCATCCCTCCATGAAGGAAGGCCCGCTGCTCTGCTGTTGCTGGGGCGGCGGCTGCGCGTACGGCGGCGGGTAGCCCTGCTGGGGGTATCCAGCCGGCGGGTAGCCCTGCTGAGGCGGGGGATAGCCGGCCGGTGGGTACCCCGGCGGCGGGTAGGCGTCCTTCCCCGGGTAACCTGAAGACTCAACACGCCAAGATTCAGTTTCACACACAAAGAAACGGAAAGAAAGGACGGCTGGAGATCAAAAGAAACGGAAGCGGAAAACAAACCTTGCTGCGGCGGGACGCCGACGGGCGGCTGCTGGCCGTAGTAGCTCATCTTCTTCTCCGGTATCTCGCGATCGGAATGGGAGCGCGTGTGCTGCGGGTTTGGGCGAGACGGGTTGGGTCGGGTGGTTTTATTATTGACGGGAGTTCCGGACGTGGCCTGGGTGGTGGGCCGAGGGCCGTTCGGGATGGGAGACGACTCGGGGTTTTGTTCGTTGCGTGGCTGCTGCGCTCACAAGTTTGGTACAACAAAGAACGTGTGCCGAGGGGTCCTTTATACTAACGAGATTTTGTTTATTTGGTATATGCTTGATAAACTTGAGCGAGGACGAGTTAGCCTATTCTGGTTCTAGAATTTGTGTAACAAAGTTAACCAGCCGGATTTGTTGCTAGTAAGTTCTATATTTCCAAACAATATGCATAGGACTGTTCATATAGGAATCAATATGACCATCTAATTTTTTGAAGCGGGTTTTCTACTTATCTCAATTTTATCTTATTTTAAGAATAAGATAAAAGATCACAGATACATCATACATCTCACCCCTCTCGCTCTTGTCTCGCGCACATATCTCTTCTTTACTTTTCCTATCGTTTGCCCATTCTTTCTAAAAACTATTTTTTAGTTACTATTATTTACTTTCAATTAAAAATCATCAGACATAGTTAATATGAACATATCCGTGTTACCCGTGTCGAGTCCTAAGTCCTACCCGTCTTTTATTTCATTATTGTGTTTTGCAGTTATGGTTGAGCCGAGCTGGTTCTAACGACCTTAGTTTAGTCTAAGTCATGGTTGCTTGATTTCGGACCATTTGTCAAGTTAGGCCTGAATCCCACGTGATTAATAGTAAATCAAAATGGTTCGAGAATCAGACAGTTTTTCATTTATGTGAACCTTAGTTACACCTACACGAATCTGAATCAAAATATATTGGACGGATTTTTTTCGACTGTGACTTATATCTTATAATTTTTGACCCTAACATAAACGCTCGTGTGAACAAACCGAATACCAATAAATCATTTTTAAAAAAACTGTTCCGATAAACTGATTCAAAACGACGATAGAAAAATTATTCTATTTATTTATTTAAAAAATTCATAAATCATACATCTAAAAAGACTCGGCTATTAAATCGAGGGAAGATTTGGTGTGAAGTTCCACAAACAAAGAAAAAGGGTCTTACTGTACAAAATTCAGGGTAAGCGACTTGGTGGGAACAAGATTAGCAACATTCAGAAATGTACTACCTAGTGAGATTTTTGGTCCACGTTATCGTGAGGAGATTTGGCGTGGCTTGCTGACTTAATCATGACCGTTATGAATAGAATAGAAACAGAGCCAGAACGATTCGAACCAGTTCAAAAATAACGAGGTGGTCAATTATTCGCAACGAGTATGTATAATTCAAGAACACGTTGACCGGAAATTTCAGTCTTCTAAGGTATGCTAAAATTTTCAGCTGGAGCAGCCCCTACCTAGCTAGTAAGCGCCTGCCTCAGTTCAACCAGACCCCGATTGGCCATGTTGCCAAATTTTTTTCTTTGCCGCGTCGCCTTCATCGCTTGAAACGTCCAACCACCACCAGCAGCAGTTAACGGTCGTAATCACGTCATGCACAAATGGTGTATGACTATTTGTAAGGCCATGCCATATAAAATTTTGAGTATTATAGAGGAAAAAAGAAAATAATAATATATACTATTTAACAAATGATCTTATAAATAGTTTTTTTGTATATATAATTGTATAGATGACACATTAATTATATGGACAGCTTCCATTAGTTTTTTAAGGAAGCCAAGAGCTTTCATTTAACCAACAGTGAGATTACAATTAGCGCGCAGATGCGGAACAAGAAAACGAGGGCGAGAAGAACGCCATTCTTGCGGATCCAACTGGGAGAAAGCTAATTTTGCATAGCAGTGGGCTGCCCCGTTTGCCATCTCTCACAAACTGAATACGAAGGCTAGATTTTTTTTAGCTTTGGCTTTAACTTATTACTTTCTATTAAGTAGTTTTTGAAAGGTACATCCTTTTAAGATAGAATTTACAAGTTGATTGTAGTATAAATTGTAGGGGGTTTAGATCATATACCCTTCTCATAGTTGAGAAATTGAGGATTTATCCTCCCCACTCAATGACATGTGGGGTCATCGTAGGTCACTGACACGTGGGTCAGGAGGGTAAATCCTCAATTTCCATCTAAGTGGAGGGTATATGATCAATAATTCCTAAATTGTACCGAGTTCAGTTATACCGAGTAAAATCGCATGGGACTGTTGCATTCTGCATACTGTCTCTCGTAAATAATCAGAATTCGAAAACTATAAACCAAAACCACAATCAAAATTCAGAGAAAAGAGAAGTGAGCTCTCTAGCTTCAGAAACTATCAAATACCTTGATCGCGTCTCTACAGGCCAATGCTTCCGCCGAGAAGGGATCATAAATCCCTGGGCAGTTCTTACAGCAAGCAGCAACGAAGCCACCATTGTGATCTCTTACAACTGCACCCACACCGGCAGATTTCGATGCAGGATTCAAAGTACCGTCGCAGTTAACTTTAGCCCATCCATTTGGAAGCGAATACCAGGACGCCCTGAGGTCAGGCATCTTGATTGTCGCCTCCTTCCTTGGAAGCTCGAGCGCCAGTAACATCTCCTGAACAATTTCCATGGAGCGTTTTGGGTTGTAACCAACTTCATCATGGGTCCATCTACTACGAGATGACCATATACACCACATCACAGAGATAATACCAGGGGCTTGATCTTTAGGTATTATTTCATCCGACATGATGAAACAGACCGAATTTTCTTAAATTTTCTTGAATTTCAGCCAAGTTTGAATTTTCTTTCGCAATTCGGCAAACCTCATCAAAATCCCGCTTTCCTTTCTTGGCCTCTCTGTTTTCTCTGGCCAATGGCGCTGTTTCACTCTCCACTTTCACCTATGTTCCCGCTCCGTCACTCGGCTGCCCTCTGTTCGCTGCCACAATTCGCCCGGTGCCACTACCATCTCCAGTCAACCACCATACCATTGTTAGCCGAACCCTCACAACACCAATTACTAAGTCCTGACAATGCGCCAGGTCGGCCAAGACCAAATTCGCCGTTGACGCCTTTGCTCTCTCACAGCTAGCGCCCTGCGCCTGCACACATTGACCGCCACAACTCGCCGCCTGAGGAGGCACTGAGACCGAAGCTCTGCATCACCTACCGACCTCCCCGCCGCCTCTGCCGAACCACACCGAAGCTCCTCGCATCCTCTCGCCGGCCACGCACCATTGTCTGAACGGAGCTCCCCCTTCGTGCCAACTGCCTTAGGTCGGCTATAAGAGCCTGTGAATCCCCTCCATTACTCACATCGGCAACCGGTAGCCCCCCAAACCCCCTCGTCTCTCACTAGCCATTGGCTCGCCGTCGTCACTGCAAAGATTTCGGTAAGCCGAATTTCAATCTTGGTTTAAACCACCATTCTTCAATTGCTTCTACTAGTAGCTACATTGTAACCCCACGAACACCTCTAGAGCCTCGTCTCAGCATTTCCAAGCCTGTAGCTCGCCAGCGACTAACTCTCCTGCCCGGATGAACCCCTCGTTGTGGGCAGATTCCCACCGAACCTCATAGCCTGAGCCAACCATACCATCGTCGTCCCCTTGCCCTAAGGATGCTCAAAGCAAGCTTGGATCTGCCTTTTAGCCTTCCTGTAGCTTTGGTGTCATGGTGTTGCCCCCGAGAAGCCCCTGCTGCCGCCGGTCACCTACAATGGTCTCCGAAGCTCACCAAGGCCAAAAATGGGTTCCTCTCACTCCCCTGATACCATCCATGCCCTCGAAATCCTTGGAGGCTACCACATTGTCGCCAATTGCTTGCCATAACTTTTCCCCTATTCTGCTACTGAAGCGCTGCCCGGAGCTAGGAGATGACACTATTCACGGTAGGCTTGGGTTGAAATAGTAGAAGCCCAACCATCAAGCCATTTGGTGCCAAGCCCATTCATGATAAACACTTTTCATCCCGAACCAACCTGATACTACAGCAAACCCGATCTGCCATAAACAGCAAACCTGACCCGTAGTAAATAGTACAAACTCGTTATTGTTCCAGTCGACTTGCGATGAACAGTAACAACCCATTACTACTCACCAAAAATCCAATAAACATATATATAGTTATTCTTGACTATTTCAAGCCTATTTAAACTACTTTCAACTCCATTTCGCCATCCCAGACTCCGATAAAACACTAACTGACCCAAATGCTATTTTGGCCCAGGCCTAGTACTGTTCAAGTTGTTACTATTCTCCGAAAGCCCATTAACATATATATAACCATTTCAACCATCTCAAACCCACTTATCCCATTTCCAAATTCGTTTAGTTAAACCAAGCACGGCTTTGTACACACCTCGGCCCATGATGACCCATATGTGTGTGCACAAGAGGATGTGTATTAGTCCCACATTGCTAGCTTAACATGAGAAATACTAACATATAAACTTATAGATACCATTGGTAATAATCTTCGGTTAACCGTTTTGTGCGAAACGAGTACAAAAGCGCAAGCAGATTGATACGTGTGCATGGCTTATCCATAATGGGGTTATACACTTAAACCCCAATCGCCCAATCCCATCCTCATTATGTCTTTTTGGTTATTTTATTGTATTTTGTTCCTAGCTTACATTGTGCAAAGTAAAAATTTATTTGTATTTATTTTCCTATGCTAGTATTCGGATGAAAGAACTACATGAGCAATTGAAGTAATCGAAAATAAGTCTGAATCCTACAAAGAAAAGAATGGAGGCATATTCTTATAATTGATCATGTTGAACCTAGTTTTCAAATATAGTACTTTGTTTTCAAATATAAGTGCATGCTCGCCATTGTTGTTTATGTAGATTGCTAAGGTACACCATATATTGATACTTCGTATTTCCTTCTTTCGTGATAAATTTTCCTTGTCACCATAGGATTCTTATAATAGTAATTATGCTATATTATAGTTGTGCTTAGATATGCTCTAGTAGTAAGATAAAAATACGATACAAACATTGCCAACAAAATCTTAGAACATGATAATAGTATTGGTAACGTGGGTTACCACTAGAAATAGGAAATATTTTATAAAATGGTGGAGACTCAGGCGAGTAGATGGGTTGAGACCGATGTAGGTATTGCCTGATGTCTGGATCGTTGGTTTGTCTCGCCTAAGTCGTGTGCGCTCATTTCTACACCCAATCGTGCAACAATAAGTCTGGTATAGAACGGACCTAACAATTAATTTGCTTTATTTTAGTGTGGACTCTTGCGCTAGTTGGGGATGACCTAAGGGGTCGTTGCCTGAAAAAAATGTGATGAGATTGAACCTATAGTGGTCACTACCTAGGAGGAACCCGAAAGATCCCTACCCTAAGAGCGCACTCGACCAATGAGTTAACAACGAAGGCCCTTAGCGCTGAGGGTTCACCTTCGGAGTAGGGAAAAGTACCAGAACAAGCATTGCAAAGATCTTGTTATGGTTTATCAGTCGCAAGTCTATGAAGCATGTAATGACCGATATTATGATATAATCATAACTTATAGATAAAGTTATACATGTCTATAAAGTGTTATAATCTATTCGAATAGATGTGCTCCTGGTCATGGGTAAAGTGTGAAAATACCATAGTATGTATATTTCAGAAAATAGTTACTAGTATGGTGGTATGGTAAAGGACATGGACTGAGGTTCGTGGACTAGTCATGGTAAGTAACTGTGAGAAGAGTTACTCCAACAAAGTTAATCAAAATTGGTAATTTTAATTTTAATTAAAAATGGTCAAATCATAGGTTTGAAAATTAGCTATGATATAATATTTGACAAATTGGCTTCACGCTAAATAAACATAATGCCATCTTTCTGCTAAGCCTTGTATATAGATAATAGCTTTATAATTGTATTCTATTACAAGGACTTGCTGAGTAACTAGTGTACTTAATTTTGCTTATTTTCATCAGAATAGATGCCAGAAGAACAAAAAATGCTTCAAGCTTACATGTTAGGGTTACAACCGTACTCAAGTGTTCATGTGAAAAAATTTCTTCTGTTTTTTTGAATATAAGTTAAATTTTGGGTTTGGACACCCGTTAAATTTTTAAAGTTGACTGATAAGTCATATTTTAACCAAGATTTACCCTTGTTAAATGTTTGTGAGCAAACGTGATACTTTTTCTGTTCGCAACTGAACTCTTAAGCTGATGTAAAAGGTACAATAGCCGTGTTGCCAAAAGTGGGTCTGTTACACATGATATCGAGTTTCCAAGTTGCCTAATGAAGTTTAAGGTAAACTGACCTGCAATGTCTCACGGGCCTCCGCCCAGAACAGCCTCGCATGAACACAACGAATGAGTGCATGCATGAGATCTTCTCTGTCCGCCCTGCAAACTTTGGATCTGTCCAGCGGTATAATGTGACGGTATTTGAGGTTTGCCGAGTCAGGAAGAATACCTCGTAGTTATGCGGTCAATTTTACTACATGCCTACATCATTATTACTTGGCTGGTTAATGTACGGTTAAGGACAGGCCATCGGCGAAAAGCCATGCATGGCCAACGCGCGGCAAGTTTAGTTCCGAGTCACACCCCGGTCAGGTTCGCACCCTCGTTAGTTCGTTGCGTGCAAACCCGCACGCGCGCGCGGTCGTCCGCCGCGCCGTGCAGCGCGCACCGGCTGGTGTGGTGTGACGGCATCGCAGCACCGCGCGGCAGACGGGCCGAGACACTCGAGTTAGCCGGCCGCGTTCCGCGCGCGCCGAAAAGGGCCGAAACCACGTGCTCTTGTAGGATTTTGAGGGCCGCGCGGTAGACGGCATGGCCTGGTGCTTCAACCCACTAAGAATATATGGGCTGGGCAGCGTGTCCGGTTGCACGCGCAGGGCTTGTGGATCACAATTCACGAACGTGTTACGGGGTCTTTTTTTTTTAAAAAAAAAGATTATTATTATGGGGTCTTGAGCATGCCCGAGAGCAGGCTACAAAGAAGAACAAACACATCCTTACATTGCAAAGTAAGTAACGTTTATCCTATTAAAAATCATGAGCGTGCTTATCGTGATCAATCCACCCGTGTATTACAATACAGATAATATGTGATTTATCGCAATTTGCAGGGCGTCCAATCCGGTGTGCATAACATGACTTGTTGAAACTTCAATCAAGGCCTGTTCTTTTTGGCTGCGGCTAGTGGCTTTTGGCTGCAGCTGATGTCTTTTTGGCTGTTTGCGACAGAGATTGCGGAAAGAGAGATATTCGCTTGCGATTTTTGATGATACAGATATTAATTTTTTAAGGAAAATTTAGATATATGTCACTACAAAGTGATCACTTCAGAGAAATACCACTGCAAAGTTTCATCTCACAAAAATGCCACTCCAGAGTCACCATGTTCATAAAAATACCACTCTTATACATATTTCCCAACATAAGACCATATTACCATTATCTTCTTCACAAAAATACCACTCTTATGCATACCTGGTTACATTAAGACTCAAGCTTTGAACTACCTGGTTAAACGTTGCAATCTTACCAAGATTGTTTTGAAATTGAATGCTATATCATATAAATGTGCGGGATTTGAGTGAGTTACGCAAAAGATTCCACCATTGGATATAAACTCATGGTCTAGATAAAAGACTTCTAGTAACAGAACTGCACATAGCGTTCTTCCTGAATGGCAAGCAAAAACTGCACATAGCGGCCGCGGAAGCGGCAAGACGCGAGGCCATCTGCTCCCTGCCAAGCCCGCACCGCGCGAACTCATCCTCCCCGAACACGGACTGGATCCCCTCCACCACTCCACAACACAAGAACAACAACGAAATTAACCATTTTTGTGAAGAAGACAGGGGTAATATGATCTTATGTTGGGAAATATGTATAAGAGTGGTATTTTTGTGAACATGATGACTCTGGAGTGGCATTTTTGTGAGATGAAACTTTGCAGTGGTATTTCTCTAAAGTGATCACTTTGTAGTGGTATATATCTAAATTTTTCATTTTTTAACGTGTACTACAATTAACTTGTAGATCCTATCTTAAAAACATATTCCGTTTAAAAGTTAGTTACTATAGCAAAAACCAAAAAAATCTTTTAGAAGCCGCAAAAAAATAGACCCTCTAACTCTCGCGGTGACAACTGAATTTGGCGGTTTCAGTGACTCTGGGGTCTAAGGATAGCTTTAGAAAGGTACTAATTAATACAAAATTAGAAACTGAAGTGGTAACCTTAAACTTATCTTTAACGTGATGCAGCCTTAGGGTGGGTGTATGTTTCTTTTCGTTAAAATGAATGGCAGGGCTTCTGCTCTTGATTTCAAAAAAAAGAAGAGAGTGTATATATAACATTCGATATTTTTGGGGGTTAAAGTTTGTTAGATTTTAGGGTGTTGGATCGGAGATCTAACACTCTAGGTTGGACCACTTATTTTTTTTTTGGATGGAGGTATGAGGGTTCGGTTGGATGAAGATCCAATGTCCTAAAATTTGATAGATTTGAGCTTAAAAAATATACAAATGTTGTATAGCAATTCCTAAAAAAGAATGATTGAATAAGTGATGCAATCACAAGACACCAAGCCAAGAACGTGAAGCTGCCAAAGAAGTCCAAGGAAATTCTGTTGGCAACAATTGCATATATATAAGGTAATTCGGTTCAGATCATGCAAGAGGCCAAGAGCATGATGCCAAAGCTAAGAACAAGGGACTAGATTTACCTTTTAAGACAGGATTGCATCGCACGCCCGTTGGCCCTTTCGCGTAGCTATTTTGCTGTTCGTCACATGACAGAACCGAGTCCAGGACAGTTTCCTCATCAAGTTAAGACCAAAAGAGACACAAGAGAGAATGTTACATCTCGTTGCACCAATGTTTAAATTCTCTATCTGAACAGAAGCAGCACTGAGCACCAGCCCACGTCGACGTCCTCCACACAAGTCGGCTACAACGCCAAGCATAGTTAACTCTCGGTGCAAAACATGGCGCCACCCAAATTCATCGCCTTTCTTTTCACCTTCGCTTTGGTTGCAGCGACGCTGCAGCCGTCAGAAGCGAGAGTCCAGTTTCTCAAACCCACAGCCGCAAATCGAGAAACATCAGAGCCAGGTCTTGCCGGAGACGACCAAGAAGTTCAGGAAGCAGCGATCAAAGAAGCGAGCACCGCTCCACCGGCTGTACCTTTTCCTGGTTTCCCCGGCTTTCAGCCACTGCCCGGTCTTCCGAGCTTGCCGACATTGCCACCGCTCCCTGGCTTGCCCGGCTTGCCGCCACTGCCACCACTACCCGGCTTGCCTCCACTGCCACCATTGCTGCCACTCCCCGTCACACCGGGAACACCAAGTGCGCCACCTTCTTGGCCGCAACCGAGGGAGTGCCTGACGCCGCTGATAGGGCTGATGCCATGTCTGGGATACCTTACCAACACCAGCGTACGGGCACCTCCGAGCACATGCTGTGATGGCTTCAGGTCTATCGTCAGCAACGCGCTCATCTGCCTCTGCCACGGCGTGAATGGAGACTTGAACAGCCTCACCTCCAATCCCATTGATCCAATCCGCATGATATTCCTTCCAGCCACATGCAGCACCATTCTACCGCCACAGTCACTTTTCATGTGCTACAGTAATCCAAACCTTCTAATTACACCACTATCTTACAGCATTTTTTTTTGTAGTTTTATGTTTCTGAGAAAAATGATTTGGTGATGGATTTCGCAGTGCAACCAGTGCCACCAATAAGACCTGGTAGTTCTCCAGCGCTGGCAACGACGACTCGTAGTTCTCCAGTGCCGCCGTCTTCGGGTAACGCATTCGGGGGTAGCCTTCTATGTGCAAATTAGTTAATTCTTGTCTTCTGAATGGTCATTTGATTTCCTTTTGCAGAAGGATCGCCTTAAGAGCAGACGCGCGGGTAGAAGGTTTCGTCAAGATTTACTGTTGATTCAGTACGTACGTAGTCTTGAGTATGAGTAGTTTTATTATGTTATGTACCAAAATCTATTGCCTTGTTTAGAATCATGTGTATAGTGCTATTGAAAAAACAGAAGTATTGGACATGCACGATTTTGGTTGCATGACGCGTAATCGTTAATGCTTGACATATTTTCTTTGGAGGAATCAATACTCAATATATATTAGGAGATGCTTCATCAAGTCCTACCTTAATTGGTACCGTGATAAATTTGCTGTTGTTTACATCCAAATTTTTTTTTGTGATGTTGGTTTGCGAGATGACCGAGTATGCATGCTTGCCTGGCTGACACAGGTAGATGCTGCTTCTATTCGTACATGAAGCCGTATAATCAAGCAGCAAGCTTTACAGAAGTTTTCAAAAAACGATCAATGAACAGGGTTCCCAGTCGACCGAAACGAACAACTTTTTTGACACGTCTGTGAAGTCTGGAATTGCCAATCAACTGTGAAGTCAACGGTTCCTCCATGCATATTCTAGCCTAAATTCTGTACCGCCGCTACGGTAGCATGCATGTCATAGTAGCCATTAGCCGTGTGTGGGGCTGAGATTGCGTGATAGGAGTGAAGACCCATTTGTACGTACGTAACAGAAAAGGGTAACAAGGGTTGCATTGGAGAAATCACACTTTTAGACTTAGACATGAGAAGACTGGCATTCTTTTAGACAAAAGAGTTTCCTGTTGAAGATCAGCAATTCTTAAATAGTAGTTACGGTACTGATGTAGGTTGAAGATCAGCAATTCTTAAATAGTAGTTACGATACCGATGTAGGATAAATATAGAAGAATACAAGAAAAATATTTAGTCGTGACGGCCTTCTCTCTTTTTATTGATATCTTGGATAGTTGGATATGTGTACAATGAGATCTCATGCATCTATTCACACTAGTTTTCTGTCCGTGCGTTGCAATGAAAACCGAGATTACAGAAGTAAGTACCTCAAAGTCAGTTCCTCTGGGCCTCACAAAGGCTGGCAAGTCAATGAGAGATTCAGGAGTCAATCAATCAAGGAAAAAAAATAGAAAAGCCAAATATAGCAAATATTTTCACATGCTAATCAATATCGGAGACACAGATAGTTCGCCGCACACTGTCCTCCCTATCAGTTCGCCGTGGTCAGCTTCCCATCCTCCTCCTTTCCAAGTTGAAGACATTCCTTCTCTGTAACCACAGACCAAATGCATCTTATCATTATCACCAGAAAAAAAAGGAGATTTCTATCTTAATCTTCTGATTTCAAGCTAAAAGGCCATGTAATGATCTAGAAATTGGACCAGTTGGCAGTGATACTGATACATGATTCACATGTTTAAATAGCAGCATAAGCTTCTAAAGGACCATGGAAAGCTAGGGAAAGAATAAGGGAGATCCATACAATTCTAAAATATTGAACACATTGATCTTACATTGAAACTGGAGTACAACATGTACAAGTCGTCTAGTGTGAATTTATTCTATTGCTTTTACCCTAATAATTATTACTACACATTTTGGTATATGCATGCACACATGCCAAAAAATTTTGATTCACAAAAGTGGTGGAAAAAAGTAGTCATAATAAAAATATAAAAGAAGGTACTTGCCAAAGAAGAGAGCAAAGATTAAATGATTCATAGTATTTAGCAATGCTTCCAGAACACCATGACAACAAAGCAACTATTTGGAGAAAATAAACATGCCATCAATATCCACCTTGCATGCTAAATGCTCAAGGATAAATGAAGATGCAAATCAAAATTTAAAATCAATAAGACCAAAACATGTATCTCCCTTTTATGGAATGAATATAGTGCTGTGGTTTTATCCATTCTATTCTCAAATCTAAGAATATAATTTTTAGTATTAATCTGGGAAAACATGATCACTCATGATCAACACAATCCTCCAGGTCACTCAATTTTATTTGGGACTTATGATTTCTCCAAGCAAATCTTATATGTATTGCAAATCATTTATCATACATGATGATGTCCCAAATACCACCTTATATGCTTAAGCAATTCCGCCACTAATTTACTTAGGCTAGATAGGCGTAGGGAGGGGGGTCCCGGTCGGTGATAGCTCTGGCGAGCGCTAAAGCTCGCCAGAATGGCAAGCATGCCCTTTTCCCTGTTGATTTTACAAATTTTTGGGTGTGCCAGTGCATACACGACATCATGCTTAGCTTCGTCCTTGGTTGTCATGATGCTGATGTAGGACAAACATAGAAGAACACAAGATATAGTCTTGACAATCTTTTCTCTCTATATTGATATCTTGGATATATGCACAATGAAAGCCCCTTGCCCACTTAATATAAGGAGTCTTCGCTCGTAATAGAATATACAATATTGGACTAAGGGGGTGATGTTTCGGCTTTTTTCGGCTTCAACTTCTAGCTTTAGCTTTTTTTTACTATTCACTACACTATCCACTAACTCAACTACAGCGTTTTTTCAGCCAGCTACAGTGTTTTTTCAGCCAAAAGTCAAAAGCCATCGCTATTCCGATCACCCCCTAAACTACGCTAATGGATCTAATGGGCTTGCTGCTCTAATGGGCTGGTTTAAGTAAAATATCCACACCAAACTATCCTTGAACAATTCGTATCTTTAATTGAAAGCTAATACCGATCAGTCTTGCAACAAAACGAAAACAGAAAAACTGGGATGACGGTGGCCATAGCGAACACAAAACAAGGGCAACAAAAGCTAGGAAACAAACAGACTATTGTCAACGCGCTAAAGCGGAACAGATATGCCATTAGCCACCCGCAAAAGACTTCAAATTTAGAGTCTGTTTGGTAGAGCTTCAGATTCTCATTTTTCAGCTTCTACTCCAGATTCTGTAAGAATCCACTTCTTTGAGAATCTAGAGCTACCTCTGAAAAGCGTTTGGCTAGTAGGTTAACTCCAGATTCATAAAAGAGGAGGTTTGAGGGAAATAGACCATGTTAACCCTAGTTATAATTATTTCCATTCTTCTTATGTCATTCTCCTCATGTCATTTTACACTCAAAAGTAAACAAATGAACATCGCACCAATATAAGTTCTTTCCATACGAATAACCAATAGTGGAAACAATGTGCTTTACTTTCAAAAGGTACACAGTAATAACATAGTTTTACACGCTGTTAAAATTTGCGAATGCTGTTACAAAACAATTTTACACACTAATTCATACTTCATAGAACTCCACAAGCTGCTACATCAACATTTCATACCACAGAAAACACAGACTGCAGTCACATCCATACATTACAATGTCAACTATTCTAGAGGAAACTACGAGCTACATCTGTCGTTTCTTTTATCTCTGGTGTGACAAAACAAGGGAACTGATTCAGAGCAATGGTATGGAACCGCAGAACCAGCAAGCTCACCGCAGGCAACACGGCCACCAGCATTTCCAGTGCTCTTGCTGAGCTCGTGCCCACCTGAAGGCATAAAAACCAACAGTTTAGAAATCAAGAAAAGAGAATGCATACATTAGGACAAAGAGCGCAACGAGGATGTTTAAATTAAGGTAAATTTTATCCGTAACCTCACAGGTTATTGATTTGCCAGAATGGCCCTGAACGAAACCAATACATTCGGATATTTCAGCTTTGAAATTCAGGATAACACACTATGGCAAAGTTCACATAAAGGATCTTTTTAAGTCAATATTGGATGGTCAAAATACATCTCTAAATCTCCATTTAGAAATTTCTGTCTAAAAACACATATTCAGACCATGATGAAATAGATCAATGCAGTTCGATCAATCCATAAGGAAGCACCAGACAGTAAGCAGGCTCTAACAACACTAACAAGGGCAATGTTTCACTTTCCGCAAGGTGAATATAAGAGGACATGCAAGGCCAACACAGATCTCAGCTAAAAACAATATAACATACATTATGCACTATTCTAGAGTTTGCCTTATAAAAGTTCAAAGATCCTCTATCCTGATCAAGAAATACCTACACATCTTTTATCCCGAACGACAAATGCTTATTTGCCTAAAGCACTGGGGCCTGGGGAATCACAAGACAGTGCATCAACACCTTGAATTCAAGTGAACAAAATGTATACACACACAGCCTACTACCCACATTTTTCTTAATGCTTCTCCAAAGCAGTTCACAAACATGAACTCAGAAATAAATGAATCCTACATGGACTAAAACTAATTCCATTGTTTTTATCATCCATAAACAGAGTAATAGATAGATCCTTCCTTAGCTCAAAAGGGGAGAAAAAAACTGCACACAGGCACACAACAAAAACCAAGAGAGGCGACGGCCGGGGCGGGGAGGAAGAGGCCGGGGCGGCGCCGGAGCTCGGGAGGAAGGGGCGGCGCCGAGGGAGGCCGGGGCGGCGCCGGGGGTGGGGTGGCGTCGGGGGTGGCCGAGGAGGGAGGCGGCAGCGCGAGAGGGGGAGGGGAAGGGGGAGGCGGCGGCGCAAGAGGGGGAGGGGAAGGGGGAGGCGGCGGCGCGATGCGGGGGGGGGGAGTAGACCGGCTCGGAGGGCGTTGACGCTTGGGGAGCAGACCAGGTTGGAGGGCGGCGGCGCTCGGGGAGTAGACCGGCTCGGAGGGCGGCGGCACTCGGGGAGGAGGCTGGGTCGGAGGGCGGCGGCACTCGGGGAGGAGGCGGCGGCGCAAGAGTGGAAGGCGGCGCGAGAGGGGAAGGAGGGAGGCGGCGGCGCGAGAGGGGAAGGGGAGAGGGGAAGGCGGCGGCGCGAGAGGGGAAGGGGAGAGGGGAAGGCGGCGGCTCGAGAGGGGTAGGGAGGCGGAGGGCGAGCTCGGGTGGGGAGGAGGAGGGAGAGGGCGAGCCGCTCGGGTGGGGAGGACGGAGAGGGCGAGGGGCGCGAGGGGCGCTCGGGTGGGGAGGAGGACGGAGAGGGCGAGGGGCGCGAGGGGCGCTCGGGTGGGGAGGAGGACGGAGAGGGCGAGGGGCGCGAGGGAGGGGTGGTCTCGGGTAGTGATGGCATTTTGCGGGTAATTTATTTCAATTTCAATGGGTAGATTTGATGTAGGATGATAACTCCTCACGAGAATCAACTAAAAGGCTGCTCTTCCTCTTTAGTTTATTTTGGAGAGTGCTTCTCGCGAGAAGCAGAATCTCATGATTTTGAGAATCGGGGTGTTTGGTACAGCTCCCTGAGATTCTATTGAGAAGCTAGGAGTAGGAGCTGTACCAAACAAGAATGAATACACATCTTAATATATTCTGCAAACTACTAGTTCTCTACGAAATGTACTTGTGCTGGCTAAATACAAGGAAACACTCACAGCTCATAAGACGCCCCGTGCTTCTAGATATTGTTAAAACATGCTACCTCGCACCAAAAAAAAAAAAACTGAAAGGCTTAAGAATCTATAGCAGGACACGTCAATGAGGAAACGTTGGATTCTTACAACCATATTCACTTGACATGTTACAGTTGTTTAGGATTCCAGAGTCCCATATCTTCTAACAATAGTTCTGAACATTACAGACCGAGCATTCGCTGAAGACTTAACCATGTATGGTAATGTACCATAACGACAAGTACTTTTGACTATCGAAGTTGTCCAATGATGTCTGGAAAGAGGATAGATCTCACATGTTAAGATAGGATCGGATGCTTCTCATTGTGTCAATATTCTTGAAGATGGGTTAGGAACCACCAATCTGCTCTGTACAAGTCAAAACACTTAGTCCAGGATAAGCCAAAGTAAAAAAAAAAAGAGAGTCCCGTGTCGTTACATCAAGGTTTAAATTCTACATCTGGACGCCAACATCATTTTAAATTGAGCATTAAGCCTTCAATCCATGAACCATCTGAGAAGCGCCAGACTCTGTCTAGAACTCTTAACTTGCAAGTAGAACCTACTTGAGTATAGTTCTGATCATTATAAGCTGAAGTATTAGCTCCGGACTTAACCAAGTATGTACCATAACAAAGGAGTACTTTGAATGTCCAGTTTTATCTGAAAAGGGGGACGAGTTTTACGTGCTTAAGATCGACAGGATTGTACGCTGCATTTTTTTCGTGGAGGCAAGAGATTCTCGAGTCAGAACCTCAAACTCTTGGATTGGACGAATGTTTAAATGCTCTATCTCTGCACAAGGAGCACTATAAATTGAGCACAAGCCCACGCCGTCCACCAGCCCACGTCGTCGTCCACACAAATCAGCCAAAGCGCCACATCTTCCTAAACCCCCAATTCCAACGCAAAAGAAAGATGGCGCCCTCCAAATTGATCGCCCTGTTCTTCGCCTTCGCTGTCGTGGCGGCGACGCTGCAACCGTCCGAAGCGAGGGTCCCAGAATTCAAGCCTGCAGCCGCAAAGCAAGAAGCATCAGAACCGACCATTGCCGGGAATCGAGAAGTGCCCGAGCCCTCGTCCAAAGCTGCCCCCGCGGACGGATCAGTGGTGCAACCATCGACATGGCCCGGCTTCCCGGGCTTTCCACCATTGCCCGGCCTGCCATTCATGCCATTGCTCCCTGGCTTCCTTGGCTTTCCACCATTGCCCAGCCTCGGCCTGCCATTCATACCATTGCTCCCTGGCTTCAATGGCTTTCCACCATTGCCTGGCCTGACCTTGCCACCATCTCCGCCGCTCCCTAGCACTCCAGGCGCTCCACCGTCTCTCCCGCTCTCTGCCTCCCCCGGTTTGCCAGGCGCTCCACCGTCTCAGCCATTGCCTGGTTTCCCAGGCTTATTTCCACCATTGCCAGGCCTACCACTATCAGGTGCACGACCTCACCCTGGTTTTTCAGGCTTACCGGGTAGCGCACCTTCGCCACCACAACCGAAGGAGTGCCTAACACCATTGATGGGCATGATGCCATGCATGGACTACCTTACCAACACCAGCGTGCTGACGCCTCCGAGCACGTGCTGCGACGGCTACAAGTCACTCATCAACAACGCGCCCATCTGCCTTTGCCACGGCATGAACGGTGACATGAACACCCTCCTCCCCATGCCCGTCCTTCCGCTCCGAATGATGTTCCTCCCGGTCACATGCGGCGCCATGCCACCAATACAAACGTATTTCATGTGCTCCTGTAAGTTCCAACTTTTACCATATCTATGTCTATTTGCATTGTTTTTGTGGATTTTATGCTTGCAAGGAGATTAACTTGGTGATGTATCTGGCAGCGCAAGCAGTGCCGCCACTAATGCCACCCTCTCCAGCACCGGCTAGTTCTCCAGTGTCGCCATCTTCAGGTAATTAATCTTTTTGGAATACTCTCTTCGAGCAATATGTTAAAATCTATGTAATTATGGTCCTCTAATGAATAATATTCCCCTTTGATTTTGCTTTTCCAGAGGTATCACCGTAATATCAAGAGGATGGATGGTTTCGGCAAGATTAGCTGTTGATTCACATTGTTAGTGTTAAGATGTTACCAGGGATAACGTATATGCAGTGTTTAGGAAGTCATATGTTGCAGCGCTAGACTACTAGTTGCAAGCAGAGTCATGTAAGATTTCCTTTGCGTGGCTTAATCGTCGGTGGAGTATAATGTTAGATGCTTAATAAAGTCAAGTCTTCATTGATACCTTATTTGATGTTTACCTTTGGAGTTTCTCTTTGATGCTTGGTATGATCGTAACAGTATTTCATCGCAAGATTATGCTAGCGCAGCGAACCAACATGAGAATGCCAAGACGATTGCAAAGTTATTCTGGAAATTACTGCAAGATCCGTGCCCTTACTCATTGTGGTGCTGTTCGGTAGCATACGACAGCGTTTTCAGAAGTTTTTTTTTTTTGAAAAAAAAAACCTTAAAGTTTACCGACCGAAAGGAATCAACCGTTGTTTGGCCTCAGGTTTTAAATAACAAAGAAAGACGGATCGACAAAGCTTTTCTTTTCTTTTCTTTTTTGAAACGGAGGGATTCGGAAACAATGCTAGACCAAACAATTTTGTTACAGGTTTGCAAAATCGACAGTCCATGCATGGCAGAGAAAAGAGCTAGCAAGGTACATGGAGCCAGCAAAGACTGCCTTGATTGGGCACTGGGCAGGCACGGGACGCCGACATATTGAGCCCATCCATAATGTGAATATTTGATACGCTTCTTTTTTTTTAAAAAAAAAAGTGATACGTTTTGAAAGTTGTCTGGACACGCTACGGTTGGACTACTCACGAGTAAGGGATTAAACTGTTAAAATAGGATTAAGGCTCCCAAAAGAAAAGGTGGAGGAGAACCACCGTAATCTCCACTTTGGAGCCAATTATAGGTCTATTCTTTTCAGCTTCTCAAAACAGCTTTTATCTTTTATTACAGCACCTAACTTTTAAACGAAGTATTTTTTTTAAAATAGAGTCTACAAATTAATTATAGTACATGTTAAAAGCTCAATACCTGTACCATCCAAAATCACAAGCGAGTATCTCTGTCCGTAATCTCTGTCACAAACAGCTAAAATTCAAAAATTTCAACCAAAAACCATAAATCACAGCTAAAAAGAACAGACCCGCCAAACTATATAAATATCACATCTTCACAGAACCATGCGATTCATAACGTTTCTTGAATCCAACATAATAATATGCAGAAGTCTATTATTACACGAGCAGCTTCATTACGAAACATCATCACCCAACAATACCCACCGGGCGGTAGATGTCCTCGCGCTGGATCCATGCAAGAGCCTCTCGTGGTGGGTAAATAAAATAGTCCACGCGAAACCACTTAAGCATGCATTGGCTAGTTTAACTTCGGCAAGATACATCAGGGACACTACAGTGCTGATATCTCCTTTATGACCTGCTCCTTGTCTGCCTCAAACTGCTCATCCTCTGATGAAACCATAATTAACACTCTTAGTTCATGTCGAATTGTGACAGTGACAAAATAAATCCTAATAATAAACAATGACTACAGTGGGAAAGATCAATTGGCATATTTATAACAGCCGATGAGCTGAACTTATAACTGAACTACAGGCGAGGTCTTGTGAGAAAAATAGCAAGCAAGTGCAAATATAGGTACATACGGTGGTTAAAGTAGGCAAAGTACCTTTGTCAATCTTGAATCCGGCAAAAAATCGAAGAAGCTTGCTTCTATTTGTGACTAGTATGTTTACAACCTCAGCTGGTTTGTTTTTATTTGCAGCAAATAGCTGAAATATATAGCAACGCAATAATCAAAATGAGTTTAAACAAACAACACACTTTTACAGGGAATAAATCTGCTAGGGTATTTGTACTAACCTTGAACACATGAAATGCTTCAATTTGAATATTTTTGCTTGAATCCTGAAATTTTAACAAAATTACTAAGAAAATTGGCAGCACATAATAACATTGGCAGAAATCGTACGTTAAAAGAGACATGACGTGCTCTGCATTTCAACTATGATCATCTGAAAGCAAGTGTATGCAACTATTGATCAGTAATCAAACAGTTGCCCTGGTATTTTGAATCGTGGAGGAAAGACTGGTATTTTCAAAATATAGTTCTATATGACTAAAGAATTAAGACTTCTTCAATGGCATAAGGTGACATTTGGTTCATGTAAAGTAACCAAAAAGATAACTAATTTTATTCTTGAAAGCTCCATCATCCATGATGGAATCATAGAGCAACCTACAACCAGCAGGAACATAACAAAAGGACCTATGGTGGATCTTGGAGACTACTGCTCCCAGATCGAAGAACCATCATTTGTTGCCTAATTGATGCAGAAATCCCACTGAAATTAACTGAGTTACCAACTTGACAACTTCTAACCCCAATTCTTACCGATTCCAGTTAATTTTGGAATCCTGATTTCAAGAAGAAAGGTTACTGATTTATTTCAACAAAAGAAATGCCCATAACTTGGTGATTTTGGACAGTTTCACGGAAGACTAGCCAGTTCAAGATCAAGCTCAATGCGGTTTTTGATTTGAAAATCCAGTGAATCGATGGAAACTGGAAGGAAACGTGTCAGTAGCCCTCCGGAAACTAGATCAAAAACAGGATATGAAACCTGGCCGCCAATACGTTCCTCTGTGAATGTTTTAATATATTGCTTGGAACATCAGTAAATCTGTGACAGCATTCTTCACAATCCCTTTAGCACACAACTTTTGACACATAAATGCCAGAGACAAATATATCCTGCTCAGGTGGGTGTCAGCCTAACCATAGTCCATAAGCTCAGGTCCAAGAAAACTTCTTATGAATCATCAGCACGCAGAGTATTGTTTTTTTTGGGGGGGGGGGGGGGGGACGAAATGTGAATGCTGATATTTTCTAATGTTAGCATGTACATGCAACTATGCAAGCATGCTCATAAACTGCAATCTCCTTACTTGAGCATGGATAGCATTGTAAATTGCAAGCTGAAACTATCACAGGCCAAGTAAACTTACCCTTAAGAGATTCATCAGAATCATAAGATTATCTTTTGAACAAACATATCGCATCATGACTGCAGAATTTGATCGATCAAGCAGCATGTCTCCCAACAGCTGGAGGGGGGGAAATACATTAACATGAGAAACTTGACTGATACAAAATGCATACAAGATCTTGAAGAAACTATCGCTGCTACAAGAAAAACGATCCTTCAAGGCAAACAGTGAATAGCTGTTGGTTGTCAAAAAACAGTGTTAAGTGTTTGTTCCAATCAAATCAGAACAGAAAAATGCCAAGGAAAGTTCAGAGCCAACATACTTCTTAACTTCACTTCATGATTGACACTTTGAAGTATGTAAGCTATATAGAGTTATTTGGTCAAAAAATCTACTGACACATAGTCAGGATTCAGGAACAATGAGCTGCAGAGTGTTTTTCATATACCGTATCTGCCAAGAGCCCAAGAATCATATATTTGATGGTAAATAGAATAGCCACTCCATACAAACATATCACAGAGACTGAGACACACAGAGAGAGAGAGAGAGAACCAAATGTAACAAAACAGTAATACCTTGATAGCTTGCCTTTTTGTTATGTAGTTGGTTGATGATAGCAACCTAGAGTTGAATTCTGCAAAGAACTGAGGAAAAGGGAAGGAAAAGGATTAAGGCTAGAAATATGTAAAATGACATGCAAAAAGAATGGTGCCAATTTAGCCAGATGATAACGCTTATTACATATGCATAACAGAAACATATCATGTGCATAACAGAACATATCATGACAACAGAATAAGTTATGATGCCAACCAAGTTAGGGATTGAATTAATCAAAGCATCATCTATATGAAATGACAATTCAATTGCATACAATCCGAGAAAAATGGCCATCAAGTGAACAGAGCATAAAAAGGATGCTTATGGTTCATGGCCATGCATCAAGGGCAAATACACTGAATTAACCTCATCAACAATTTGCCCATCTGACCAAGCTGATCAGGTTCCCGTCTAACTCAAGATGCAAGATGTACATCAACTAGGGCATGAATTGAGGTTGTGAATTATATTATTATTTTAACCACAGCTATTTAATGAGTCACCACAACTTAATAAATCATGGTAGATCTTAAGATGATTGAAGGCATACAGCACAAGGTAGGATACAACATTGTTTGTAAATGACATAGTTTAACAATAAAGGTGCGGAGAAAAAATACTGACCCAGTCATAGTTCTTGGAAAGAAATTCCGCCACAGTTGCTTTATGCCTTGTCAGAAGTTCCTGTTTAAGAGTAAAACAATACAATCACACAATATTACATATGAAAAGGAACAGGAATGAGCTTGAAAAATGGTACAACGTTAGCCAAGCAAGCATATATATTCCTACATTTCACTGTCATCGAAGTCATCGAGTATTTTCCTTGAAGCTATTAAGTCATGCTTATATTATAGCCAGAACCAAGTTTCAGTGCGAAAAAAAGACGGTATTATCTTTTTTATCATCAACATAACTGTTGGCAGAAATAGGGGTGATACAGTGGACATACTATGCAGAACCTATGTATGATTATTAACAGCTGTCAATCATGCCACATCGAACAAGCAACAAAGAAACTATATATATTTTGCATGCATGTCAAAGTGGTGGTAATAATTGAAAGATGTTGACAATCTCGATTACTATTGAGTAGCATACTCAATGATGCTGATAGGCAGTTCCAACATTTGATCAGAACACAAGTATCGTTTAATTCAGTATTTTAGGCAAGCGAGAGAAAGAAAAAGGAACTTACCTTAAAGGTTGCAGAAGCATCTGATGCTATGTCAAAATTTGGAAGTTGTATATAGTCGAAGAACTTCTTCATGTGATCAGACTCTAAAACGTACCTGTCGATGAACAAATACTAAGATAATAAACAAGCACTATTTCTGCAGGAACCTCCAACATCTACAGCATTTGATTTTGATGGTTTACATTAGCTTGGGCTTAGATATCATCTGTTAATGATACTATTTTGAATCATCATGTACTATTATGGAGAGCAACAGGGCTCAAAATCTTAACAGACACCTCCCACCCTAATAAAAACAGTCCCAATATCAACCAAATCACAATACAAAAGTTTCCCAGATCAGTTATAGTACTGTTACATGTATACACTATACAAGAACCATTCACATGAGACAGGATCTCAGTGTCAATTGTGCATGCCTACATTCAAACGGTTAACACAAACACTATGAACTGATGGAAAAAAATCTTGAGCAAATTTCATATAGTACATGAAATGCCAACGCAAAAAGTCTTCGAAATTTGCAACCACATGTATTCTGTACAGGTTTCCACAACATATCTTTTCAATTTTCTATTTATGGATAATAATTTTTCCACATGTATTTGACTACTTCATGAACATGTTACAAGGTCATAGTGAACGCTTGGCCTCCATCCTGTGGCTCTTGCATGGGCATTTGATAGGTATGGTGGTTTTTACTGTGACGATGTATTTTGATGTCTGATTCATCACATAATTGTAACAAAAATTATATTAAAAAAACTAAATATCAGCATTTCAATTCAGTAATGTCACCTTGCAATACTTTGGTGGCGAATACATTCCCTCAACATAGCGCCATAATGTAAAGCAATGTCCATATTCTCATACCTGGGAGGTGAAGAAATAAATTGTGTAAGTACAAATAATGAGCGAAATAAACAAAGCTAATCAAATTTATTTTAAAAAAAGCAAGCAACACTCGACGCAATAACCATATGGCTAATGCAAGTTTACAAAACTAACCACATTTGCTGTACCGCCATGATATACAATTGATTTGCTTACTTTAAACATGTATTGGCAAATTCTATGTCTTACATATGAACACAGTCTAGTACCCTAATCCCCAAAATGACGAGGACTCGATAGTGTTGAGTGGAAAAACAAAAGGCAAATACATAATTAAAACACAGAAAGTTACCCATCATGAAAGTATCTGCGGGAAAGAAAGGTCACATATCAGCTAAAAAAGCAGTCTGATAACATTAAAATAGAGCATGTATGCACTAACTGTTGATTTCATTATTAAAAGCAATTTTAAACTAGAATCCACCTTAATGTTTATCCTAGTACTGTTGCTGGGAAATGGGTATGGGCACCAGGCACAGACTCAGGTCATTTATGACACAAACCACTCAAGAACTAAGGATACATGATTTTTAGACATTTTGTAATGTATAGATATCAATAAATATTACATGAGAACACTAGAAACAAAACATGAAAAATACATTTTGGTGTCTTCATTTGGACAACTAGTTTTACTTTAGCAATAAAACTAGTGCCCTAATTAAGAGTTGGGGAAATATGGTGCACATGGCCAATCAGTCACATAAATGTCCAAGCGCCTGAGAGATGCTAACAAGCACAAAGAACAAAAAGAGCTAAACAAACAAGAAAAAGCTTCCAATAACTTTTTTTTTAAAAAAAACTAATGATGTGTAGTTTTTTGCTTGGACATTAGACTCACCCAGAAATTAAGATGTCCAAAAGATCTTTATTTGACTCTAGGTACTCAGACGCAACTATCCTTGAGGAGACTTGCTGTCTTTGCAAGTTTGCAACAACTTGAGTAGCATCTTTCCTGGTCTGCAACAATTCAAAGTAGAGATGTATCCATGAAATAATTAGCCATCTAAATAACACCAATAAGAAAAGTATCTACGGAATAAAATATTCTTGTCGTACTCTCAAAATCTACCAATAACAAAACTACGTTACGCACCTCCAAGTTTAATTTTGGAAGACAGATAATTAATAGCCGTAGAGTGTTCTCTCTGAAGAATTCTTGGGTCAATTGCACGCAAGCTTCAGTGACAGGCTCTTGTTCGCCATTGCCATAAAGAATAGACTTCAATTCCCTGATATTTTTGCTTAATTCTGCCATCTGTGTAAACATAGTCTTAGGTATAGGTAGTGTATAGGAATATATCCTTCAAGGTGATACGTATTGATTTCAGAACAAAATTCAGCAAAAACTCATATTAATGCATAGCTTCCATGCAATCATTTGAATGGCCATATGCCAGTGCAAGTGCTCATTCCGAATAATGTCTTCTTTAGAAAACCATCAATAAGCTTACTCGAGGAAGATATTAACTGCTCAACTTTAAGGTTTCTATGTTTAGTTACCATTACTAGTTTTGCAGGCCACATGTAGCAGTATGTAATGCTGAGCATAAATCTGTCCATGCATAATTCAGAGCGGTTACGACTTTGTCGTTATTATTTAATTAACTTGAGATATCTTAGTACCACAGGTTCATACTGTTTCTTAATCCCTTGTTCATGGTCATTGAATCACTGGATAACCCTAAAGGGAGTTATGATGCCAAGTCGACAGTTGACATCCACCAAATTCTCATATTTGCACCAACTTCTCATAATTAACCTAATTATGTGCATAAACCAAAAACGTATCTCCAGGAGTTCCATAAACTATCCCCTTTCTATTTGCTACAATCCCATCATGGATCGCAAGCTAGTCAAGTGATATAGTAGTATGGCACCCTAAGTATTTGCAAAGCAACCAAATCTGGCAAAAGCAAACAGCCTCGACTCATGTATCACAGCTCTGGCCAGAAGCAACATTCCACTTTTGTGATAAATTTCATCAAATTTAAGGGTACAGAGCACAAATCAGGCCGAATTAAGCAAATGGTTTCCACTCATGCGCGATCGCGACCAAATCAGGCCTTTATTGTTAGGGGGATCGAAACAAAAACCCCTAACAATAAAGGCCGGATTCGATCTCACCTTCTCGTCGCGCTTGGCGTCGGCGCCGCGGGAGCCGGAGTGGAGGTCCAGGAAGACGAGGAGCTCGCGCGTATGCCGCACGACGTCGGCCGGCGTCCGCGGCTTCGACTTGAAGAGGCCCTTCATCTTGGCGCCGTCGTCCGCTGCCGCTGCGGCGGACCCGCGCGGCGGCGAGGGCAACGGCGAGGCGGCGGGCCTCCGCCCCGCCGACCCGAAGGAGAAGCAGCCGCGGAACAGCGCCACCGGGTCGCCGTCGCGAGGCCCTGGGGCCCCTGCTCCTCCGCGCGGAGCGAGGCGGGGGAGGCTGGGCGCGATCTGGCGGGACACGGCGGGGAGGCGAGGGTTTGGGCTTGGGCTCGGGGTGTCGGGCTCGTGATGGGCGCGCGCGGTGGTGTTGGCCGAGATCCCTATCCACCGGTGCTGACGAGGCGGGTTAGGACGGACGGACTGGGGGTGGTGCGTTTCTCGACGCTTCTTGCCTGTCGCTGTCTCGTTGTTTGCTCAACCTTTTTTCTGTCTTTTCTGTGATTGCCAACTTTGTGATCCACCTTGGATTCGGTGATACACATAAGGCTTGATTGATCTTTATAGCCGTGCATTATGATTTTTAAGTTATTTACGAGATAATATTAAGTAAAAAATATATAATTTTATCTGATATAAATAAAGTTATTATAGTATATACTACATTTAACTGGCAGACCTTATATGAAAAACATATTCTGTTTAAAAATTAGTTATTATGAAAAACCAAAAAAAATATTTTAGAAGCTAAAAAGAAGATGTGTAAAACTTTTGGTTATGTTAAGAGTCTATTCTTTTCAGCTTCTCAAAACGGTTTTTATCTTTTGCTACAGTATCTAACTATGGAGCGCAGTTATCTTCATATGAAGCGCAGTTAATGAAATTTACAAGTCTAAATAACATGAATACACACCAAATTAAAAAAACTAATTCGATATACTGCAAGAAATTATGTATATCACGCTATGGAATTCGAGTCTGGATGCAAATAGTTCGAATAAAACATTTCGGGTGAAAAAAATCCTTATCCGCGTCCTTTTACAAATCAAATAGGGGGAATAATAATCGGATGAAAAAATCTAGGTATATTCGGATCGCGTAACTACATCCCTATAGCTCGTTTTCCCCCTCTTTGCACGGGTTATCCGAGCATCTGTCCTCACGGAATTTTATCAGTCCCATCGCGTAGTCTAGTACGCTGGTATGTCCTACTACAGTAGTACTGCACCGTAGGAGCAACAGGAGTACAGGACACGCAAAAGAATATCCATAGAGGATGGGATCTCCCGTGGTTCCCAAGAACAGTTGGTGCTTTGAAACGTCAAACGGCACAGTGAATCCAAGTCCTTGCACGGACACTACCGTTCTACTATTAATAATAAAGTTGCGATTTACTCTTAGAGGTGTTTAAAATTATGTTGACTTATATTTTTTATTATAGATTGTTTATTTTTTTACTATAACTGAGTTAACTTATTTAGTATAATTAAATTTTAGAAAAATTAAAAATATATTAGCTTATCACGAACAATGTAAAGGAATACGAAAAAAAAAGACAAAAAAATCAAAAAAATAAAAAAACAGAAAAAGACAAAATTAATGAATAATGAAAAAAAAGCAGAAGTCAGAAGCTAAATTGAGCGGTACCTTAATAGGATATTACAGAAAAAATACTACTTATTCTAATGCAGAATGATGTTGTTGTTGTTCTATTTGCTCTCTCCGTTCGTTGTGTGTTCTCTTGTGTTCTCCGGGTAAGACTTAAATAGCGCCGAAGAGGCATCAGTTATTTATATGAATAGGCACCTTGTCGATTTCTTTCGTCCGCATGTGTAAGCAGTTGTTGGCAGCCTAATCAATAACCATCGATCAGTTTATTGACAGTGAGATAGAGTCTCGAGAAACAACAGTAGGGCGGTTATTGTTAGAGACACATGGCCGAATGTAGAGCTGTTGAAGGAGTGGGAGCGTATGTGTTCTACTCCTTAACTGCACAAGGCATTGCCATAGGGGAGACCCACGTGTCGGATCATAGAGCTTGTGAGTAGTAGCTGGTCGGGTAGATGAATAGTAATTCTCTAACCAAGTTACTCGGGACGTGTTATAGCATAAGCTACTATGTTAAAGTGACTCTTTAATAGATTATTTAATCCTCGCCACTATGTTAGATCTTTTAGAGTTTGAACTTGAGAATAAATGAGAGACAACTCTTCCTAGATGGAGTGCTAATTAGAGATGCAAACGGAGTGGATACGGACGGATATTGCTCATCACGTATTCTTTTTCATATTTTTTTTGTCAAAGTTGGACACGGATAGTACTGGGTATGAATACGGATATTCTCGGTCACGAATACGGAGCGAATATAGGTCGCTCCGAATATGGTAAGTCTCGGTCTCGGATATTTAGTCGGATAATGCACAAAAACAAAAACTATATATATCGCACGTATAAAGATCAATCAACCATACTACATGTCCATAATAAAATTATATTAGTAACTTAACAATCAAATTTAACTATAGGACACAATGACAGAGACTAGTTAAGCAAGTAGTAAGTTATAGCTAGCAAAGTAGCAAGTACATGATAGAGATTAGTTAAGCAAATAGTAGCTACATGCCACACGGTTAAAAAATCAATTGAAATCTAAAATTATTAAATGAATAATATAAACCTAAATGAATGATGTGTAATGTTTGAATAAACATAAAATTATATTCTTATACAAGAAAGTTTATTGATCTAAAGGCTATAGGTAAAATCTATATAGCTACATTACCCTCCTTCACACGTTCATATCGAACACATCAAACAAATATAACCAATGATTCCATGTAAATGGTACAGGTTTTAAAGAAATCGGTCACATGTGCTACTGTTAAAAATAGCATCATTTGACTAAATGAGCTCTAAACAAACAACAGCACAAGGAATATGCATGCATAATTAAGCTAGCTTGGCAAGTCTAGCAAAAAAAGATAATCCCTGCAATGCAGTAGCTGGTTTAAATAATTCATTGGCTGAAGCTGAATGTGAGTGAAGGCAATGTAGGCATGAAGTTGCACTGACCACAATTACTCTGCGTAAGCAGAACACTACTCGAACATATACTAGAAGGTCAAAGGCTACAAGAACCTTCCTCTGACAGTGCCATGGATATGTAGTAGAAACTAGAAAGTTACCACAAGCTTAACTACTTGGGCTATGTACAGTTCAAATGGATTATGGATCCCCACAGCTCAAGCGGTACACGTGTAATTGAAATGAGAAGACAACAACAGATGGCTCGCTCCGACTACGGGGTGATCGTTTTAGCGATGATTTCTAATTTTTGGCTAAAATTTCATTGTAGTTGATTTTTTTTACTGTAGTTGATTTGGCTTTTTGGTATAATTAAATTTTAAAAATAGAAAAAATTTGTTAGCCCATCACGGACAATGCAAAGGAACACGGGAAAAAAAGAAAAATATAAAAAACCTAAAAAATCTTAAAAAATTCAGAAAAAGACGAATTACTGAATAGTGAAAAAAAGCTGAAACTAGAAACTGAAGTTGAAAAAAAATGGAAACGAGCGGAGTCATATATATGTGATTATGGTGTTAACAATAGCACTGCCATTCTGACTAGTTAGCTCTGACCAGTGCAGACCAAAGTCACTAAATGTGACTGTTACAATTCAGGGTCCATTTGGAACACAAAAACTATGCAAGTAATACGAGTCTTACTAAATTCCCTCGGAAATTCTACACAAGTAGTAATGATTTAGATTACTACACAAGTACAGTCTATATGTAGCTCATTTGATCTCAAGAGTCACAGTCCACAGTTAAGATTCAGTGGACATTCAAACATTTAATATCTTTACTATCATATCACAAAGTACTAAAAATCTTTATTGCATAACAAAGATAGAATTATCAAACCTCCTCATTTATGTTTGTAATAGCATATTCTATATCATCCAGCTTCAAACCTAACTCATCAACAAGTGATTCTATCTTCTTCTTAGAATCTAAAATTTAAAAATGATATGAGGTTAGTAAACAAAAGTTATAAGCATCTAAGCGGTGAACTAAATGACTTATTATTAGTCAACAAGTGATTCCAGTTGAGAATAAAAAAGTGGAACCCGATGACAAAATCAAGGAGCCAGTTAAGCAAACGCCTTTGAAGGAGCCTACAGGTGGCAAAGACTCCTCACAAGAACCCCTAGATGAAGATGAATTTGAACTAGAGGATGATAAAACAAGTGTTGATTCATTGAAGAATGGTGCTCATGATCAAATGGCAGAGACAAGAACACTTCAGGCCGGCAGGATTCCTGGAGATACAGTTCTTAAGGTGCTAATGCAAAAAAGTTCAATCTCTTGATGTGAGCTTCTCTGTCTTGGAGCGGTACCTAGAGGAGCTTAACAGCAGAAATGGGCAAATGTTTAAGGATTTTGATAATGATATTGATAGCAAAGATGCTCTGCTGGAGAAAATCAAATTGGACTTGAAGTTTCTCGAGAGCAGCAAAGATAATTTTGTCTGCAATTCTATTAACTTATCCTTTCTTTCAGCTATTCCTGGCTTTAATTTCTGTATCTTATCATATATTCATTGGTTTCAGGCGACGGAAATTGAAGGGATTCTCTCATGGAAGCTAGTTGCTTCCTCACAGTTAATGCAGCTACTCCTGGATAATGCCATAATCAGGTTCGCATAGTTACACCTGAATCATCAGGACACACCCAAATGCCAACTAGGCAGACACCCACACCAAGTGCTAAAGTCGGGGTACTAATGGTTAAATATTCAATAACTTTTGTTCTAGTGGCCACTAACTTGATTCTCTGTTCGCATGCAAGAAAAAGATAACTATTCATAACAATTACCGAAAAATGTCAAATCCTTACATCATCTGTTGAATACACAAGTAGTATGATTCTAAGTTCTGACAATACTCCTCTTGTTAACTCTACAGGACCCTAATTGAATGTCGTAAGTTCTGAGTTCTAACAATTGGTGTTGAACTAAGAAGACAAGCATGAATTCAACTAACATTGCCAGATCGGCCACACCTAAGCATGAATCCAACTAACAAAGTAACAATTGGTGTTGGACTAAGAAGACAAGCCACAACCCACAATGACAAAGCATTAACACTGCCGATTGGCCACACCCAAGAACGAATCCAAATATATTACCATGCGATTTGAGGTAGAGAACAAGGATTTGGAAATTGGGATTTGATAAGGATATAATAATTCTCTATTTATTACGTCATCATATTATTCGAATATAGCCCTTAATAATAAGGGCGAAATTTCGTAGAGTAGTAACAAGTTTTACTGCGACTACTCTACAGTTGTAAGTTATACTACGACTACTTAATCATAAGTTTTGGTACGGTGACCTAGTTGTAATTTATGTTATGACTATCTAGTAATAAGTTTTGCTACGACTACCTAGTCGTAAGATCTGCTATAACTATCTCGTCTTAAGTTATGCTATGACTCCCTAATTATTCTCCTATGTTCGATTAACATACTCGCACAGCGGATTTGTCTAACAAGACAGTTAGAACATGCGTTTATTCTCTGTAATCGCACACGATCTTGCCCGCGTCTCTTTGATAATAACCGTCTTATGGCGAACAACTGTCCACATCTCTCTAACAATAACCACCCTCTAGCGGTTAACTCTTGAAGTGTCAAGGCGTCTTCTGATAAGAATCAACTGCCACCACTTCGTCGCCAATATAAGGATTGATATTGGAGAAGGATGAGGGCAATCAGTTTTGAAAGGAGTGTTAGATTTCTCGCACTGTCCACACTTGTAAACTTTTCCTCAGTAATAGTAACACAGGACGTATGGTTATTATTCTCCCAAGAGAAGGTCCGAACTTGTATAAAAATCCATATGTCTTTACTCTGCATGATCATACAAGGGTCTTGAAAGTTTTCCTCCGAATCCAAAAAATCATATGTAAGATCGACATTAAACATAAACAGGATCCATACCTTTGATTGCCGCACGAGCTTCACCACAAGGTGAGATAGGGGAGGAAGACTGAGATGGGAGAAGAAGACGCGTGGGGGAGGAGAGGCGAGCGACAGCGGCACCGGTCTGTGAAGGCGGAGAAGCGGGCGGCGGCATAGTTCTGTGGGGGCGGAGAGGCAGGTGGCGGCGATGCCATTGCTGTTGTGTGGCTCGAGTGGATCCGGAATTGGGTGCCGCTCTCGCTAGGGTTAAGTTAGGATTATGCTACACAACACAGCAACCAGCAGCATTTGCAACTTTGCATTGTTCGACGATTTTACCGAATAATAATCCGGTAACTATCTGGGAAAATGCCTGGATATCTCCGTATCCATTGGATAATGTCTTTTTCGAATCCGTTTTCGTATCCGATAAAAAATATCCGGCTTTGTATCCCTATCTGGTAAAACCTTTGGATATCCAAGAAAATGCTTTGAATTGTACCTAAATTAAAATGGACGGACGGTCAGTCGGAAAATATTCGCTCCGTTTGCACCCCTAGTGCTAACTGCTAAGTTGGACCAGTGGCGGAGAGAGGGGGGGGGCCAGGGGGGGCCTGGCACCCCCCAACCTTTACGCAGTGATGCTTCAGATTCTATCGCTTCGACGCTTCGTTGGCCGACTCTATCGCGTCAACTTCCAAAAAGTAAAACATAGCGGCCGATTTGTCGCGAACGGTGCGGTGGCGCTCATGAGATATTTTATCGCCGCATCCAACCTCGCCGCACCTTTTCCCTCTTCACCATCGCCTCCGGCTCCCGCACACACCCTCCTGCCATGGCGAGATCGTCGTCGACGATGGCGGCAAGCACCACTAAGAAGCAGACGTCCAAAGCCGGAGCCCTAAGCCCCTGACCCTAGATGAGGTGAAGTCGCCAGACCACGAGCTCCTCTCCTCGCGCGCCCACCTCAACCACGCCCCCCACACTCCTCGCGCATGGCGCACCTCTCCCTCCGCCCCCGCCCGCTCGACCTCGCCCTCGGCGCTAATCTCGCTCAGTCCGGTCCTCCCCTCCATCCTCTCACGCGCAGCGGCATGGAGATGCGAGCAGCGATCCCGAGCTCATGTTCGACGCCCTTCCCGCAATGGGATTAGTGTCTAGTGTTTTCTCTTTTAAGTGTTTTCAGTTTTTTCTGCAAGTTCATGCTACCGATTCGATTGATCCTTTGTTAGAGTTGCTCGGGCCAAAGTACTTCAAATACGCTGATGTTTGGTACGTGGTGATCTCCTTTTGAATTATTTCTACCATATTTCAGTATCAGGTCCTTGAAAAGCTTGTTTTCCTGAGAACTTCAATTACTTAGAATTGGTGGTGTTGCTAACTTGGTTGGTGGAATTCCCACAGTATTGTGATATGTTTCTTGCAATATACTTTTTTTCTCTCTCGAATTGTTCCTGTAGTTATTTTACTTACACTAGCTTAGACAAAATCGCCAACAGTCTGGGTAGTAAAACCACTGGTAATCTCTCTCTCTCTATACACTTTAACACTTATATAGATCAACATATCTAACTTCTGACAAAGTGGTTACTTTATTTGTGTTAATCAGGTTCTGGGAAAGATGGCTTGCAGAATAGGGATGACAAGTCTGAATACAGGTTTGCTTCCGTTTTTTTATGCGATGTATATCTTATATCCCGAACAACTCCTAATGAACATGTAGAAAATCCTAATAATTGTAGAGATAAGTTTAAGTTAATAGATATGTAATTTTCTTTACATTGTAATTTGCGAAACATATTACTCTGATATGTGACTATTAGATCGGTAAATCTGGTATGTTTTATTGGTTTTACTTTACTTATTGTCTATATTGCCCCCCTATATCCAATTCCTGGCTCCGCCCCTGAGTTGGACACACATCCTTCGACACAAAAGAAAAAATTAAGTCGAAGTAGTATGTGCATCAATCTTCATGGAGCTTGTTGACAGAACACAAGTGCTAAGGTGGACTTGAGTTTGTCGATGCAAGCCGTCAGTTGGTGATTTGGGGGAACGGTGAATTGAACATATGACCACTTCTACAGCAATGAATATCCTTAGTTGTTATAAAGTCACTTAACTCATGTTGTTGTTGTTTTTTGAAGACTCAACTCATATTGTTTTGTCAGTCTTGATCAAAAGACAGTGATGGAACAGTTGAGCTAGAAAAGTGCGTTCATGATTTATCTTTAGATGTGGGAGTAGGACGAGCGTGGACTATAAGGAGAAAGCAGTGGGGCTACGAAATAAAACAGGAAACAAAAAGGATATAGTACAAATGTTTCTCAGGTCCAAAATATTTCATATTCTTCCGCTTCCGCTTCTGAGTTTACCCCTAGTTGGAGTCAAAAAAAAAAAAGAAGAGGCGCGAGTGTTTATTTTCTTGTACGAATCAAACAGTTGTGATTGTAAACTATGGCTCTATTTAAAACAGCTTTTATTGATGATTTTTTATTGTGGCCGTTGATTTTTTATTAAAATAGACACTGTAGCAATGTTTAAGTTTTGGCTGAACCATTCAATTAAAGAAAAATAAAGAAAGTAAAAAATCGTTATATCTTCACAAACAATATAATAGAAAAAAGAGGGAAAAAATCCATGTTAAAAAGTCAATACATTTAAAACGGTTTTCGATTTCTCGAAGCTAAAGAGTCACAAGTCAAAACCTGTTTTGAAGCAGTCATATATCATAGTGGGGTTCTATCAAATCTTGAAGGGCGCTGCCACAACGGTACAGAGTATATGGCATGTTTGGAACGCAAGTTTTTTACAGTAATTCCCCACATCAGAATCAGATAGATTAAAATGTTTCCTTTCCTCAAAAACTTCCACTTCCAAATGGAGCCTTAAAACTGTTGGCTTAGATATCTGAAATCTTGGCGACGTCCAGAGTGTAAGACGGAATCTCCTCCGGGCACTGCAAGGAAAAACAGGAGCGTGGATCGAAAAAGAAAGAGATGACATGATAGGTACATAGGCTCCTGATGCCTCTACTTTCCACATCCACAGCCATCAGTATGTATAGTTATGCACACACATGTATCCGACAGGATCAGTATCCTTACTGATTGTAATCAATGCTCTTAACCCATGAGCAAGATCGACGAATGACATACCAGCTACAACTGGAAACGCAGAAGTGGCACCATTGCACTTTTCCGACCACTTCGCTATCACACCGGCCTGTTGATTCGATCTTGGTATAGATTGGTAGTAATGTTCCACCAATCAGCAGCTCACCTATCTAGCGTTGTGTGGGATGGCAAGCAAATACACATCACTGCTGAACATCGAGAACACGGACATATGCAGCTCAACAAAAAACGTTAAGACCCTATTTGAAACACGGAAAATTTTCCAGATTCACGTGAAAAATGTTCTGTTTCCCGATTCAAGTGGAAATTGAACGGTTTCTGTGAAAATCCCGAGGTCTAAATGGGGCTGAAGGAGCTAGTAGAATTCAATGCTGAAACAAAAAGGAACCAAACCATTTTTCATTAGAGTACTGATACATAAAGATTTAAGACGGCAGCTAATTTCTGCGTGTGCCTTGCGATCTGACAAGCCTAGAACAAACAGCATGAGAAAGGGTTATTCCTCTGCACTACTAAAGTTTCAGCTGAGAAGATCGATGACAGCGAATGCCATCTCCTGCATCCAACAACTTGCTATTTTCCCTTCGTTTCTTCTAGCCCGGACCAGTTTTAGAAGAAAGCCCGGCTTCCATAGAACACCTTGGGAGATTTCTCCTGCGGCCCCCCGGCCGTCGGTTTCTTCACCGCGCTCGAGTCGGCGCCGCTGGAGTCCGCGTCGGAAGCAGCGCCGCCACCGCCGCTCTTATCGCTGCCATTGTCCATGTCCAACGGGAGCTTCATCTTGGCAAGCGACTCCGTGAACTGCTGCATGCTCTTCATGTACATGTCCATGATCTCCTTCTGGTCGACCTTGACCTCCTGCTCGATGTTGACACTGATCACCGGCTTGTCCACCGCGCTCTCCGACAAGGTGCTGGGCGAGTTCACCGCCGGGCTCTCCTGAACGGTGTGAGACGAATCGACCTCCGCGTCAGCGGCAGCAGAGGCAGCCTTCTCCTTCTGCCCTCCTGACGAGACGGCATTCCCTGACGGCTCCGAGTTGGACTGCGGGGTGGCCGGGACCGCCGCGGCGGGGGACTCCGTGGTGGACACGCTGCTGACGGGTGTGTCGCTCCGGAAGGCGCCGACCGAGTCGGCGGTGCTGTTGTCAGTCGAGAAGCTCTCCACGACGCGCACACCGGCGTCGTGGGACTCGGTGGTGGCGCCGTCCCTTTCCTCTGAGGTCAGGAGGCTCTCAGAGCTCTGCGGTTCCACGGCTGTGCACGGCAGGCCAATGTATTCCGAGACCATAATCTGGTTCTCCTCGACAAGATTCAGGTCGGGGAACTCGATCTTCTCGTAGTCCTTTCCGGCGCCGGCGCCGGCGCCGTCACCGGCGTTCTCGGGCTCCTCGGGGTCGGCCAGCGCCGGCTTTGGCGTCGGCGAGATGGGCACGACCTCGGGCACAACCCCGATGTAGGAGAGCTCGAGCTGCAGGAACCCGGCCGGGGAATGGAAGAGGTCGTTGGTGGAGAGCGGGAACTCGCGGGCGAGCGTGCCGCCCTCGGCGGCGACGACGTCCGGGAGCGGCACGAGCGCAAACCCCAGCAGCTGGTCCTGCAGGTAGTTCTTGACCCGGCTCAGCATCCACACCTCGCACCGGAGCGCGGCGTCGACGTCCCCCGCGCGCACGCCGAGGCGCACCGACTGGTCGAACACAGGGTTGCGGCCGCCGCCGTTGACGACCTGCGTCGCCGCCGCCGGCGCGCCCTCCCCCGGCAGCGACAGCCGCGCGTATACGTCCTGCTTGTGGTAGATGCAGATGTTCTGGATGTCCCGCGCGTTCTGCACGTGCACGTCGACGTATCCGATCAGCTCCCCGCCCCCTTTCACCGCGGGCGCCGGCGCCGAAACCGCCTGCTTCTGCGACTCCATGAAGAGGAAAACACTTCCACTGCTACTCCGCAACTGCAACCAAGAGACAACAACGAATCAAACGAAATCCACACAAGGCTCCGCAAATTTCCCTCCTAAAGAAATCGGAACAGGTGAGAGAGCAGCTGCATAGTCAAAATCCGAGGGTAGGTGAGCAAGGTGGAGAGGAGGAACTGTCGGCAGATGCTTACTACAGTGAGCCAAACCGGAGCTGTACACCGGCACCTCAAGCTTCTTGAACAGTGCGTTGATGGATTAGGATTTCTCCCACTTGATTCAACTACTCAAATAACAAACTGGTGGTACAGAACTCCTCGGTAGAGCTAGAGCTCCAACCAGAGCCCTTTCTCCAGCCGCTACACTACTATACTAGAGAAAAGTTGATCGATGCATAGGTTTCCATCCCAATAAAGGGAAAGCGCAAGCAAGAGCTCAAATCCCAGGGAAGAAAAGCAAGAAAGGAAATCTCAGAGCAGGAGGAGGAAGGGATTCGTTTATGCTCCTTACCCTGCCTGTACTCGAGAAGAAAGCAGCACCACTGGAGTCAGGCGGAGGGGAAGGTTGGGCTGGGGGGCTCGAGGATATAACACCAAAGCGGATTAGGGTGGCAGCTGGGTTAGGGTAGCAGCAGCAGCAGATTTTTTTAGTCGCCTTTGCCTTTTTCTACTCCCGTACCTAACCAAGCTCGCCTTTGTTGCCTTGTTTGGCCTTAGCAGCCTAATCGTAGGAGTACACTTCATACGTGCTTACTGTATTCAAAAGCGCATTCTCCCCTAATCGTATGGCGACCGCATACTTAGCAATCAGCCTACTATTGCTTGCCGCGGAGAATAGAAAATCACGTACGTAGCTTGGCTCCACTCACTTAACTTTTTTTTCAGTTTCAGTTTCTAATTTTTATTTTTTTTTACTATTCAATAATTCATCTTTTTCTGATTTTTTAGATATTGAAGTTTTTTTTGTATTTTCTTTTTCTTCTTGTATTACTTTGTATTATCTATGATAGACTAACATATATTTTTTTTCTATTTTTCTATTTTTTAATTTAATTATACTTAATAAGTCAACTTAATTATAGTAAAAAATCAGCTATAGTAAAATTTTAATCAGAAACTATCACTATTTTAAACATCCTTTGGAGATAAAAAGAAAATAGAGGCGTATACGGATGGGAGGGAAGAAAGAAAGGTCCGGGAAGGGAGGGGAAAGGGCCGCAGAAAGTCCGGGGGCGGTGAGCTCAGTCGTGGGGCACTTCGCGCTGTTTTCCCCGTTTTTGACGGCCCGAAAAGTCAAGGGGTTTCGCGCTGCCCTGCCGCGGCCGCGGCTTGGCGCCTTGTGGCGACAGCGCGTGACGGGGCGGGCCAATGGCGTGCGTCCACCTGCGCCGCGCGCGTGGGGCCGCGTGATGGGGAGGTGGGGCGGCCTTTGGATGGGCAGGCAGGCGGGGTTTTTTTAATCGGAACCGCCTGGACTCCGCGCGGACGAGCCGCGGGCGGGTGGGTGGGTGTCGTGCGGTGCGGTGCGGTGTGGCGTGCCGGGCGTCGCTGTCCGCCCGCGCGCGGTGGGGCCCAGCGCGTCCGCACGCTCGCGCAGGGCTTTCAAAGTGGATATCATCTTTTTTTTTTTTTGGCGGCCGCTCGTCGGCCGGCGGGGCGTGCAGACTGTGCGGTGCAGGCGCGGGGATTGGTCACGTACTCCGTTACTGCACGAGTGCGCGTTTACACGGCACGGCAGAGAAGGGGGAAAAGGGCGTGGCGTTTACGGTGCACCGGCGGAGGCCGACGTTGAGCGTTACTGGACTAGCGTAGCTGAAGCAACGAAGCTACGACTTGCCACTGGAGAGATTAAACAACGTTTTTTTTGCTTGGGAATGTATCTGTCAACGTGCGTTGGTTACGAACATATCGGGATGGATGAAATTTTGGCGTATTTGATACTATTTATGATTGTAATTATAAAAATAATTGTATGTATCGTATATTGGTAAAAATAGTATTTTTACCGTTCTGTGACCGAACAGTAACACCGAAAAGACGACACATACTCCCTACTGCCCCTCCACCGAACGACAAGCTACCTACCATCCCACCACCAGACGGCACACAACCTATCGCCCTATGGCCAGACGGCACCAGCCCTACCGCCCTATGGGCAGACAGCAGGTAATTAAGCCAGCTAATTAGCCGACTTAATTACCTAACCTATTTTTTGTATAATATTTGTTTGAATTTTTAAATATACCAAATGATCTCAAAAATTTACAAAAAATTATGTGCAGCCTTCCAACACAACGTAGTTGACTATGTAATTTTTTAATAATTTTATCCGCTCTGAATATTTCTCAAAAATTTATACAATTTTGATATTTATAGGAGTTGTTACATATAGCAAACGAGATTCAAAAATTACAAAATTTTATGTAAAGCCTATTGACATAGTCGTAGTAATTGTGTAATATTTTATAAATTTTATATGCTCTAAATTTATCATGTTAATTCATATTAATTTAATTATAAAATTAGCGATGCTCGGGCATCTTTTGTAGTGCCTGACCTCTGTCCTTCGCGCATATATTAGCCAGTTGCTGCTATCTTTTATTTTCTGCTGCGTCCTTCACACAATTATCACTCTGTCTGTGTCGTCCCCCTCGTACACTCCCTCTTCCACACTAATGTCGTTATTCGTGCCATTTTTCCTCACCCGCTTCCTCGTTTGCACATTTGTTAGTGTTACCATGCTGTCCCTCCTCATCCGCTCCCTCGTTTGCACATTTGTTAGTATTACCATACTGTACCCCCTTACCTGAAGTGTTGTTGTCGACAAGGAGTTCTTAATTTGCGGGGTGAGCACACGGGTTCTCTTTTCGTTCGGCCATAAATACAAACCTCTCGCAGTTCGTCATTGCTCATCTTAGTCGTTCTTCACAGAAACTCATTCTCGTGATCGTCGTTCAAAATTAAGAATACATAGCTCATTATTTTGAGAAACCAATGCAACTCATTGAGGATGCGGCAGAAGAACGCAACAGTGCTGATTAATTCTCCCGAAAGGCAGGTAATTTTTTATCGTATGCTTTCGACGTTATTCATGTAGTCCTATTTAATTAGTGTTATTTAGTTAGTTGTAATTAATGTAGTTTGAATTATAAAGTAAGTAAGTCGTAGTTATTTAGACATAGTTTTTACTATTTTTATGCATGTATGGTACCAATAATTTGGTATTATATGGTGGTGTGTAATTAGCATTCATAATTACTGTAATGACAATTAGTTAGGGTTAAGTAATAAGTTAGTGCTAAGTAATTAAGTACTAAGGATAACGGTAATGAATTACTCAGAATTCTTTTGGACGGGTAATCAAATTGTCAGCAATTATTGGATTATTTATATGTAATTACACGTATGTAATCACCAACTTATAGTATTTTACTACCATTATCAATTTTCGCACTAATATTTTGTCTACCCAATTTGTTGCAAGGCACTCTCAAAATTAAGAATGCATAGGTAATTATTTTGAGAAGCCAGTGCATAGCTTAGTAAGGCCTGGCAAATGATGATTGCTTCTTCCAAAAAATGATAATTTTTTATCGCATGCTTTCGACGTTATTCCTGTAGTCCTTGTTAATTAGTGTTATTTAGTTTGTCATAATTAATGTAGTTTGTATTATGAAGTAAGTGGGTCATGGTAATTTGGACATATTTTTTACTATTTTGTGTACGTACGAGTACCTGGAGTAGTACGTACCCCGGTCGCATTAGTTGACTGCATTAAACATTAAAATCATAACTACTCTTTTATGATAGGATATCATGTTATTTTATTAGATCGTAAACTGCTTTCTCACCTTAAAAGTTAGCCAATGAGGTGAGGGACTTCCCCACTTTTAAGTTAAGTCAATTGCCCTTCCACAACCAATGTAGGACTATTCCAATAATATCCCCCTTCACACATTGGTGTCGCTCAGCCGTTCACTATTTTTTCACCGTACACCGACGGTCCCTCAGGGTCACAGTCTAGCAGACGTTCACACACTTCATGCCTATTGGGTCAGATATATTAGAACCGGACTCTGATACCACTTGTTGGATCATAAAGGGCTTTCTCACCACAAAAGTTAGTCAATGAGGTGAGAAACTCGCCCACTTCTAAGTTAGGTCTCTTGCCCTTCCACAACCAATGTAGGACTATTCCAACATATTTAGTACATAAAGCCAGTGAAGGGTACAATATAACAGAAGTCTATATATGTATATATCAGATCTTAAGCCACACTATTACTCACTAACTTAAGCACTTAATTTGTTTACTTTTGATCTAAAGACAACTGAGGTAGAGAAAAGAAAAAGGACTAGACATATAGCAAAACAAACTATATTGACAGACAATTGTGACAAGCAGCATCAAGTGCAAGAGCTAATTGGCCCAGATATTTTTCTTGACTAGATTATGAGTATCTGTACATATGCATGATTTATTTGGACCAGTACGTATTTGCAGTGTTCATTTTAGTCATAAGTGTACATTATTTTATACTATTTATTTTATCATAAATTTTAATTTATAGTATTTTACTATCATCATTAATCTTCACACTAATATTTAGTCTATCCCATTTGTTGAAAGGTCATACATTATTTTCCACCAGGTCATGCCCCCTCAGCACTGTCGTGTCCTTAATGTGCTATGCACAGGCTTCTCAAAATAATGAGCATGTACTCTTAATTTTGAATGACGACAGCGAGAATGAGTTTTTGCGAAGAGTGACTAAGATGAGCAAAAACGAACTGCGACAAGTTCGTATTTATGGCCGAGCGAAAAGGGAACTTAGGGTGCTCACCCCACAAATTAAAGACTCCTTATCAACGTGCAGCACTTCAGGCGAGGGGGATAGCTTGGTAATACCGACAAATATGCAGACAAGGGAGCGGGCGATGGGGGACGGTGTGGACATAACGACATTGATACGGACGAGGGAGCTCATGAGGGGGTGATATGGACAGAGTAATAATTGTACGAATGACACAGTGGAAAAGAAAAGATAGTAGGAACATGCCACATATGTGTGAAAGACAGAGGTCAAAAACTACAAAAGATGTCTAAGCATCGCTAATTTTATGATTAAATTGTAAATTAACATATAAAATTTAGAGAACATAAAATTTCCAAAAAAAATATAAAATTACTACAACTGCATCGGAAAGTTTACATAAAATTTTGTAATTTTTGGATCTCGTTTGCTATATGTAATAATTTCTACAAATATCAAAATTTATGAATTTTTGAGCAATATTTAGAATGGATAATTTTGTCAAAAAATTACACATTTAACTATGTTGTGCTGGAAGGCTGCACATAAAATTTTGTAATTTTTAAGCTCATTTGCCGTCCGATGGTGGGATGGTAGGCATTCCGTTGCCCGGTGGCAAGGCGACAGGGAGCATGTGTCGTCTCTCTGGCGTCGCCATCTAGTTACCGGGCGGCAAATTTATTATTTTTGTAAATACATGATGTATATGACTATTTCTCTAATCGCAATAACAAATAGTGCGAATGTACCCAAAAAAAAGTCCCTCGATGGATGCATGGAGCGATCAACAGGGTAGGAGACTAGAGTACACATCGTTGAACGTCAGCCGTGTTCGTGCACCGTTTATCGGAGGTGTCCCTGGCTGTAGGCTAGTAGTAGCATATGTGGTCGCCGTCTGTTGTCATTGGGGGCCTCGCTGAAAGCGCCGTGTGCAGATGTATTTCCATTTCATCACCGAAAATTAATGAGCGAGTCCCTTTTTTTTTTGCTTATGATGCTCTAAAATGCCTCTCAGTGAGGGATCAAGCTCATTTAGTGATGGAGGGAGTGTATAATAAATGCAATTTTAATACCCGCATAAGACTCAAAAAGTGTATAGCTTTGTTTAAGCTAAGTCCGAGGCATAAGCTCGACGTTTTTTTTTTCTCTAAGAACCAAGAGTTGTCTAAACTCAAACTCTAGCTTTCCCAAGGAAAAATTGTGGTGTTGTTTGGAATACAAGAATTTCACAGTAGTTGCGGGGGAATTATATTTTTTTCTCAGGCTCTGAATATCAAACTTCAGGAGCCGATAAGTACATAGCAAAAGTCTGAAGTTAGCGCATGTAACTTTTATCGTGTTGCTCAAGGCATAGACGCATGCATGACTGCATGTAATGGATGACCAAAAACAAAGTAAGCGATGGCATCGACTTATACTTGATTGCTAGCTACTCGAGTGTAAGTATCTTGCTTTTAAATCCATTATATAGTTGCTGCTGTAGTTGCCCCCAATGGTGCTCTTACATTCCACTACAGCCACGAGCCATGGCTTCAACTTGTTCTGCCGCCAGCGAAGCTGGCAATGACATTTTGCTAGTAGATGTTTGTAGAGTTTTATACACACACTAGGGTTATAGTGTACGAGTGCCCAAGCAAATGATACTCGCACAGCGAGCAACTATAGTTCGAAGATAAGGTAGCAACAGTTGCGATAGATTGGGCCAGGCCCAACAACAGCTGCTGTTGCTCACCAAACTACGAGATTCGACGACCAAATTCCACTCAAAAGTGCCATATTTTGCCTTAAACTAACTCTTTTTTGCTGGTTTTGTGAGGAAAAAGAAACCGTGACAAATAATTGAATTATCATTACTGTGTTTACGTGCTAAACAGTAAATAGCGCAGCTTAAGGGTGTCTGAAGCCTAAGATTAAAGCGTGGAGAGAGAAATAGAATAGATGTGGTAATATCTGATAGTAGGGGTGGCAACAGGGCGAGGGTCCCAGGAGCGGCCCCACCCTGACCCCGCTAGCACGGCCTCACCCTAGCCTCGTTAAGTCTACCGAGGGGAGATGACCCTCCGTCTCCGGTCCTTGCAGGGACTCGACCCTACATGATCTCTTTGGGGATTAAAAATAGCTTAAATTTTTTAAAAAATAATATAACTTGTTTATTAATTTATGATTATTTAGGCATTTTTTTCAAAATGTAGCTTTATGTATATAAAAATATATATTCCAATATATAGATTTAAATTTTAGTTAAATACATAATTTTTTTATTTACCGGGTCCCAGCGGTGGAGGGCAGCCCTCATCCTCACCCTGCTAGTGTGGCGGGGGCCTGTCCCCGTGGTGGGAGATCACCCCCGCCACCCATGAGGATATTCTCCGTAGGTCCCCACCCACTCAAGGAATTGTCACCCCTACTTGATAGTTTTACACTCTTCTGGATTTCCTTTCTCCCCTCTATGATAACTTAAGGATTATATTTATAGCCGTGAGAAGAATCTTTACATAAATACCTCCTTGAGAGGTTTACTATTAAGAGCATAAACAACTTTTCTTTGATATATTCTAATTGGATCTATCCTTTGCTTATAGTACGTTTGGGCTCATGCGTGATGAGCTTCAAGGGGCTACGGTGAGCTACTCCTCCAACAATTATGTTAAACCCCCCCCCCCTCCCCCAATTAAAAAGTACTACGTGGTTGTGAAGGTCAACATGCAGATAAAAACGTAGCCCTCCAACATGCGGCTCAAAGAACGGAAAAGAGAGGCAGAGATCGAGATCCAGCCCAGCTGCCGCTACAGTGACCTTTGGTAGTCATGGTAGGGTGAAACCGTGAAAGCGACATAGCCGGCCTGTCCCTTGTCGTCGTGTGTCTGGACACGGCGTAATGGGAGCATATCTGTATAATAGTAACTGTATAATTCGAGATCGATGTACGCTTGAGCATTGCAACGGCCGGTGGGCAGAGCAACTGAGGTGTCGGTGCTGGTTACGTACGTGGTGACGCCTTGGCCAGGCGGCCCCGCGGATTTCTTCCAAGTTGGTCTTAAGATGGTGGTCGCTTTCCGGTGAATTGAATGCGTATGCTATCCATGCCCAACCGTTTTGAGTCGTCGTGGTTGACATGGCTGGTCGAGTGACAACAAATGCTGATGACACACGCTGCAGGGACAGTTTGGCTTGTAGCCTCGTTAGTCTTAGCTTGGTTCGGTTTGCACTTCACGAAAATGGAACGCTTATCTTTTTCTCGGCTCCGATCTACTTCTCTTGCCGTCTGCATCGGTGGAGTTCATCGGTAATTATGGCACGACTGCATGAGTGAAAGGTGAGTTCCATATGTGGATTGAGCTCAGCTGTTACAAAATGAACTAGGTAATGCTCAACAAAATGTAGCGCCCAAAGTTTTAAACGGAGGCATATTAGTTCAAACGGAAAAAAAAAATCCTAAACTAATCTATCTCTCCTATATCTAAACTCTCTCTCCCCTTTCCAATCTCTCTCTCTCAATCCCTCTCTCTCCCATTGAAGGGCCGGCCGGGGCCTTGGCCGGAGGCGGCCATGACTGGAGGGGGCAACGATGCCGGTCGGCGCGAACCTAGCCGGGCGGTGGCACGAGAGCCAGTCGGGCGTGCAGTGCGGTAGGCGGCGTGCGCGTGGCGGTGGCTGTGAGGCGCGGGGAGGCGGCAGCCGTGGTGGCGACTGCGGCACCGGCAACACAGCACGGTGGCCGACGTGGCACGCAGTGCCTGGCACAGGCAGAGGAGGCCATGGCAGCACAGGCGGCAACCATGGTGGCGGCACAGGTGGCGGCGACAGGCAACTGTGGCGCCGGTAGCACGACACGGTGACTGGTGCGGCACGTAGTGCCTGGCGCAGGCGGAGGAGACCGTGGCGACGTGATGGCAACTGGAGGCTGTGCAGCGTGGGCAACGGCCGGTGACCGGCGGCGGTCGGCCGTTTACATGGAGCCGTCGTGGTTCGGTTGGTCAAGGGCACGGCCGAATCACGTGTTCGCACAGCTTTTTCGTTGAGCTGTGTGGCAGACGTTAATTGGCACGGCTAAACGACAATTCGCATAGCTGAACGACATTTCACACATTGTTTTGATAAATCGTGCAGCAGGTCGTGATTTGCATGACCGAACAGTGAATCGCACAGCTGAACGGAGAATGCTTAGCGAACGTGAATACTTCTGGCCGATGGCATTCCGTCCATTCTTTCCACAAGATTATCTCATCTTTGATCTAATCCATCACTGTTCCATCTTGTAGGTTCGCACACAACCGTATAAGGGATATTTGGCCGGTTGCGCACCTTCGATCCCTCGTGCAGCACGTCCACCGAGCGTGCTCAAGACAAATACCTCACGGTTGTAACATTTTCTGTTTCACATACCATGTGTTCCCAGATTACTAATCACCTTTGCCATTGGATACAATTATCATATCACTAAATCTCACCTGCCTATTATCATATCACTAAATCTTACCTAATTATTATCATATTATTAATGCTTGCCTAGTTCTAAACTTCTGATATTGTATTTATACCATGATACTCTAGGTTATCTAGTTCACATACTTTTAGGTTTATTAGAATACTCAGTTAATAATATCCTAGAATTCATACTTTAATTAGTGTTTTAAAAATGTATGCTTAAATTGTTAATGGGGGTAGTAGATGATCATGTTGTAGATTTAGGTAAAACCACTAGCAATCTTTTAATACCAATCTTTTATGTTTATCTTTCGAATATCATGATGTTTTACTGATATGATTTCTTATGTGAGTCATGACTAATTTATATATATTAAATAATTATTAAGTTGACTCATATAATAAAACTTAGTTGGTTATTAACCCTTGTGTGAGTTACATTATAATATCTTTTAGAATAATTTCTACCATTCCATACCATCCTCTTATTAGGAGCTACTCTGTCTATTTCTAGCCCTAGAAAACCTTCTACTTATCTTAATCTTATTTTTGTCATCTCTTAGTTACCTTAAATTCATATTATTATAACCTGTTTATAATGTAACACTTACCTCATCACTATATTATTATTTCACATCGGTTCTATCGGGTATTACATTTTTCCATCCCAACCTTAGCAAATTCTTTCACTTCTCATAACTTTATCTTAACCTTTCCTTTTGTTACCTTAATCTCTTAACCATATGACCTGTTGATAATATCATGATTACCTGGCCTAGAATTATCTATATATAGGGGAGATCATCACCCACTTGGTAACGTACAGGGAGTCGTACGCTTTCGTTACTCAGGATATAACACCCCGTCATCGATTATACAGTCGAGGACAATAACGTGCCTGACTATTCTCGTATAACCGGGTATGTGGGAGGTAATTACCAGTGTCATTGCCATAATTTGCTAAATAACAATACCTTTAATTCCACATTTCTGTTGTCTCCTTTTTCACTCTGTATCAATGTCCCTGGTAACCTAGTTTCATTGCAATCAAATTGTGTCAATTATTTGCTTGTATTACTTGTCCTTTACTCACCGTGTTGCGATCGTTGTTGGGTACTTGCTGAGATTTTCCAATCTTACGTTTGCTTTTTCCATTCTCAGGTAAAAGGTCAGTAGAGTGATAGCATCATACATGAGTGTGAGCAATTGAGTTTTCAACATCGCGGCTTGCTACTATTTAGTTATTTCGTTTGTTCTTCATTTGATTAGAGATGGACCGGTCCCATGTTACAAACATTTGTGTCAACTTTCGCTAGTTTTATAATAAAGTACTTTTAAAAGTTTTAATTTCTCAGTGGCTTTGCGATGATATTTTATAGTAGTATCTCATATTGTTATATGGGGTGCTACACAAAATCTGTAAAATTCGAAGAAACTTTCTTCAAGAATGGCAGGTAAATTTATCAACGCTATTGCAAATAGTACCGCGAGAGAAAAGCAAAAACGAGAGAGAAAAAAAACCTATATGGGACCATACTAGCGTGAGGATTCAGTGGTTAATCACGTATTTAACAGGAGCTCGATATGTGCCATTTAATGGCTGGAAGACTATTATAGCCTGTAGGTCCCGGACGATGGTCCCTCTAACGCCTCCGCTCATTTGAGCTTAGTTTTCTGTTTTTTAGCTTATATTTTTAGTATTCATAATTTTCGTTTTTTCTATTTTTGATATTCTTTGAGTTTTTTTACTGATTTTTTTCTGTATTTGTTTACATTATACGTGATAGACTAACCTATTTTTTATATTTTTAAAATTTTTTAAAATTAATTAAACTAAATAAATTACTATCAAGTATAATATAATTTTAATCAACAATAAAAAAGAGAGAGAGAGAAAAAAAGAGCGGCCTCTGAAAGCTCGCTCCCAAGAGGAGACAAGCTGCTGCAAAACAGGACCGTGATGGTACAACACAACCGCATTTTCTCGCGACGCACATGGCCGTACCGTTACGGGCCAGCATGGGCATCTGCGTGCCGGGAGGCAGGCCGCTTTCTCCTCGACTGTATTCGGCCGGCGAGTCCCTGCACTGCATCCTCGACGGCGATGTTCGCAAGAGATTGTCCCAGTTCAGTAACCGAACCGCAGTGCAACCGCAACGCGTCCATATTTCGGTTCAGCCCAGGATATTTTCTTCCTTTCTCCTCCAGGTTTCGTGTTGCCCTCGGGCATTAGTATCATGGCATCGGCCAGTCTCCAAGCACCATACTGTGTCACGTGATGATGGAGGACACAAGCCAGTGAAGGTGAAATTACGGGTGTACGGCTCTAATTATTGGGAATAAAATCTTGATATATATTTTTACGTATATGTGAGTATGTTTCTAATAGAAATTTTATGAGATCATAAAATTTTACAAGTTTTTCTAGATATGTACTAAGATGGCGCACTGGCGTGTGTGCATGCATGTAATATATGTTCGTGTGCGTCTTCTCGTAATCGAGAAAAAAGCACGAGGTACATGAGTTCAGTAGGAAAGAACACTGGCGATCTATTTACAGATCATGGGCCAATAATTTATAAGTCGCCAGATAACTAACATCAGCTACATATTTTATGGCAGGCGGCCGGCTCGGCCGTGTGAAGTGCGACCTTTGTTGGCTGTCGGCGGCAGGTCAGGTCTCCAATTTGGAATCTGCGAAGTTTTTCTATGTGCTGACCATCCAATTTGGATTTTGGAGTAGTAAGCTTGAAATGGTACGTTGCTGGTTTCCGACAGAGCTTGCTCATGCTTCTTGTTTTGACCCCAGCACAAGTGGTATACTATACTACACTTCTTAAGATATTGATGGATATTTGTAGACTTGCCGTTGCAAGCTGTCCCAACTCAAGAAAGACAATGCTTGTTGAGTTGATGGTGTGGCCTCTTAACATTTCAATCGGTTTGGTCAAATCTTTACACATTTGCATCGAAAGTGAACGATCAAACAGATCGAATCGACGTCACTGTCGCATCCTGGCATGCACTAGCAACGACTAAACAATAGGAATATTTAGCCTGAGCGAGTCAGCTCTGGAGGCCGGAGGACGCAGCGCAACAGTGTGTCGAACTGGATTGCGTCCATAGATTAGCCTCAGAATTTTGCTATCCTGTTTCGTTAGACAGGTCTCATGCTAAAAATCAATGTGCACCTGGAGCAAATTACTAACCAAAACGGCAGCATTCATCTAGCGAGGAACAGGGTACCGGGACATAGGGTCCTGACTCCTAACTCTGCCAGCTAGCCGAGACAATGACCTGAGATTATGCACTGTGCAATGCACTGGAGCTGATGCCTCTCTTGCCACACAAATCCACAACCATCCCCAGCAGAACACCAACCACTGTTGTTGAGGTTCAGCTAGGATTTATTACTCATTTATAGTTCATGTGTTGCAACTCTTATTGATAGGAACCAATAACCTTGACAGCATATGTAAGCAGTCACAGAAGGGGAGTTCAAAAAAGGAAGATCACTCATGGTTGTTGCATGCTTGCTAAGAGCATTTCGAAGTACTCTTTGTTGAGTATGTTCACCTCGCAGTCAGAAATACCTCGGATTCAACTGAAAACAAACCACTTGGAGCAGAAGGAATCGAGAAATGTTTGCATAACAAGTCACACTAGATAAAAGGGAACAGGGGAATTTGGACTCCAAACCTTAAGCAAAAAAGACATGGTTGACGATCCAACATTCTCCTATAACCTGACCAAGCCAAGCAAGCATACCACCCTAGCATCCTGTACACAGCTGCAATTCAACATGACATACCTTACAAACGACCCAAATCCTCTGCTAACATCCCCTGAATCCTCCTCCTCTCAACTGATGTTAGTAGCCAATCAGCCATTCTCTTCATCCATCACTCGCAAGTCGCAAACAACATATGTATTCACATAACCCAACCAAAGCCAGCTGTTATTTACAGATGATCATCACGCCCCCTCCTTACAGAGCTGCTCCATTCTCAAAACTCCAACCATGAATGGAGCAGACGAGGTCAAAGACAGGCGAAGCATACTTTCAGTTTTTCACCACATCAGTACTGCATTTTAGCCAAGCTTGTAGCTGCCACAGGTCCAACTCTGCAGCTGCCACCACCTTGCCGCTGCTCGCGCAGGTAACCAAGCAAAGTCTCAGCCTGCAAATCATATAGCTAAACGTAAGAGACTCCACAATTTCGGGTCATTTTTCAGATTCAGTGAAATTGAATAGCACATGCATAGTAGGCAGACATATGAGGGGGGATTTTGTTCCGAGCCAGTTCAAAGAGAAACCAGATAACTCATGACAAACTGTAGTGGCAAAATTGAGAAGCACGCATTTCAATAGGGAATCTCAGATGCATATGTTTTCACAAGAAATTTTAAGCATTCTCGTTTTCGAGTGACACTAAGCATTGTTTTTTGGCCGAAGGTCCAAGTTAGGAAGCAAAACTACTGCAGTTTCGACTTGCAGAAGAGAGAACATGCATCCTTCTGTACTTCTATTCTTCAAAGGTTTAGCAGATCATGGACTGTACTAAGAAATGTGAAATTAATCAAGTGCGTATCTCCACAATGTGAACAGAATCTACAAGTCAACACCTGACTTGATCAGTATAGGGCAATTGCATGCCAACTAGCATGATGGCTTTTAAACAAACATGGGTTAAATTGAACATTGTTGCAGAACAAGTAGAAATCTACTAAACTCAAGTACATGCACAGTGCCCTTGCCTCCGTCTAGGTTTAATGTACTTTCATTCTTCAACCAAACTCTAACTGATGAATTCGTTGGACACTGTTCAGAACAATCAGTGATAAACTGACAGACAAGATTGACTTCAGTCACATCAAAACTGGCACTTCAAACATTGATATACCAATCACCAATTGTTATCACTCAAATAATACAGTTCCAACATGACATTAACAAGAGGAAAGTAAGAAGTATAAAAAATTACGACTCGGTGTCGCATACCTTGTGCTTGGCACGGGCAGAACCGGACTGCGAGAGCGCGACAAGCGGCGGGATGGCGCCCTCCCGGACAAGAAGCGCACGGTTGCGGGGGCACTCGGAGCACAGCTGCAGCAGCGCCACCACGGCGAACTCCTTCTCCCTCGCAGGGCCGTCCTCGATGGTCTCAACCAGTGCGGGTATCCCGCCAACCTCCACGACAGCGTCACGGCCTTCCGCGATGCCCGCGAGGCTGCCAAGGACCACCATTGCCTTCTCTGATGTCCCACTGCCGCGCTCGCCGATGAGGTGCACGAGCGGCACGACGGCGCCGGCGCTCACCGCGCGCTCCTTGTTCCGGCGCGCCGAGCAGAGCCGATAGAGCGTGGTGAGCGCGTCCTTCTTGCCGCGGGTGGAGCCCGAGGAGAGCAGCGCGACGAGCGGCGGGATGGCGCCGCACGCGCCGATGGTGGCGCGGTTCTCCTCAATGCCCGAGAGGCTGAGCAGCGCGCAGGCGGCGTTCTGCTTGGCCGCCGCGGTGCCGGTCCGGAGCGCGTAGACGAGCGGCTTGATGGCCCCCGCCGCCGTGATGGCCGACCGGTTCCGCTCCTCGAGCGACAGGTTCAGCAGCGCCGTCACCGCGCTCTCCTGCGCCACCGGGTCGGTGCTCCGCAACAGCGGCACCAGAGCGGGGATGGCGCCGGACACGCCGATCAGCTCGCGGATGTCCGACCGGTGCTTCGCAAGCAGCCTTATCCTCGCCGCAGCCGTGCGCCGCGCGTCCGGCGCGGCCTCCGGCCCCAGCGCCTGCACGCACGCCAGCACGAACGGCTCCACGCGCTCCAGCGGCGCCGCGTCCACGGACAGATCCATCGACTCCAGATCATTCAGATCCACGGCGCCGAGCTCCGGCGCGTCGGATCTGGGCGTCGCGGCCGCCGCCGCCAGCCGCTCGAGCTCCCCGGATATATCCGAGTTGAAGCTCGAGTAGTCCGAAAAGTCCCGCGACAGCTCGAGCAGCTCCGTGGCCGCTGCGTTGGCGGAGGACGACTTGGCCACCGTCGCGGGGTGCGCCGGCCCCGCGGTGGCCGCCAGCTTGCTGAGGTGGAAGTCGATGACGGAGTCGGTCAGGTTCTCGATGTCCGAGTCCGCCCCGTCCGCAGCGGGCGGTAGGCAGGACCCCGGGGAGGAGTCCGGGTGCAGGAGCGCGTTGCGGATGGTGCGCATGGAGTGTCCCGGGCGGCGCGCCGACGACGCGCACGGGCTCTGGCCGGGCGACGGGATCTGGGAGCTGGCAAGCGAGACCATGGCGGAAGAAGGTGGGTGCGAGGGGAGCGAGTGATGATGAGGGGATGGTGGCGGGTGGTTGGGCTGGGCGATGATGTACTACCAATGTATACACGTATACGATGCAGCTAGAGTATATGTCCGGGCACAACGCGAACACGTGCATACACTTTGCAACACAACGGAATGGGACTGGTGTGCGGTGTGGATCTTTGCGTTAAGTGGGCCTGTTTTTTTTCAGCATTTTAAAATAACTTTTACTTTTTACTATAATATCTAATTTTTAAACAGAGTCTATAAGTTAATTATAGTACATGTTAAAAGTCCAACATCTATACCATCCAAAATCGCAAGCGAATATCTCTCTCCGTAATCTCTGCCACAAACAACTAAAATTCAAAAATTTCAGCCAAAAACCAAAAGTCGCAGCCAAAAAGTACAGACCTAGTAACTGAAACGAGTCAGTACAGTCAAGTAATTCTCTTAGGTAAGCGAGATAAATTAAATATAGATAATATAAAAATAATAAATTAAATATAAAGATATAGGGAGAACTCTTGCCTTTCTTTATTCCTTTCTTCTTTATAAGTATCACTTCACAATAATTGTGACCCCCTATTTATAGACTAAATGGAGGATGTCTATCAATTGGTGAGGCTTGCAGGTCTAATCCTAGGTTTCCTAACACTCTTCGTTCGACACTCATTCGACATGTTCATGTCTCATCAAAACTCTAAAAAAATCCAGTAGAAAAATTTTAGAGAAAGAGTATATAATACATGTTATATTGTGTTGTACGAATTGTCTCATTAAAAACAATGGCGGAGAAATTTTCAGAAAACTCGTCAAGAAAAAAAAAGTACAATCCACCTAATTTCATTTAATCTACATGATTTACTCTCTGAGTACTCGATCTTCGTGATCAAGTTTAATAGTGAGTTCGAGAAGAAACTCTCTGAGTTCCGCACTTCTCTAAGTCTCATCATTACAATTTTATGTACGCATCTTTCAAAATTAGATATCGAAAGTGACTTAGTGAATAAATTTGTAAGATTTTCATAAAGCTTAGTATGCAATACATTAATTTTGTTCATCTTTTGTAATTCATAAGCATAGAAGAACTAGAGGTTGATATGCTTTGTGAGATGATTCTTCACGTAACCTGTTTGCATTTGTGCAACATAGGTTGCATTATCTTAGATAATGGTGAGAGCTTGCATAATGTTTAATCCACATGACTGCTGGGTGTGGTGAACCATTCGTCGAAACCAAGCGAAATCTCATGCGGCTTCATACAGTGCTATGATTTTTGAGTGATTCGTCGAAATTGATACAAGACTTTACTTAGACGATTTTCATGAAATTGCAGTTCCCCTACATAGAAATACATAGCATATTTCTGATCTGGTGGTATGCTAGTCTAATAGATACCTAGCATCTACATAGCCAATCATATTTAGGTATTGATTCTTTCTATAGAATAGTATAAAATCTTTGCTTCCTTGGAAGTATCGAAGGATGTCATTTATTCCCTATCGTCTTAGTAGGTTCTGCGCTATGCCTTACTAATAGATTTACGGCAAATACAATATCCGACCTAATGCAGTTTGCTAAATACATAAGTGCTCCTCTTGTACTTAAGTATGGGAATTCCGGTTCCAGGACTTCCTCCCTCTCTTCTCTAGATCTGTACGGATTGTCTTGCTGTAAAAATCTCCTGACTACTAGTACTTTTGAAAGGTATGCTTTTCCAAAACCAAATCTTTCTAACAACTTCTAAGTATAGGCAAATTGATCTACTAATTTTCCTGATTCAGGAAATTTTTACATCGATATTATGTTCCTGTAATTATTAATTATATTTTTCATCATCCTAAGACCTAGGTGGCCTAATTTGTCATGTTAAAGACAAAAAAGTACAAAGCTTTGAAATATAGTTTTCAGGGCAGTATAGACTACGGGTGCCTTAATATTAGTGTAGTATAACCCATATTCAAATAAAGAAAGTCTTTCTAACACTATTTTTCTACTCGCTTCATAGTTTGTAATGAGCAAGTATTCTAGACCATACTCTTCTTCGGTCTCAACATGGAAACTGTTAGTGCGAATATTTTTGAAACTTAGAAGAGTTCTAGTTAATTCTGGACACAACAAGGCTTCTTTATTAACCAAAGTTGCATCCATCGGAAGTATAATTGTGGCTCTTTCTGAGCCTATTATATAGGCATCGCTACCAGCGATTGTCGTAAGGCTACCAGTATTCTTGCTAATCGACTGAAATTTTTTTGTCTTTTTCAAGATGGTATTCATTGTGCTGCTGTCAGATAAGCACACTTTCTCCATGGGGCGCTATACGCGTTCTAATGTAAAGTGTTTTGTTAATATGTAGTAGAAGATAATCAACACATAAAATAAAATACTTTAAATATCAGAACATATCGTGTTATCGTTGATTGAATAAATGAATAAATTAATTAAAACCATCCAACTATTACAAAAATAAATTGTTTGAGTATCATTTTTGCAAGTCTAACTTATTGTTTTCACATATGAAATGCATGACAATTAAAGTCTAGAACCATTCAGTGTATAAGACCGAATCTGTTAAGAAATCTGACACTTCAGTTGCTATCTTATCAAGGGTGAGTTACTCTTCCTGAGAAGTCATGATGGCGGCTGCAATGTTAAGAGGGGGTATGGCTGTAGGAGTGGAGTCCACCACTATTGGTGCAGACAACTGTTCAGAATTCTCCCCCTAGATGAAGGCAATGTGGGTTTCATGCTGCCCTTTGCCACATTTCTTCTTTTTAGCTTGGAAGCCATCGACGACATATTGTGGCTCTTTGCAGATCCACGACCAGGGCCCCTACTTACCACACTTGTAGCAGATTTGGTCTTGATGACCATAGGGCTTGTCGTTGCATTTTAGTTTACTAGCCTTATTCTTTGGTGGAGCATTTGACTTGCTTTTTTGGGCTACGACTTTGCCCTTCCGTCCCCTTTTCTTTATTCTAGTCTTCCGCACCTTTGTAGCTCTCAGTGTTGGCCATACGGCCAGCAGAGCTCTCAGGTGACTATGCTACAACGTTCTTACGAAAAATTCCATCTTAAGTCTCTGCAACCTACATTATATCGATCAATATAACATACTCCTTACAGTCGTCTTGACGATAGTTGCATGTAGACTACACTACACTAGAGTAGAAGGTGGAGAGGGACTTCTCAATGTTCTACTCATATGTGATTTGCCTACTACAAAGCTAAAGATTGGTATAAATTCTGTGCAGAGCAAAGTTATACCCCTTCAACAGTTTTGAAATCAGCAAATCTGATCGGATCCATTCCTACTCTACCTAAAGAAGAATGGCGTACTTGAACTTCTCGAATTGTTCTTCAATATAGTCCACAAGGCTAGCATGCTCTTTTCTGCCATGTACATATTCTTGAGCGTGAGGCAGAGGTAGTGACCGAGAAAGTGAAGTATCTGATCATTTTTCTCAGAGGTGGGTTTAGCATCATGTGGTGAACGAATCCCAATAGTAGCACAAAGTTTTTTCGTTCTAAGTACGATCTCTACATCGAAAGCCCAAGTCAAGTAGTTTTGGTCATGCTGAACCAGCTACTTGAACTTTCGATTCATGATGCTTGTTATTCATATGTACATGAAGAAAATATATATATTTACTATGCATGAATATGCTTGAAATAAATTGGGTAACGATACAAAAAGGTTCTCGTGATATTTCAAAATTTCTACGTATTTTCTATAATTATACTGTTAATTTCAGCGCTTAAAGGTAATTTAAATAATTACAATTAATAAAAATAGTAAGTAAATATAAAAATCATAGAAAATAATAACAATAGTGCTAAACAAGCTCTAGATGTGAAAAATAACTAAAAACTAAATTTCTGAAGTCTTCTATGTTAGAATATGTATTTTTAGCAAATTCTGCAATTTTCAATGACTTCTCTTACTAATTTTCAATTCTGAGAAAATTTTTGCATAATTTTTTGATTTTTTGAGAGCCCTTTTGCAAATATCCATGCGTCCCTCCTATCCGAGCGCCCCCAGCCCAGTTTTGTCTTTTCGGCCCATAATCCATGACCTATTTCAGATGGCCGAGAGGATCGATCGGATTGGTCCGAATTTTCACCTTGGCTGATCCGACGGTCCAAAGTTCCCTCGACCAATCGAATGGTTGAACTTCCCTCTGGCGGTTCGGACAGTCTGAATGTTTCCTCCAGCCGATCGGACGGTCCATGGCCGATCGGATGGTCCATACTTTCTATGGTCGGTCGGACTGGTCCGAACCTCCCATGGCCAATCGGATGGTCCAGACTTCGCATGGCCGATTGGACTGGTTCGATCTTCCTATGGGCGATCGAACAATCTAGATTTCTTATGGTCAATCGGACCGGTCTGATCTTTCCATGGCCGATCGACGGTCTAGATTTCTCATGGCATACTTAAAGAGGAGGGGTAGGAGGAACCCTACCCCTATTTATCACATGGCGATGTGTGCGAGGAAAAAAGGGTCAACAGTGAGGTGCAGCACTGGGGTGCCGTGGCGCATGGCGCAGATGCCATGCGGGGCATTGGCAGTGCTCCTACGGCGGCGTGATGCGGGAGTGGCACCAGCAAGGAGCTCAGGGGCGGCGACGGCCCTTATGCAGGAGCAGCGTCGGCGAGAAGCCTGGGGCAACGGCAACGCTTGTGCAGGAGCGACGGCACGTTGTGGGAGCGGCGCCAGGGTGGCTTGCAGATCAGGCCGACGACGCCCGAGAGGCAATGCGGCTTCATGCCGACGGCAGTCGAACGGTGGCGCGGCCACGTGCGGGCGGCACAACCACATTCAGGTAGCGCGGCGCGGCGATTGGCACGGCTGCATGCAAGCGGTGTGGTTTCAGTCAGCGCGCGACATGGAGCTCGGCCGCGTTCAGGCGACGAGGGTCGCCGTGGCTCGGCGACGCAGTATCGTGCGAGAGGTGCAGCACGGTGGTCAACACGTTCGACTGTGTTGTCACTCATCATTTTTAAATTTACAATGCAATCGACATCTACTCGTTCATGTAATCTGCCGATCGGCATTGTGTCGGTGATTTATTCTGCTCGCGGTAGATTAGAACGGATTTACACCATAGAAAATAATCTAGGAAGCAAAATTTATGAAAATTTAATGCGATCTAGATAGACAATTCAATCTACGAGTACTTCGATAATTACCTTGCGATCCATCGGAGCGATTCGTGCTGATAACGTGTTAAGAAACCGTCGCTGGCGAGTTGAGTCCGAGCGATTCCCTTAGGCAAGTCAAATGGATCAAACACATGTAATGCAAAATAATAAATTGAACATAGAGAGATATGGGAAAACTACTGTCTTTCTTTATTACTTTCTTCTTTACAAGTACCACTTTATAATGATTATGATATCTATTTATAGGCTAAGTGAAAGATATCCACTAATAGAATAGGCTTGCAGATCTAGATCCAGATTTTTCAACACTTTGTAGCCCTTTTGCCCTGTAGGGTGAGAGAGAAAAAGTGTGCGAGAGCGAACGACGAAGAATGTGATCTGGGTTGGGGATAGACAGTTGTCTATGTTGCCATGTCTGTGGTTGGAGTGAACTGTGGAGTGTTACGTGAGAGAGCAGAATTCACCCGCGGAAAGGAAACTGTTTACATAAATATCACTAAAGCTACTTTTATTTTTAAATTTGATCTTAAACATCTATTTTGTAAATCTAACCACCTTTGTGAACCTACCGAGCTCCCTTAACATGGCAAGCTGCCTACCGAGCCACCCATGCACGGTGGTGCTGGCCACACTGTGCAGCGTGCTGTACAAGAATATATTAGCGCTTTAAGTGCATTTAATTACTGCTAATTGTATTTAATTAGTATTAATCATACTCAATTAATACTTTAATTGCAGCACTAAATTAAGTGAAATTAATACTTTAATTGCAGCACTAAATTAAGTGTATTTTATATTGTGATTTACTTAGTGCTAATTACAATTAATCAGTGTTAATTATGTCAACGCAAATTAAGTGTGCACAATATTTTATTACACTCATAATTAATTAGTGCTAGTTATTTTAATTTGTGTTATAATTAAAGCACTAAATTAATCTTATTTTATTTAGTGCTTTTATTAGTGCTAGTTGTATTCACTTAGTATTTAATCAGTTATAATTAGTGCTAATCATATTTAATTAATACTAATCATAATTACATAGGGCTAATCATGTCAATGCTAATATAGTGTGCACAAAATTTTCATAACCACATGGTATACTATTCATCCACTAATTTTAGCGATTACTGTTTATTTAGATGTGGCTTATGATTTTTGACTGAAAATAAATGATAGTGATTGAAATTAGTGGCTTTTAGAAGGAGATGACGAGTGATAGAAAAAGTGAATGGGAGATACGTGTGCGTGATCGGAGCAAGAAGAGTGGATGCATGATGCACCTATGACCCCTGGCTTATCTTCGGAGTGAGACGGTAGCAAAAAGAGTAAATTCTAAATTTTATCCGACGAAGAACTTTTAATTATATACGAATAAAATGTGAGTGCCCATATGTACTTTTAAAAGATGAATAAAATTTAGTGCCCATATGTACTTTTAAAAACCGCAGTAGTAAATGCGATTAGCACTAATTAAAGCGCTAATTAAGTACAGTTAATTTAGTACTAATTAAATACAATTAGTATTAATTAAAATAATAAATAAATTATAATTAATTTAATGCTTTAATTAGCAATAATGAATTGCGGCGCAATAAAATACGATGCGTAGCTTTTACCGAGCTTGTTTACAGCTCTACATGGCGCCACCACCGGGTTTACTTTTGGTGGCTGTGGAAGCAAGGAATCACTTTCCGTTTGTTTGTTCCTGCCCGTGGCAGGCAATGATTCTGCCACTGCGCCGTGGGGCTGGGGCACCCGCGCGCGTCGCATGGGACGGGCGGTCGATTTGAGAACCGCGTGGCGGGGGAGTGCGGTGCGCTGGGTTTGGCGGTGGGATGTGACAGTTTGGACGGACGGGCGCGCTGGCGGGAGGCGCGGGCGCTGGGAGGGGAGGGGGGCAGCGAGACCCGAGCGGTGGTGCGGCCTCGCCTTTTTACCGCGGGCGCCGTGCCGTGCGGCAACACTTGGCAGACTTTTGCCGCGCGGCGCTGGGTGGAGACTGGAGAGTGGAGAGGTGGACGCTCAGAGCGCCTCGTATCGTATCCACGCGCGGTCCAAAGGGTATCATCACCGGGGCGGTCGCGCGTCAAGGCATTCCGGTGCGCGCGTGGTGTGCTCCTGTGCGGGCAGTGATGAAAGCCGTGAAAAATGTCCCAAAGTTGAGGTGCAGAGGTTGCCACGATGAGTGGTGGTGGAACCAGAGAACAGCCATGCTTACCTTTTCTTAAGCTCGTACAATAGTATAAACAATCGTAATCTATATCATCTATTCGTGTCATTCAAAGATAACACTAAAAACAACTACTATAGTAAATCATCTATTAAGTTATCTATATAAGACCACGATATTTTAATTCTTGTATAGAAGAAATATTTGTTACTCATACAGTGGTGTTTTGTGCTATCTTTAAGGTCCTTATAGACTGTCTCCAATTGTACAAGCATGTTTAGCTAAACCACTCCAGCAGCAAGTCAGCGAGCCCCTTCGAGTGGAGAAAAAACGCCTGCAATCACTTTTCTTTTCCGGCCTCGGAGGTGAAGACATATGTTAGGCCACAAGTACTCAGATACAAGGCCTGTTGGAAAAGCCCACATTGTTTCGCCGTGAGTCCACTCAACCAACCGGGAAAAAGGCCCAACTCCAGCCCACACGCAACACCACGCATCAAGCATTGAAGCCAACTCCTGCATGTTTGTTGGACAGCGCCAAACCGCTCGCCACGTCCCTCCGATGAACAAGCTTTTCTCCGCTCCTAACCCGTTGACCTGCATGGCATCTCACTTCGTCTCTTCCCAGTATAACTCGCACCTTCGAAGCCGGACAATTCTTTTCTGCATCCTTCGTGGGTTCTTCTCCACCTGCCATGGGCTCCCTGGCGAGGCGGTGCCTTCTAGTACTCCTCGCCTGCGCCGTCCTCGCCGCTCGCCGCTCGCCGCGGCGCAGACCAGCTGCGCCAACTACACGTTCGCAGGTAGCCGGCTCTACGCGGCATGCAGCGCGCTGGAGGAGCTAGGGGCCAGCGTCACCACGCGGCCAACGGCAAGGCCGACGTCGCGTTCCGCGTGCCGCAGGCCGCGTCCGCGTCCGCGGCGTGGCCAATGAGTCAAAATTTAGAGGGACTAACAGAATCTGCTCATCGATTTACTAAGTACCAAGTTATCAGTCTGTGATAACATACCGTATTACTAGTGAGATTAGAAAAACACTATTACGATTATAACGGATTATATTAAAATTTTCATATAATTCATAAAACCTAAACAAGTAATAAAAAAAGCAAAATTACTCACAATTACACAACACCGTATCAGCATCGGTGTCCTGGCTCTTACTTAACCGTACGTATCTGTCTTCTGACTTCTGAGTTGTGACTTGGTCTTTGTTTTTTGTCCTGATTTATTTGTTGATAACGATGGCCCAGCCCACTTGGCCCATAGGCCATAGCCCCCATACTGATTCATAGCCCCCATAATTCAAACATTTAGAGCTCTATTAACTCTTCTTACTCCTCAGCTCAGCCATTGTAGCGCTCGTCCAGCGTCGCCAGAGCTCCAATATTACAACCAAGCCATCTCAATCTCAGGTGGGCGGCCGGTGGTAGAGGACCCCAGCCCCACCGAACCCCCCGGTGGGTCCGCCCTAGGCGTGGCTCATCAACCCGTCGGCCATCGACATGCTCGGCGCCAATGCGGTGGTCGCCTACCACTTCCTAACTTAATTATAATACTATACATAATAATTTTCTGAATTTTTCAAATCTTTCAAATGCAATAATTTTACGGAAAACACAAAACAGTATAGTTCCCCTTCCGCCAATGTTCACATTAAAACTTTGCATTCCAAAGGTGGGCCAAAGCATTTAGGGCATCCGCAATGTGCAAAAAATGTAGGCTGTAAGGTTGGCATGGTGCTACTGAGGACGGGTCATTACATTGCGGGGTTGGCCATTGGGACTGTAAAAAAAACTAGAGACTCGTGAGCCACTTAAGTTTGGCTCGCTCTAGACTCGATTCAAGCTTAGTTCGAGCTCCAAACGAGCCAAACTCGAATAGCTCGCGAGTTTGAGATTTTTTTTATGCCCCCCACTCCCACAATCCCACTACAAGTTCCCCCGGTCCCCCCAACCCCCTCGGCCCCGAGTCCCCCTCCTCTCCCCCTGTCCCCTTCCTCTCCCCCGCCGCCGCACCTCCTCGCCCTCCCCCTGCTGCCACCCCTCCTCTCCCCGCTGCCGCCCTTCCTCCCCCGCCGGCGCCCCTTCTCTCCCCCGCCACCGCCCCTCCTCTCCCCCCTCGACACCCCTCCTCTCCCCCGCCGCTAGGGCTGGACAAAAATCTCGAGGCTCACGAGCTACTTGAGTTCGTAGTCGGCTCGACTCAGCTCGGCTCGAGCTCGAAGATTTCCCTAGCGAGCCAAGCCTCTACTGCGGCTCGGCTCACAAACGAGCCGAACCCGAGCCGGCTCGCGAGCCAATCGAGCCGCGCGCACGATTACTACTCCAGTGCACGAGACTCACCACTCGGTCTCTCTCTCGCATTCCCCGCTCCCCGCCTCTCGCGCCCCAGTGCGCGCGCCTCCTTCCTGCGCCCCACGTGCGCCCCGCCTCCTCCGCGTCCCCACAGTGCGCGCGCCTCTTCCGCCGCTCCGCGCCCCGGTGCGGCGGTGCGCCACCGCCTCCCGCGCCCAGGGCCTTCCACTCGCCGAGTTTGGCGGCGGCGATCTCGGCGTGGCGACGAGGCGAGGCCGGATCCGGGCAGAGAAGGGCCAGTCGGGAGCCGGCGGCGATGGATCTGCGACGTGGCGACGAGGTGAGGCCGGATTCGGGCGGAAAAGGGCCGGTCGGGAGCCGGCGGCGGCGGATCCGCCAGATCTGGCGTCGAGGAGAGCAAATCCGGTGGGCACGGCGCGGTGGGATCCGGCGACGGATCTGATCCAGCGGCGGCTCCGGGAAGGGCGGAGGTGCAGTCGTTGGCGAGCCTGGGGGAACGGCGGGTGGCAGCCCCCGGAGAAGCGCGGACCGGCGACGAGGAGGCCTCCCAGCCTTCGCCATCGAGCCTCTACTGCAGCTCGCAAGCCAGCTCGTGCCAACTGCCGAACCCGAGCCGAGTCTGCATTCTAGCTCGATGTGGAAACGAGCCGAGCCGAGCCATGGCTCGGCTCAGTGCGAGCTCGACCGAGTCTGGTTCGAGCCGGCTCGGCTCGGCTCGTTTCCACCCCTACCCGCCACCACCACCCCTCCTTGACCCGGATCTGGCCAGATCCATGGCCGGCCCACCCCCTGCAGCTCGGCCACGGTTCCCGCGCCTCGGCCTCGGCCTTCTTCCGCGCCACCTCCTCCCGCTACTCGCCCGGCTCCCCCAACCGCCAGCAAGTACTCCCTCTCTACTCCCAGCCCCTTGGCCGCCGGATCCGGCGGCGGCGGCCACGAGAACGGCAGCGGCGGGATCCGGCGGCGGATCTGATCCAGCCGGCTCCGGGAAGGCCGGAGGTGCAGTCGTCGGCGAGCCTGGGGGAACGGCGGGTGGCAACCCCCGGAGAAGCGCAGACCGGCGACGAGGAGGCCTCCCAGCCTCCGCCATCGAGCCTTTACTGCAGCTCGCGAGCCGGCTCGTGCCAACTGCCGAACCCGAGCCGAGTCTGCATTCTAGCTTGATGTGGAAACGAGCCGAGCCAAGCCATGGCTCGGCTCAGTGCGAGCTCGGCCGAGTCTGGCTCGAGCCGGCTCGGCTCGGCTCGTTTCCACCCCTACCCGCCGCCACCACCCCTCCTTGACCCAGATCTGGCCAGATCCATGGCCGGCCCACCCCCTGCAGCTCGGCCACGGTTCCCCCGCGCCTCCAGCCGGCTCGGCCTTCCGGCGCCACCTCCTCCCGCTACTCGCCCGGCTCCCCCAACCGCCAGCAAGTACTCCCTCTCTACTCCCAGTCCCTTGGCAGTCGGCACCGAGCCTACACGAGCCGAACTCGAGTGAGCTCGAGTTTTGTCCGAGCCGAGCTCGAGCTCAGCTTAAAACTCGATGTCAATCTTAAGCTCGCTCGAGCTTATCAGGTCAAGCTCGCTTAAGCTCGGCTCGTTTACAGCCCTATCGACTACAAGTGGAAAAAGGTTGAGATTAGCCTAGGTTCAGTCTCAAGGAATAAAAAACGACACAGAACCCACTTGTCAGATGGCTTAAAGGCACAAACTTTTTGGCATATTTGGCCGTGGAAATGCCATAGATATCCCCCGGACGCCACCCTAAATTCCGAATTTGGCCCCATATCATGCTCAGACGTAGCCAGAAATTTGGCACACCTGACATGTTTTGAGGACATGGCTGAGAGGTTCAGTCATCCAATCCCTCAAAAATTACACAATTAACTACACTGTGTAAGGAGCATTCAAAAAATTCGTAATATTTTTTATCTCAATTTCTATATTAAAAATTCCTACAAAATGTATTCTTAAATAATGTTTTGAGAAATATTCATAATGGTTAAAATTATGCAAAAAAATATTATACAAACAAGTACACTGTGTCAGGAGGCTTCACAAAAAATTATAATTTTTGAAGCTCATTTACTGTATTTAAAAATTTCTAAAAAAAGTATATTTAGATGGTTTTTTCTAGAAAATTATTACAGTAGTGCTACAGTTAGGGCTGACAAAAAAGCTCGTTAATGCTCGAATCAAAATTGCTTCGATTGTAGTAGTTCATGGGTTTAAAATTTAAATGAGTCTATTTCAAGTGAAAAAAGGTTAACAAGACTCAGCTCGATAGTGGCTCGTTAGCTCGAAGTTAAAACAACCATTCAAAATGATAAATAAAATGATTTTATATTGAATTATGTAAATTTCAACAAAAGCTTGATAAGCTCGATAGACAGCCCTGGCTACAGTGCTCCAGGCACCTGTTGTGCTCCCCGGGCGCACCGTAGGGCCAAATCCAAAATTTGGATGTCAGGGGACTACATTTGGCATTCCCACGCCACATGGGCCAAATATACCAAGAGTTCCAAAGGCACGAGTGCTTGTTGTGGTCGCCGAGAGAAGGGGTCGTTGCCTCGTGACCACAGTATCTAGCCACCATGAGGATGAGGAAGGCATCGTCGCCAGTTGCCACAACAGGATCCGACCACCACAAGGCCAGGAAAGGAATGGCCGCCAGTCACCATCTGGGCATCGTGAGCTAGGGAAAGGGCCGCCGCCACCAAATCCGATCACCACAAGATTGGGGAAAGGTGGATCCTTGTTGCTCCCATAGCCAGATGAGAACGAGAGGGGGAGGGGCGGTGCAATGGAGAGAAGAGGCGGCATGGTGAGCGCGAGGAGCTGAGTGGAGGAGTGGAGAGGAAGACACGGTGACATATGGTGGGGTGGACTGGATGAATGGATGAGTGGAGAAAGAAGAGGAAGGGGTGGTGGATTTTTTTTTCTTAGACCATGGACCCCCACCTTAAGCTTTACAAAAATCGTGCATATTTGTTCATTTTGCTTCATTGTTGTAAAGCTTATACAGACGTACATACATTTGTACGTACATATATATACACACACACATATACACCATGGTGCATCATGATTTTAAATGTGCGCAGCCCAAATTTGTTTTTTTTTTGAAAATTTCAGTTTTAGAGTATATATTTATCTATAATAATTCAAATAAAACACATGTTTTTGAAAAAAATATACTCGAGTTCAAAAATTTTGAACAAATTTAGATAACATGTTTGCTGATTTTTATATAAAATCAGCACACACCTACAATTAAACTATCGTAAAAAAGGCAGTTATACTTTGAATTTCAGTTCAAACAAGATTGAACTAATTAATAAACTAGTTAAACTCGATATCCAAAAATTTCCAAAATTTTTCACACACGATACATAAAGAAAATACCTATTTTAGATCATGATGCCCTAACACAATAATATCCTGATTAATTATACTATACAAACACACACACATACATAGGAGAATACAATGAGCAAATTCTTGTACTCCTGGGAGTACATACTCCTATCTTCCAATATACCACTTAAATAAACGTGTTATACCTCTTTATCATTTTCAAATACCATTTTCCTACATGTACTTCTGGTGTGTGTGTGTCAAAAAAAAAAGGAACCAGTATAGGTATGTACTTCTGGTGGCTTTATTAATGGGGACCAAGATGGCATTGGCAGCCCCGAATAGTTTCAGTAGTAAGTCAAGTAGTCAACCAAATCTCTAGTATACAAATGGAATGGTTAAAAAGAGAGACAAAACCCGCGAGCTAATGTAGCCATAAATGGGCAAGATAGTACAGCATTCCTTTGGTATACAAGTTTGTCCGTATGACAGAATTCCAGCTTATGTTGGAACACTTCTAAGTATGTGGCGCAATCACCACTGCACATCTCATTCAAAAACCAAAAGACCTAATACAAGTAGAAATTGAACTAAAATCTGAACCTTCACAAAATGTTTCTATCCGCTCCTCTAGCATGTTGGTGTCCATAAACCACACCTCTGGTTAGCTAGAAACAATTAACTAACCTGTATATTAATCTGATATCACCAATTCACAGTCATGCACGTGAATACCTGATATAATGGGTGTTCGCCTATCCCAAGTCATATATGACTAACATAATACTCTCCCCTAGGAATTGATACCTGCAAAAGGATCCAACAAATCATAGTCAGAAACAAAGTGGCATCAAACAGCGTCAATTACTGCATGTATCTCAGACCATCGGTTAACTGGTAAAATATAACATTATCAACAAAGAACTCGTGTATTCCATTCAATTCATTTGAGAACTTATTCATAAAGTTTTAACACAACGTGTACCACTGATTAGACAGCAAAAGTTACTGTTCATCTTGTGTCCTTGAGACAAGGAGCATTAACGCCACATTGAAATTCAGACTGACCGAATGATCTAAATATGAAGATGGACTACCAGGGAGCACAGCTTTCCGATTTAAAATCCAAATCTTATAGTTCTACAACATTAGTTGAGCAAGATGACTCAAGCCTCAATGCATCAAACTATTACGATTGTACTAGGCCCACAATCCTTAAGGGAAAAGGGATCTTGTAGGATCACACTCCCTTGTGTACAATTCAATTCTGACTCTAATGCTCATTTTTAGCTAAGCAAAAAATAACTGCAGAATTGTTCTCATTTTTAATTGCAACTGATTGACCATATTTGTAACTGCAAGATAATTAGAATTTATATCAGTGATTATTTTACTTTAACAAATAGGATTAATCATATTCCTAGAATTTTAAACATATGCAACCACAAAACAAAATTATCACAAATTTAAATTAATCAATTAATTATAAGACAAGAAAATACTATAAGAATAGGTTCTCAGCTAACACAAATGCTACAAAATTGTGCCCTAGCCTGCAGATACAGGTCAGCGCATACAACTTGTCTAAACATTGAACTTCCATCGGTATTTGTACACTTTCAAGTGTGAACAAAAAATGCATGCTTCTTGCACTAAATATTTGCATCTAGATGAACTATTCATGGATAGAGAATCAAATTACATTTTAGGTCTGGAATTTTAGAAACCAACTAGAACATATGGTTCTTCAATTGGTATCCATGATTAGATTCTAAAAAAGCAAATTCATTCCTACGTAGAATCTCAACGTTGTCTAGTCTCCTTGAGAGTATTCTAAACTGTAGAATGAACACAAAATAACAACAAAAGACAGTAGCTTTGGAAATTAAAAAAAAAGAACAGTCCTTACAGCAAATGAGAATGTAGAATTATAATGATTCATCTGATAAAAACAACATGTCCATCCTCCACCGACATGACTTAAAGCACACTACATACTTCTTTTCATACATGCTACTGGTTAACTGATGCTGTAACACTAGGTTTAAACATATTTAGACAAGTAATTTGCTCAACCAATGCCAAAAGCCATATATATACACAATACTGCTCAGAATCGCTCATGGCTCATCCCTCTTTTCCCATGATATTTTAATATATTGTTTTTCCCTTTTTATTGCTCAGGCACATGCATTACACATCTCCAGCACTATCCTGTACACTCCACTTCAGAATGGTACTATAAAACTAAGTTGTAGCAAAGCACACCTTTTAGTAGGAAAGAGTTGGGTACAAAAAAAATGTCCTACATTATGTCAAAGATCATCGAATAGATCTAGAATTCAGATGAATTAGGTTATTGAATACATCACACATCAATCACTTATTGATTTAAGTAGCACAACTGAAATTGCAAGACACACCATTGGTCACTAATCCATTATGTTGTCAGGCACTACAAAGAAGCGCATCTCATGTCAATGGAATGGATAAAGCAAGTGTTCAATATTCGATTTATCCATTATCGTTCAAAGCTCTAGAAGTTTCCACAAGTTGATAGTGCTTCCAGCACAGCAAAGCGGACAAACAGTTCCCATTCAATGTTGAATATGAGGTTAAGTGCGATGTGTAAATTGCCATGGTTTGATTACAGCAGGATTCCTATCATCTACATGTAATTCAACTGTCTACCCGGTGAATGCTCCAAAAGAATGGAAGCATGTAAGCAATATTATGGCTATCTAAAAATCTACTAGCCCTACAGGATGTACTAAGTAGCATCCTAGCGTCAAAGATGGGTTGTGAACCACTGAAACTTTCATGCTCATACAAAATACAAGCCCACAAAATCTTATCCATTGTCAATTCATAACAGACTATATGGATAACATTAGTTGCATTAGCATCAACCTGCTTATGCATATGTCATGCAAGTATGCAACAATTTCCTTTTTTGAATGAATAGATATGTGGTTTTCCTGAACTGAGGAAAGGAAGATCAATTTCACTCGTCACTTATTTGCTCTGCTTCTTGAATAGCTAAATGAGTTATGCAGCATCTTTCTTTTTCTGAAAAAAAGGGGACTGCTATGTGTAGCTCATAGCAAAAATGTTGAAATGGATACTGACCTCTGCTCGTCTGATTATTATTAACAGTATAGTTGCCCATGTAACTTGCTGATTTCATATCTGGATCAACATTTTCAAGATCATTATCAAAAGGAGGCATGTTGATCTCAGATGATGTGAACCTCCAGGTTGAGTCACCATAAATAGAGCTGCTGCCATATGTATCTGCATTGTTCATTTCATATGCATTGGCTGACGCAGAAAAAGGTTCACCAATGGTACCAGTTGCATTGCTCCTTCCATAGCCACCAGAAGGCAAACCAAAGTTATCTCCAGTTCCACGGCCAAGGTTACCCAACCCGAGGCTTGAAATGCTGCCCATCCCATGGGCAGTAGGAACTCCCCAATTTATACTGTCACCAGTTATACCGACTTGACTTCCACTTCTAGCTTGTGCAAAAGAACTCATGTTTGTACGGTTGCTTGGGTAGTTCAGATTTCCATTACCCCAAACATTCCTTGCCATTGAACTCAATATTGATCCTGAATCATCATTAAGACCAACATATCCGATAGGACTACCTAATCTGTTTGAACTACCATTGTAGTACGAACCTGTTTGCCGCTCATTGGAGTTATTGACGAAACTAGAGTTTGCGCCAAAATTCACACCCATCCCAGCTTCAGCACTCATGCCCATTCCATAACCAGGGCCAAATGAAGTGAACCCATTTCGGGCGCCTGTAAGCAGACCAAACCTTCCATCCACCCTCATGCCATAACCTCCTATTGGGTTCGGATTATAGCCCTGGTTGAAGCCATTCAAGAAGCTATGAACCCTGCTCATAGCATAGTTCTGCCCTCCAGCAGGTGAGCGTGCAACAGGTCCAGGTGACTGCTCCTTTGGAACAGCCCTCTTGACCTCAACCATCTTCCCATTCAGCTCATGGAAGTTCTTGTGCAGTGCCTTATCCACCGCGTCTTCCGAATCATAGGTGATGAAGCCAAAGCCCCTAGGCCTCTGTGTGTTGTGGTCATACATCACAACCACATCTGTTATCACACCGAATTGCTCAAAATACCTTCTGAAATCGAGCTCGGTAACATTAGAGGCCAGACCTCCAACAAAGATCTTTCTAGTACGGCCTGGTCCAGGAGACCCTATGCTGCTGCCATTGTTCTTGCTTGCGATGCTCTGGTCGTCCCTGGGTACAGCCTTCTTCGCTTCCACCTGAATCAGACATGGACAATTCAGCTCAAACAGTGAACAACAGCATTACAACAGATTTCCCACCGAAATGCACGTTACTACATCAGCGGAGGAAAGAGCAAGGAGGGCGTCACGTAATTACCATGCGCCCGTGGATCATGTGCTTGTCCATGGTGACTCGCTCGGCGACGCCTGAGTCCGCGAAGACGACGAAGCCGAACCCACGGGCGCGCCCGGTGTTGCGGTCCCGCATGATGACGGCCTCGGTGACCTCCCCGAACTGGCTGAAGTACTCGCGGAGGAGTTCCTCGTCCGTCTCCCAGGAGATGCCGCCGACGAAGAGCTTCCCGGAGTCCGCCTCCATCGCGTCCTCCCCTCCCCTCCTCCCCCTGCAATCAACAACGCACGCCCAATTCATACCAGCCAGCCATGCCAAATGCGGACAAAACCCGGACTTATCCACAACGCCACCACAAAAAAGCATGCCCGCGCGCGGCACAGGACGCACATCAGCTAGATCCGAGCTGAAAGAAACGCCGCGATCGACCGCACCCGCAGCCCACGGCGCAAAACGCTAACTCCCCTCACAGGGCCGCGGAATTACGCGCGCCCCGCGAGATCCGTACCAGATCCGGCCGCCCCCGGCCGCGATCCGGCACCGATGCACACAAAGCGGATCAGATCACTTACCGATCGGTGGTCGTCGTCGGCGGCGGCTGCAACGGCGGCGGCGAGGAGGGATCGGGGGGGACGCGTCGCCGCTCCTCTTCGATCTCCGGCACTGCTAAGATCTCGATGCGGGCATGGGAGAGGTGGAGGAGGAGGGAGGTGGGGGAAGTTGCTTGGGCTTGGACGCTTCGTCTCTCCCTCCTTTTTATCGAGCTTTTGCTCGCTCGGCGCTGCGATGCGGTGGTTGTTTTGTGTTTTTACGATTGCAGGGGTCGCCTTTTTTAATCGTTTTCCGGTACCCTGCACTGCAATTGCGGTGCTCGTCTCGATTGGGAAAGCGGAGGGTGGGGGGACGCGGAAATGGTATAACTAATGGAGGGGGCAGGTCGGCCTGCCCTGCCGCGCTGGACCGACGCGGGGTGAGGTGGGCTGCCTGCCGGTGTGGTTGCGGGGCGTGGAGGAGGAAGACGAGCTGAGCAGCTGATGCGAGCGTGCGTGCGGCTCGCTCGCTTGCGGCTGTCGCGGACTCGCGGTGGCCTTTTAAACGAGCCGCAGCTGCGAGTGCGGGTTGGGTTAGCGTGGCGCCGCGGTACGCCGTGGCCCGTCGAAGTGCGGGGGCCACCGGACAGTGAGCAGGTGCCACGACGTGCAGGCATGTACGCTTGTGTAGGCTTGTTACGGAGGAGACGAGTAGACAACCACAGCAGCACGTTTCTAAGCGAAATCTTTTTTTTCAAGAAAGTTTTTTTTTTTTGCAAAACAAAACTGTTATTCTTTTTCTACAGCGTTTTTTTAATCGATTTTCTACAGCGTTTTATAGAGGTGTAATGATGTAGAAGTTATGCAGCAAAGCTTTTGTGGACGGCATCAACAATTGGTTTCCGGAGTTTCACGTCCGCATTTGAACCCATCAGTTTCTTCGGATTAAGACCATGTATTCGGCACTGTCTGTAAAATTCTGTACAAGGCTTTATTTTTCTTGAGAGGGACAGCACCCGTTGCAGTTTTAGTTGCGGACAGTGGTAGCCTCAGAAACCAGTAGCAGGATGATGCGGAATGCACCCCACTCATTTCAATTTAAACTTCTAATTTCTAACTTATTCATCATTATTCTTAAATTTTGTCTTTTTTGATTTTTTGATTTTTTTAGCTTTTTAATCGGTTCATTTTTTTCATATTCGTTTGCATTATATATGATGAACTAATATATTTTTTTAATTTTTATTTTTTTTAAAATTTAATTATACTAAATAAGCCAACATCAGTTATAGTGTAAAATAAACTAGCTATAGTATAAATTTAATCATAAGCCATTATTTTTTAGCTCAACTGAGCAGTCTGTGAATGGTACCAGCAACATCCGAGCTGCCATCATCATAACCAAGTATAGAACAGCAAATGCTGCAGGACAAGTTCAGCATACTTCATCAATAATTTTGCACCGAGTTCCCCAATTGGTGGTCAACACAGATGTGTGATGTCCTTCTACTCGATGGCGAGACATGGTCCCTAGGAGATTTATGTAACGAACCCCCATTTTTAAGAATAGTGTTATCATGCTTTTCCACAACAGATTAAAGCTTAGTTATAAACAGAAAAAGTATTATATCTTCTTACAAATATTTAAAAATAATTAATTTAATTAAAATTTGACCTAATAAAGTAATAGTCAAATTACAACAGTTTTATGAGCGTCTTAGCCCAAAATTTAACTTACATTTAGAAAAACCGATAGTATCTCATAGGAACGCTTAGTACGGTCGTAACCCTAACATATTAGATAATGTATCATTCATTATACCGGTGTCTGTTTTGATGAAAATAAGCAAGATTGAGTACACTAAGTACTTAGTAAACCACATGAAAAGGCTATTTAACTACTATGCAAGGTGTTCAATTAGATATACTCACGAGTTATAATATGATAAGAACATGAAAACATCTAGACCCCTAAAAATGGTTTTGGTAATAAATGACAATATTTGAATATGGGATTAATGTATTTGTTGAGTATCGTATAGGTTAAGTCCCTAATTGAGCATATCAAAGTCAAGGTGTATGCTAAAGGATAAAATAAGGATCAAGATGGTTCAAGATAAAGGTACAAATAGTATAGAATTTTTTTTAAATTTTACAGGTTTTAGGAAAAAAAGTTGAAAGACTGGATTATAGATTAAATCATCGTACTATTAAGAGAGATCATAGAAAGTAACTTGATAGCATATTCTTATGCCATATGGATCAATCTAGGATCATGTATGTACTTAAAATTAAAATTGAGCTAAGTGTGTACTATCAGAAAAATCAAAAGTACCGGAGTGTAACGTGCAGAATTACCGTTGTACGGTAGTATTGATATATACACAACGATACTACTAGAACTCGGTAGTACCGGTATTTTGAGCGGTACGTTTTTTTCAGAAGTTACCCATTTCAACACTTAGGCTCCGCAAGATCGGTAATATCAGAAATTGAACAGCAGAACTACCGCAGAGCGGTAGGACCACACTCCAAATTGAAACTACCAAAATTCAGAAGCACCAAAAAATCTAGCGGTGCGTTTTTTCTAGAGAGGACCGATCTTTGGCCCCAAAGGCAAACGGTAGTACCGCATCAGAAATCGGAACTACCGCGATTTCAACGACGATATTACCGCGCCGACTTTCAAATGGTTAGTTCTGACATTCTGACATAGCCATTACTGTGTGCTACAGTGCACTGCGATAGTACCGCAGTTTACACAGTGGAATTAACGTTTTCCTTAATTTGTCATGATTACTTTATGCAACGACTAGTTTTGTTGGTGAGAGTATAAATACTTCCCACCTACTTAAGGACAGTAAGAAGAGCTTACATTAAATATCCTTGAGCCTTGAGCATTCACTCCACACCTCAATCCTCATTGTGTATTCATTTTGAAGTGGTTGAGCCACATAAAGTGCATTTCTCTTTTAGATTGATCCTTGGCACTTGATTGTCGTCAAGTGAAGCTGTGATTCATTACTCTTAGTGCTTGCCTTCATCTAGATGGCTGAGCGGAAGATTGTGAGGTGATCTCTTCAAGAAGCTTGTGAAGAGACCCGACGTCTATTTGTGAGTAGTTTAGTATCCACCATCTCCGAAGTGGGGAAAAAACAACCATTAGTGATTCGAGGTGTTGAGGCTTAATTCGTGGAGCCGGTACAAATTGCTCGGGCTTATTGTTCTTAAGGTGTCTTAGGCTTACTAAAATTATGTAGATTTAAATTATGCTTCAAAATTGTTAAATTATCATTACCTTGCAAAAAATTTATTACCTCATATTCACCCCGTCTAGTCGGTCATCCTTGATCTCACAGAATAAATGTAAGTTTACTGGTAAAAAACCTTTACACTTGAAACAATAAAACAATATTTAATTAACAAAGTGTTTTGTCATCTGCAATTTTCACATTAAAATTTCTCTAAATTCTACTTATGCTTTATTATTGGAATCACCCATGAAACACAACTCCATTGACCGAGAGCATTGCGTATTCGAATGTCATTTCCTATACTCTGCAGAGTTACCTAATTTTATGCACAAAATATCTCATACTCATAATGTCAAGCTATAGACACGCAATATATTAGTGTACAACTTAGTTGAGATAATAAGATCGTTTCACTGCTCTTTCGTTCTAGTTTCTACCCAGTAGACTAAGAGCCATTCAACCCACTGGGAATCCACAAGCCAATGCAAAAATCATGACATGATGTTGAATAGACCTACTGTTGTGAAGAATGACAAGTGGCATGCCTAGCCGTTCTTCTATCTCGCCCCTTTCTCACGGGCCATCCCGAAACCCTAGAATAACGGTCTTTCCTGTAGATATTCAATCAAATTGAGCAGCATACTAAACCAAATTGACAAGTTAAACTTGTGGTTGAGCAATATCTTTGTCATTTACTTCACATAAGGATCTAGTCCTTTCTTCTTCTTTTTTCAAATAAGTCCATCATCCATATTCCATGTGCACCTTACCATATTACCACCAAACGAAAACAAAACTCCTACCTAGGATGAGGTTATGGGCTCCAATTATCTAGTAGTTTTCCACCAAATATCTCCAATCCTATTACCATTTTGAAAATCTAATAGCACAAAGCCAAAATAATCTTAATAGTTTAGATAAATCATTTGATTGTCCAATTCTACTAATAACTACTTATATAGTAATTAATAACCAAGGTTATCAAGATGAATATGGTTTACAAAACTAAGACATGGCCTTTTCGGTGGTAAGATTAAACTAATTCACATGTCATTCTAAACTATTATTTTATGTAAATAAGAGTGCATAAATAACATCAATGAAAATAAAAATTATTAAAGTAATATGGGCTCAACGTGATCAAAGACTTATGACATGCCTTTAGAGTTTTTGATTACTTTTTTTGGTAGGCTTCTGGTTTAACACTATCCACCTTAATTGCTCTAGTAACTTCTCCGTTAGCCAACTAGTCGAATCCAGATCCTAACGCAAAAGAACGAATACAAATAATTTACTACTTTGCATAATGCAAGCTACTAATAAAATACAATAATATATCCAAAAATAATATAAAAGAAGATGAGCTTGGGCGAATAGGGTTTAAACTAAGCTTGGTTGGGTCAAACAGAGTTGAAAATAGATTTGACGGGCTCGAAACGGTCGAAATGAGTATAAATAGGCTTAACGGATCTCGGTGAATGGTAATGATTGGCATTATTTCTAACGGGGTAGGGTTTGGTGAATAGTAGTGGGTTTGGCTAATTTTCATAGGTTAAACAGCAATTGGTTTGGGCCATAAACAATATTGAGCTAGAGATAAATAGTGTTGGGCTTTGACTAGTAGGCTTGGCTCACTTAGCTACTAGAATGTACACTACTTTGAGCCGACCTAACTGCCCCAATTGCTTGACCTGCAAGGCGCAAGGCCCAATCGACTTGAACGCGCACCCATGGCTGCCCCTAGCAGAGGAGGAAGATGACAACAATTGTGCCATGGTGAGGGCGGTCGGCAGTGAGCCCCACTGTTAGGGTTTCTTTATCATCGAGCTTCTTTGGCCATTGACTTTTTCAACAACATCGACACTTACCACTTGTCGTCACGACTCTTAGCACCTTCGACTCTGTCCTTTCTCTTCAATGGCTCTGATGAATGACATCACATTGTCCTCGTCGAACAATTACAGTGAGCAGCACGACATTGTTCCCATCTTTGCCACCGCTTCGACTCTTCTCTTCCCTGTGAGTTGATGTCTTCTTCTACTCTTCTCTTCCCTGTGAGTTGATGTCTTCTTCTAGGATATATCAATGGCATTGCACTCTTTCGTAATCCCCTCCGACACCATTCATGCTACCATTGTTAGAATTTTTATTTTTATACAAAATTTTAGTTATTTTTTGGAGTTTGTCTATAATCAAATCGCTAATTTTATTTAATTTATTCATAGTTTTAGTTATTTAGGGATTTCACTTTGAAATTCGTATAGAAATCAAATTGCAAATTTTAATTTATTTTTATGCCACATTTCAATTATTTCTAGTTAGAATTCATATACAAAATCCAATTTCTATTTTTAAATTTGTTTATTTTGAATCATAGTTATTTGGGTATTTGACTTTAGAATTTATATAAAAAATTACTAATTTTATTTTAATTTTTGTTTCAAATTTTAGTTATGCTTTGTTATAATTCATATACAAATCTAATTGTTAATTTTTTTTAGTTTTTATTTAGAATTATATTTATTTAGGGATTTTTCTTTGGAATTCGTATGAATTCAAATTGCTATTTTTATTGCAAATTTTAATTATTTTTTGTTGAAGTTTTATATAATCCAATTGGTAATTCTATTTAATTTATTTCGAATTTTAATTATTTATGTTTTTTATGATTGAATTCGTATGAAAATAAAATTACAAACTTTCCTTTTTATTCCAAATTATAGTTATTTTTGTTGGAATTCATATACAAATCTAATTTCTATTTTTTTAAATTTGTATTCTAATTGTAATTATTTAGGGATTTTACTTTGGAGTTCGTATCGAAATCAAATTGCTAATTCTATTTTTATTTTTGAACTTCATTTCTTTTTTGTTTGGAATAAGTATAGAAATGCAATTGCTATTTTTTGTTTATTTTTTCCAAATTATATTATTTTGTGATTTTAATGAGGAAATCATGTAGAAATTAAATAGTTTATTTTATTTTTGAATTTTAGTTATTTTGGATTGTACTTGACATTAACTCTTTATTTTTGATCTATAATATTATATCTGAATCTATCACAATCAATGGTGTTGATCTTTCTCGTTTACCTCTAATTTACATAAAAATTGTTAGCCCTCCAGAGTGAACGTGTTGACTTCTTTTTCTTCTACTTTAATAAGATAATAGATAGGAAGATAGATGTAGCTCTCGGGTGTTTTTTTATTTGAAATTGATTTCAGAAACAATAAATTTTTATAGTGTTTTTGAGAAACCATATTTTCCCATGTTGGTTTTAGCCGTAGGAGTATAACATAAACCTCATTTTCCAAGACTATCCAAACACCATATAACAAAAGTACCGATAAACTATGCAGATATTCAGAGTTGTTAACCTAACAAAAGTAGATTCACCTGGGGCTCTCTGTTGAATGACCACCTGACAGTAACTACCTCTTCAAGTCTTCACCATTGCTAGCAATATGTACACAAAACACTGCTTAGATCCATAGTTACCGTGTTTACCGTAACATCTGCACTTTCTTTCCACATGGAGAAAGTTCATTTTTTTTTTTTGGATTTACTCTCTGTGTCCTTACTTCTTCAAGCAACTGAGCTGCTCTGTTGCTGCCCTGCTCTTGCTCTGCTTCCCCCTCGACCTGCCCCTCCCGAACACGGCCAGCCTCGCAAAGACGCGCAGGATCCTACTGGCGCACCGCCGCTGCGAGCCCCACCGCATGGAGCCAATGCAGCTGCTGGACACCGGGGCTCGCCGCCTGACCGCCACCGGCGCGGCCGCCTCCGCTGCCACCACCCTGAAGCTCGGTTCTTCGGTACCGTCCTTGCCAACCGAACCTCCTTTCACGGTGTTGTGCCGCAGCAGCGTCTGCTTCAGCGAGAGGATCTCCTTCTCCAGCGCCTGGATCCTGAAGCTCGCTGTCTCGTAGTCCGACTCGTCGTCGCCGGCGCGGAGCTTCCCGTCTTGCGGGACGTGGGTGTGGGTGTTCATGTACGGACTGTTGGTGCTGAGAGGATGGCTGGTGGGGACGGGGCACCCGGGGCTCGGCGTGTGCCCGCCGGCGCCGCCCGGGAGCAGCTCCCCCGAGTGCACGCACCGGAACGAGTCGGAGCGCTCGGTGAAGGCGCGGTGCATGTGCAGCTGCTGCGCGAACAGCGCCTGCACGATGAGCCGGAGCGGCATCCGCTCGTTCTGCACCGCCTGGATGCACACCTCGTGCGACAGCTTCCGGCAGTCGAGGTGGCCGCACAGCGACGCCTTCTCTTCTCCTGACAAGCCCGGATGCTTCTGACATGACAGAATTAGCAGCCTCCCATTGTTAGGGACAGTTTAAACCTGCAACTAACTAGTAATAATCATGTGTGTGATCGAGTACTTGTCTTACTCTTACCACTAAGTATGTGTTGATTTCTTCGTATAGATGGTCGTGTGTCTTCCGGTCGCCGGCCGGGATGACACCGATCAGTTCTGCTAGCCTCTCCGGCCGGAGGTTTGGATCACCGACGATCTGCACTAGGTACCGATCCCACAACTCCGCAACGGCCCCTGCGCCTCTTCTTTGCATGGAGACATGGTTTGAGACGATGCTCTCCATTACCCTCACCTCCGGGCTATTGGCGATGGAGCGGTCGGCTTCTTGCTCCGGCAGCGGCAGGTCGTCCGCGCGGGCGAACTGCAGGTGGGACATGACCAGGTCTCGCAACCTCGTCCGGCTCTCCTCGCTCAGCTCGACGGTGATCGACCGCGACAGCAGAGCGAAGTAGAACGACACCGGGATGGCGCCGGTCGCTGCTGGCGCCTCCACCGGGAGCAGCTCAATCACGCCCTGCAGGATAGCCGTGGCCCTCCTGTTCGCGTCGATCTCGCCGCCTCCGGCCTCGTCCGTGCTTGCCCAGAACTTGTGGGTCTTCTTGGAGAGCACCCACTTGTTCGCGTAGAAGAGCACCACGGTGCTCACGTACTTCTCCTTCATGCCTTGCCGCCTCAGCGCCTGCACGATCCGCTTGAAGAACTCGAACGGGAGGGCGATCAGGTCCTTGATCCAGAGGTCACGCGCGGCGAGCTCCTTGACGAGCTCGGCGTCCCACCGGCGGCCGACCAGGCTGAGCGCGCCGGCGGCGCAGGGCTGGTCACGCCGTTGCTCGGGGTCGAGGATCTCCATGCACGCCATGAACGCCAGCGACTCGACGCAGCGGCTGACGATGAGGAGCTCCTCGGCGACGGGGAGCAGGGACTGGCACCGCTGCAGGACTATGAGGACGTCGTCCCAGCTCTGCAGTACCACCTGGTTGATGTAGAGGTCGCAGCGCGCGCCCAGGCCGCCCACGTCCAAGAATTCCGCCGCACACCACACCGCCGCGACGTTAAACGGGTCGAGCGCCACGGCGTCGCCGTAGCAGAAGAGCCCGATCACCTCGAACGCCTCCGAACCTCCCGGGAAGCTGGCCGGCAGCTCGACCTCGCCGGACTGGAGCGGCGCCTGGCTGAAATACCTGCATCTGGATGCCAGAGGATCCTGCATCGACTAGTTAACATCACCAACTCGTTTCCCCTTCATTCCAACCAAAATCACACCGTTACTTTGTTGCAGGCTCTGACCTTGTGCAGACTGAAGCTCCTTTCGCCGACGCGGACGCTCACCGTCGCCGCCGACCCGGTCTCTTTGGCCCTGCAACTCAGACCAGTCAGAAGCTGAAGCAAAGAAAGAAGCCGCCATGGTATACTCGGCTAAAGCTGAAGTTCAAGCTCCCATACCACGCAACAACTCTTCTTTGCAGCAACAAGGCCGTGCTCAGACTCGAGTAAGGACTGAACATGGCCGCGCCGGCCTTGGCAGCCGGCGACAGATCCACCTCCGTCTCCGTCTCCATCCCAAGCTTCTCCACGAGCATCTCTAGCCGGCAAGCTAGCTGCAAGCAAACTCTCGCAGGTTTGGTAGTCCTAGTCCTGGCACAAACATATAAGTACAACCAGTGTACCAGTAGCAGCAGTACTATTATACAGTGTGCATGTTGAGTGCGGAAGGAAGGAACATAGGGAGGCGTGCAAAAGGGAACAACGGCTGAGGGCGCACGAATGGGGATTGAACCCCAGTTAAGGCTGGGAAATCGGATCGTCCCCTCGTGCAAGTTTTCTTTTGTCTCTTCTGGATGCGCGTGCGGCGGCAGCGGGGTAGCACGTACTCGGTAGCATCGCAGCGGCGTTTTCTTGGTAGATCTGCTGCCTCTCGCCCCTTTGCTTGCCCCCACGGGGGCAGGCTTGCAAGGATCCGAGGGGGTCAACACTAGTTTAAGCTGCTCAAGCCACCAACGACTGCATCGTTTCAGCAGTAGGTTTCGCTAACAAGCCATGGATTGGATACCTGAGATCGAACTCAAAAGGTCCCTGAGAAGAATCTGAAATGCTTAACAGTAGTAAAAGTGTAATAAATACTCTTATTTGAGAAACACTTGATACGTGTTTGTTGATTTGCACCCTATTTTGGATACTTAGCGATTCTTAATTTCATTACTAGCATGCTTCTTCCACTGTGTAACTGAGGTCTGTTCGAGTGTTCGGTATTCTCAACCAAATGGTAGAAAAGTGTTCGGTATCCTCAACCAAATGGTAGAAAAGGGGAGCATATGGCGTATGCTCGCGTGGTCATGCCAAAGCTTTCTGAACTCTGAACAAGAGGGCCTTCGTGGCGCAGTGGATCTTACGAATACGTGGCATAAAAGTCCAAGCTAAACAAGCTATCGGCAAAGCATCAGGACTAAGGAGTTGCTTGGAGGGAAGTTCCTCGCTTTAAAACTGCCACAAGACTTAGCATCGCCTATGATTAGACTATTCTGCTCTCTTTCAGAGAAACTTAAGACCGAATTGTAGAATGAGATAACAAAAGTTGGGCAGATGCGCTTCCATACTGCTTTTAAATAAAGATTAGCATGCGCATTGACAACTAGAGCTCTAGATATCATAGCAGAAATCCAAGTCCCTATCACTCATTCAACGGGTATTGCCTTCATCATTCACCAAGCACGCACGCCAGAAACTCTGGTTTGGACTCGGAACTGTAAGACTGTTTCTTTAAGCCCTGTTGCTAGACCTAGCTAGCATGGCAGCATGTCCGTCTTGAGACTTCGCCTCTCCTGGGAACGGCATTGCCATGACCCAGTGCCAGCATCCATACACCCATTCGCTGCTTAATTTAGTTAAGAAATATGAGAAGCAAAATGCCAAAATACTGGCGCGTTTGTCACCAGTAATCAAAATAGTGGTAGGGGTACTTAATTATTTTGTGCTAGGAGTATAATTTATAGCTGATTGATCTCAAAACTGCCATGGTCAGCGCACTGTGCCTCGACGGCCCTCTATCGCCATTGATAAAGGAGAATGTCGGCATTAATCAAATCGTTGACGTGCATCGGACGCTGCAGAAGGTGCCACGGAGTTGGGAATTTTAAGTGCGCGAATGCTTATTTCGCTGTGGAATTTGGGGGTATCGGGAAGCCAAATAAATTCCCATGCTTTCTCCTCCCCGATGCGGCACCCTGCCGCCCACCCATTGAAATTGAAATTGAAATTTCTCAAGTTTTTCGTGGCTCGTGGCGTATCGAGATCGGCTGGGAAATTTTTACTCGCCCTGGGATTCAGGGGGTGATCGGAATAGCGATGGTTTTTGATTTTTGACTGAAAAAACACTGTAACTGAGTTAGTGAATAGTGTAGTGAATAGTGAAAAAAAGCTGAAGTTAGAAGCTGAAGCTTTTAGAAACCGTTCCGTTCCGATCAGTTCGGTGGAGAACGCGACGCCGGGTCCTGCAAGGCTGCGCCGCCCGTGATTCACATTTGATCACTTTAAAGGCATGATAGTACCGGAGAAACAAATGAAGGAACCAACGCCTCCAGTGGACGTCAGTCAGCGAGATAAAAACAGCTTGTTCCAGAATCTAGATTGATCAGCGAAACGTTTGACTTTTCTCTCTCTTTCTTATTTTCAGTTGAGCTACAGTACATGGGACATTGGGCAAATTCTGTTAGAAAAAATTAGTAACCGTTTGTCCTTTGAATGCATCATTATCCCACGGCATGTCGATTGCAGCGATTTAGGGTACCTGTCGAGCAGACACTGCCTAGTGCAGGCTTCACCTCCTAAATCAGTGTCACCGCCTTCACCCGCTCCTCCCCATCTGCACCACACCTCCATCTCTAACGTGGTGACTACGGTCTATCTATATTGGTTTCTATTTATGGTTTCTACTTTTAGAAACAGAAAATAATAGAAACACTCCAATTTCTATAAACTATTTTTATCAGTCATTACTATCCATCAACCACTATTTTTTCACTTTCATATATTACAACGTACTTTGTATTTTATTATATCACAATTCGGTAAGTTGCATAGCGATCTGAATATTATAATGCCTTTCGTTGCACTTTCTTACATAATACACTATGATTCATCAACCGTTTCTATCAACCACTACTATTCATCAACGACAGCTAAAAGATATCAGCAAAAGCCAATATGAACAAGCCTTACATCTGGCCGTTGACACCATCATTTGCACCACGGATGCTCTTCATGAGACCATTGTCTCTCCTATGGCTACACCACCCTTGGCCAATATGAATAGGCCCTACATCCGGCCGTAGACACCATCATTTGCACCACGGCTGCTCTTCATGAGACCATCGTCCCTCCTATGGCTACACCATCAATTGTGTTTTGTTAAATTTTCAATCGACTATGCATTAGATGCCTCAGAAAATAATCTGTCGGATTTAGTCATGCCATGGGCTTTCAGACCAGTTGACCTCCAAAACCATGCAACCCCAGAAAATTACGCATAAATTAAGATATAGGATAAGCCATTGAGCTTCCATAGGTGTGAATAGGCTGAGCTTGACCGTTGCCCAGCTGCTGCGATGCCCCACATCCATCACCCAATGGGCTTTTACCAATAGCACCATATGTTGTGCCGTGGCATTGCCACTATATTTGCCGACGTCCCAACGGTAGCAAATTGATGATGATGACCCACAAGGCGAGCTTTTGGAGGTATTGGCGCCTTTTTGACTCAGTTTTTGCAAGTCGTCACATGTAAATTACAGAAATAACATCTTCACCATACGCCCACCACGTGAGACTTATCAAGAACTACACATATCTGGTGCTGTACGACCACCATGCGGCCTACCCTCCCCTCTCGCCATGTCCCTCTCCTCTCGGCCACCATGCGGTGCCCCCATGTACATGCGTGGCATATTAATTGCATGGTGCTGCTTGCAGCTTCCTTCCCGATCTTGCATTAGTTCCACATAGATACCCGTTCACATTTGCTCCTTCCCTAATGTTAGCCAATGGCTAGTTCGCAAGCATCGTCTATCTAGCCCTGTGGGCGCACGCATGCCCCATTCAATGCCCACGACATCTGCGTGTGTGCGTGAGAGGAATCTGCTTCCATGCATGTCATGGTCTACTCTAATATTAATTTCTAGTCTACATCAAACAAGGGAGATATTTGTAGGAGTTGCGTGATCGATCACATCATTGTCGCATGCTACGCATGCGCGAGCATTACAAAAAGTTATGCATGTACATGCGGGCACCCGTGCACCGTAGGGAGGGGAGGGTGGACCGCACAATGGCTGTACGAAAGCACCTCCACCACACGGTGGTCATATGGCATCGGATATATATCATTCGTTGGTAAGTCCTGCTTAATAGTCGTGCGATGGAGATGCGATGACTATCATTCTTACAAAATCAAGTCGAAAAAGTGTTAATAGTGCCAAAAACTCCTCACAAGGCCACAAGTAGAAGACATGAGCTTTTCGTAGAAATTCTTGCATTTGAGTGTAAGGTTCATTTCTGTTCTGACAGCCGGACTCTTTTTGTACTTGATTGTTGGACAGCTTGTTTGCAATCGAAGCTGCCCCATCATGTTCCTGACGCTTCAAGGAAAAAGAAACCCAAAAGAGGACCCGACGCTTCAAGACTTTTTGTGCTGCCACGCACCAGGAGATATTAGAGAGATTGGTTGGGTCTCGCGTCTACATACATCTTGTTTAACCAGCATCCAGCTCAGAGAAATCTTTCTTTTTTTGCAACCATTCTTTGCAAAGAATTACAACACTCGAAGCCAAATACAGCATCTCAGGACAATTAGTAACATACCAAACTAGTACTTAAGCAGCAGCGAGACATGAATCTATACACATTTGCTTGCTCGCTGGAGCTTAAATTAAAGCATTATTTGGAATCAACACCGCACTTCTACTACTAGTAGTTAACACTTAACAAGGAGAAATACATGTTGTTGCTCGATCAATCCACCCGTCCGTGGCGAGGTCGTCGGCGCAGCTAGCTCACCGGGGGCGTGACGCTAGTCGAGCGTGCCGGTGCTGTCGTCGTCGATGCCGATGAAGAAGGGGTCCCGCAGGAGCTCGGCGGCCGTGGGCCGGTTCCGGGGCTGGCCGATGCAGCGCTCGATGAAGGCGCGCATCTCGGGGTCCTTAAGCCGCCGGAGCGCGGCGGGGGGCACGCCGCGGGTGACGCTGTGGTAGATCTGCACGACGCTCTCGCACTCGGCGTAGGGCATCTCCCGCGTCACCATCTCCAGCACGCACATGCCGTACGAGTAGATGTCCACCGACTCCGTGTACGTCTCCGTGTACAGCTCCGGCGCCATGAACTCCGGCGTGCCCAGGATCGTGTGCGCCACGTGGGTCTTGTCCACGATCGCCGCCAGCCCGAGGTCGCCGATCTTGACCTGTACCCCCGCGCGCGCCGCCGCGCCGTTAGTCGCATGAAACGCAATGAATCCAAACTCAATTCGAACAGGAGCACGAAAGCAACAGCTAGGATCGATGCAGCAAGCAAGCAAGGCGTGCGAAATTTCGCGACGCCCACGCAAATTGAAGCGATTAGCGTAACAAATTAAAGTGCGTCTCAACGTGCATCACTTGTGTTTCGCCTTTATTCGAAAGGTGCAGTTCACACTGTCACAGGCATATCTTAGGTTCCATTTCTTGCGACGCTTTTAGATCTCTCACGGAGAGCTACAGGTCGTCACGGAAAATAAGCGGAAAAGGCAAAAGCAACCGCCGCTAATCCCCTGATGCCCTAATGCTCGGGTAAGTGTACATAGCAACAGCCAATAAACTATCACCTCTGCCCCCGATTCAAAATTTAAAATCCAATCTGAATGTCTATTCCAATTAAAACGCCTAAAATTATTGACCTATTGCTCCCTAATTGAACAGAACAGTATCATGCATGCAATTGCAGTTTGCAGAGAATTTAACAACAAAGCGCATCTCATTCAAAATTTTGGGAATTTTTAAGGAATCGGATTATGGAAGAATAGGCGAGGTCGGTACGGTTACCTGGCCGGTGTTGCCATTGATGAAGACGTTGCTGCAGTTGAGGTCGCGGTGGATGATGCAGGGGTCGCGGGTGTGGAGGTGGTCGAGGCCCTCGAGGATCTGGCGCGCCCACTTCTTGAGCGCCTTGACGGAGACGTGGCGGTGGCGGTCGCGGTACTCGCGGAGGCTGCCGGAGGTGCAGACCTCGGTGATGAAGTTGAGCACGCCGGCGTCGCGGTCCAGCCAGACCTTGTGGAACCCGATGATGTGCTCGTGGTGGAGGGACCGGAGGAGGCGCACCTCGGCGTGGAGGCGGTCCACCATCCCGGGGTCGCGGTCCGCCAGGGCGCGCAGCCGCACGCGGTTCCACGCCACCTCGATCCCTTCCTCCTGGTCGAACCCGCGGTACACCTTCTTCACCGAGCCGAGGCCCAGCAAGTCCGCGTACCGCCCGAACCGCCCCGTCGGGTCCACCTCATCGAACGCCTCCTCGTCCAACGCCGCCATGGTCCGCTCCTGGCTCTGGCTGCCGCTGATCCGGCCCTGCGCGCAGCGGCGCGGCGTTGGGTTGGGGGACATGCGACGCGGTGCGAACGCGAGGCGAGGAAAGGAGAGCAGGGCCCAATCACGGACGGCGGCTATTTATAGAGGAGGTCAGAGATGGTTGTGACGTTGTGTGGTGCGGTGCGGGTGGGTGCGTAGGACGCGGCTGCACCAGGCGGATCCGATATGCGGGGTAGTACGAATTGGATACGTAGTATACGACGTGCGTGCGTACGTACGTATTAGAGATTTGACCGAGCTACCGGGGGCGCCTCGGTGTTGGGTTGGGCCGCGTGGCCCGCGCACGCCGTGTGACCGAACGGCGCCGCGTCGGCTGGGCTGTCTTGTCGGTTTGATTGATCAAAGTCGTTGCGTGGACTACTGCACCCGTATCACCGTATGTGGTTTGTAGTTTGTGTATCTCGAAGATTTGGTTGTTGGTTTGATGTGGTAAACCGATTGCCAGTTCTCCACGCGGATCATCTAGGCGTCGGTCGGTTGATCTGTTTTACAGGTGGTACCCAGCAGCCAGCACGCTAGGAAGGCGTTGGTGAGGTAGGCGTATCCGGGCCGAGTAAAGCGTAGTTTAAAGGTGATTGGCTGGTTTTAGAAGTCCATTCATTCTTCAGCAGGAGTTTGATCGGGAGTCTCGAATAATATAAGGCTAGCAGTAACAATATCCAGTGTCGAGCAAGCAGTTTGGTTTTCTAATCCGTGATCTTATCTGCTAGCAGCACCGCGTACAAATGTACAACCCACAACATGCTACCAATCTCTGTTTCAACGTCTAGTCCATCGCAATATCTCGGTGTATCGCCGCTCTTGTTTCGGCGTCGAGGCACAGGCCCGTTGCACAGGCCGGGCCAAGAGAGAGGCGCACCAAACCCAGCAGTAGCCAACCCTTTCCTCTTCACCAGGAACCTAGCCAAGCGGCTGGGGTTCATTGCGGATGCAGAAGAGCTGTCTGCTGAGGTCATTGGGGAGTACATTGCCATGCTCAGTGGACCATCGACTTCGGCGGTGATTGCTGCCACCGCAGCCTTTGTGCGGGCTTGACAAGAAGGTGCAGCTTGAAATAGAGCGTGAGGTGATCCAAGAGGGCGTCTCGGAGATGGCGGCAGAGTGATTCTCGATGCTCGGGCGCACCGGCCGTGCGTTTGCCAGGAAGACCTGTGTCTGTGTTGCTCTAGCCTTGTATATTTCAGAACAAGCACAAAGCGGCCGATGTCATCATCTCAGACCTCAAATATGAGGCTAGGGCCTGGGCTGAAGCAGGAGCGAGAAGCGTCATGGAGACGATCGCACATCTCGGGCTAGGCTCTGTCGCCTGTTCCCCTCTCCTCTTCCTCTTGTTCTTCTTTTCTGTTAAGCTTACCGTGTACATAATACTTTTATTCCTACTTCAATGAATCTCTAGCAGTTCTCCTGCTAGTAGTTCCCCCCACAAAAAAAAACAGCCCGTTGCTGCCGAGCCATGTCCAAGGCAAGACCGCATAACAGTTTCGAGTCGTAGCTGCCGGCGGTTCTTTTCTGTGAAGCTTACCGACGTGCTCTTATCGTCTACATAGCCGTAGCTGCCAGATTTTCGAGTCAGGCAAGTCAAGATGGTTACCTTGGTCATGTACTAACAATTAAACGAATTAAACCAAGCAGTTATCAGGCTATGAGCACCATTTCTGTCTATTTCGGCCGCCGCACAAAGCTGACATCTCCAAACTTTTAACTGGTGAACCAAGCAAACTGACATCAACAAGCTATCAGAGGTGATCAGAACAAGATGAACAGCGGGTGTCAGGCAACGAATTTGGCAAATGCATGTTCATGGTGATTGTCCTTGGATCCTTGCAGCATAATCAATGTTCAGGAAATTATTAACAGCCAGTGTTCAGCATCACTTTACACAGTTGCAAATGTCTGCATTTGCAGACTTAATAGTTCATAAACTTTTTTCTGCTACCATCCTTCTTTGAGCATCATGTGCTTCTCTAATATATATTTGCCTTCTTTGTACTTCTGGTCTTCGTTATAAGCTTTCTCCTGCATATTAATTCAATGAGTAGGGCAGTCATCATGGTAATTACAAGGTCCAGATAAAAAAAACCCAACATCCAGAGGAAAAATTGCAAGAATTAAGGAACATATTTGCTTGTTCCCTTGTGCCCATGTGCTCACATTCGGCGACAATTGGACCAAATGCTCAAGTGCTTATGACCCAGGCTTGCTCACATGGCAGTGGCAAGCACAAGGAAACAGGCAAATCCATGCTTCTAGAGGAAAACATGAGCATAACCGCAGCCAAACAATAAAGATCTCATGATAAGCCAACAGTCTGCTACATACCATGGAAAAGGCAGCCAAACCAGGATATCAAAAGTAGATATCTATCACACACTACGGAAACCAGATAGAATTTGCTGTGCTCCTCATGAAAAACTGGAAGAACAAGTTGGACATATGTTCCTTGGCTAAAAAGTACTATATAATAGCAGTTGCTGACCACTTGACATAGGAAACATATATTGTATTTCCAAGTTTCTTTTTATCCTCTAGTACAAATCACTATGATTACATGATGGTGGAAATAACTGTTACGTATCATCATGTACTTTGCTTATCAAGATCAGGGCTGGAGGATGTGCTTGACTAATCTCAGTTCAAATCAAGTTCTGGACTAACCGAATTTTAAGCTACAGCTTGAACACTGAACATTGCCTGTTTTGTGAACAGCACAATTCTCATGTGTGTAAATACTGGAGATATTGCAATGAAGCTCATTAAACACGATTCACATTTCAAGAGAAACCTTTTAAAAAAGTCCTAAGAACCTAGATGAGTGAATAGAGAGAGATTCACTTATTTGACTTCTACAGATAAAACACCATTTATTCACCACTAATCCTCTCAACCAATGGTATCTAGTTATGATCTTCCTATAAGAGAAAATAAAATTAGGAGGGAGAGAAGAGATTGTGTATACCTTAAGTCAGAAGGCATAGCTACATTTGATTGCCCATTTTCCCTTGACAATTTCCCAATCAAGGCATGCAAAAGTGCATATGTGTTTTGCACATAAAAAAGGCTAACACAAAGAAGAGGTTCCGCGAAATAGAAAGACGTATAACCACTTGCTATCCATGAATAAGTGCACAGACGAAGTTTGTGCACTTAAAACTACACAATCTATACCACCAGAATTCTAAATGAAGTGGCCTCTAGAAATGCTGAGGTCATGCCTTAAAGCTTCCTATGCATTATGAAGGGAATCTACTTATTCTATTGTTTCAGAAGGCATTTGATATCCGACCAAGTTGATCAATTGGAACATCATGTCACATACTCCCTCCATTCGTTTTTAGATGTCATTTTAGAATGCGTGAAGTCAACATTTTAAAACTTTGACTGCTAATATACACAAAAGAATTTGGATTTGTTACGTGGGAATGTTATCACTACATTCGTCATCCAAAATATTTTCTTATCATTGTATTTTTTATAATTTTTACTAACATATAATTAGAAAAAGCAATAGCCAATGGAGTGTATGGGAGACCGTGTCGATATTCAAATCGACAAAGTAAAAATGAATAGAAGTAGTATATTTTTAGTTTTTTACAGGACTGTGTTAGGATGTTTATCCACCTAGACAGAAAGAAAGCTAAGATATAACATTCAAATTTAACAGTCTGACTAACTCGCATGCTTTAACCAACCTACATTGCTAGTTTTAAATGAACTCTACAGTAAACAACACGGAAATTGGCAACTTACATATTTCCAGCCAAGGAGTCGTTGGCAACAGCTACAGTAGATGTCATTGACTGTGTGCAATCCAGTCAAGAGATAGCGATCCTCATTGGGACCAAGGCTCACATTCACCCTGGATGCCACATTCACCCCAGATTAACATGTAAACAAGAATTGGCAATTTGTGGTTGTTTAAACGTTCAATGTCCACTCCATGATGTGAATTCATGTAATTCTAACAATCATGATTATATTTCACATATTTGGTTGCTAGATAAGATGAAAACATTGTCTGATTGCAAAATTCAGAAAAACTAACATCATTTGGATTTCAGGCAAATAAAGGAAGTACACAAAATTTCGTTTGCAGGTTCCATTGGTTCCACAAAACATGACCTCTACATGTCATTGACATTTGATAGTTGGTCAGCATCAAAGAGCTGAAATTTGACCGAGAAGCACTTCATAACCACAACCAACCTACCTTGATAAAGCTCTCTTGACATAAGTTGCCTATCTCCATTCTTTATGAAGCATGATCTTGTCGATCATGTGATATATATAATATGCAATTTTGGCTACTTAGTCTCCAAATTCTAACTCTCTAATCTAGCATCAACATTTTCTCACCATGTTGCGCTGTTGACCATAACAAATATGTTACCATTTTGCCTAAATTGATCCATCAAGCTCAAACAATTAGGAACAATAAGCAACCTTTAATCATGTACAACATCTTTTGCATATCTCATTTGATTCACATCCATCATGATTCAGGCGATTCTATCATCAATCAAATTGAACACAACCATAGCACGGATCCACCATCACATTCTTGCAACCTAGCTTGCTTGCACTCAACATAACTAGATAACCATCATGATTCTTCACTCTCAACCACAAACTAAAAAAAAACCTTGAGGAAACAACATTACTAGAAAACAATTCTCGTGCAGCTATGCCAACCTAAATCAACGTGGCTACCAACATTTAATATTAAGTATGTACACCACGAATTAAGAACTATCTCTTCTCTATAGCTCGGAATGCAGGCAAGTAAAAAACGCTAAGCCTTCCCAGAACAGCGGCATTGCTATGATCGCGCAAATCACATTCAGGAAACTGCAAGAATCAAAGGAGGGATAGACGGATAGCCCAGCTCACACGCTCTCGAAGAGGTAGGCGCGACCGTGGCGGCCGCGGAACTCCTTGGACACGATGGCGTCCGGCGACGCCGAGTCCACCCTGCAGAACTTGCACTTGAACACCTTCGGCCCCGGGAGCGACTGCACGAACAGCAGACCCATCTCCCGCGCAAACCAATCTCCCAACCCAATCCAGCAGCAGCAACGCGAGATTCCCCGGATCAAATCAACAACCGCACGCGCTGTGAGTCTACTAAATCTTGTCAAATCCCAAATCGCCCGAATGGGAGGCGGCGGCTGGGCCCGATCGCCATGGTTGGGGGAGGGGATCGGCGCCTCGGCGGTGGATTCGGGCGGATGCCGCTATGGATTTGGTGGGGGAGTGGGGGCCTGGGGGAGTTGGGAAAGCGGAGGCGACGAGGAAGAAGAAGAAATGACCCTTGTCCTTTCGTGTTTGCTTCTGTTCTCAGGTAGTTTTGTTTTGCTCGCCCTTTTCTCCGCTCCGAATTTATAGCCCGGTGGGGATGGGGATGCCTTGGTTTGGTGGTGCGCGACTTCAATTTTCGCCTCCGTTTCGTCGTGGCCGGCAGATTGGGTGGGTGGATCGCCTTCGCCGCTTTCCGTTGCGGGAGCACCGGGGCAAGTCATTTTTGCGGGAAAACGACGTGCCAAGTGGTAGAATTCGGACAAACTGGCATTGGCCGCACTGTACAGTGCAGGGTGTGGTTCGAAACTTTTAGGGCACGTTTGTTTGAAATAGGACGAGCATTGACTGTTTTATGTAAAATTCATGTTTAAAATGAAATATTGTTTTGTAAGGGTTAGAATCATCTCAATCAGTACTAGTACTAGGACTGTTATTGGCAAGCCAGACAAGATTTTTCCTGTTCTTCTCAGCCGATTTTTATCTTCTATTTCTTTCAGCAATCACTATTTATTATACTAATAAATCGTAGTATAAAAGAACACCTCTATAAGCTAATAAGTTGTTTCGAAAAGACTGTAATGATAAGTTATTTTGAAAAGACGACGACGAAATTATTCCGTTTGTTTGTTCGAATGAAGTCATAAGACACAAACCGAAAAAAATAGCTTTTTGATATACAAGAACCATATAATAAGCTTGAAAGCGTGTTTCTTCTTGGTTGTGGAGAATTTGGGAAATTTTCATCCACTTCATAAACCGAACCGATAGATTACAATGCATCATATTACGACTTGTACATCTATATTTTGTTTTGAAGTCACCCAACGCAATCACTAATAGGGGTATAAAAATGTTTTCCATAAACTTTTGACTTGTCCTTTTTTAGGCAAATGTGCTCATTTGGCACACGATTGACTTATCAACTGCGAAACTTTTTTTTAAAAAAAAACTTAGCTATGAATCTTGTGGTAGCTCAGCATGAATGCATTCATATTAACTTTTCATGATAATTTTTTACTTAGACTTATGAATAGTGAGTTAATGATAACTTACAGAGAGATTTGTGTGTAATTTTAACCGATATAAATAAAGTCATTATGATGTGTACTACAATCGATTGGTAATGTCTGTCTTAAAAAAACACTCTATTTGAAAAGCTATATATTATACAAAAATTTATTTACTATAGAAAAGTAGTTTATAAAAGTAAAAACAAAAATGGCCTTACTATTTGGATTGAGCAGCTCAGGAAGGGACGTGAAGGTGGGATATGGGCACTGATTTGGCCCATGCCCATGTACCAGAAAGTTATGGCCGAAAAATTGCACTCCAGCTTATATAAAACTCGAACTTTTCTTCAAGGGGAATTTCAAACTCAAATTGGTTCAATCGTATAGGTGTGATTGCTAAAAAACAATGTAGGTGTGTTGTGCCTTTCAAGAGGAAGCTTTCACAAATGAAGGTGTGTTGCACCAGGATAGTTGTTTGCTGTGTGCTGTAAGGTTTGATGATTTTTGTTGCGTCACAAGAGAATGAGATAAGGACCCAACGTTGCTTGGTTAATAGAGGACGTCATCAAACACTTCACTACTTCACCCACACGGGCTCAAATCCAGGTGCGGAGAATGCCAAGGCTCTTGACCAAATTTCAAAAAGGCTCATGGCCAAAATTAAAAAAAAAAAAAACGAGAAGGAGACCGTCGTTGCTCTTGCAGGAAGAGATCGGACGGTAGAAGCAGCACCCGACGCTAGCACTCAGATTGTACTTCGCAGGCTTGTCATGTCCGTTAAATATTTCCCAAACAAACTTAAATCAATTTAACCACAGTAAAAACATGCGCCAACGTGCAACTGTTGCACTGAATTCGCAGGCCGTGTTATTTTTTATTACGGTTTATAACTTTTAGCTGAAATTTTAAATTTTAGCTGTTTGCGATAAAGATTACGGAAAGAGATACTCACTTGTGATTTTGGATGGTACATATGTTAAGATTTTAATATGTTCTATAATTAATTTATAGATTTTATCTTAAAATAATATTTTATTTAAAAATTATGTACTATAATAAAAATTAAAAACTGTTTTAAGAGTCTGAAAAAACAACCCGCAGTTCGGTTTACCTCTCCTCAGTTCGCATTCAATTTCAAGACGATGAGGTACTCTTGACAGGCACCCATGCAGGATTCCGGATTTAAAACACACATTTATCTTGCCCTCCACATTTCCAGGTCACCCACAACACCAACACACACCTCTGACCACTCACTGGCTGTGGGACCAACTCAACTTTGGCCCATCTTCAGCCACACACATGATGCCATGCATCGGTCTCCAAAAAGGCCCAACGCCGCAGCTAGCCGGGTCGCTGTCGCCGCTCCCTGCCCCCGGATCCCACCGCCGGTTCCGTGCCGCGGTTGCCCACATCACACCACGCTTGCTTTGCTTCGCTTCCCTTTCTCCTAGACTCGCGTACCCAACGCAGCAATTTCGCGCACCTCCCAGTGGTAGAAGGGACATTTCGACTATCCCCATTAATTAAGTCAACACATGGTCGCAGCCTCCCACCCCGCGCTGCCTTCGCTACCAGACGAGCTCGCTTTCCCCAAACTGCCCCTCCCACCATCGCTTCCAAAACCACCTATTCGTCTTCACACCCCGCACCGCACCAATGGCCGATTCGCCAAACCCTAGCTCCGGAGACCTCCCCGTCGGCGTCAGGAGCTCGCCGGAGAAGCCGGCACCGACCGATCGGCGCGTGTCGGCGCTCGCCGGCGCCGGCGCGAGGTACAAGGCGATGTCCCCCGCGCGGCTGCCGATCTCGCGGGAGCCCTGCCTCACCATCCCCGCCGGGTTCAGCCCGTCCGCCCTCCTCGAGTCCCCCGTCCTCCTCACCCACTTCAAGGTGATTACTGCCTCGCTATACCTGTCACCTCTCCCCACTTGTTATTACCGCGGGATCTGCGAATTCTACGGCGTCCATGTCGTGTAGTTTATGAGACATTTGCGTACGGCGGAATTGGCTCGTGGACTCGGAATAATGCGCTTTTGCTGCGGGCTTTCGCATTTGCGGTGGCGCCATGCGGCTTCTGGAACTGCCTTTTCGCGGGGTTCTCGGGGATATAGTTGTTTTCCCTCTGTTTCTCCTTTTGGGGCGTCCCTGCTCCGTCGATTTGCTGTGGAGTGAGGTGGGAGCTGTTGCTTGTGCGTTTTGGGGGAATTATTCTGTGCTGCACACACTTGGTGGCGCGGAGAACAAATCATCATTTGGCATTTCTCTTGTGGGGGCTTTAAAGTGCCTTATTTAAGGAAACGTCACCTGGTGTTGTACTGGTGGTGTACTAAGGAATGGTACTCTTCCATTAGGGCATCTCTAATGTATAAGATCCAGGTTGGTCTTAAGGTATGGTGACATGGCTTATTGCAATCTGCTATAATGTATAAGGTCTTTGTGGGTACTAAGATGGGCCCACATTTTAATAAAAAAACTGGCATTTGCCTTGTGGTGGGGGAAAGAGAACACAGGATTCAATAAAAAATTGTGTTTTAATGCTTATGGCCAGGTCTTTAGCTTGAGGGCTGGTCTTAAGTCTTTTTTGCTTATAGCCTTTTTAAGACCAACCCTGTAATGTATAAGGTTGACCTTAAGGTGGCTTAAGACCCCCTTTTTCATACACTACAGATGCCCTAAGAGCACCAAGCTATTGCGGGAGGGAGAGAGTCAGTTTTTTGCAGGCTTGGATTAGGGGTGACCCTCTCATTGTTATTGTTTCTTAAAATTGGTTTTAGATGTTGTATTCGTAGTCTTGATTCCTCTTGGTGAAACCCACAAATTGAAATTGCCTTGCCTTTTGTGCATATAATACTTGTTAGCAGTATCGTTACTACTTTCTTTGTCTCGGTTTCTTGTTCTTGTCGACCTCTTTCTTGATGTTTCCTTTTCCAAGCATAGGATGCTTGGCAAACAGGGAAGACTTTATGAAGGTAACATTCAGTTGTAGGTGTTTCTAAAAAAAATCACAGGGCTTAAATACTGTTTTAAGCATTACAGATATAATTTCTACAAGATGATATGCAATCTGTAGGGTATAACGCTGCTGTACATTGTTGGGTGTTCAAAAGTCTATAGAGGTTACACTGCTTGAAAAATATTTAACAAAACTTTCTGTTTAGGTTGAACCCTCACCTACAACTGGTACTCTGAGCATGGCTGCAATTATAAACAAGAGTGCTCACCCGGACATACTGCCTTCGTCTAGGGATAAATCTGCTGGTGCTGCCCATGAAGACGGGGGCTCTCAGGATTTTGAATTCAAGCCTCATATCAATTCATCTTCTCAATCAGTGGTATAGAGCCTTTCCTTGAATGTTTAAATTTCATGGAAAATAATTGAAAGGATTATTGTGGGTGAGTTCTGTGGCTTTAGCCTTTAGGATGGTATAATGGGAAGCATCCATTTTTCTAAGATAAAAGGAAGTTCATAACATCTTGTATTCTCCTTAATTACTCTACTAACCTGATAAGTCTACTCCATATGTTGCATTACTTCACACAAGTAATGCACAAGTTTCTTGTATGAATGGTAGATTCTGAAGAAAAAACTTGAGTACGGATTTAGTGTGATCTATCTATGCTTGCTTGGTCACTTTCTTTCTTAACTCCTGTTGACATGTTGTACAAATCACTTTTGTCTTTTGCATTGTATAACCTATGTAATACTCACATTTTGTACTGCAGGCTCCTGCTATCAATGATCTGAAAAACTACGAGCCTTCTATGCAAAATCAAAGTGCGAATCCAGCCTCATCATCTAGCAATATGGTGATTGAAAATAGACCTCTCTGTTCACGTGAGTCAACTCTCACAGTGAATGTTTCAAGTGCTCCGAACCAACCTGTTGGAATGGTTGGTTTGACTGACAGTGTGCCTGCTGAAGTTGGTCCATCTGAGTTGCATCAGATGAATAGCTCTGAAAATGCCATGCAGGAGACACAGTCTGAAAATGTAGCTGAAAAGTCAGCAGAAGATGGTTATAACTGGCGCAAATATGGACAGAAGAATGTCAAGGGAAGTGAAAACCCTAGAAGCTATTACAAGTGCACACATCCTAATTGTGAAGTAAAAAAGCTATTGGAGCGTTCGCTTGATGGTCAGATTACTGAAGTTGTTTATAAAGGGTGTCACAACCATCCTAAGCCCCTGCCTAATAGGAGGGTAGCTGCTGGTGTAGTTCCTTCTAACCAGGGTGAAGAAAGATATGATGGTGTGGCAGCTGCTGAAGGTTAGGAGTTTATCACGGTTTTAAAAAATTGATATTGTGTTCCTGTGGTCTGGAACCTTGGCCCTTGCATTCTCGTATCTGGTTTTTGAAATTGTAGTATATCGACATCTATGGTTAAATTGAAGCATTTTTTGCTTGCTTTTTTTTTCTAGTCGCTTACTATTATTTTTTATCAATATATTATAGTAGTAACAACTTGATAGTTCAGATTTCTTCAAATTCTTGAAAAGGAATGCTTTAAACTTACAAAACTCAATTTGATATGAGTTTTCTGAGTCGTACTTACACATCACAAGCGATATATTGGTCGGTCCATACACCAAAGGAAAACTTGTGGTAAAGATGCTTGTTATGTTTTTGTAATCACCTTTTTGTTGGGTCTCTCAGAATTTCGCTGTTAATATGCAGACAAGTCTTCGAATGCTCTTAGCAACCTTGGTAATCCAGTACATTCAGCTGGTATGGTCGACCCTGTTCCAGGTTCAGTTAGTGATGATGACATCGATGCTGGAGGTGGAAGACCTTACCCTGGGGATGATGCTACTGAGGATGACGATTTAGAGTCAAAACGAAGGTACGCATGGTTTGGACTTGGTACACTCTAAAGAATCGCTTCTGTCAAGTGCTAATCTTGTTGTCTACAACTGTGCAAATAGGAAAATGGAGTCTGCTGGGATTGATGCTGCTCTGGTGGGCAAACCTAACCGTGAGCCCCGTGTTGTTGTACAAACTGTTAGTGAGGTTGACATCTTGGATGATGGGTATCGCTGGCGCAAATATGGGCAGAAAGTAGTCAAAGGAAACCCCAATCCGCGGTCAGTACTTATTTCTTCATGAACTAGTACTATTAAAATTTCTCCTTTTTTGCCTCACAATTGAACATATTTTTTAAAGTAATGGTGAAATATCTAATAATCCTCTAGTTATGTTCTCTGGATCAGAAACTAAAAAACTTTTGTATTCTACGAATTTTGCAAAACATCCATGGCATAACTAACCTGTGATATTATGCTGTTTAAATGTAATATCTGAAAACATAAATTCAGTGTGGAGGACTAATAGAAACAAAAGTAAATGGCCAAGGAACAAGAGAATTCTCTACTTCACATATATGCTCATGGTTGAATTTGAAAAATTAAGTGGACAGAACTGGTAAAGATATATGGTGGATAAAGATGTGCTACTTCACTTCTATCACCGTTGGTGTATCAAATGCAGGAATTCCTATTACGATCTTTCCATGTATCCCTTGAAGGTCCCTCAAAGCTAGACTGTGTTTAGTTTGTCATATTGTTTTGCCATTTGGTCTATTTTTTATTTGGGCAGATACCAGCCATTAGTATTATTATGACAATTTTTCCCTCTTGTTAAAGATCACTCCTAACCACACATGAATTAAAATACTGGGAAACATATAGCATATAATAAAAAACAGATTTTATACATTTCATTTGTATCATGATATAAGATTATATTGATGTATGTACGCATATATATAGTTCAGCCCTGCAAGACTACAGTTTGTAGAGAAAATAGAAATTAGAAAGCAATGTTTCATTGTTACATTATGCCATATAAATGCTATTCGAAGCCCTGCGGGTGCACATTATTTATCATAATTTTTGCCAGTTTAATAATGCCTGGGGATTAAGGCTTTAAAATACTTCCTTGGAATTGAGTTGCTAGCTAGGCAAGGTGCACTTTTCATGGGGGGCAAGACAAATTATAGGAATGTTCAGTTCGAAGCTAACGGTTGCCAAAGTTTGGTAGTGCAGACCACATTTGGCATGCATTTGGTTTGCTGTCTAAATTTTGGCATTGGCATCCTAGTTTGTTTTTTTCCAATTCTTTATGGGCATGGCCAAATTTTGGTAGCCCAAAAAATATCAACACATTAGTAGGACAAACTATGGCACAACCAAACAACCTATATTGATGTGCTTACGTGTATATGTGTCCCTAGTTTTTCAATACTTCAGTTTGTAAAGATGTTGGAAGAGTAATGTTGCACTGTTACATTCTGCCATATTATAAAATGCTATTCTTAAGTACACCAAATAGAGCCAATTAGTTGGTTTGGTAGCTCTTTGCAGTAGTGAAAGGGAGAGGTCTTTGGTTCGAAGCCGCAGAACATGCATTTTTTAATCTGAATTTTTGTCAGTGTAATAATTTCAGGGAGTAAGGCTTTTAAGAGGTTCGTTGGAATTTGGCCTTCTGCTAAGGCCATTAGTGTTTCCTGACAAACAAGTGGTTCAAGATAATCCCATATTTCTTATCACTTTCTGAATGGATGGATGTGTTTCATATTTAGACAAGCAGGAAATCAATTTATTGTTTGAGGATGGCACATGTTAGGCAGTGCACTCTTATATTCATTTGTGTTCTTGATTGCAGGAGTTACTACAAGTGCACAAACACAGGATGCCCTGTCAGGAAGCATGTTGAGAGAGCATCACATGATCCTAAATCAGTGATTACAACGTACGAAGGAAAACATAACCATGAAGTCCCTGCTGCCAGGAATGCAAGCCATGAGATGTCGACACCTCCCATGAAGTCTGTTGTGCATCCGATTAACAGCAATATGCCTGGCCTTGGTGGCATAATGAGAGCATGTGAAGCCAGGACCTTCGCCAACCAATATTCTCAAGCGGCCCAAAGTGACACTATCAGTCTTGACCTTGGTGTTGGAATTAGCCCGAACCACAGTGATGCCTCAAACCGAATGCAGTCTTCAGTTCCTGATCAGATGCAGTATCAAATGCAACCCATGGCTTCTGTGTACGGTAGCATGGAGCTTCCAGCAATGCCGGTTCCAACAGTACCTGGAAATGCAGCAAACACTATTTGTGGTTCCAGAGAAGAAAAAGGTAGCGAAGGATTTACTTTCAAAGCCACACCGATGGACCATTCAGCTAACCTATGCTACAGTAGTGCTGGCAATTTAGTCCTGGGCCCATGAGAGTGCCTACTAATGCTTATAGCTCCAAGAACCATATATTACCAGCAATGCTTTTGTAATGATGATCTCTGCAGCAAGATTCTCAATTGTGTATCATTCGCACATCAGTTGAACCGGAGGCGAGTAAGCTATACCTGTGGGCTGCAGCAACAGTCTTTTGGAGCGGGAAAGGCCTTGTTTGTATGTGGCATTGCAGCCCTACATTCGTTGTACAGTGAACCCGTTATGATTAATTAGATTATGAGAATTTGGTTTTGTCTGTCTTCTGTTCTCTACTGGAATACGGATAGAACATAGATTACTTCCCTGCGTATAAATGATGCCATTGCCACTGAGATATGCATATGGAATCAGATCTGTTATTTGACACCTATATCATGTACGAATGCTCAGCCGGTTGGATTTGTACCGGTTGAACTGGGTGCACTTCCTATTCATTTCTAGACGACCTACCCAACATTTCAAAAGATTTCAGTTAAACAGCAGATGATAATGCTGATTGAGATTAGAGTACAACAGCATTATCGTAAGACTTCTCAAACTGAAACGTATACCCCCAAGCTTGTACTGCACCTCATCAGCCTTATTCTGGCTACCCTACATGCTACGATTGGCATTACAACACCAGGTTATAGCTATCCTTCTCCATACCCGTATCACCGTAGCTTCCTAAAGTCCAACCAAACATACATCTAAATTGACTACGAGACGCAGAGTTACAAGGAAGTAGTACGTCGTCAGATCACATCACAGAACTAATGCCATGCGGACGAAACCACCAGGGACCTGTTCTTCCATCCGAGGTAGAGCACCCCGTCCCTCTCGGCTAGCTGGTAGTTCATGGAGTAGCTCTGCAGCAGCGTCCTGATGGTGGCATTCACCAGGGAGCTGAGTGGGGACGGCCTGAATCCGGCCATCGTGAGGCGCGCCTTCCACTTGCCGAAGAGCTCGTGCCGCTCCACCCTCTCCGCGCCCTCGCAGGCGACGAGGTTCACGATCTCCCTCGCCAGGCAGTGCTGCTCCATGTTGATCCTCTCCTTGTCGTTCCTCGGGAGCGTCAGGTCGATGGACTCGAAGATGGCCGTGTAGTAGTCGAGCGTCTCCGCGAACCTCTGCGCGAACGGGGCGGTGTTCGTGTTGGACTCCTGCTCCACGAGGGTGACCACCTTCGGCGACAAGCCCTTCACCAGCCTCAGGATCCGGTCGCGGTGGTTCGCCGTGCTCACGGTCTCATCTGGAATGTGGTGCAGCTCCAGGGTGAAGTTCACAGCGACAGTGTCCCCAGGGATGACTCCAAGATGTCCCTCTTCAACGTCGCTGCCAGAGATAGCAACTGCATGGAATTCAAAGGGCACCTTGCACAGGCCAGCGATATGTGACAGCCTCCTCCCAACCAACTCTAGCCCACCGCCTCGCGCGTAAGCTGATACTGAATCATCAATGCCCGTGATCCTTACAGTTGGTGGTCCACCAGGCCTGGCTGCAAGGGCCTGGAGGAGAGAAATCCACTGAGCCCCTTGAGAGATATGGAAGTCAATGATATGAATCCTGTCATCTCCCTTGACAGCCTCTGCAATTGCACCGTTTGCCGACATGTAGCCGAACTTGAAGTAGGGGCAGGCCTCATACAGCAAATGCATGTAGGACAGGAGGTCGGAACTCTTTGGCTCTTTGCACTTCAAAGCTTTGTAGATTGAGTTGCCGGAGGAGGCAAGCCTGGCAACAAGCCCTTCCACCATGTAGGCCCCCAACCTCTCGAGTGGCTCACCAGATACTGAAACCATTTTTCTCAACTCCGGAACCATCAGATTAATTGCGAAGCTGTTCTTCTCTTCCACTGCTTTAGCACAAGCAATCAGTAACTCCTTCAAGTTGCCTCTGGGAATGCCCATCATCTGCAACCACTTCTCTGGCTCTAATGAAAGCTGGTTTGCCACGGAGCTCTCAAGGCTATTGAGTATCTCGGACTCTGGCCCAAGCATTACAGCCTTAAGGTCCTTCAGTTTTTGCTTCAGATCATTAGGATTCTCAGTGACGCTTGAGGCGCTTACAGCAGATCCGTTAATCGAGTCGGAGTGACTGTCTTCCTGAGATAGAGGGCTGCCACTCCTGGGAGTGAAACTATGAATGGAGGGAGAATCGTGTCTCATACAACCAGCAGCCGCAGAGGAGTCCAATGTGTACCGCTTAGGAGTAACCTTGTTTTCAGAACCAGCATCCGGTGAATGGGACTTCAGGCTATACTGATGTTGTGGTACAACGTCGGTGTCTGAAGGTGCCTGATAGGGTTGACAAGGGTGCTGTGGATCGTCAGAATATTGGAATTGTTCTGGATTCTGCCTTGGTATGTTGCCAAAGGGATGCATCATTCGGGAAGTTGGAGCATCAGCCATCCTTATTCAGTAAAAAGCCCGATACAATTACTGCATGTTATCAAGTACTTCAACAGATCAACTAGAAGGAAAATTTTGTAGTTTCTTTGCTGATTTGTCTCCTAGTCCTTTAGTAGTAGTCCAGAAATCCACATGAAACAAAATCTGCAACAAGAGGGAAAGATTGTAAGAACAAAAACATATGGAGTTACCTACTGAGAAGTAAAACTGGTACTGAAGGTTGACTTTGAATTATGAGATACAAACATAGCCTTGTCAGCAACAGAAATAAATTTGGTGTGTTTGTTTCATTCAGAGCTTCATAAAGACAAGCACCTACAGAGTTAATTAACCATTCCTAGTTGGGGAAATCCACATTTTCTACTGTATACGTGAAACATCTCAAATTTCAGTCACAGGAAATAATATACTGTATCCTATGAAAGAAAATCCTCATTATTGCTAGACGAGTTCCCTCACTGAAGGCAACATACAGCTATTTTATCAATGTAAACTCCAAAGCCGTAAGACACTATATCAGAAACAAAGAAAGTGTGCATACAAAGTGGCTTACCTGTTAACCTTGGTAAGTAAAATTGGGCCTAAATCTTGCACTCGTTCTTCTATTACAGAAAACTAGCAAGAGCATAACGATTTCATCGTTATACCATGAAAAGGAGTAACTTTAAAAGATGAATTAAAAAAGTAAAAAAAAATCTAGTTAGTCCGAAAAAAACAGTGCCACCGTGAACAGTTATGAAAAGCCCCTGATGCAGATCAAGCACCAAACCTCAAATCCTCAACTACATGTCACAGCGTACATATGTTATTGTCCTGAAACAGTATAGAAAACTAGCACACCAAATCCTGGCAATACCACCGACTACCGGGCATCCTACTCCTACCGACAGGACGTGAACGAAGTAGCGTGTTGTAATGTTGACCAAAGAGCAACGTCACGATTGACATCGTACAACCTTCAGAGCAGACGCACAAGACAAGGATGACCAGCTAGCCAGTGTGCAAACAAAACAGAGGGCTGTAGATGAGTCGTAAAGTATCCCCGTCTCACAATTTCCTGCACCAAACCGCCTTCACAAGCAGTTTGACTCGTCGGCTCAACTACTCTCGGCACAAGATTAACATGCACTTAAATAAATCACAAAAGTCAGTAGTCAAAAGCTTCTAGATCTGCCGTGTTTGGTCATGGATTAGCAGAAATCAAGAAATTTACTAAGCACCACTCGTGTGCTCGGTGCTCGTAATAATTCGACGTGGTTTCCAAAGAAATTTCCGTAGATTCACGAGGAAGGCCATGTCCTAGTATTGAGGTCGTACGAGTACCATGTCCCTAAGCTTGCAAAATATGCAGAGATATGATCATTAAACTAACCAAAAAACTTTCAGAGCAGTTTCTTTTCTCTTACGCAACTGCCTATCTCATAAGAAAACGAACTGGGCATCGATTCACACAAGCCACTGGTCACAGCCAAAACATCAAGATTCAAGAACCCCCTAGCTAACTGTGACTTGAAACAAGCAAGGACAGCAGCTTCGCATCCATTTCAAGCGCTCCACCAAACGCAAACCCTGGCCTACCAGCTACCAAGAAGGCAGGCAAGGAGGAGGCACGTACCTCTCCGCGCTCCGGCCGGCGTGTTCCCAGGTAGAATCCTTCAGCTCAAGCCGTCTCACGCACAGCAAGCAGGAAGGGGGGGGGGGGGTAGCTGAGGAGAAGAGGAGACAGGTCGTAGGCTGGAGGTGGTGGCACTGGGAGAGTGGGACGTTTCCGCCAAGGGAGCTGGGGATTTTTGGGTGGGGGCGGCTCACCCTATACCCGCGTCGCGTCCATGCCCGCGGCGCGGATCGTCGTCTCGTCGTGAGGCATGACGTGAGGGCGCCGGCGGGGCCCGCCGCGCGCCTGTGTTCAAACCCCGCGTGTGGGGCGCACCGAGCGCGCGGATAGAAAATCTCGCGTGCTCTGCCCAACCAACCCAACATACTACTGTTGTTACTCGTTGCTTTGAGGATAAGGTACGTTCAATACGTCTCTCTCTCTTAATGGCTTTTAATCGCAGCGGTTTACTTTTGGCTAAAACAAACACGGCAGTAACTATTAACCTTTCTCTGAAGCATTTAATTAAAAAAGAAAATAAGAGAAAATAAAAGACCATTATGTCTCCACAAGCAATACAAAGAAAAAGAGAGAGGAAAAAGCTACATTAAAAAGGTAATATATTCAAAAACAGCTTTTAATTTCTAAAATTTAGAACTCCAATGCTAAAAACAGTTTTGAACGGGACATAATTAAAGGAGGTCAAATAAGGGGAAGTCACGGTTAGAGCCCCACTCGTGCATCAAATCCTTCGCAAGTACTCCTCCCATTTCAGGGGTAAATTATGGAGGGGTAGTTGAAAAGTAAAACTAGGCTTGAGCGCCACATTTTGCTCGGGGAATATAACTCTGATTGCGAGACGACGATATCCTTGTCATGGCTAAAGGCATCTCTAATGGTCCTAGTTAGCAACTAACTAGGAGACTTCTACATCATCAACTAAATAGCTAGTATACAAAGGACAATCTATAAGGATAGCTATTTGATACTTACATGCACACACAGTCATTTATAAAGACTGTCTTGTTTTCTGTTATAGCCTAGTGCTTAAGGAAGAGCCGGCTCGATTTTTTTTACATACTCTCTTTCCTCCACATAGAATTTATCTTTGATGTATGCGTACGAAAATAATGGTGACTGACTCGCACTATGAAGATACCCTAAGCGCGCGATTATTAGCAACTCTCGCTCTCGTGCGGTCGCCCTAGATCACGTGTTTGGATTGGAGTTTTCCTTGGACGCGTGAGCTGAGCTCGCAAAATGTCATGTGAAATTCTACGGTACTGGTGATCCGTCGTTGTAACTCCTGCAAATACGTACCAACGGCCTCCCTATGGCTCACTAACTAACATGCGTATATCCTTTTTTGCCCTTCTGCCACAAGTGAAATGATACACTATACGTGTGATTCCCCCCTTTATACACGTATATCGGTACTGGAATATTACGAATTAAAAACCAAGTGCTAATCATGCTGTAATTAATATTTATCATTGTTCTCTACTTCTCTTTCTGGTGGCATGATTTCTTATCTGTCCTGAAATGTCACCCGCATCCCTCTCTTTTTCCTTTTGGCTATCTTTTGGCATTAAGCAACCTTTCTATACTTCTTGATCGCATGGTGGGCCCGTGGGGCAGACACTAGCGACTAACAAAATGGTAATACTAGTGCAATTATGTTGAAGTACCGCATGAGTAAGGATATATACAATGATATAGACATCTATTGACTATAATATCTTTTATATCATCTATAGACGATACTAAAGATAGTTCATACAATAGGTTGTGTTTTTGCATGTCTTCATTAGACAGTTTATTCATGGCACAATATATTTTATTTATCGTGTTATAGTCAATTACTGTATAAGAGATGGCATTATCCATACTCCCTCCATCCAAGTTCATAAGATGTATTTTTTCTTGGCACATAGATTAAGAAAATAGTAAAAATAACTAGATTACTACTAATTATCATCTCTAAGCATTATATTTAATGTATGTATGTAGAGAATAGCAAGTAAAATTGCATATTTATTAAGGGTATAAAGAGAACATTACACTAAATTTGCATTGGAACATGAAATATGTCCTATATTTATTAATAAAATTATTAAAAAAACACATCATATAAATTTGAACAGAGGAGTATATTTTTGTAACCGCAACATAACGAGACACTAGAGTGCTGTATGATAGATGTATAAAGCCTTTGTTGATTTATCCTTTGATGAAGTGTGCACCTCTAAGTTCGTAAATATATGGGTGGGTTCAGCAGCACTTCGGCTTATCGCTTATGTCATTTACTACAGTAACTTGGTGTTAAACATACTTTTTTCAATGTGAGGTCTATAAGTGAATAGTAATACAAACTATACCAAGTTCAACTGTACTGGCCAAAATCGTATGTGACTATTTTCCTCTGAACACTGCCTCTTGCGAATAGCCAAAAATTATAAACCGCAGACCAAAAGAACCCCCAATATATCTGGGCAGGGCCATGCATGAACTAAAAGTGATTGTATAGCACTCTTTAATCCTACGAGACTAGCATGAAAGTAACATATGGGTTCGGCTCGACTCTGACTTTGGTTTATCACTTTTTGTTACAGTAATTAGCTTTCAAATGGTGTGATTTTTTTAAGACGTAGTCTACAAATTAATTGTACTAGGCTCTATTCTGAATTCAGTTATATCGGTCAAAATTACATACGACTATTTTTCTCTTCGTATGATCTCTCGCGAACAGTCAAAATTTAAAAATCATAGACTATAAACCACAACATAAAATAATCCTATATTATTCAATTGTCAAGGAGCCACGGGAACGTGAAAAGAAAAATGTTTCCTAAAGTAGTAGTCGAGTGCTTATGGGTTGCAACACATCTCAAGTAATTGATATAATAAATTATAAACTTTTAAAAAACAAAATAATAATCTTTATTCTTTTTTACTTGATGTTTTTGTTTTTTTATAGTCTTCAAGATATGATTTTGACCATTACTTTTTATAACTTTATATTAAAATATAATAATAAAACTATAGTATTATGAAAGTATTTTAATGATAAATCTAATGATATAATTTTTGTATAGCTAATTTAGATAGTTTTAAATTTATTGGTGATCAAATTTAAAAAAGTTTGATAGCAGAGATTCTTTAAAACTAAGTAAAAATGAACGGATAAAGTACGAGTTGCACTACAAAATAATCATAACATCAGTCGGATGCATACACATACGTGTAGATGTACATGATCCAAGTTTCACAGAAAATCCTCCAAGGTATATGTATATGTACACACAGACAGGATCCCAAGCGATAGATGGTGAAGCCACCATCATCACAAGTGAAACTTTTATAGTATACAAAGAGAAGCTATGAGTATGGTGTCGTTTTGTACTTTATGAAGTCAAGCATATATACTTGTCATTGCTCTGCTCTTAATTTGAAAGTAATGAACACTTCTCTCCATAAGTCCATCCATGCATTTTCAACAAATAATTACGCATCTCTTTACGGTGGTGCAAACGTAGCGTGGAAGCGCAGAAACAGCTAACAATATGACATGCGGCAGCGTTCATTTCAGCTTCAAGCGTCAGCTTTTTTCACTGTTTGCCACTATATAGTATTGTTTGAGGTTTATTTTCGTATTATAGCTACTGTAAGATTTTTATGTGTAATTAAATTTAAAAAAGAAAAAAGTTTACATCATCATAGATAATAGAAAGAAATAAGAGAAAAAAATAAAAAAATCCAAAAAGATAAATATTAGAAAAGGATGAAATTAAAAGGATAAAACGTAAAAGCTCATGTCCAATGAAACAAAGTAGTCCAAAGTAGTCGTCTGAAAATGTACCCATTGCACTGTCAGTACCAAACAGAAACCTGCGGCTGAAAAGTTGCTAGTTGTTGAGGTGATAGTGCTCAACTTTTTTTTTGGTTCTTACTATCATGGTCAATGTGACGAGTGGTTTGACCCTAACCGTACGATGCTCCACGAGTGCTCTGGTGTTGCTCTAACTGCTTTAGTTTTTTTTTATCGTGCACATTATTTTTTATTAAAATTATATTATAGTAATTATTAAAATTTTCCAAATTATACTAAAATAAAAAATTGATGTATTTTAAATAACTTATAACCTCCAAAAATAAAAAAATGAAGCCACTTGAAGCGGCCCTTCTAGAGTATTATGCTAAAGGCCCCGCTCAAGTTAGCTTTTTTCGGTTTCAACTTCTAGTTTCGGCTTTTTTTTACTATTCACTATACTATCCACTAACTCAGCTACAGTAAAAAAAGCCAGCTACAGTGAAATTTCAGTTAAAAGCTAAAAGCCATCGCTAAAACGATCACCCCCTAAAACAGCCAAGCACAAGCAACACGCAACGGGACAGTAGGTATGCTACGGCGACTCTCTTCGGTCTATGAGAAGCGGTAGCAAATCGTCAAAGTTCCATTTATCAAACATGAAGGGTCTGTTCTTTTTTACTGTGGTTGATGGTTTTTGGCTACAGTTGATGTTTTTTGGCTGTTTGCGACAGAGATTGCGGAAAGAGAGATACTCGCTTGCGATTTTTGATGGTACAGATATTAGGTTTTTAACGTGTACTACAATTAACTTATAGACCATATCTTAAAAAAATACTCCGTTTAAAAGTTAGTTACTGTAACAAAAACTAAAAGCGATTTTTAGAAGCCGCGAAAGAACAGGGTCGAACTGAGCTTATTGGCCAATTCATCAATTGGAAGCCATTCAAGCATAAGATCAATAGCGCAGTTAGCTTGAGTAGTAGCCGTTTTGCTTTGAGTTTTGACTAAACCTTAACAATTTTTTGTAAGCTAAATCTTTCTCGATTCTCCGTGTCAACTTGCATGTTGGATTATTCCTTCCAGTTGGTTTTGTATAATGCTCCGCCGTATCAACGACCTTTCGGCTCGACCATTGTTTTTTTCCAAGCAAGAAACGAAGAGCCTACAATGAAAAGCGCCTGCCATACGAGTCACGCCTGATTCGACCCTGTGCTGCTGCTGTTATCCATCTGTATTCCGGAGCCCAGACATACACGGCGTGGCAGCGTGAAACCAATGGAAACTCTTTTTTTTTTTTTTTTTGCCATGGATGGCATGGTGCGGTGCCGTCGCAATTACCCGATACCTACGGTCGCATCGCATCGACGCGTTTTCGGGCTCGCTTTGTTTGCTTGTCCGCCGGAGATTCCACGCTGTGTCGGCCACTGCCAGCGGCAGCCGTCGCCTGAACATTCGTGTTCACCGCTCTTCATGCCGACCACACGAACATGGTTTTTCTGTTCCTTTTTCTCATCTTTCTCGTGTTCTCATCAACATGACTAAGATCCAGAACACGAGAAAAATACGAGGGAGATGAGGGAGTACTCTAGATCTTCACACGTCGACAAGAACATAAGAGGATAGAGAGAAGGAAACAGAAGCCGCGTTTGGATCACGCCGGCTCGTGTTGCGACTAGAGACCTGCATCTGCTGCTAGTACTGGTACTGTGCTGTTGACCCTTGAATCCATGCATGCCGCACGCAGTTTTGGCTTGGGAAACCGAGAGCTCGCCACGGGTGGTACGAGGCTGCTGCTCGTGAGGTTGTGCCTGCTTTACACCTCGGGTACTCAGGGGCCTAGTTTGGCAGCCTTGGGGTCGTGACTTGCTCTTTGACGATTTCGATGTAGCTTCACTCGACGATCTCATCTCAAAGCTTTGGACGGGCAAGCGAAACAACGCATGAACCCGGGAGAGTCGTGTCGATGCTCCAACTCCAAGCAGCCCCGTCTGGAAAGACAAGCCCATGGCGGCCTTGTTCTGTCGTTCACAGTCCTCCAAAGCGTCCGCTGAATGCCGCGTGGGCCAAAACCGTTGCCCCGCACGAGCTGCCAACCAGCCCAATTCCACCTCACTTCGCTCCCGTGCGGCGAAACAGCCCGCGACGTCCGACTAGCGGTTGGCACAGCCGCCCCCCTCCCGCGTGCACGGCCGAACAGCGGGGTCTGCTTTTATTTTTAATTTCGTCTTAGCACTTTTAAGGTCTATTCTTTACGACTTCTAAAAATCGTTTTTGATTTTTGCTATAGTAACTAACTTTTAACACAGAGTATTTTTTAAAGATAGGATCTACAAGTTAATTGTAGTACACGTTAAAAAACTAATATCTATACCATAAAAAAATCGCAAGCAAGTATCTCTCTTTCTGCAATCTCTGTCATAAACAGCTAAAAATCCATCAGCTGCAGCCAAAAAGAACAGGCCCTTAGTGTAACTTGCTTTTGAATTGATTATGAGAAAGAATACAAAGTAACATAAATTCACGTATAAATTTGACCGATATAAATGAAGTTGCTACAATATGTACTACAATTTATTTATAGATTCTGTCTTACAAAATTACTATATTTAAAAGCTAGCTTCTGTAAAAAAATTAAAAATCAGTTTTTAAAAGCTAACTAGAAAAGACCAGACTCAGTTCCGCGCCGCGCCCGCCATTAGCCAGCCTGCTGTTCGGCGGCCACCAAATAGCCACGGCGTGCGGCCGAACAGCGCCTCTCGTCCACGCAGACCATCAACGGCCCGCGCCCGCCGCAGACTCCGCCCATCGGCCTGCGTACGTGTGCAACCTCATCACCCCGCCCCTCTCTCCTGTCCCCCGCAGACGGCAGGGCCGCACACAGGCCGTCCGCGCAGGCCTAAATAGGAGCCAACGGGCCAAGAAAAATGTTTCTATACTTTCTGATAAAAACACAAACTTGGGTTGGAGTGGCCCTTATCCGGGTTCTGGGCAGCAAACCTAGATCAGGGTTTTGGTCCCATACTCCCATGGGAGCAATGGGCTAGCCTCGGCGTTGGGCCACTGGTTCGTTGGGCCGGAATTGGCTCTATCTGATCTTGGACTATATTGGTTAAAACTTTGCCCGGTCCCAAACTTGGGCTTTCGGCCTGGCCTAAATGCTTACATCTATGTTTCACTTGTGGGTAAGTTTCGCAAAAGCCTAGGTTTTGAGACAAAGGTCACGCAAAATCTCAGATTTTACAATTTTTTCAAGTAACCTAGTTTTAGGGCAAAAGTTTCAAAAAAATCACGGGAACATCACATGGCCATCCATTTTGCTCCGAGATTATGTAGGATAGAGGTGCATAATAAAAATGCATAGTATTTTTGAGTATATGTACACATTGGTGGCCCTGTACTACGCCCATATACGTCGCGCTCTCTACTGTCATTCTCACCCTCCCTCTCCTGCACGGCAGTAGAGACGACAACGACCGAGGAGGCGACGGCACGGCGAGCCCTCCCTGGTCCACCAACGTGCGCATATACTCAAATACAATGTATTGGATGACCCAGGTGGTGTACATGGTATTTTTTTGAAACATTTTGCCCCAAAACTTAGGGTTTCTTGAAAAATGATAAAACGTGTTGTGTTTTCTTTGCACCAAAACCTGGGGTCTCCTGAAATTTACTCTTCACTCATTGATTGGTAGTCATTGACTGCACATCTAAACCTTCACAAATCAATTATTTTTATCACCTTTGCCCCCCTTTATATATGTCACCACTTTCTTCCATTTGAGAACCACAACATCGGGCGAGTTGCGACTATGTGCACAACGGTAGGGTACTAGTAGCGGTAGCGACCTGGTCACGATAGAGGGATAGCGTGGATTGTGCCATCACGAAACATAGGTAGTGAAGTGGCTATTGGAGAAAAATGGCAACATGCAACAACATCGAGACAAGACGACGCACAACGTACGACGCATCAACGACAACAGTGAGGATGCTTTGCCCATATCAACAACATGGCTAATGCATCATATGACCCGCAACAAGGGATGTGGTTCGCTGCCAATTTGAGCATCTACTTGCACCCCATGGTAATATTTTTTTTCCATTTGCCCCCTCGTTCCCTGCCTCTCCCTCTTACCTCTCCTTTCTGTCTCCGTTTTAGATATATATGGCCCCTAGTCGGCGTGGTGAGGAGAGGAGGACCACCAGTCCACCACCAGGTCCTCTGAGTAGTAGTACGGCTAGTTTAGTTTTCTTCTGGTTTTCTTATGAGTGTTTCTTGTCCTCTCCCTTGACACGGTGGTAGTGTGGGTTTTCTTTCCTGACACCTAGGGGCAAACCAGCAATGGACCACGCCCCCGGCTGGGCCAAGCCAGCTCTTCTTGGGCTAAGCCCTCATCTCTTTGTATTTTTCGTAAATTTTTTAGGGGTCTTCATCGGTTTTTGTCCTAGGATCAAGGATAAAGCACTGGCAACCCTAGGCCTTGATCCACCCCTGCTAGCACCGATGTCCATGTCACTCTCTCCTCATCCTAAATAAGTTGCATTCCATAGTGGCGTCTATCGCCTTTGCTTTGGTGTTTATCACCTTCCCCTCTTCCTACTCTTCCCCTTTCGTTCTATTTTCCCCTAATCGAGAGGTAATCCTTACAATTCCTAGCAAATATCAACTTCATCCCGAGATTTGGCCATCAAATGGCCTTGCAAATTGATTCTTAATATCGACTCCTTTTCTCCCCTAAAACCTTCTTTGCCAGCGATGTCAACCCTACTTACCTCCTTCTCTAGCTTGTCCTATAGAGGAGGCTCACAGTGGCTTTGGTGCCTAGAGCATCGAAGTTGGCTACGGGCGGTACCTCGTGAGCTACGCTCTTGGCCAAAACTATAATTAGATTCTTGCTGGTCATCATCAACATCTCTACCAACTTTGTCAAGTTCACGCTGATCGCCATCTACGACTTTGACATCTTAGTCAGGTTTGCCCTTACCACCTTCACCATCTTCGGTGAAGATCACTGCTGCTCAAGCGTTGTGCGCAAGAAGAACAAACACCAACCTTGAAGGGCTTAGTTGTAATTCTCTTTCAATTTTCCTGTCTTCTATGTAAGACTAGGGACTTTGCAATGCTTGTTCTCATAACATATGTCATGGATTACATTGGTTAAGTAAATGCATGGTGTTATAGCGAGTTTTATTTCTTTTGTACCCTCAAATTGAAGTTGAAAGATTCATATTTGGTAGGTACTAAAGTAGGTCATTGTATCTATCTTTTTTTTTTGTAGATTCTAGGGCATTATAGCAGTCCAATTCTAACAATCCACCTTTGATTAATTGGTCAAAAGTGTTATTAATGTAGTGTAGTGTAGCTCTCTTCATTACTAATACTACTCATAGCATTAGATAAAATTCATTTTATAGGAAAAATTCCTCACCTATTTAAAAGAAAGAGATTTGGTCTAGATTCAATTCAAATTTAAATGTACATGGACTCGGTCCAAAGACCCAGGCCCACATGTCAATGTCTCCACCCCTTTTTTCTTAGAAAAATAATTCGACCAAAATTTAAAAATACTGTGCTGACATCTTAAATTCCTTTTCCTTTACAAATATAAATCCAAAAATTTTAATTAATTATTCTTTTATTTTTTAGTTTTAAAACTTCTAAGAGCCCATTCCCCTCCATCCTAGCTCCAAATGAGCCCATTCTTTTTTCTAAATTCATTTAAAATCTCAATCTATCTAGTTCTACCTTTGTTTTAAGTTTTGGAGTTTATTTGAATTTAGTTTGTTATGACTATTTTCACATATAGACTACGGCGTTTCCAAGGAGTACTTGATCACCGACGAATCTTACCAATTCACGGAGTACACCTTGACCATGTTGATTCTAGTTTATAAATAAAATTATATTGTTTTAAAGAATTTTTCATATTTATATTTATTCAATGTATTTTAATTCTAATTTTAAAGAATTACTTAATACCTACTTGTTATGACCACATGTGACATTGATCACCATAATAGCTTGTCATATTAGAATAAAACTTTAGTTAGTACACTAGTATTAGCTGAAAAACTTTGTAGGAATGCTTAGACATGATTAGAAATAATTATAGGCTTAGCGAAACTTTTTCACATAATATGACGATTACTAAATGTATTCTCGAATTTGGTGAGTCAAAAAAGTGTATGAAATATTTGAAAATAAAACTAAAAATATGGTTTAGATTTAGGCAAGTAGTTAGGCGATAGGTGCTTGGCACAAGGGGTATGTAGAAAGTCTTGCTAAGTTAAGTAAGAACCGATCTGTAAGCTACTGTTATAAAGACAAATCGTAATACCATAATTTTGGTATGGGACAAACATAACTAACTAACTAGTAAGTTGCCCGTGCGTTGCAACGAAAAACCAAATAAAAGTGATGCATACTATCAAATATGATCTCTAACTGAATAATAAATATCAACCTTTTTTTACGTCATCATATATCAAACAAAACATCCTCCCCTCCCTCCTCCGCCGCCGCGTCGTCCTCGCCTCCTCCCCTCCCCCCGCGCTGTCGAAAGATGTTTTACCACATGCCTTCAAATGCATAATGTTAATAAAAAAAGTTTTGATGCCCATGTAAGAGTGAGTCCCCAGTTGCGCAAAGTGTGATACTTGCATTGACGAACAGACCCAAACAGGTCAAACTTTTCACCTTTATCTACTTATCTACACATTCAAACAATATGTCTGTCTAGCAAAATACACAGCACATTGCATAGCTGCATGACTACATCAACTGTATTAATTCAATAAAGAACATTGAGTTTTGTATGTACATAAACAAAGGTGTTTGACAAAAGGATATCCAATATCTGAGTCGATAACATTTGCTCAAACACAACAAATTATTGTATAAGCATCATAGACCAATGAAAGGACGAATATGGTTTGCTTGACTCAAAGCCCCCTCAGAAGGGGGAAAGGAAAAACGATCATGAAAGGTCCCCGAGACTAAATACATATTCAATTATTCATAAAGGATAAAGAAAATAACTTCATGTTACAGTTATCATGCATAGGCATCTGCACTCCGAATTTTAGTTGGAGGTGGTAAATAGCAGTTGACATGGTGGCAACACTAATAATAGACACAAGAGTGTACAAACCATAAATAGGCACACAAGAGTGTATACCTAGCAGGAACTGTACTTAATGTGTTTTATGTCTCTCAACAAACTAATTGTGATCATCTTTAACTCACTTAAATCAAGTTTATTTGGCAAAGGAGAAGTAAATGAACAACGATTGAGATGAGAGAGGAGCGTACTTTGTAATGTCTGCAGTGTCTCTTTGAGCTTGTAACATTTTCAGCTGACAAAAAGCACGAAAGAGATTACATAAATTACATTGAGAAGCAGCGTATATTCCCATACATAACTGTAATGACTAACGATGCCACATTAAAACAATTCTCATGAAACACAAGGTTGCCCTTTAACACATGCAGTGATTGACTATGTTCTTCATTTCTTCTAAATTAGAAATAGATTATTTCTTATGTTCTCTTATTAGTTCATGCGATGAATTATATAGATATAGAGGCATTGAATGTATCTTGTCATTAATCAAAAGTTTATCCAACTTCATGCAAGCCAACTATCCAGGTACCAATTCGATAAGGGTATAATCAAAGATCTTCCTTTTTTGCTTCCCCGGATTTTACCACCAACCCGTTGAGTCACTCAAGCTAAGACGGACTCAAGTTCCCATGATAAAGAGAACTACAGGAGGTATGATCAGACATAGAACTAATCTAAACCCCGTTTGATAAGAAAAGAACACTAAACAATATCGTGCATACCAGCTCCACCCGAGATAGCACCTCTAGCACCCTGAATAAGGTATACCATTTTTAGACAAGTGCTACATCATAAAGCACACAAGCTAAACAATCTAACAACTGATTGGCACTTACTCCCTATGCATAAATCTTCCTAGCCCCTTCCAGCTGCGACATCTCCCTATCAAAGGTATTCGCCATCTCCAATACCTCCGGTGTGCTCACGAAGCGCACGAATCTTCAAGCAAAAGCCAACCAAAAACCTATCAAAATTCAATCTTTTCGACACCACCAACTCGAAAAACACAACATAAGCCATATCAAGAAACCTCTCGAGAGCCACGCGACATGCCGCTCCAGTGCGGCGGATCGCCGTGGCGGCAAGAATGGGCATTGCTGCTCCTCTCCTCCGCAGCCCGCAGGTTTGCCACGAACGGCTTCACTGACCTCGACGCGATCTTCTCCGTCCGCCCATTGCCGGACACCACCAGCTCGCACTTGCGTAGAGACCCAAAGGCACCACCTTTAGCCCACAAGAACAGCACGAACCCACAAAAAATGCGAGATTGTTCTCTTCCTAGTTCCCAGCTTCCTCACCGGGAGCGGGGGGGGGAGCTGAAAGAGCACGAAGTCGAGCAGCGCGTCGAGCTCCATGGCATCGCCACCACTGCCGCCGCCGCTAGCGATGTCGGATCTGGTGGATCCCAGACAAGACCAGCTCCTTCCTTCCCTGGAACCGCCCAAGAAAGGTCGGGGAGGAGGCGGCGCGGGGTGGGGAGGAGGAGGAGGCGGCGGAGCGGAGTGGGAGGGAGGGGAGGAGGTGGCGCGCAGGGTGGGGAGGAGAGGTCTGCACAATATGGCGCCCTCACGCTGCGCCGGGAGGAAGGCGGCCGGGCCAACGACGAGGACACGGGTGCGGCGCCAGCGAGCACGGACGGGCGCGTGGACGATAGCATGCTGACCACCTTAGACCAGCCACGCTCTGACACGACGATCTTCCCGGACGGCGCGGTGGGCGGCGATGAGGAGGAGGCGAAGGGGAGGAGGGAGCGGCGAGGATCTCGGGAGGAGGAGGCGGGCCCGGCGGCGGATCCGGCACTGGGCGCGGGGAGAGGGGAGGGCGGCGTGGGCGGCGGGAGAGGGGAGGAGGAGGAGGCGGCGGGGAGGGGCGACGGGGAGGCCGGGAGGGGAAGGGGCGGGGGGGAGGGAGGAGGCGGGGCCGCGGGGAGAGGAGGAGGCGGCCGTGCGGAGGTAGGGGAGAGGAGGACGGGGAGCAAGGGGAGGCGGTGGCGGGGGCCGTGTAGAGGCAAGGGGAGAGGGAGGACGGGGGGAGCGAGGGGGAGGCGGCTGGGGGGCACTGTGTGGGAGAGCGAGGGGGCGGGTAGAGGAGGGGGGAGCGAGGGGGAGGCGCGGGGTGGGGACGGTCTAGATTTTATCACATAATCAGATCGAATGGCTAAAAAATAAGGGCTAAAAAATAAGGGAGGACTCATCAACCACCAACTCCTTCTTTTATAATAGTAAAGATTTGCGAGGTCCCAATCTGAGTCGCATTATAGGTTGAATGTGAGCGTGACGTAGACCGTGAGAAGTCTCAATATGGCATAAGAAGGGGTCCGATCTAGTGGATTCTTTATTAGGATAAAACCTTAGCAAAAACGTGACCAGGTTGATAATTTTGCACTGTAAAAACTTTATGATAATTACTTAGTCATACGCCTAAAGAAGCGTGTGATGACCGACCATATAAGTTAATTACTTCTTGTGGGTAAAATTGTGCCATCTCTATAGAGTGTATAAACTATCCTAGATAGCCATGACCATTGTCATAGTCATGCCGAGTAAAATTTTTCAAAAATCGGTGAGAAAAGATGGTCCAAGTGAGATGTTTATGGTTAGGTTAGTGTGGGGGATAGACATACACTAATTATATTATTTGATTAAAATATTATTTTTTACTTATTGTATTAAATTCATCAATTTACTTCCATTTATTGTATTTGTTCAAATTTAGCTTTATGCTCAAATAACCCTATTATGCTTTCACTTGTTACCATTATATTAATAATGTATTTTCCCATGTAACTTGTGGAGTACATTTTTGTGCTCATTCTTGGTTAATTCTGTTGTCCAGAGGAGGACATCTTCGACTATAGTGAGGTTAATAATGAGTAGGCCGCATCCTACAGTCATTTGTCTGTGGGCAGATTGGATGGGCTTTTTCTGCTTTGATTTTTTTCTTCCGCTGTTTATATTTAAATTTGGATTATGGGCCATTGATGTAAACTTTAGCCATTAGACTCATATTTAGTTAATTAATAAATATCATTATGGTTAATATTTATCTTTGTTATTCACTGTGTGCATTAGTTGATCTCGGACTAATGTGATATACACAAAGGATCCAGAGGTGTTGCTCCTGGGTCTGACATGTATTGGCATGGAGCACGTTGATGATGCCAGCGAGGAAGATGGGAAGCGGAGCACCTTGCTACAATGTGTATCAGCCTAGAGCACCTTGGCAATGCTGGTGAGAAAGAATATGGGCAATAGAGCACCTTGGAGCATGAGGTGTACCAGCCCAGAGCACCTTGGTGATGCTAGTGAGAAAGAAGATGGGCAGTGGAGCACCTTGGTAGTGAGGTGTACTGGGCTGAAGCACCTTGGCGATGCAGCGAGAAAGAAGATGGGGCCGGAGCACCTCGGTGCATGGTGTATCGACACGGAGCACCTTGGCGCCGTTGATGAGAAAGAAGATGGGTGACAAAGCACCTCAACAGCGAGGTGTACCGGCCCAGAGCACCTTGGCGACGCCAGCGAGAAAGAAGATGGGTGGCAGAGCACCTCAGTGGTGAGGTGTACCGGCTCGAAGCACCTTGGTGACGTCGGCGAGAAAGAAGATGGGTGGCGTAGCACTTTGGTGGCGAGGTGTACCAGCTCGAAGAACCTTGGCTGAGGATCGGAGTTGAGAAAGAAGTACATATACCGAGAGGATTAGATTATGTACCTCGACTTGTGGTGGATTTGGAGGTGTACCTCGAGGTCACCGATGAAGTGGACGGTACCATGGAGGTCACATATACACTGTTGAGGAATAACCCTGTCATCGATGTGCGTTGGAGCTGAGGGCAGGAGTGGATTGGAGTAGTACATGGCGTGGTGCACCAGCGCAGAGCACCTCGGCGACAGCGATGACCAAGTGATGAACCTTGACATTGTGGTTGGAGCACCTCGGGGACAATGACTAGATCTGGGATTCCTCGATGGATCTGGAGTGGGACACCCTCCTCGCCGCGCCTTGAGGACATCGTTGCCACCCAGAATGGATTGGGGTTGCACGTAAGCGCATGGAGAGGTCAGATCTGGCGTATGGGTGGGTGTAGCATTGACATGCTGAGGAGACACATGGTAGTATATGCACCGACAGCGGGACGAGGAAGATGGTGACAGCGGGGTTAGGGAGGGTCGGATTCGACAGCGGTAGTGTCGGATCCATCGCCAACGGCGGCGTGGAAGGTCGGATCCGGCACCAGAAGACCTTGGTAGTGCAAGTGCACGTCACGCCGAACCGGATCTGCAGGTCACTGGGTGCGGTGACGCGTCCTCGTTGGCCGATGTTGAGGAAGAATCGTCGTGGCCTCACCGCCTGGGTCCACTGCGTCGCTTAATTGGAACCCTCGTTGACCGCCACAGCGCATACTCCATCTTTAGAGTTGACGAAGAAGCCACCGCGAATGCTCGATGGCCGCCGGATCACGTGAGGCGACTGCTCCACCATCTAGATCAAAGGGAGAGAGAGAATGAGACAGATGGGGAGAGACGAGGACGTGTGGGAGGTAAAAGAATGCATATGGGTCCTATGTGTACTATGCTTATGACATTTCTCTTTCTAATTACCTGATTAAAAAAGTTAAAAAACAGTGAAAATAATTTTTAGCACATATCTCTATAAACCAATAGACAACTTAGATTGTTGGTGCATATGAACCGAGGTTCCTATTCTTTTCTTGTTTTATATGGACCGTACTATAAACCATGCAAGATATTATCCAACTAATGTTACATATTTAACACCACCTATTTTTAGTCGCGGAATCTAAATTTCAATGGTTGCAAGTAGCACATATAGATGCGAATCAACACATTCCAAAAATCAAATAGACCCTTGCCAACGGATTTTGGACGAAGTAGCGAGGATATGAAAGATATCCATCCACGTCACGACTCATTTTTTAGCATCCATAGCGGTTGATCACCGTCGGAAATTCGGAACCTACTGTTGAGAAATAATATACAGATCGATGAACGGCAATACAATATCCAATGCAATCATGAGAGAAATCCAATCCAATAGCACACGCAAGATACAGAGAATAGAGAATCAGAGTGTAATCTTTATTGATCATCGATTGTCTTTACATGGCACAAAGCCCTCTATTTATAGAATAGAAAGCAGGGGTAGTTTAGGTATTTGCCCATCACTCAATAGTTTCGTAACACTCCCCCTTGGGCGAATACCTCGGTATGCACATGCCTCATCAAAAACTCTTTCCAAAAACCCAGTGGGAAAAAAGGGATAGAGAAAAGAGTACATTGCATCCGTTGCCTGCGGCACTTGTTGCATCATTAAAAACCTTACGTGAGAAAACTTCAGGAACAACTCACAAAGAAAAATAGTGCAACATTTAGATCTTCAGGATCATGTAAGTCTTCTGGCTTTACATATAGGCTATGGTTCAGGGATTCGCTCCCCCTGAACCTTGTAATTCTCAAGTCGTCTCATACCAATGCCTCAAACGCACTACGGAAGCTAGAAACGTGAGAGATTTTGTGAATAAATATGTTAAATTATCATAAGACTTACCTTGATATCTTCCTCTTCGTTCTTCCGGAGCTCGTGAGAATAAAGAATTTAGGAGTAATATACTTCATGATATTACTCTTAACATAGCCCATTTGCATTTATGTGACACAAGCGACATTATCTTCATAGATAATAGTGGGTCTGTAATGGTGCTCACACCACATGACTTACGGATGTGGGTAATTATTCGCCTAAGCCAAATACATTCTCGTGAGGCTTCATACCACGATATGCATATGCCTCATTAAAAACTCCTTCCAAAACCCAGTGGGAAAAAAGGAATAGAGAAAAGAGTACATAGCACACGTTAAAATTGTGTTACGCTTGTTGCCTCATTAAAAACCCTTTAAGCAAGAAAACCCAAGGAAAAACTTAATAAGGGAAAAGAGTACAACGCATATCTTGAGATTTGCAATACTTATCTTCGGGATTTATAAACTATCTTTATGATGTATTATGATCTTCAAGACATTTATCATGTCCATCGATTGGACTTATATCGATAGGTGATAAAACCTTCAAGGTCATAATCATCAAGTCAATACCTTCTGGGTTTGACTAAAGTCAAGATTTTCTAAATCTTATGCATTACTATAAAGTTTAGCATATGCTCCCCCTGAAGACCACTTCCGGTGAAGTCTTATTGTTCCACTGCTTTTAATACATTTTAAGAAATGAATATAGGCTAATATATTTATCCTAATCAGGATATGGGGATTAATTAATTACAATGTCACATTTCTTCAGGATGTGACTTATTAAAACTTTTCAGGTTCTTTAACATTTAGCAACCATCTCTGAGTAGTACCATATGACCAAACGTCTGTTCTATGGAGCTCATAGCATAGTCATACTACCACAGAGTCAATGTAACCAGTCTTAATCTTTGGCACTCAGGGGATTAATAAATGTGCCATTAACACCAATATATGGTACCTTCATGGTAATAAAGGATATTGCCACTCCATCGACACCGTAAGAGATACACTTTATATGTGCTTGTTTGGTGAACTTCGGTTCTCGGTATCCTTATTCCATTTCTTGTGTCTTGGATGGGTCCTTATCCACTTCTAAGGATTGTATAATCGTTGATGTATTTTCAATCAACTGATGATTTATTTTCTCTTCAGGGAAAGACTTTCTCTCCTAGGAGATACTCTTTCTTTATGTAAGAGTTTATCAGGTATGAGTTTTGTATACATATGTATACATGTTACAACTTACTTTCTTATTAAAATACCAAGTCCTTCAGGGATCGAACTTTGGGTTCCTTCAGGGATCCCATCAAGGATCGTCAGAATCCGATAACTGCATATCTCATTCATGTCATCTGCCAGAGTTATTATATAATGGAACATTATTTCGTTTATAATAGGAGAATATTGATCTCTACAGGGATCTTGGAACCATCGCTTTCACCACCTCATTATTTTATAATGACCCATCAAGTCTGGACGAATCGTTCCAAGACTTTTATCTGCGATTATGGTTCAGCCTCAATTGCTTTCTATCATTTCGACCCGATATGAACACTTTAGATGTTCGGCCATGGACTTTGGTTCCGGATTGTTCTCATGTGAGAAACTTTTAGCAATTTTAGAGGCAAACTAGTTGTCGACAACTTTTCTCCGAATATCCTCATAATTGACTGTCTTTCAATATTAACCAAAACTTCGTCATTTCCCAAAAGGAAGTTTCTTGGTTGTTCCGTCTTTCCTGAATTGTAATATGCGCGTTTAATTTCTGGATTTTCATCTCCGTGATGAGCCTCTTCATGAGGTATTTCACCTTCGGGATGAATTCTCTTCGGAGTATTCAAGGAGTGTTTAATGATTATTTTGACTAGTGTCACGGACCTTAGATCCACAAAGGCCCTGTAGAGTTTAGGTCAGCGACCAATAAGTCAATTTTGCAAAAATGGAAATACTATTCAACCCGGGGTATTCCAAACTTAGCGACATATTTACTTCAAGTAAATACTATATAACTCCTTCATGCAATGAGCAAGTAAATCTGCGATCTCCCGCTTCACGGCGTGCAGAGTATCAGCTAAACTTATATTTAGCTTAATTAGTGCGTGAACAATGTAGTAAAGATCTTTCTTCAGAAAAATATGTCGGCATTCAAATGTTTTGGGCATTACTCTCCCCCTAATGCCGAGATGTGATCTTGCTTAATAGCATACTTTAAAATCCCCTCAGTATGCTGCGGTGGTGTTGTCATATGGGAAATGATTGGTCTCATAATACGCACTAATCCTTGATTGGGGTTTCTTTTCTTAATGCAGTGAGCTAGATATTTATTAATGCAAAGGGCATGGATAAGCTGCGCATCTCTACTTCCAGTAGATTATCCCAAATATATGTTGGGTTATTAATCTGCAATAACAGAAATATTCTAGCTTCTTATATTGCCCAATATTATGATCTAATTTCTCATATTTCTGACTTTAAATTTAGATCGCATAAAACTTCAAGTTTTATGTTATTGTAACATGCATTATGCTTTGACAACATAAAGTACATCTTCAGGATGTTGGCAAAAGTATGAATATAACACTATCACATAAAACACGTCTGACGATTAATCTACATGGAATATATTTATATATATTCTGCTGGAATATACATCTAGTTTAACCTCCTAGATAGAATAATTATTCTTCAGGAATATATGTGATTAATTCGGGAGGTAATTTATATGCCTGTTACAATTTATAATGTTAACTGAATATGACATATTTAGATCATTCGGGATCATTAATATCCAATAGATCGTCTAGTATTTTGAGATTTATATTTGCTTCAGGCAAATGGTTATAGTTTCCAGTGGTATATGTGCGGTAGCTTCATGCTGCCGTCTAATACCCATGTATGTGGTCGCATGCTGGCGACTAGTATATTACTGGAGACAAATCAATTACCCTTTGAGGGTTATAATGTTTTGTCAATAGTGGATAATAGGTTTAAATATCTCTCAAATTTACAGCTTCAGGCTTGTTCGCTTCTGCATGTGACCTAAGATATGCCTTGGAGGTTCCAATATTCCTCATATGCCCAATTCCTCTCCCTATTCACGCCAACCACAAAAATTCCAAGTGATAGCATATGCTTCTGGCATTTACTTCGAATTAACTCAAAGCTTTTAGCAATAAGTTATTATTATACTACTTCAAGAGTATAATTTGCATTGGCGTGAAAACAATACACATTCTGTAAAATAGAATATGGGGGTTGTATATAGACTTCTAGTCTTTGGGGTTTATCGCGTTGTCTAGTCGAGATGATCCTTCTGGATTTTAACATTTGACTAGATTCCTTGTGTCTTCAAGAGGGACACATTTTCTATTGCCATCGGGGCAATAATGATTTGAGGCATATCATTCCAATGAAATATCAGGCATAGTATTTTACAAATATTATTCCATGCATTATTAATTAATCTTACTTCAGGTAAGATATGCTGCTGGCAAAGTGTTCTATTAAGTAATTGTTCAGCAGGGGTAAGGTTTTAATAGAACATCTTAGACTAAATATTTATGGTATCTGGGAGAGTAATTATCAAATGTATAATTTTAGCAAAAGATAAGATGTGCTCTTCATGAGCAAGAACAAGCTGACATGAGCTGTATTTTACAATTGATGCTACTCATGTAGGGAATTGACCTCTAAATAAGGCTAAGGGATAACTAGGAGAATGCTTCTGGTCTCCATGTTTGTGTACCGTAGGCATATTCTTACTAATGGATGCACCTGTTTATTGGTAACATACAAGTTACCTAAACTTAGTCTAAAAACAGTGTGGTGCAAGGCAAAGTAATACTCGCATACGGACTTCCGGTCCTACAAAGAGTAATAGATTCTGGCAAAGGGCCTTCAAGGCTACTAGTAATATTACAGAGTAGAGTAGAGTATAGCTCTGTAAACTTCAAGTTCAACAGTGGTATTACTTTATGCCAACAAAATAAGCCTAGGTGATACAGTTGCAGCCATTCAGGGCGTGCAAATATCCACTTAGGGATGTCCAATATCCTACAATATTCATGCAATTGTATATATATACTTACTTCTTGTAAGTAATCTGAAGTGCATGAGATGAGTGCAAAAGAGTAATAATTTACTTTTATCTATTCAGTAGATAAAGTATTATTTCCCAGATTTTCCTAGCAATCCTTTGGGATTATCTGATAATTATTAGGGTATTAAGCAATTTTTAGAATTACCAACCCATTAAATAAATCCCCAAAACACACATTGCTAGGAAATAAACCATAAAAGAAACATGATGCTTCCAAAATGTACTAAGTCTAAGGTTTCACAAATTTACGGAAGCTCATATACCTAAAAATCATATTTTTAGGATTTTCTAGAATATTTTCTAAATTTTCTAGCAATTTTGTAATTTGCTGCTAATTAATAACTAATATCCAAAATATTAAACAAGCAGCAAACAATATACTGAATAAAGTAATTCCAAAGCAAGAAATAGCATTGCCACAATATCATTTAGATAATCAGTAAAGCTGAAATAATCCAATAAATAAACATGTGAAATAAAGACTGTCTTCTGGACCAAATTGCTATTGTAACAAACTGTGGGGTCATATTGATCTGATTTAATTTCAGTTTCAATTGTATTGATCTAATTTATCCGAAGTATGGGGAGGTAAATGCAAAAACCATCGCGTACTTGTAATATCTAGAAAACTCTGAGGGCTTAATGCAAGAATCATGGTATATTGGAGATTTCCTGGAAACATAGGGGCCCTATTGCAAACTATGCAACCTTATCTCCTCCAACCAACCCGATGGGAGGTCAGGAGCTCCTCCATTTTTTCGGCCACAACGGTCACTTCTCCCCAAATCCCGGCCGCACCTCCTCCCCCCATTTCCGCAACCGCCTCCCCCTTCCCCAGTCGTGACTGCCGCTTTGCCTCCCCTCTTTTCGGATCGGCAGGTGGGCGAGGCATGCAGCTGCGCTGCGGGCGCATGCGGCGTGCAGCGCCGTTGCGAGTGCACGCAGCGGCGGCAGCGGCAGCGGCGCTCTGGTGCTCTCGTGGCGGCCCAAAGACGTGGCGGGCGCGCGCCGGCTACGGTGAGTGCGGGAGCAAGACACCTGCAACTGCGGCGGCGCGGCGTCAAAGAAGATCGCGAGTGCTCGGCGGCGCCCAAAGACGCGCGCGCGCGCGGCTGCGCCGCGCAGCCGCAGCGGCTGCCGCAGCTTCGATCAGGCGGCGGCCGCGTTCGGCGGTGCAGCGAGACGGCTTTGCTTCGCGGCGCCCGAATCGCGACCGGCGGCGGCGCCAGGATGCGGCGATCGCGGCGGCGGTAACTGCGATCCTCCGACGGAGGCGGTGGCGCGCGCGCAGATTCACGGCGGCGGCGGCTTCAGCGCGCAGGTGGTGGCGGCTCGGCACGAGATGGCGGCGGTTTCAACCCGCGCAATGGCGCGCGCCAGTAGCATAGAGGCGGCGGCCCCAAACCTAGCGCAGCGGCGGTGGCCAGCCGCGCGACGGTTCAGAGGTGCGCCGGGCGCAGCAAGGCGTGGCGCCACGACTATGTTCTAAAGAATATGCTAGGTACAATATGCGTGTGATTGAATCTGACTGTCAGAACATGGATTTCTCGGATTTATCTAGTATTGCTATGTGAGGCAATAGATAGTTCCTAGATAAAACTCATATACCATATGATTTTGATTCTGATGCACTGTTTCGATCCGATCTATAGCATTGCATTTACGGATCTAAAGGATTCAAGTACCACTCTACCAGTATAAACATTTTCTATGAGATTGATCACAACATTGTTACGGAATATAACTTCAATCTCGAATGGAAAAACCAGAACTGTAATGTATAGTGACTGAGTTGGAATTTGCATACCGTACGTCGTAGTAGAGACTCGTGCTGATAACGTGTTGAGAAATAATATACAGATCGATGAACGGCAATACAATATCCAATGCAATCATGAGAGAAATCCAATCCAATAGCACACGCAAGATACAGAGAATAGAGAATCAGAGTGTAATCTTTATTGATCATCGATTGTCTTTACATGGCACAAAGCCCTCTATTTATAGAATAGAAAGTAGGGATAGTTTAGGTATTTACCCATCACTCAATAGTTTCGTAACACCTACCACGTCACGACTCACGGTTTGTTGCAGATAGCCACGGAAAAACATAAGGGAGGCTCGGCTCGAGCACAAATAAAGACCGACCGGTTTCGGACACCTCACATTTCACCACCTCGCACCCGTCTCCATCTCCCAAATTCCTCCGAGGGATCCTCCACTCCTCCGCCTCGCTCCTCCATCTTCCGCCGCGTCCCGGTTGCGGATCCGATCAGGATCAGTGTCAACATGGTCAGTCCTCCCATCTCCCATCCTTTAGCGTCGCTTATTCGGTTAGGTTAGAGGAATCCGCGTTGTTCGACGTTTACTCGGGGTAGAGTTCTTGTAGGTCCGCGTGCGGTTCGATCCAACCCCTTTCCGGATCGCGGAATCCGCATACTTTTCTTTTTGATTCGTCGAATGGAGGGTTTTGTCTAATTATCGGCTTTTAGCTTTGGGTTATGACTTTTGGGCTCATCGTAAGAGAGTACTGAGAAATAGAAACTTATATGCGATTTTGACTGATATAAATAAATGCGTTATAATGTTACAATTAACATGTATATCTCGCTTTTAAAAAAAGACACTGGCGTCATTTTTTTATGGAAGAATATTCGTTCCAGAAGAATCTAGCTTTTTAAAAGGATATACTTTCGCAGTTTTTTCTAGCGAGCTATACATTTTTCTTGTTTATGTTTGTAGCCCTAGCGTAGATTTCATGAATATCGGTCAGAGGGATCCTGGTTGCGGTTTTTGTTGAAATGTTGCATAAAGATCCCTGTAGAAGTCTTGCTTAAAGGTCCATGTTTCTTGAATGTACATTTGGTTAGTGTTCTATGATGTTCCTCGCTTCGTGTAGTTTAAATTGTTGATTTTTTTGTGTTGTGCTTTATGCGTTCTCCCCATGCAATGTTTAGAAGATTTGTGGTGACGTGATTTGCATTGCTGGCTAGTGTCAGGTTTAGAATACCAGTGAGCCAGGGGTCGATTTTTCCGAGTTATGAATGATCTGCGCCAATTCTGGATGAGTTTTGCATTATATTTGCATGTCAATGCATGATTCTGCATTGTTTTTTTCGAAGAACTAGAAAATTCGACTGTGCATTTGCGTCAGTAGTATCGAACAATTTTGTTATCTATGAAGATTTTGATGCTTATCACTGTAGAATGCTTTTGACATTTCGATAGAGTATTAACTGACCCATGCAAATTGCGTGTGTGGTCTAGTCTTCTACGTGCGCTTCTATTATCACGACTTCTATATATGTTGCAGATAAGATCAAATGGTTAGGGATTAGTCTCAATTAGGGTCCACCAAATTGAGGGCTAAATGTTAATTCTTTTTATGAGAATATAGCAGATTTCTCTTTTTACTGTGAGCTTTTAACCACGCATCATCAGATTTTATCACATAACAGATAGAATAAAGGCAGTAAGGCACAAATTGTCATAATTCACCAAGTACACCTTGATTTTACATTTTTACTGGATTTAGTTATGGGTTAAACTTTCAATCCCTAGCTTGCTGGTTCCAGATCAGTTGTTTGCTTTTTTTAGGGAAAATGGAAACTTTATCCCCTAAACCCTTAGCGAATCGAACAAATTGCCAACCAAAATGAGAAACAAATTCAGGAAACGATTCAAGCCATCAGCAAATTAGGTGGCAAATTGGCACCAGTTAGCTGGTGATGGCACCATAGAGCTTTGTACCTTGATTAACCTTTGCTGAATAGCTGCAAATTTCGATGTATAAAATTACTGGCACTGAGTACAGAAATAGATTATGTTGAAAAATCTTGGTGTTATTTATTGTTCACTATACAATTATTAATAGTGGTTTAGCTCAGTGCCTTGATACTATGCAATATCATTGTGAGTCTTATTTCCTTGGTACACTATCCAAATTCAATTCTTCTTTGTTACTTTTCTTTAAATGTGTTGTTCTGTTGCATATTCTGGGATGAATTTTTGTTGATTATGGACAGACTACCTCGAGGCGCCTCGCTGGTAGGAAGATAGCACGATTTGAGAAGAATATCACTAAGAGGGGTTCTGTTCCGGAGACAGTCAAGAAAGGAAATGATTACCCTGTTGGACCTATTGTGCTAGGATTTTTTGTCTTCGTTGTTGTTGGGTCATGTAAGTTTCTACATTTGGGATGTTTTATAGTTGAGTTGCTGATCTTCTCACATACTCTTTAGTAGCAATTTAGTATATCTGTTTACCAACCAAAAGAGCTCTGAACATTTTGTTCCAATTATCTTAATCAAGTCAAACACAATCCCCACCTTAGTTTTTTGTATTGAAATCACAGTAACATGCCTATTGTTTTCGAGTGGTGTTTCTACATTTTTTCCAAAACTAAATTGTGCTAAACTGCTAATCTTAAAGTGGCAAGGTTATTAATGGGCTATTTAGTAGTTGCAATTTACACCTTGCTTTGCTTTAAAAATGCTGGATCCCTGCACTAATTGATTCCAAAAATGGCCTCACGGTTTACTCAGATGGGTTGGTGACAGCTAATGCTACCACCCATGGGCTTTAGGTGGTGATCATTTCGGTTTCAGCTTCTAGTTTCAGTTTTTTTTCACTATTCACTATACTATTCACTAACTCAACTACAGTAAAAAAAGACAGCTACAGTAAAAAAAAGCCAAAAGTCATCGCTAAAACGATCACCACCTTAGATGGCAGGCAGTAATTTCTTATGGGCATAACTTCTAAAAAATCTATAACTTTTGATTTACTTTTAGACTTTAGAAAATAAAAAAAATGGAAGGGCTACGGTTTTATGTCACCCAAGTTATACACTTATACGCTCGAAATGGATAGAAACAACCCTTCTCTTGATAAAATTGAACTAAGTGAGAACGAAAACCTTGTGGCTATTTCAGTCTTCATCATAGAATGGGCAGCAATTTTAATTTTCCAATTTTTTGGTCATAACTTTATGAACTTTTCTCCATGCAGCTCTCTTTCAGATCATCAGGACAGCCACAAGCGCTGGTATTTTCTGAGGAGAATGGTCGTCTGCTTATAGAGTTCCGTTAACTTCAGAAACAGGGTTGACATATGCAGCTGTTTGTCACTTTACAAAGACAAGTGTGGCATAGCTGGTACTCTATGATGTTATCGTTTACCATTGTACTGTGGGGAATTTAAGTTATACAGAGATCATATCTAATATACTGCCAATCTGTGTCACTCAGGTCATCGTAAAGGTTCCATCTTATATCCGGTTATTGTTTGTGTTAGATTTGGATGTGTCTAATTTAGTTTTAGTCATGGCGGGTTCTGTTCTTCTGCAACCTATTGACACATATAACTCGCAATGGATTATAGGGTGCTGTCCTCTTGCAACAACCATTTCGATTTTGCCCCAATTCATTTAAGTATACAGGTTGAGCTTGAAGCTGTTGTAAGCTTCGTTTTCGCCAAACTAGCTACTTCTATGGGTGCACGTGCGGGAAATACTATGTAGTCTAGGTTCAATTAGCATGCTCCTGATCAAGGTAGCATTGAGTACGGTCAACATGACAAGATTAGTCCCCAAAGTAGCAACACGTGTGTGTAATCTACTTTTGCCGCGATGGCCAGAGTACAGTGATACATTTTTACGTCTTATGAGACAAAGTAGGGCTGTAAAAAAAAACTTAAGACTCGCGAGCTACTTAAGTTTGGTTTATTCTAGATTCGATTTGAGTTTGGCTTGAGCTTCAAACGAGCTGAATTTGAGCCTGATCTCAAGCTCGCGTGCTTCAACAAGTTGAGCTCGAATAGCTCGCGAGTTTGAGATATTTTTTCATCATCCTATAGGTAGTAGCAGCCTACTCAGCACTCACTTCGGCTCCGTCCGCCTCCTGCCCTCCTAGTCCCCCGACTCCCCCTGTCCCTCGGTCCCCCTGGCCCCGACCCCCCGATCCCCCTCCTCTCACCCCCCACCACCCCTCCTCGCCCCCGCCACCGCCACCTCCTCTCCCTCCCCCACTGCCCCTCCTTCCCCCATCCGACGCCTCTCCTCTCCCCCCGCCGTCCCTCCTCTCCCCCGCTGCCGCCGCCCCTCCTCGACCTTCTGGCGCCGCCCCCCGCTTCCTCTACCCGAATCTGATCGAATGCAGCTAGATCCATGGCCGACCCGCCCCTACAACTCGGTACACCCTCCTCGACCTTCGAGCGCCGCCCCCAACCACCACCAAGTACTCCCTTAGTCCCTCTCTACTCTCGTCACCGAGTCTACACGAGTCGAACTCGAGTTTTGTCCGAGCCGAGCTCGAGCCCAGCTTAAAGCTCGATGTCAATCTCAAGCTCGCTCGAGCTCGGCTCGAGTTTCTACCGAGCTCAAGTTTGCCAGATCAAGTTCGTTCAAACTTAGCTCGTTTACAGCCCTAAAATAGAGCATAACGACAGCAAAGTATGTACCTTATGTAGTGATTATTGTCAAAGGCTCAAAGCTATCCCAGAGAGAGCGCGCTATCCCAGAGGTTCGAATTCCATCTTCCAAACCCAAGTTCGCCATCTTTGTCACCGAGGACGCCAGGTATTCCCCGAGTGATGCCGACGGTGAATAGTGTGGACAGATTTACCCTGCAGAAATTAATCGGAGAGCAGATCGCAGCGTGGAGATTATTTCGTACTTAAGCCAGGTATATATTTCTTCTTGCTGATTGAACTGTCTTGAGATCGTTCATGTGTTCTTCCCCCTTTTTCCTTTCCTTCATTTTTTTGCATCTGCAAATTCCTATTCAGTTCTGTAGAAAAATGTGACGACCTGTGCACTATCTTACGTAATGTCACTAGGTTGTGATTATTACCCGATAAAACAGAATAAATTAATTCATGTTTTATTGAATAATAAGCTATATCAAAGTATTACAACACAACAATAGCTGAGACAGTGCAATATTATTATAATAACATTGCCACGTAGGGCTACAATCTATATTAGGCTACACAATTCTGCTCAAATATTACAACACTTATAAATAAAAATAATACCAACCAATAATTATATAAGACGAAAACTAGTAGATAGCGACACGCTAATATACTTGTATTCATGTAAATGGCTATCGGCTGCCGCTACTCATACGCGTCGTATTGCAGGCCAATTTAATGCCGCTACAAAGAACCAATCCTCCTCTGCTGATGCCACACACGCCCACACCTACAAGTCTGTACCAGTGAAGATGCGATTTCCCCCCTGCAAATTCATTACCTTGTGTCATCATAGATTCATAGTCTCTCTCACACAAACACTGACAAACTTGTAACAGAAATAAAATCTACCCAGCAACGTTTGGAGAATACACCTCTCAAGAGTTGAGCAAAGAATTCACTATTACTGTATTCAGAACCTATTTGAGGATTTATTATCTAATCGCAAGTCCTAAAAAGAATCTAATTGCAGCTCATCGGCAAGACACCGCTGCCGTGCTCTCGAGGCCTGCCGCCTTGCGCTTCGCCTCATCTTTGCGCATGCAGCCATGAAGGACTCGGTCGACGCCCTTAGCATGAGGTATGGCATCCAGAAGGAGTTCACGCTGGCTACCGGCTTGCGTGCTCTACGCTGACGTTGGGCCAATCAGCGTGTACGCACATGCGCCGGAGGCCGGAATGCAGAGTGAGATGGAGTAGAGAAGGTGGGTGGATTGCTTTGAGATTGATGTTGGCTAGGTGGCATAATCCCTTGCGGCGCAGCTTTCTCTCCGACTCTCCGTCTCCACTTTAGGCTCTGTTTAAATGTGTTATGATTTTTAGTTAAAATAATATTATAGTCACTGTTAATTTTTATATATATTTAATTAAAAAAATACGATTATATTTCTATAGATAATACAAAAGAAAAAAATAAAAAGAGAAAAAATCATATTAAAAAGCTAATACATTCTAAATAACCTTTGACTTCTAAAGCTAAAAGCTGCTCGGAACCGAGCCAATAATTGATATCTCACAGTCTCGGCTGGCCGGCTGCGGCTCCACATGATCTGTCATTTTGTGCTGCACTAACGCTGTGTATGGTCTTTGCCAATGACAGTTTTCTTTAATTCTCATCTAGTGACATATCAATTATTGGACTAAACTCTGCTTGTATACGTCATTGGGTGCAATTTTTCGCTAGTTCTAGCCTTCTCGGCCGTCATGTTTTCAGCCTGGGCGTGGCCAATTCATGGTTCCGCCCCCGTCTATATAACTACTATCCAGCACTAAATATTAGGCCATCGATTCATTAGACCATCGATAAAAGCGGTATTCTGCTGGTACGGCCGCACCTCCCTAAGCAAGTGTTAACGATGGCATCTGCCGCACTCCCAGAGGCAGTCGAGCCCAAGAAGAAGAGCAACGTCATGTACACCTTCACCTGTGCCATCCTCGCCTCCATGGGTTGCATCATCCTCGGCTATGGTGCACATATTTTTCACGTCGTCATCTACAAGTTATTTTGCTTTGCATGGGTTCACGTATGGACGTATATTGTTCTGACACTGCAGATTTCGGGGTGATGAGCGGAGCGTCACTGTACATCAAGAAGGATCTGGGGATCACGGACGTGCAGTTGGAGATCCTGATCGGCATCCTGAACTTGTACTGTCTTATAGGATCCTTCGCCGCGGGCCGGACGACCGACTGGATCGGCCGCCGCTTCACCGTCGTAGTCGCTGCCGCCATCTTCTTCGTGGGCGCCGTACTCATGGGCCTTGCGGTCAACTACGCCATGCTCATGGCGGGCCGCTTCGTGGCAGGCATCGGCGTGGGCTACGCGGTCATGATTGCGCCCGTGTACACCGCCGAGATCTCACCGGCGTCCTCCCGCGGCTTCCTCACGTCCTTTACTGACCTGTTCATCAACTTCGGCATCCTCCTCGGCTACGTCTCCAACTACGCCTTTGCGCGCTTTCCACTCCACCTCGGCTGGCGCCTCATGCTGGGCATCGGCGCAGCGCCGTCCGTCATGCTCGCACTCATGGTGCTCGGCATGCCCGAGTCCCCCCGGTGGCTCGTCATGAAGGGCCGCCTTGCGGACGCCAGGGCCGTGCTAGAGAAGACCTCCGACGGACCAGAGGAGGCCGCGGAGCGCCTTGCCGACATCAAGGCTGCCGCCGGCATCCCAAAGGACCTTGACGGCGACGTGGTCACCGTGCCCAAAAAAAGTAGCGGCGGGGAGAAGCAGGTGTGGAAGGAGCTCATCCTGTCCCCTACCCCGGCCATGCGGCGCATACTGCTCTCGGCGCTCGGCATCCACTTCTTCCATCAGTCGTCTGGCATCGACACCGTCGTCCTCTACAGCCCACGCGTGTTCCAGAGCGCTGGCATCACCGACGAGAACCACCTCCTCGGCACCACATGCGCCGTGGGCGCCACCAAGACGCTCTTCATCCTGTTGGCCACGTTCCTGCTCGACCGCGTCGGCCGGCGGCCGCTGCTGCTGAGCAGCTCTGGTGGCATGCTCGTCTCTCTCGTCGCCCTTGGGACGGGCCTGACCATCGTGGACCACCACCCGGACGACAAGATACCGTGGGCCATCGGCCTGTGCATCGCGTCCACCCTGGCCTACGTGTCGTTCTTCTCCATCGGCCTGGGGCCCATCGCGGGCGTGTATACCACGGAGATCTTCCCGCTGCAGGTGCGCGCGCTGGGCTTCGCGATCGGTGTGGCGTGCAACCGTGTGACCAGCGGCGTGATCTCCATGACATTCCTGTCACTGTCGAAGGCGATCACCATCGGCGGCAGCTTCTTCGTATACGGCGGCTTCGCCGCGCTCTCGTGGGTATTCTTCTTCACTTGCCTCCCGGAGACACGCGGCCGGACGCTGGAGGAGATGGGCAAGCTGTTCGGCATGACGGACACAGCCTTGGAAGCAGAAGGCACGGCCACGGAAGAGAAGGTGGTGGTAATGACGACAAACTAGGAACAAAGCACCAAACCGTTGCCACTGTGGCATACTGGCATAGGGCTGATGTAACGTTGCAAGATTCGCTTACCGGCCGGCTGCTGCAGCAGAGGAGTAACGGCAAGAAATAGTAGTCCATTCCTCACAATAATTTTAGAGGTTGATGTCAATTGTCATTTTCCTTGGAGTAAACACTAGAGAACAGAAGAATTCGGTTCTACCGCCGTAGGGATACCCATCCGGCGTCGCCGAACGCTTCCGAGTTCCGACGCTCGTAGGCAGCTGCGGCCTGCGGCCATTGTGGCAACCGGTGAGCTCTACCGTAAAGTAGTGCAGACGAGGACACGAGATGGTTTTGGTGTTGTGCTATTCGCATGGCAAAATGGTCAGCTCCGAGTCGGAGTGGGCGCTTGAATTTAGTTTAGCCTGCTCGGCCTACCCTGTAACAAGCCCAAACTCCTCGGCTCCACACGGACATCGAAAGCGTACAATACGAAGTCCATCACATGGCAGCACCAAGCTTGACAAAGACGTAAATTATCAATGCGCATGCATCGCCACAGAGACACAATCGTAAACTATTGGATAATCTACTCTAAATTCTAACCAGTATAGTACGCTGGCTGTTTGACTGAAGACGCTCAAGAGCTAATAAACTTCGTATCAGGTGTGGTGGTTGCTTATATATATGGCCCTGTTCGTTGCGACTTCTAAAATTCGTTTTTAGTTTTTACTATAGTGACTAATTTTTAAACAGAATATTTTTTTAAGATGAGGTTTACAAGTTAATTGTAGTACACGTTAAAAAACTAATATCTGTACTATCAAAAATCGCAAGCTAGTATCTCTCTTTCCGCAATCTCTGTCGTAAACAGCTAAAAAGCCATCAGCTGCAGCCAAAAGCTATCAGCCGCAGCCATCAGCAAACATGCCCATACTCTTTTGAAGGACCATATGAGAAGGTTTATGGATTTGTTATGATGAGCTATTGTTATTTTGGAGTGAAAATTTAAAATTTGCAGATTTTTTGACAGTTGAAGAAATAGATATTTTTTTTAAAAAAATTGAGTCATAAGATGATTTAGTGATCTAGATCAGTGGTTATAGATTGTATAAGATATATTATTGTTAATGTGAGTTAAGTTGTGAAGAACTTATATCTGAAAATGATTTTTTTGTCTTTAGATGTGCATGGTCGTTTGTAGTCATACATGATCAACGATAAGAATTAGGGTTACACTCATGAAGGAGTCAAGGCCCAAAACGATTAAGAATGATGGGTGAGATGGATAAGCTCGAGCATGACACCAAGAAGACGAGAAATATTGAAAGAAAGTTTGAGTGATTGCCATGTGGTTTGGTCTGTTTAAGTGAGATGTGGTCCCGTGGAGTCGGAACGAGAGAGACTTGTTGACGTGTGGTAAGCCAGTGGTACACTTATACATGGTAAGCATGATAATTGCTTATAATGGAAGGAGATGATCGGGTCAAGAAAGAGTATTTTAGTAGTTTGATTAAAATATCGTAAACTATCTTGGAGCAAAACCACGACGCTTATGAGAGTGGTTTATGTCAAGGAAAAACTAAGAAGATCAAGTTGGATCAAGAATAAGGACTTAGCAGATTTGGATTTATCTACTCTGAAAAGCGTGCATAAGTATAATGTGTGAGTTAAAACCCATGTGTGGGAGGTTGTCGGGTTCCCCCATATTGGCTAAGTGATAGTATCCATTAAGTGTTAGATGGGGTTGACCAACTTATCTATTTAACGGGTTGAGATAAAGATTTATAGTTAACTATCCGACTATCATCTCTTGAGATCAAGGGTTCATAAGTTTCAGGGTTAGGGTTTGAGAGAAGTTATGTGTTATGGTGTGCTCTCTCGTCCTGTAAGTAGAGTGGTTGTAAAATCTTTATCCTCAAGTAGCAATATATCAATCTTTATTCATCTTTATGAATCCATCTTGTGTTCTTTCATGATTTTTGGTTAGGATAGTTTCGTAATGTCATGATCTATTTTTGGTTTAAGTTTTAAGTCTTTTGAATCAATGGATCAAAAGTTTTATATATTTTTATTTTTAAAATAGTATCGGATTTCCTATTTATGGGACTGAAATTATTACACCATAGTAATTTTTAGAATTTTTGGTTCTTAATCTTTATAGTTTTTCCTAACTATTAAAGTAAAAGACTGACAAATACTTAAGAAAAATTTGAAGTGATCGTCCACCGCTCTATAACCATACCGGTATTACATCTTTCGAGATTCCGATCCCGTGAGTGAGCTGATCAACTTTAAATTGCCGCGGTAACCAACCATCACCATTTAGAAAGGGCCCATAATCACCGCATGATCGAAGTACGTCCAAGTATCTTTAGATATATAGATACAGATACATATAGTTTCTCTTGCATCTTTTCTATGGCTAGTTTGACTCGCTCGGCACAAACCAAAGCGCAAAAATAAAATTCATGTACTTAAAAGATTTTAAGAAGCTTTAAAAGTCTCGAGCTGGAGCTTGCCGTCACTCTCCAGCAGCACCGGATCAGAGAAGCTTCCCACGTTACGTCAACTCCTATGGCTAGAGGCGCGATTAAAATCGATACGGACAGATATCACTTATTCTATATTTTTTTCTTTAAGTTAGACACTAATAATACTAGGTATCAATTTCTCTATTTCATATTTAGTTCTGTAAGCCTATGAACGGTAGGTTAGACGAAAATTATCTGTTTCTTTTGTACCCCTACACAGGATATTGAACAATATGATGTAATCAGAGTGAATATGGAGATACTAATCGCTGAAATATCAAAAAAAGAGTACTCATTAATCTTCGCCTATTTAGATGTGAATTTACCTATATATTATTTTATTCTTAAGTGAAGTCACAATATACTTCCTTATATCACTTAACATATAGATATATACAGACAAATATCACACATCCAGTATCCTATTTCATATTTTTTAGAGTTAGAGTTACGGATACCCATTTATTCTTTCCGTATTCACTCTATAAATCTTTAGTTGGTCGATTAAATAAAAATTATCCATTCCGTTTGCACCTTTGCCTATGACACGGTGGCAGCTAGCCAAATACAGCACAAGTTTTCGATATAACCCCCTCCTGATTTGATAATTTGCATTAGTTAAGTAGTGGAGGCCATTTCCACTTTCTCTTTCGCGGCGTCGTCTGCTTGCGAGCCCGCGTCTGTGGCGCCGAACAGCTTGCTCATCTCCTCCAGCGTCCGGCCGCGGGTCTCCGGGAGGTAGCTGTAGAAGAACACCCACGCGAGCGCCGCGATGCCGGAGTAGAGGAAGAAGCTGCCCCCGATGGTGATGGCCTTGGACAGCGACAGGAAGGTCATGGAGATCACGCCGCTGGTCACGCGGTTGGACGCCACGCCGAGGGCGCAGCCCAGCGCCCGCACCTGCAGCGGGAATATCTCAGAGCTGTACACCCACGTGATGGGTCCGAGGCCGATGGAGAAGAAGGCGACGTAGGCAAGGATGGACGCGATGCACATGCCGATGGCCCAGGGGATCTTGGTATCCGGGTGGTTGCCAATGACGGTGAGCCCCGTCGCGAGGCCGACAAGGGAGATGATCATGCCGCCCGTGCTGCTCAAAAGCAGCGGCCGCCGGCCGATGCGGTCGAGGAGGAAGGTCGCCACGAGGATGAAGAGCGTCTTGGTGACCCCGACGGCGCAGGTGGTGCCGAGGAGGCGGTTGTCGTCGGTGATGCCGGCGCTGTTGAACACGCGTGGGCTGTAGAGCACGACGGAGTCGATGCCCGACGCCTGCTGGAAGAAGTGGATGCCAAGCCCCGATAGAAGGATGCGCCGCATGGCCGGGGTAGGGGACAGGATGAGCTCTTTCCACACCCGCTTCTCCTCGCCGCTTCCTTTCTTGGGCACGGTGACCACGTCGCCGTCGAGGTTCTCAGGGATGCCGGCAGCAGCCTTGATGTCGGCAAGGCGCTCCGCGGCCTCCCTTGGCGAGTCAGATGTCTTCTCCAGAACGACCTTGGCGTCCGCGAGGCGGCCCTTCATGACGAGCCACCTGGGCGACTCCGGCATGCCGAGCACCATGAGTGCGAGCAGGACGGACGGCGCCGCGCCTATGCCGAGCATGACGCGCCAGCCGAGGTGGAGCGGGAGGCGGGAGAAGGCATAGTTGGAGACGTAGCCGAGGAGGATGCCGAAGTTGATAAACACCTCCGGGAAGGACGTCAAGAAACCACGGGCCGACGCCGGGGACACCTCGGCCGTGTACACCGGTGCGATCATGAGCGCGTAGCCCACGCCGATGCCAGCCACGAAGCGGCCGAACATGAGCATGGCGTAATTGACAGCGAAGCCCATGAGGAACGCGCCGGCGAAGAAGATGACTGCCGCGAAGACGATGGTGAACCGCCGACCGATCCAGTCGGACGTCCGCCCCGCCGCGAAGGATCCGATGAGCGAGTAGACGTTCAGGATGCCCATCAGGATCTCCACCTGCACGTCCGTGATCTTCAGGTCCTTCTTGATGTACAGCGACGCCCCGCTCATCACCCCAATGTCTGCAAAGACAAACCGTGTCCATGAGCCCATGCCAAGCAAAACGGAGTTTACTATATGCAACGCATTATGGCGTTCTGAATATGTATGTACCGTAGCCGAGGAGGATGGAGGTCATGGAGGCGAGAATGGCGCAGGCGAAGGCGAACTTGACGCTGCCCTTCTTCTTGGGCTCGACGGCCTCGGAGGCCATCGCTGGAGGCTCTCTGCTCCGTGCTCAAGAGCTCGTTTCTACGTGGTAAGGAGGCAGGGAGGCTGCTGCATTGCAGCCTTTGCAGGGGACGCATATATAGACACAAGAGGGTAGGATCTGATCACCTCCGGCTCCACACAAGCAGTTACAGAAGAGAGAACCTTCAAGAGTATATGTGGCCTTCACAGCAGTGATGTGGGCCGCCATGCTAGCTGCTCCTGCCGTTGCATTGTCAACGGTGGTGTAGCTATCTCCCGTCTTACACGTGGTGTTGGTCCTCGCGTGGTTGGACCCACGTTTCTTTCATTAATTAGTTGGGTGTGAGTGATTACCAGCTCCCGGCGCCGATTTTGCTGAAATGGGACAACAGCGCTTTTGACAAGCCGAATTTGGTAATAGAAGTAACAATAAACAATCATTAAGGTGGATCACTGATTGATTTGCTTGGTTTCTCAATAGATTAGGTGTGTACTTTTTTGTTTGGGATTAAGATCATATCCAAGAAGAGGGCAAAGAGTCTCCCTATAAAGTGCACCGTGCAAAGAATTGTATCACTCATGGACTCGGTGTATAGCAGAAATCCCTGCACTGACCCTGCTATCTCACTGTACGTACAAGGACAAAGTATTAGCTGTCCTAACTTCAAAAAAAAAGTATCCTGTGTGTATGCGTTGTAGACTTGTAGTAATACGTGTTATATATCGGCTACAATAAAAAAATAAATCAACTATAATAAAAAGAATCATAAGCTCGGAATGCACAGCAACAGTCTATGCATTTAGATATTTTCTCATGTCGGCCATATGCCCCCCTGTAGCTAGGGGCGAAGCTAAGGGGTAGGCTTGGTAAGGCTCGAGCCTACCCTCGCCGGCGGCAAGCCCCCCTGGCCTGGGCGCACACGGCACACCCCGCCGCCGACGGGCAGGGAGACCGATGGCTTTTGCAAAGGAATACAAAAATGAAAACGGCTCACTGTCCTCAGCCCAACAAATCCATATCACTGGCCCTTGGCCCACTAAGACATCAAGTCATCAACTCACAATTCACAAACCCTAGCATACAGCCTACCAACAATTGGAAGTTTACGGAGTAGACGAGTAGTGGAGTACAGACTGACCTGTGAGGAGGGGGCGCAGGGGCGACCGTTAGCAGAGGGGGCGAAACCACCACCACGCCGGCCGCCAGGGGAGCCAGATCTACCGCCACCGCCGGTAGATCCGGGCAGTGGCGAAGGCGCCGGACCAGGGCACTGGGGTAGAGTCGGCGAGGGCTGGGCCACGGGCCGCCACCGGTAGAGGGAGTCGGCCGGGGGGCGGGGGCGGCAAGGGGAGCAGGTCGGGGCGCCGGGGCGGTGAGGGGAGCCAGCCGGCTGAGCGAGAGAGAGCAGCGAGCGGAGAGAGAGAGGCCGAGCTCAATTGAGTGAGGGAGACGGAGAGACCGAGGAGCGAGCTAGCGAGGAGGGATTGAGGCCTAAGGGAGCGAGTGGCGAGCGGTGAGCAGGTGGTGAGTGACTGAGTGGTGACCGGGGTCCGAGTGGGCAGGTGGCGACTGATGGATTGAGCGAGAGACACTGGTCGGCTACTCGGCCGTCGGCTCCTCAGTAGGCAGCAGCTTTTAGCTGGTACTCTGTAGTGGTAAGTGCCTTCTGTTAATTTCTAAATAAGTTTATATTTTTAGTATATAATCATGTATACTGTATAGATATTAGATAGTTAACAGTTTTAATATGGATCAAAGTACTCTTAAATACATCATGTGCCAAATGCTTCACTTTATTTTCCAAGCTATGCATATAGGATGAAGGATTGGCAGGACAGTCTTCTAGTTCTTAAAAGCAGCATTTCAATTTTCTAGTTCTTAAGAGCAGCATTTCAATTTTTTGGTTCTTAAGAGCAGCATTTTGCTTTGTGCATTCCATTGTCCATTATATTGCTCAGTTGAGTTGCATTCTGATTTGTCTGACATACATGCAGAATTTTGCAGTGCATGGGATTTGGAAGATTATTGGTCTGACAGCTCCCTCTTTGGAACTTGATTGCGCGTAAACGTATCAGAATCGCACAAACATATTAGGATATGGTAACTGGTGAGTCGGAGTGCTCGACGCACGTCGTGAGGAGCCTGCAAGGAAGGCGGCGATGGGCTACTCACCGTGGCAACAGAGAGCCTGCAAAGATGACGGTGCAGTGTGAGTCGGTAAGTCTTTTGAGCCCATCCTCTATTTTTTATCCTGGCTTCGCCACTGTTTGCAGCAGACTAGTATTCCATTCATTTGTTAATTACAGCAATCGCAACTTGCAGGTACGTTCACATGGCAGGTAGTAATGCATGCAAGGACCTTCTACATGTACAAAAGAGTGCAATAGAAATTAAATCCGGCCATTTATTTGGTGAAGGTATAATCAACATTTCTCTATAATTTTTTTTGTGAGAGTATTATGGACTTTTCACCGTACCTATTACTAGTTCGTCTGTGTGTGCTCATTTCAAACATAGTTGGACGATTACAATTTTACTCCTCGCGAAATTTGTACTGTTATTATATCAAATGAAGTATAATTTAATCCTAACTAATATGATGCATTGGATAAAAACATTGAATGGTTCGTATTGACTCTAAGTTACCGTAAAAGAGCCCCGAAGATTACCTGAGAAAACCGGACTTTACCTACTGTAATGTAGTTTACTGTTTTTAATGCAAAAACTCCACCTACTAGTTGAAATTGGTGTCCGGGCAAAGCAAGTCAGAAAGCAGAAGACAAAATGAGCTCAACCTTTTAAATTGGTTGTGTCAATGCACATGCAGTCCATAAATTTTGAGCCTGCTTCGTTCCGGATTTCACTGGGTAACCGGCAACGACAGTCATCCATGTCAATTTCTAGGTTTTATCTAAGAAGCATGACTTGGTGATAACTCAGTTAAATTTACTTTTGAGGTAAATTAATGTGTACGCCATGTTAGTTTGGCAAGGTATCGCGAATGCTTGCCTTTGTGATCCATAAAAATCACTGAACTTTCTTAAAAGCTTCTCCTTGTCCCCCATTCCGCTGCAATTTCATCATGCATTCATACTTGAAGTGAAACAAAACCAAAAATTCAAAAGAATTTGATTTCTCATTTGATTTTGATTTCTTTTGAATCCAGCCTAATCCTTCACCCATCCCAGCCATCCACGTCGTGAATTCTCTGCCAAGCCATCCTCTCCGTCCTTCCATGCGCACACATTATTCATCATCCGAAAAATCACTGCTGCCCTGATCTTTTCGCCACCGTACCTTCCCATTCCTTCGTCCGTAGCTGCTACATCCTTGCCACTTCGTCAAAGGTTTTAAATGTTTTCCCTGACAGTGACAGCTTTTAAATGTTTTCCGCCGGCGCGTCAGACCAGCCGAGCTGAATTCAGCTGCCGCCGCCCTGTTTCCCTCTCACGGTCGACGTCCCCTCTCTCAGCTTTTGACTACCACAATGCCGCGCACGAGGTAACCCAGACCTCCTCGCAGCCTGTTGCGCTGAACCCTCCCGAGCTTTCCCAACCGACCACGCACCATCACTGTCTTAGCCAGGGCATTGTGTCGAACCGCCTTCCATGCCTATAAATGCCCCTAAGCTCCTCCCGAGTGATGCATTGGTGTCCAAGAAGCCACCCATACACCCTAATTACTCTGAAGAACCCTGCATTGCCATCGACGCCAGAGACACTCGACGTAAGCCCAAATCCCAATTCCTTCTATTCGGTCCATATCATTCTAATTGCTTTCGCCTGTAGCTTTTTCATGCTCCCAGAAACACCGCCGAACCATCGCCATAACTTCCCGAGCCCCTTTCTTCTCTGTCACCAAAGCTCGTCGCTCGGCCATGGAGCCTCGCCATGGGCAACTCAGCTCAGCCATCCCTGACCCAAACCACCACACCCTTAAGCTTCCCCTACACATAGAGATTCTCAATCGCAAATGCTATTGTCCTCTCAACCCGCCAGAATCTCCTATGCCATTCAAAAGTTCGGAGAAGGGAAGACCTCGCCGTCGGTGATCGCTTGATTTCCAGTCGCTTCCGACCCCAAAAGTGGAACCCTCAGACCCATCGCAAATCACTGTAGCCTCCCCCAATCACCGCCGTTTGTTTGCTCTGTTCTCAGCCATCGTAGGAACTTATTTGTATTCATCTTCCATGCTAGTATACAGACCCAACGAGATAGTCATCAGAAGATCTACAAGGGCAACTAAAGAAGTCAGTGTCCTATGGACAAGAAGGCAAGTTATATGTTTTTGATCATATTGATCCTACATTTCTATAATTATTTAATTATCAGTATTTTTATTATGTTATTTTACGTAGTGTTATTTCTTGTACAATAAATATTTAGAATGATATTATATTAGTTATATCCTACCACCTAATAAAGTTCAGTTTAATTTGATGGCCATATTCACTTTGACAAGAGTTAGTATTATTATAAATACTACCTAAATAATTATGGTAGATCAGGAACTTAGCAGATTTACACAACTAAGAATTAGGTATTTTGCCGATAGAATTTTAAAATGATTTAAGGATAAGCAGGTATCATGGGAAGCCACGTGATGGTTGGGTCCCATGACCTTGTCCTAGAGTGGAGGCTTGGAATGGAAAGGTGGCAATACGGATAGGCACTGAAACAACAGTTTGTGGATGGATGTTGCCTTAGTAAAAATATAAGGACTAGAAACTTATGTCAAGTAAAGAACATAGTGATCGCTCAACAATAAGTGTTGATTCATCAAACTTGGTTTAGTATCTGCTCAAATTCGGTTGAATATCTGCAAAGAGAAAGAGGGAAATACGCGTGGGAGGTGGTTAACAATAAAACAGTAGATTCACGACTAATCGGATGAGGTCGTGGACCACTCGAGTTCATTGGAAAATAGCACCTATTGGGTAGAAACTATATAAAGAATTGAGCAGTAAAAAGCCTTATTTTTTTAATCCTGTCGCGGGGGTTAACAGATCTTGTGGGTAAAGTTGAGCAACTCTGCAGAGTCATAATTTCAATGATATTCGTATACGTCATGCTTCCGGTAAATGAAGCTGTGTTTAATGGGTGATTCCAACAGTGAAGCATAAGTAGATTTAGAAATCATTTGAAAAGTGATAAAATCTGATAATCAAGTTGTTGAAACCTCAAATTTTTTAAGAAGTATATGTCTTGATATTTTGTGTTCAAAATATTTATAAATAAAATTGCATCCACAAATACTTAATAAACCCTTATAACCCCATCATTTGAAAACCTTAGCAAGTAGTTATGTAGTGTTTTCCCATGTGACTTGTTGAGTATAGTTGGTTGTACTCAGTCTTGTTTTATTTTTTCAACACAGAGATCAGAAGAAGAAAGGATGTTGCAAGTATCCGAGTTAGTTTTACGACCGCACTCAAGCGTTTCTGTGGGAGTTTTCTTTGGTTCTTCTAATTGTAAGTCAAGTTTTAGGCTTAGACGCCCGTAAAGTTGTTAAAGTTGACCATTAGATCTTATTTTAATCAAATTAACCTTTTTAAAATATTCGTGAGCAGACATGATACTCTTTCTGTCTGCAACTGAACTCTTTAGTTGTTGTGGGATGTACGACGATCCTATTCTAAAAAATGGGAACGTTACATGAAGCATAGAAAAAGTATTGCCAACGCGTCGAGATTATTTTGAGCATATCTAATGAATGATTAAGGGATATTTGAAAATGGGTGTAAACTTATTGTCCTATATGCCAGCTTTCAGTCAACCAAACTGAGTCTTTTTAACACAAATACCCACATAATCCTATCTAGAGGGTTATCTATTTAATATTTGAAGCTGTATATGTGACTACTTTAGGACTTGAGAGCATATTTCAACAAAAAAATAGTTTAGCACCTGACCTGCCCTGCTTTTCTATTCGAGGCTGGCAATGGAAATAGTTCATCAATATCAATCAAATGGGTACTGCACGTTGGCAACTTGGCATATATCTGGCAACAGGACAGGGTGATGAATAATTGATGGCATTTTGTAAACCTAACAAGTGTAACACTTGCCCAGAGTTTGCAACTTTTTAAAACCAAATCTCCAAAAACCACCCCATAAAGTTTTCCTGTTTTTAAAGAGTCATTCACTCCCTGATTCGCCAAGCCTATCCTAAGCTACCATAATTACTCTAATTATCAGATTCATTTCTCGGTTAATTTTGTTCCGGTCCAACCGAAGACTAGTTGGCAGATTCGCCGAAACTTTAAAGACTTCGGGTCTGTTAACTATTACTCTGAGGTCACCGAAGGACTGATGGATCGTCATATTCGCTAAGCTTCGACCGTCCCCAGCAGTGCACGTCACCAACTCACCGGCGATCTGTCTGCAATTACTTCTTTACGTGCCCGATTAAAGTATGCGAACCGAGCTAACGTGCAGATCTGTTCCGCCGAATGTTGTGGAAACTAATCAACTGGGGACTAAGTGAAGTGCATGTCAATGGTGCAACGCATGTATCATGTGATTGTGTGAATCTGTTCTGTAAAAGATGAACGATAAGTTGCCGCGAAGATGTTGACATTGGTGACCACACGATATTTTTTGCAGAAGAGGGAATTAGGAATTTAGGATCCTCTACACTGAAGTACCAGGCCGGTAAGAGCATAAGTACGTAGTAAGTATATCCGGGCTGGATGAGCTCTCTTGGTCTCTTGGCTCTTGGCTGCTACATGCAGATGCAGTTGCAATCCGTGTGCCACTGCAAGTCCGCATTGACCGAGACGACCTAGCGAGACACCAGTGGTCCCAAACAAAAGTACACACACCACAAACCAGCCATCCACAAGCAGGCAAGCTAGCTAGCTAGCTAGTGCTGAATAGCCAGTGCAAATGTGTGCACAAACTGCCATCCATGGCATGGCTAGCGCGCTGCCGGCTAAGCAGTTTGCCATCACGCGCGTAGACTCTTGCAAAAACGTCGCCCTCGGCGCGGTCCCCGTCGAGCTTCCGTTCCATGGCCGCGGTTGCTCCAGCGACCGGACTAGCTCCAGCATCTCGGTGCAGAGTGCAGACTTGTACCACACCCCGCGCGCGCGGCCCTGCCGGCGCCGCGGGTCTCTGTCGATCCAACCAGAGGCGAATTGATTGTGGAGGGGCCTGCATTTTGCTTATTTTTCTTCCGAAACGCGAGACTTTGACCAAGCCGACTGCGCGCATCCACCGCGCAGAGGCACTCTGCACGGCGGCCGGCGTCTCTGTCTCCGTGCTGCGACGTCCGTGTCTTTGATGGCCTGAATGGTGATTTGGCCGGTGTTCAGTTGATGTATGAGACCTATCTCCATCGTGCAAGATAGTGAGCTGCACAAGCGACCACGGCTTTGATCTGCCTTGGGAGTTTGTAGCTCGTCTGCAACTAGCGTGTTCTGACCGAGGAGTACATGGATTCAAATAAACTGGGCGTGTCGATTTATATATTGGACTTCTTTTTCTATTGCACTGTGCCGATTGTGTGAACTGCGCGCCTCCTACATCTACGTACTTGTTCATTTCTACTTGGCGTTCAAAAGAACTTGCTCAGTTTGATTGATGTATGCATTACATCAGTTTTACAGCATAAACCCTGTGCCTTTTCCATGTTACTTTCATGTGCATTAATTTCTCGTTTGATTAAGAGACTTCAGAATTTATTTAGCGAATCTGAACATTTCGTTTTCAAGTACTGCTGGTGCAAGTCAACAAGTCAGCTGAAAGAGCACTTTGCAATGTGTGATCGGAGAATCTTCATATATGCGACAAGTTGCTTCTCGAAAGCTCTATGACCCAATATGTAAGCCTCCCTTGTATCGATGCCTTATGTGATTAAGGAGCAGAACACGTACTCTCCCACTCCCTCAACTGCTCTACGTTCGGTCCTATGCCTGAGGCTCCCCTCACTGACAATAACTAATCGACGATTATTAATCAGGTTTCTGTCACCGTCAACAACTGCTTACACATGCGGATGGAAGGAATCGACAAGGCACATATTCATGCAAACAATTGATAGCTCTTCATCGCTGTTTAAGCCTTATTTGGGGGAGACAATACGGCAAGAGAGAGGAAAACAAAGGAGAACAACAACATGATCATTCTGCATCACTGTAAATAGCATTTTCCCTCTATTCGCTCATTAAGAGCAAGCTGCAATCTCATTATAGCAATAAAGATCATTCCATTTTCCCTGTTCATTCTTCCGTGATACTTGGATTTCTCTACTATTCGTAATATCAATGATTTGATAGTTGATAGTTGGCACCGTCTGTGGGAAAGAAGCACCGAGCCTCTTAAGATTCTAATTGGCATCCCCATCCTTCCCTAATCTCATCGGCATTGCCTATGTGATCATAGCAGAGAACTGGGATGAGGAAAATTTGTTTGACTTGGCAGACTATACCGGCCTTGACATGGATGTATGCCTCTACGCCATGGAACATGATACCTCCTTGTAATTCTCCTCCATCCCAGTGTCACCAGTCCTTGCGCCGAGCAAGGTTGACCAAATGGAAGAAGACATGACGCCCCTGCCATCAACACCTCTCGGGGAATCAGGCGTCCCAACCTTGTCAGAGTGCCCTAGCACCATGACAAGTACGACGCACTCGACTGGTAAACACGGCCCTAAAAACGCGCTGCCACGATCCGAGAGTCAGAGTACTCTCAATTCGGTCGTGGATGACCGCTATTCGCCAATAACTTCTACATATTTCGAGAGCTAACCAACACTTAGCCACGGTGTAGATAACGTTACCCCTGGTGGAGAGCCGAGTGAAACTAATAGCACTCACCATCCGATCAATAATTCACCATATTAGGCTAAGTCCATCACACACGGACCAAGGTTTTCAATCGTTCTCCTTCGTGGAAGCTCCTATTCAAAGCAATGAAAAGTTTTCCCTTAGTTTCAATGGGAGTTTCATAGAATATCCCTACTAAAAGCACGAGATTAACACAATCAAGGATACCACTCTAGATGACGTCCACTATCCTCCATGGTAGACCCTCCCTCAATCCACTGGTCTAGATGGCGCAAACTCTTTAGCATCACCCAGAAGAGCTAGAGATAATGGAACTAGTGGACATCGATAGGCTAACCCGCCTATTCCTCCCCCTATGTGCATACTAAGCCGTGTGAAGTAGGTGGAGAACTCAAGATAAAATTCAAGTCGTCGTACTCCTTCTATCAAGAGAAATGCTCTAAGCCATTGGTAACTGTCCAAAACTTGCAACGTGTTCATGATATCCTTAACAATCTGGATCCTGCAATGACGAAACTTCGAGGTATGCCCAAGTTGCAGGACAAAAATTAGAGATTCTCTAGCAAACTATGTGGCATACTAAGATGTATCGGGAGCAAAGGTGATTGCAGAGCCAAACTATGACCACCTCTGTACGCTCTTCATATGGTAGAAGCCAACATGGTCAGACTAATAATCTTACACCAATGTGAGGATGACTCGATCAAAGATCATGACAAGGAAGCTATGAGGGAAGAAGGCTATTCGACGATGAAATAACCCCTTCTTCTCAGCATGAGGGACAAAGTTGGGGTAATGATCCAGGTGATCTACAACAACATCTGAACTGAGCATCTGATCGAAGACACCATACGAGTGTCCATGACCGGATTGGGAAACCAACTCCCCTTTTCAACTACTAGAGAAATAGATCTCCGGTGGACTATAATACATCTCCTTTCCAGAGAAGGCATCATGATTCAATCATTGGTTGTTGAGCTTTCTTGATGGGCCTCAAAGCAGTATGATGGAAGGAAGAACCCATTGAAATTCTTGCAGGTTTACACAAGGCTATCAGAGCTGCAAGAGGTGATGACAATGTAATGGAAAATTATCTACAACTTTTGTTAAGGGTTCCGCCTGGTCGTGGTTGCTTAATCAACCGGCTAGGCAATCTACATTTGGGAACAACTCTGTAACTTGTTGATAGACAACTTTTAGGGAACATACGACCAACCTCGCAAAGAAGACAATCTTCACAGGATACGATAATAACCTAATGAAACTCTATGACAATACATTAAGAGGTTTAGTCAGGTTTGCAATTCTATCTCTGAAGTTGATGACTCTTCTGTTATCTAGGCATTCTAGACCAGGTTAAGGAATAGGCGATTTAAGGAGGATATTATAATGAATTCTCCATGAACAATCGTCAATCCATTCGACATGGTTGACAAGTATGCCATTGCTAATGATATAATCGAGTGGAACAAGGCTATTGATTAGATAGAAAATATCCCTCAATCGAGCCTTGAGAAAAAGGAAAGGAAAGACAATAGGTCACATAAGAACAAGAAGGATCGCAAGGCTAACATGAAGGACAAATACAGAGATGGAGAATTGGAGTATAAAGAGCCAGAACACATCATCGATATTATCTAGGCTAACTCAGATGTATTCGCATGGCAAACATTCAACATGCCCAGTGTCCCCAAGGAGGTGATCGAGCACAGGCTAGCACTCCGGCTCGATAAGAAACTAGTCAAGCAGAAACTTTGGTATTTCGCACCTGATCGAAAGGAGGCAATCCAGTCGAAGATTGACAAGCTTCTTAAGGCTAGATTTATTCGTGAAGTCGATCACCTCGAGTGGCTCGTTAATCCTATGATGGATAGAAAAAGTAATAGGAAGTGGCAAATATGTGTAGACTTTACATATCTAAATAAAGCTTGTCCGAAGGATGACTTTCCCTTTCCTCTCATTGATCAGTTTGTTTACTCTACTTCTAGTAGTGAATTATTAAGCTTTTTAGTTGTATATTCTGGGTATCACTAGCAGCATGAGTAAAGAAGATAAAGAGAAAACTTCTTTCATCACACCATTCATAGCTTTCTGTTATGTGAAAATACCATTCGAGCTCAAAAACGTTGATGCTACTTTTCAAAGGTGATTGCAAAAAAAACCTTTAGTCCACAAATTGTTTAAAATCTAGAGGTCTACGTTGATGACTTAGTAGTGGAATGTGTCGATATCGGAGACCATGTCTCTGACCTATAATAACTTAAGAATACATAACCTTAAATTAAATCCAAAGAAGTGTGTGTTCAGAGTTTTCTAAAAGCTTCTCGGCTTCCTAGTTTCGGCTAAAGGAATTGAGGCAAATCCAGAAAAGTTAGTGATCATCGAATGAATGCACCTTCCAACTACAAGGAAAGAGATCCAAAAACTAACCAACTTTATGGCAACATTAAGTCATTTTATAGCACGACTAGGATAAAAAAGGCTTCCTTTCTTTAAACTTCTTTAGAAATGTGGGGGTTTTGAGTGGACCAAAGAAGCTAAGATGTCTTTCAAGAAGTCGATAAATATTTGACAAGTGCCTTGATCTTAGTTTCTTTGAGACATGAAGAATCTTTAATTTTATACTTGGTTGTTACATCACCGACAGTTAGTGTAGTACTGGTCACTGAACGTGAACATATCCAACGACCAGTATACTATGTAAGCGAAGTATTACATGGATAAAAAGAGTGATATCCAGAAATCCAAAAATCTTATATGCCCTCCTTATGACTTCAAGAAAACTAAGGTATTACTTCCAGGCCCATAGAATTATTGTTCTGTTTGAATATCCTCTTGATAATGTCCTCCAAAATAGGGAATCATCAGGGCATATAGCAAAATAGGCGATCGAACTTAGGGAGTTCAATCTTCATTTCACCTCACGAACAACCATTAAGTCCCAAGCTTTAGTATAATTAAATGCTAAATGGATAAATCCTGAGACTATCCAAGGGCTTGAGTATGAGAACCACGAGTTGTGGACGCTTGGGGGTTGGGGTAGTCATGATCTCCCCTACTGGAGAAAGTATAAAACATGCCATCCAATTAAAATTTCCCACCAGAAACAATGTGGTAGAGTATGAGAGCTTATTGGCAGGCCTCCAAGTAGCTAAAGCACTTGGGATTCGCAGACCTCTAGTGAAAGACGATTCTCAATTAGTAATGAATCAAATAGGGAAATGTATCAATGTTCGAGTACTATGATGTCATCTTATCTTTCAAAAGTTATGAAACTTGAGAAACATTTATTTGGTTTCGTAGACCAATATATTCCTAGAAAAGATAATTTTCTAGCAAGTTGGCATAGATGGCTTCCTCAAGATCATCCGTCCCACTTAGAGTATTCTTAGAGCATCTTGACAAACCTTCGGTGGTCAAGAATTCTGAAGAAGCTCCTATGGAAATCACTCATCTTGATCCCAAAATTAATTAAATGACATCAATCTATGAGTATCTTCAGCATGACAAACTTTATGTAGATGATGTAGATGCCGATCATACAGCTCGAAAGGCCAAATCATACATTCTAATTGAATGTATCCTTTGCAAGCGAGGAACTCATAGAGTATACATAAGATGTATATCTCAAGAGAATGTTTTACATTTACTATCCGAAATTCATGGGGGAGTCTGTGGAGAATATTTTTCCAATAGAACATTGGTGGATAAAGCCTTCCGATAAGGATACTATTTACTAACTACCCTCCTTGACGCAAAAGAACTTGTGACCAAGTGTGTACAATGTTAGTTTCATAGTCGAGAAGTATATAAGCCTGCACAAACTCTTCAAATAATCCCTCGCTTGGCCATTTGCAACTTGGGATTTAGATATCTTGGGACCTTTCCTAAAAGTGCCCAAGGGCTTTGAGTTTCTATGCGTGATGATCGATACATGCACAAAGTGGATCGAAGCTGAACCAGTTGTTAAGACAACAATTGATGCGGCCAAGAAGTTCATAACTAAAAGCATGGTTACACGATTTGGGATACCTAATTCTAATCGTATAACAACAGATAGTAATACCCTGTTCTCAAGAAAAAGTTTTTAGGAATTCTATGAGAGCCTAGGTATCAAAGTATGATATGCCTTAGTAGCTCATCCGCAGAGCAACGGGTAGTAGAAAGAGCCAATGATATGTTAATATAGAGGAATAAAAAATAAGTTCTCGACCGGTTAGTAAAACAATCGACAGTCTACCAACCAGCCATGCGACGGTACCATAGTCCTAAAGTGAAACCTCGTAGCCTAGCTATAGGTGATCTGTTTCTCAGAAAAACTCAGAGCCAGGCTAATCGCAACAAGCTTTTCCCTAAGTAGGAAGATCCTTACGTTGTGGTCGAAGTCATCTAACCAAGCTCAATTCTTGAAATATCGATCAATTCCATAAGTTCTATGTCTAAACCCTTCTTTATTTATGTTAATAAAGTTCATTTAAATTATTTGGATTTCTCCAATAAATTTTTTCTATTGGTAGTTTCTTGTCCTGATTCTAGTCCTACATTATCTATATTGTCTAACTTCTCAGAGAGTGATCACACCTCTCTCAAACCCCTTCTTAGGGACTTTCCACCTTATTACATCTTGGTCTTGACGTTGTTATTAAAAGCCATGTGGATTTTTATCGTGACCTTGCCAGCCAAGGTCCTCACGAATATCTACACATTTCTTCAGAAGGAAACAAGGTGGAAAAAATAGACAACTTATATAAAACATTTCAAGCTCGATGACTAAAAGGCTTCATTTCTTACTTATTTCTATATTCTTCTCTTGTTTATTCTAGTCGAGACACGAAAAACCTCTTAATCAAAATGTCTCATCTCTGCATGTGATCATGCTCATTGGAAGGGGTTTCCTATTGACGATATTTTTTCCTATAATCTTTGCTACTAGTTGAAATATATTTCCAAAAAATCTTTCTTCATACTTTTCGCCCTGGCTAATTTACGGCTAGGTCGGATAAGAGTACTAATAGAAACACTATCATCTTTTTTTCGCATCTTGTTATCTTGTTCTTATTTTAACAAATAAAAAAGGCTTTTTTTGTAGCGTTTATATTTTGACAATTCCATGACCGTGTCTTATTTTGGTTGAGACTAAGATATTTATGACTAGTCAAAATTTCTCACTTTGGCTATGTCTATTATAAGTTTTTTAGCTCTACTTAATTCCTTGCATCCTTATTACCAAAAGCACTTATATGGTCGAAAGCAAAACCAATACGTGATACCTCTTCCTATCTACCCTCTCAGATCGATACACCTTTCTGAATTGAAAGCTTTTGATACGCCTCTCTGAATTGAAAATTACAGAGTTCGAGCCAAGTGCAAGCATTACGTGACCGAGTTGGTCTTGCTAAGGCCCTGCTCAAATGAGCTTTTTTTCAGCTCCAGCTTCTAGCTTCTGCTTTTTTTTCACTATTCAGTAATTCATCTTTTTCTGATTTTTTAGATATTTTGGGCTTTTTTGTATTTTCTTTTTCCCTGTATTTCTTTACATTGTTCGTGATATGTTAATATATTTTTTCTATTTTTAAATTTAATTATGCCCAATAAATCAACTCAACTACAATAAAAAAATCAATTAAAGTAAAATTTCAATCAAAAATTATCGTTCTTCCCAACGTTTCAATACTAGTCAGAGCCACTGTGGAAAACTACGAGTGGGGAGTGAAAAAAACAAAACAGTCATGGTCCCAGAAAAGAGGAATGGTCAGAATCAAGCAACTGTGCTTTGTGACCACGGAGCCAAGAAAAGTCAAAAAGCTGATCCAAGATTCGGAGCCGAAGCTATCAATCAAGCTACTTTTGGCCCATCCTCGTCACAGAGTATTGGCTAAAGACTTGCTAGTCAATGCACGTGCTGGACAATAATGGTACTTCAATGCTAGTTCGTTTCCCACTTGGGAGACCCGGACGCGCACTCACGCGCACAAATACGGTATCTCACACATCCCCGTAGGTAGATTTTTACACATGCTAGAAACAAAAATACGAGACTTACGTCTCACAAAACGTAGATATATATTTTGAACTGCTGATTGCTGAACACACTTATATATATATACTCGAAAAAAAATACTATTTACATAAATAATATCAAAAAATATTATTTATATAAACAGTATCTCCAAAAATATAATATAACGAGATCAATCTCGGATGGATGAGGTGCACCCCTGGTATGCCCACCAGCCGAACCAAGCTCGCTCCGCGGGAGTAGAGAACTTGGGACATCCAAAATCATGCAAACTCCTTAGAGAACAACAAGTCAACAAAGCATTGCCCAGGTCAAGCCATAGCTCACAGTGATCTCCATTGTTGTGTTGACAATCCGGGAATAATTACCATCGGAGATAGCGGATCCAGATTTCCGTCTGGATATCATCTCACTCACAGACACAGGGTTTAGTATGAATGTTATTGCCACCGACTAAATCTTAATCGCATTTTTCCAAGTACATATCATTCTAACTTCCAAATTTTATTTCTCGATACATGTCATTATACATTTTTGAGGTAACTTGTTACTATTTTTCCTTTGCATACCTCTCTCGTTTTTATTTCTAAAGTCATTATTACTATGGATTAGAGTACACACAATATCTAAAAACAATAAGTGATCAAATAACCGAAAACAAGATGATCTTTTGTATACATTAACTTTAACTTGGTTGTTGTGTAAAATACTAGAATGACATAAATGCGGGTACGAAGTGAGTAGCGTTTCTTCAGGGGCAGAGATACGACGGGTGAGACAAGCATGTCACCGTTTGTTCAACCACTGGTTATTAGGTTACTCGTATGATTCTAAGAGGTCAAAATCGGTTGTATTATTTAGAAGGAAGTTGAATTTCGGCACATTTGGTCGAACAGACGAATCAAATGATGAAATGAATAACCTATCTGCAAGGAACAAAAAGGGCATTGATTGGCTCATCTGAAGTGCGATCGATTTCTTAAATCAAATGGAGTCATATACTACTGAGTAATGACAGGTTCTACCCCAAAACGAGGGACAGAGCTAATAATTGTGGAATGCACATCATAATCTATACATAAAGTCCCGTTCCAGCGATTGAAAATTGCAGATGAGCAGCAGTAGACAGAAAGAACAAACAGCCCGAATACACAAATGCAGGTAAAAAATAAATCTTCAGAACCATACAAAATTAAATGAGCAAATATGTTTCGTACTATTCCAAGGGTCTGCAACTTGAAAAATACCACTGCAAATTATGTCCATTGAAAAATAACACTACAAGGCTAAACAAAATACCATCAAAGTCACGTTTTCCGTTTCAAGAGTGAGAAATGACCGTTATACCCTCACAGTTGTCTTCCTCGTGCTGATTGAGGAGCGATGGGAGGCAAGAAACACCAACAAGTTTCAGATGTGTTTTAGGTTGAGGCTTCAAAGAAAGTTTGATCTGGGTTTCATCAAGTTCCGGAAGTTTCAAGTAAGTGTCAGGTATGTCTTAGGTTCAGGGTTTCAAGCAAGTTTCGTATGATTTTCAGTAAATTTCAACAGTTTTAGGAGGGTGTTTGGTTCAAATTAAAAGCACAAGTTTTATCTAGATTTCAACAAGTTTCAAAAGTTTCAAGCAAGAGTTCATCTGGGTTTCAGCAAGTTTTAGGTTGAGGCTTCAAAGAAAGTTTTATCTGGGTTTCATCAAGTTTTAGAAGTTTCAAGTAAGTATCAAGCGGGTCTTATGTTCAGGGTTTCATGCAAGTTTTATATGATTTTCAGTAAATTTCAAAAGTTTCAGGAGGGTGTTTGGTTCAGGTTATAAGCACAAGTTTTATCTAGATTTCAGGAAGTTTCAAAAGTTTTAAGCAAGTGTTTATCTGGGTTTCAGAAAGTTTCTGGTTGAGGCTTCAAAGAAAGTTTTATTTGGGTTTCATCAAGTTTTAGAAGTTTCAAGTAAGTGTTAGGTGGGTCTTAGGTTTTGGGTTTCAAGCAAGTTTCATATGATTTTTAGCAAATTTTAAAATTTTTAGGAGGGTTAGGTTAGGTTAAAAGCATAAGTTTTATCTAGATTTCAACAAGTTTCAAATGTTTCAAGCAAGTGTTCATCTTCAAGCAAGTTTTAGGTGTGTTTTAGGATGAGGTTTCAAAAAAAGTTTTACATGGGTTTCAGCAAGTTTCGGTAAGCTTCAAATAAGTTTGAGGTAAGTGTCAAGCTTGAAGCAATTTTTTTTTGAAAAAAATACATGAAACCTAGATCTTCGGATGTTACACAAAGCTGGAAAACAAACTGAGAGACCATGTGGAGGTAACCCCGGTTGTGTGATGAGTAATTGACACGTGTTCTGAGTAGTATGAGTTTGTCTCAGGCATTTTACTGATGCGGATATTTGATTTTAATATTTAGTGCGGTGCTATGTAATGTGTTTTCTTGTCGGTGATGGCTGCAGGACTTTGAGACGGAGTCGTGGTGAGACACTGGGTGACCGGACTAGGCACAGGCGATGATGAGGTCAGAGCGGTCGGGACGTGTCGAAGAGGGCGAGGACTCGAAGTGGTTGCGAGGTTTGCGCGGCAAGAAAGGAGGAAGCTTCCTGGAAGGTGCAGGAGTGGCGTTTTGGTGAATACACAGGGCTGCACAAAAGGAAGTGGATGTGGTTAGGGCTTAATGGATAAAGAGAGGAGTTGTTGTGACCTAATGGGTAAAGTAGACTTGTAAACCCATTAGTGGAGGCTATAAATAGATGTGCTCTCTAGTGGGAGAAAATGAGAGAAAGAGAGAATGGTGTGAGTGTTAGGGTTTTCTCTAATGCTTGTGCTCTATGAATGTTAAAGTTTTTTCTCCATGTATGGGCTTATGTTCTTGAGAGATGTGTGTGAGTTCTTGAGTTGAGAGATAGCATGAACTCGTTGTAATCATTCCTCTCTTTTTAATCATTCATCTCTTTTCGTTTAATTGTGTGAAATGCTTGTTTGAGATGCTAGTCTTATTCTCTCTTGTCTGATTGTGCTTGTTGTTTAGTTTTTGCTTATGGTGGAAATCTGTCTCAAGACCATTTGATCGGTTAATTTCCATAAGCAAATTGTTTGATCCTTGTGTTCTTCTCTTTGTGGAGTTTGGGTTGTTCGAGTATTTGCTGAATCTTCTTTGCTCTGAACAGGGTATTTTCTCAAGGTCATTTGGCTAATTCATACCCGAGAGCACTCTTCTCTCTAGCATATTTTCCTTGTGTTCTCACTGCTGCAATCTTCCTCTTTTTCTTTTGCTCTGAACTAGGAATCACCTCAAAGCCTCTTGGCTAGCACATTCCCGAGAGCAATCATTTCAATAGCTGTCTTCTGTTTAAGTGACTATCTGCTATCTTTTTCTTGTATTTATTTGTTGCAAGTTTCGATTGGGACTGCTCCTTATTTACTGTTGTTTTAGATTAACATTTAGCTCTTTTGGCTGGAGATAGACAGCAGTAATTTAAGAACTCCTTTGCAGTTTCTAGTCTACAGATTTTTTAAGTTTTATTGCCTTCCCTTGATGCAGTTCGACCAGACTGTTGTGTGCATTTTCTGCTGCTCCTTCTAGTCTATTTTGGACAGCAGCATGCACATTTATTGGTAGTCATTTTCAGCTTTTGCTTTTCAGCTTTTGCCTTTCAGCTTTTTCAATTTCCAGTCAGTTTTGGACAGTAGTATGTGTCCTCTCGGTTGCTGTTTTCTACAGTTTCTAGTCTGTTCTTAGGTGCAGTTTTATTCTATTTTTCTCATGCGATGCTTTCCAATCCTCTATTAGGCAGCAGATCTCGGTTGTCTTTCATTCATAGCTTTGGAGCATTTTCAATTCCATCTTTTTCAGTAAGCTTTCATTTTCTTATTTCATAGCTTCCATTGCTATCGGAGAAGAAAATAGTGTGAATATTTTAGGCGGAATTTTTAAAGGTACTATTCACCCCCCTCTGTTGCCATTTCCGATCCTTCACAAACAAAGAAAATAAAACTGGAATTATAGGTTTCACGTAAGTTTAGGGTTTCAGGGTTTCAGCATCTAGGTTTCAAGCTAGTTTCAACAAGTTTTAGCTAGGTTTCAAAAAAAGTTTTAGATGTTCCAAATTGGTGTTTTGTTGCCCTTTTAACAAGTATCAAGTTTTAGATGTTCCAAATTGGTGTTTTGTTGCCCTTTTAACAAGTATCAGAATTAGCACGGGGTTTCAAAAGCCTCTCCTCAAGTTTTAGGTTCAGTTCCCCTAAAAAAAGTTCTACATTTAAGTTTCGGTTTCGAAAGATTTCCCTCAACCTTGGTTTGTAAGTTTCAACACATCAAAATAATTCTTAGAAAAAAGATGCACCAGTTGCATCCACTAGGAGAAATTATTATTCATGCATTCATGTGGGAAAATAGTCCATCAAGCCATTCCATTCTCCAATTTTTCACAAAAAAAAAACCAAAGCATGGTAGTGGGAGTTGTAACAAGATTACATAATTTTCATAAAAAAAGGGAGAAGAGAGGATGGACTTTTACTCTAGGAATCACATCCCTTGAATAGAAAAACTAGGCAAAACATTATCCAAAAAAGATGTGATCATTGTCATCTCGACACCCACATAACATACAGTTCAAGTTCTTTAACTTCAAATACTCTGTTGATTGAAGCTTGTCCAGAACAACTGCTGCAGAAAAAAAACACTTTCAGATAATGGTTTGTTGCTTTAAAGATCCATCATCCTGACATTCTGCATTCTTGTAAAAATTATATGTTGTGATATTCTGCAAAAAAAAAAAAAAGACAAACAACAACAGTTATACTATGCCAGTTTATCTCTAAAGCATTGGCAGGTTGCACTAACTCTAAAAGGCATCAATACCAATTAGAAAACATCTGATGCACGAGACTTGTTTAAAGGAAGAATCATTGGTGATGGTGGTTTTGGAATTACCAAGTAGTTTAACCAAAAATCAGATTGAGCAAATGACAATAATAGTGTAATTGCAAGTAATGTCCATCAACTTGTTGCATAATAGTGAAGCTTTCTACCAATGCAGGTGATAGCACAAAAATGGAGGTACTCATAGCATTACAGTCAGATGCAGAACTACAGCACAAGGCTAATGCTGTTGAACAAATAACATCGATTGATCAGAGTATAATAGCTACACTTAACATGTAGAGCTGCAGCACCATATCCACCAATGGCATCCACACTAGAGCCATGTCACAGAAGAAGCTGCGACAGTAAAAGAAATCCTACAGTGGCATCCTATCAAACAGTTGAGGGGCACAAAGACTAGGTGTAAAAGAGAACAGAACTGGCCGTCATTGCCGAGGTGGCTACCAACAGGCCATAGCGGGCGCTGAGGTTGATGAAGAGGCTGTGGTGGGTGTGAGGTCGGTGGCAACGTTGTAGTTGACAGAGAGCTCACTCCATCATATACGACTGGTTGTACGGATGACGTGCGGAGGTTGTCGACAAAGTGGTGGTGCGCAGGAGGCGGAGGTAGTGTTGGGCGAGGAGGTCGCCGTCTCGCCAGTGAGGTTGTGTTGCGTATGGAGCTTGCCAACGAGATTGGGTGGATGATAAGAACGAGCAATGTCATCTCGGGCAGCTCTAAGCGAGTCGGCAGTGCGAAACAACGGGAGCGCGCGAGGTTTGATAGAGCTTTTAGATTCGTCCAGCAAAGGATATCGAATGGTGAAAAGCTATGCCGTGCGATGAGGTGGGAGCGCTATACTGTTTGATAGTATTTCACTTGTGGAATATATAGCATAATCTTTACTATTATAAAAGAAGGAGTTAATGGTTGCCGAAACCTCCCTCTTTTCTTCCTTCTCAACTGTTTAATCTAAATACTAAAATCTTAACCATCTATCTAATATCTCTCTTCCCTCTCTCTCTCCCCCCCCTTCTCATCTTCCCTCCCACCTCCTAAAAAAATTTGCACACCGACGTCTACGCAGAAACCGCCTCCCACTACTCCCCCACGATCCCCTCCTCATCTGTCGCAAAAAAAAAATCGTCGTCTCGTCTGCACCGCCGCCGCCGACCATGTCCGCCGGTGCACCGCCGCCATCGTCGTCCCGACCCGTACGGTTTCCCCGAACTCTACCCTGAGCAGGCACTACCATCTCTGTCTTTGTGTTTCGCCGCCGACACGTCATTACGTGTGCCATCGAATGTCTCGTCCCAGGGCAAGGAGAGGGAGGACGGGACCGACGAGGGCAACCGAAAGGAAGGGGAGGAGGGGGCTGTGGAGGGAGACGTGGAGCTGGACCTCTACAGCGCCGCGGCGGGCGCGGACCTACTGCCCCCACCTGTCGTCCATGCCCGCTGCCGATGCCGACCACCTCACGCGCGACCCCGCCCGACTCTCCGTGCTCCAGGTTTGGCTCATCCTCCTCCTCCTCCTCAAAACCTAGGTAATTTAGCGAACTGTTAGGGTTCTTTGGTATCCTCAATATTCAATTTTGGGAATGATGACGAGATGATTAGTTTAACAAGTAAAGGATCGTTCTACCTTGTGACAAGGAGATTGTTGGTTGTAGATTGTGAGTCAAAATGTTATGATGAACCGTTTACAATGCAGCAATTATTCGTTTGTTTCTGTTAGAAACAATTGTAGGTTGTCAACGGCATCAAAACATGTATGGATCATGTCCAGAATATCCCCATCCACCAAGTAGGCATTGATCATCAGATTGCTCTGTAGGATGGGTTGCTGAACCTACCTGGAAACATGTTGTGATATCTGGTGATCGGACTGGTTTCGATATCTTGGGATTTATTGCACCAATGCCTGCAAGCAGGGTGACTGCGCACTGAGTGGCTCTGCTGCAGATTAGTTAGATTAGAATTGAAGGTCAGTTTTTATTATAATATTAGATAATAAGAGAACATGGTTGGAGTAATAAGCTATGCACTAGACCTGTCAAGAGGTGTTAGAGAGGCCTGGTAAGTGAGAACATGTCACTTGTTTAGTCTTAACAACTCTGCACATGACTTGCACACCCATAGAGCGTAAGAGGGGTCATTTCTTGCATCTTATATCACTCCATTGGAGCATTTATGCCAGAGATGAGTAGAATATTGTTGTAACAAATCTCAAGATTATATATGTAGATGGGAGTGACTCATTTCTCCTTGAGTCAGCATCTTGACTCATATGGAGCTATTATCCTTTCATAAAACAAATTGTTATGAGATTGCTTTGTTCATTCACGATCTTCTCAATACACAAACCACTCCCAAATGTGGGATATGGTTAGGTTCTATGGATTTTGAAGATACTACTTTGTACTTTCTACCATGATAAGTTTTAAATTCGAGGTACTTTAGATAGCCATATCTAAGTTTTCTTATGAGTATTTCTCATGCAGATGTCATCACCCTGCTGAAAACTGGCTATGCTTGAATGCTTGATCTGCAAAGCTGTGCTGTGCAATCGTTTTATCAACAAGCATATGTTGTGCCATTATCAAGAAATGGGGTATTGTCTTGCCCGGAGCTTCAGGTAAATTGTTGAGCCTGCTTTTTATCGACTTTTTCTTTGATCACACAGAATTTCCCTTGGTTCCATGCAAGATCAATCCATTGTGGTGTCGGTACGCTGGGTTTTAAATCTCAGACATCTATTGTCATTTGAAGTGATAGATTCGACTATGCACGTTGGCCCACCAATAAGCATTTACTATTGAACTGTGCTGGTTTATTCCTACAGACATGGATTCTTAAAAGAAATACAAAATATACAGCATCAGCCAATACTTTGCTACACTGGTTTGACCAGTGGAACCACTGGTTGGACTTGTGGATCAGTAACCTCACTGGTCTGTTTCAATATCCATGCTTCTAGAATTCCATTACAATGCGAAATGCAGCCTATTTCTGGCAGCTACCTTTCAAGCATTCACTAATTGAATGCATGGTCATTTGCTGTTGAGCTGATCTAGCTTTAGCTAATGAACAATGAGATAATTGATTCATTTGAGCCTTGATTGCTACAAAGAAAGAAATAGAAAAGAACGCTCTATACTTTGCTGCATTACTACATCATTGGTCAAAGATATGATTTTCAAATTTCTAGCGGTGAACCAAGTTGTAGACATTATACAGATAGACAATCTTTACTACTTAAAAAGAAGGAGTTGGTGGTTGATGAGTCCTCCCTCACTTTTTCTTAACCATTCGATCTGATTATGAGATAATCCGAACCGTACGCACGGCTTCCCCCACCGCCCCCCTCCTCTCCTAATCCCCCTCGCTCTCCCCCCGCCACCTGAAGCACGCCGCACTATCACCAAGCACTGCGACCTGAAAGATCGACGCCAGTAGCCACCATGCCTGAAGCCGAACATTAGCCCATCGCCCGAAGTCGCCTCTGGTTGGCCACCAGCCGCCACAACCGCTACCGAGGCCGTCGCTCGAACAACCGGTCGCCGAACACCAGATCGACCGCGCGCCCAAAGCGTCGGCGCGCCGCCACCATCACACCGGATCCGGCCTACCGTTCATCGTGCCCAAAGCAATTTCACGCCGGGCCCTCATCCGGCCGCTCCCGATGCGCTGGATCCACCAGCGCCCGGTCGCCGCCTTCTGCGCCGAGATCCCGCGCCCTGCCAGATCCTGCACCCGACCGCCATCGTAGCTGCGGACCCGCGCACCCAACCGCCGCCGCTACACGGGACCTGCGCCCGGGCCGCCGGAGAGAACCTGCGTCCGGGCCGCCGGAGAGGACCTACATCCGGGCCGCCACCACCGAACAGGGCACTACACCTAGCCGCCTCGAGCTGAGCACCCTCGAGCTGGGCCGCTGCCGCATGTCGATACGGCCCGAGGGAGGCGGAGCGCCAGCTTACGGCCGGAGGGGGAGGGGCAGTTGCAGCCGATAAACGTAGAAGGAGGGGCGGCCATTACCCGAGAAAACCGGAGGAGGCGGCCATTACCCGAGAAAACCGGAGGAGGCGGAGAGGTGGTGCAGCGGTTTTGCAATGCCGGAAATGAGGGGAGGTGGAAGAGATAAGGCAGAGCCAGCAGTTTTTAGCAAAAGGCCCCCCCCAAACCTTGTGAAATCATACCCTTTTGATGGCATTTTTCAGTACTGAACTGTAGTAGCACTGCAACTTGTACCTCATGAACTGTAGTGCCGCAAGTTGTAGTGCTACTTAGTTGCTTTCAGGAGGAGAGGGCATCAACAATTTGGTTCGCTAGCATGATGGTTCAGTTTTACTTACCATATACACATGATATACACATGTGCTACCTTTATTTTACTAAGGTTAGATTTCTAGAGTGTTTTTCCTATAGGAGATTGTACAGAGTCAAGTTCCTGCCTTACACTTCTGTATAGTATATGGATGATTGCCAGAAAATCACGACAGATGGATGATTGCCAGAAAATCACTATGCTTTTCACTTTGCTTTTGTGTAGTATATTCTTCAACCTTCATGAATAGGGAGAGTGTCTTCCTTCATATTTCTGTTCTTATTTATGTAAGCCAATAAAACATCAATGAAATATGGTTGCCTAATGCAATAATGTCTTCACTGTTGCTATTATCATATATTCTTTTTTCATATTCTTTCATACATACCATGAGCTGTCATCATTTCAAAGGTTTAAAAACTAGCAATGTCTTTTTTTCAACAATATAGCTTTGCTATGTTGGCAGATGTGGCCATTTTCTTGTTGTTGATGTTTATGCTTGATATGAGACAAAAGCTTTATGAATATTATTTGTGGGGTTATTATTAGTCAGTTCATTTTGGTTGTAGGCTATTGCTTCTACAGATTACTCGTTTTCTAATGCATTAGCTCTAATAGTTTTTCCCTTGTACGTACAGGGAGATCATGCAACAGCATTGGCCTTTTGGTTCTGATTTCGGCGTTTACGTGAGACTGTCTTCGTAACATTGCCATTCAGGTTGGCAAATTACTATGTTATTTTGGTGCTGATTTCTACATCTTTGTGCTGTCAGTGTTCATATGCCAGAATGTCTTGATATTTATTATTCAGTTTGAGATCATATTTGATAGTATGCACCACTTTTATTTGGTTTTTTGTTGCAACGCACGGGTACTTTACTAGTCTATACATAAATGCCGGTCAAAAAAAATCCTCAGAAGCATACAAAATTGAACATCCAATCAGGGGTGTTTAAATAATTGAAATCACCAGCAGCTGAATCCTAATAACGATGTGTTCTATTAGTAGCTTAATCTGTCCATTCCAGACAATGACATCAAGATCCTGCACGGCTGCGCCAGCGCTAGATGCTTAAAAGTTAGATCATGTGCGTCCAAACCTTGAAATAATCATGTGAACAGCTATACTTCTTTGTCATCTTTACGACAGAAAGTCCTAAACTTTTTTGTCATCTTTACGACAGAAAGTCTTCTAGTAAAACAATTTTAGAGGAAAGCCACCATACGTATTACGTATTTAAAACAACATTGAACGTATTTTTTACCCTCTCACGTTTCACGTTTCACCATCGATTTTTTCGTGTCCGTGCGAGCCCATCTTTTTTATGGGCTAACCCGAATCCATGCGAGACCAGTAGTCCCTTAAGAGAGCGAGATGGCCGAAACAAATCCAAGCCTATCAGACCCGTTGTTCAAAAGCAATAGTGGGCCCATTTAATATCTTCAGGCTTGGCATTTGACAGCCCATGTGAAGGAGCAATGCATTGGAGAATGCAGAAGCGACTCCTTTTGCCGGACATTGTTGTCAGTTCGTATGTGACTAGTTAGGTGCTCTTGTGTTGCAACAAAATAAAACTTAAGAGTAAATATTATATTACAGTTATATATTTTTGTTCAAAGAAATAAAAGTTTATTTTTGCTTGACTATATCCACTATAAACAAATGAGAGCATTGATTAAAATGGTGACCAGAAAACTAATTAACTATAGTAAGGATCAACATGCAAAAAAGGGTGAACATTTTATAGGTTTATATATATGCTAACTTTTGCTATTATCTGTCTTCAAACAAATATCAGTTAAACTTTTATTGTGAGGCGGATGAAATGCCTATGGAGGTGACCTGATGCTACTATAGTCGATGTATTCACCAAAATAGTCAATAACGAGCATGTGAATATCAAATTTTCTAGGCATAGAGTTTATAATTAGAGAAACACTAATGAACGGCATACCGTTCCGACGGGATTGATGACCACCGTTGGATCCAAAGGTGTGCACTAATCTCAAAGCAGCTCTATTAGTACTTGTCGCTTTTCTCCGCTTCCACAACCGCTTGCTCCTTCTCCCTCTCATTCTCCTTCCTCCTCACCACCGTATCCCCTCAGCTTTCTCCACCGCTGGCCTCGCCGCACGCCAAATCTAGAGGCCTGGAGAGATGCCACCGCCAGATTTGGCGTCAGATGAGGAAAATCTAGCTCCCTACTATGGGTTCACCCTTCCCCCGGACATAGAAGGAGATCGGAGGAGGTGGCGGCTCGGCGGTGGGCGACGGCGGGGGTGATGGGTGGGGTAGGAGGGTGGTGGGCGAAGCCAGAGAGCGGTGGTAGCGACTGCTGTGGCAGTTAGGTTGGGTAGGGCAGGGCGGCGGGGAGGGGTTAGAGGGAAGCACGGCGAGGCAGCAACGGCGCTGCTGGCCACAGGTGGTGGGGGCAGGGGCGGTGGAGAAGGTGCGCAGAGCTGCCCAGGGTGGCGTGGCGACGGTGGCCGATGATGAGGTACCTTCCTCTTCTTCTTCCTCCATGAATCTAGCATGAAACCATGTGCAACTTGCTTATACCATTAGAATCATTTCTAATGGTTTACCGTGCGCTAGCACAACTCAAAAAATTAGGGTCGTTACACAGGCCCACGGTGAATCACTTCTGATTTGTTAGAATCTACACACGGTCATAAGACCCAAACTGACGGCTTTAATAGGCTGGCTCACTTCAATTAGGGATGCAATCAGAGCGGATACATATGGATATCACTCATCATGTATCCTATTTTGTATTTTTTTTTGAAGTTGAAGTCGGATATGGATAATGTCGGATACCCATTTCTCCATTCCATATTTCTCCGCTTACGAGTACTTGAGCCTGGCATCTATCTCAAAATCTAAATCAAGCTGAACTCGTCTAATTTAAATATATTGTAGATATATCCTTCACCTAGAACAATTGAGTAGCTCATGTATAATTCATGGAAATGAATCAATTGATGTGAAAAATCGGATATTGAATTCTAAGGAGTAAGAAACAAGCTCATATAATAGACGAACCAGGGCATTCCAACCAAATCAAGTACGGAGAGAAGGGAACCTTGACGGTTGTCTTCGTCCACCTCTTGCCTTGCCAAAGGAGAGGATGGACGAACGTGTCTCCAATGCAGCCAAGGTGGTCGTCATGACTGTCAATGGCGACGTCGCTGAGACCCTTGGTGGTGAGCAATTGGCCTCTAACAGCCTGCATCTCTTTGGTGTCATGATCTCGGTCTCTTGTTGATCTTCTTCTTGAGTTACCCGACTGCTTCAATCGAGGACAGCAGTGGCAACTAGATTTGGTTGGATCTGGATAGGTCCATCAAGATCTAATCGGATCTGGCTAGGGAGCCGCAATGAGGTGTCTCACTTGAGGTAGCAGTGGTCGGACAGGAGAGCAGGAGGGAGCCCAAGGAGCGGCAACAGGGTAGTGGTGGTCGAATGGGAGAGCAAGAGGGAGGTAGAGGAGAAGACACTTGTAGAGGAGGAGAGCCACACGATGCAGAGTAGGTAAGTGTGGTCGAACGGGTAGAGGAGTCACGAGGAGGAGAGGTGTTGGCCACACGGGGATGGGGCGATGGAGCTGTGTGGAGGAGGCCGCACGAGGGCGATATGGTTTGATGGGTGTGAGGGGAATTGGGGGAGAGATGAGAAGACGAGGGCGTTTGAAATTTGAAATAAACCAACACTGAACGCGACTAGTGCCACACGCATGCGTGAAGGGTACTACGGGCTCACCTGTTGGCACTTGTTGCTTGTGAGTGGAGGGTGGTGGTGGGAGTGTGTGGAGGGGAGGGGTTGGGGGTAGGTGGATAGCATTTTGTGGATAATTATCCTCAATTTCAAGGGGTACTTTCTGTGGGAGAACAGACTGCTAACAACTCATATTTTTAAGTAGAGATATATGAGTCATGTGTCCACTTTGATGTTACAATTATTTTTTGTGGAGGAGGAACCATTTCGAGTAGCTTGATATTATGGTCCTCAAGCGTTGCTTTGGTCTTACACTACTTCCGAAGCCAAGCGCACCCCAACCAAAGCCGTGAACAAATTTTTGTAGTGTGCAAAATTGGAAGAAGCAAGAGAGAGAGAGAGGATAGAATGCACCACACATGGGCAATTGCATCATTCAGTATAAAAATATTACAAGGGTGCCATGCAAGGCAAGTGTAACTAATGGAGAAAGTTACAACAATCATAATCAAGAATCCACTATACATAGGATACACCTAGCTATCCAAATATACACACGCCTAAACGGAATGTTAAAAGGTCATACTCCATGATCTGCTCATTAGTTTTCTAGAGAATGCCCTGTTCTCACTAACTATGACCATAAAGTTATGCTTAAGTATGTGTGTTCTTTCTATATATCTTGCAGGCTAATATATTTTTCTTATTTGGAAAACAAAATACATTAAAGCTTTATGTCAATCTTTCATACAGTTGAGAATACTTTATCTATTAGGACATAGGTACAATAAATATGTACTCTCTTGTTACAACATCAACCTATTTTTTTGTTACCTAAGTCATGTGATTTTCGATCAAGAAGGTAAGAGTTACCATTATGATGTAACTCAAATGTGTCTCATTTCCATGTCCAAAGATGCAACAAAAATCACTTTTCGTGCTAATCCCTTTGTAAAAGGGTCTACTAGATTTTTTCAGTGCGAATATAATTCACAACAATTACTTCAGAGTTTCTCAGTTTTTCTGACAGATTTAAATCTACGCTTCACATATTTGGAGGATTTCACATTATCCTTAGTACTAGTAACTTTAGCCAACACCATTTGATTATCATAATCCATTAGGATTGCCAGTATTGGCAAGTCTAGCCTCAATAGTGGCTATGTTAAGTACTACAAGTTCTACTTCTATGGTTGACCTCGTCAATATTGTCTATTTGCAAGACTTCCATGAAACTATAGCACAAGCTAAAGTGAACACATAGCCACATGTAGCTTTGATATCATCCGTACCAGAGATCTAATTGGAGTCGTTGTATCCTTCTATCATAGAACAATATCCAGTATAATGAATTCCAAAATATGGTGTTCCTCTCAGATAACACAACACTCTTCTAAGTGCTTTCCAATGATCATCTCTTAGGTTAGATATAAATCGACTTAATTAGCTCACTGCAAATAAAATGTCAAGTGTTTTGGCATCAGTTAAATACATGAGTGACCCAATAATTTGTGAATATCCCAATTGATTTTCGTAGTCCCTGTTTTTTTCGTAACATAATGTTCACATCATAGAGTGTTGGAGAAATTTTACAGCTCTCATAGCCACAATGGCTCAAGATTTTCTCAGTATAATGGGATTGGTTCAGCTATTCCCATCCTCACTCTTGATCAACTTAATATTCAGAATGATTGCCTCTCCCAAGTTTTTTTTATATCAAAGCAACGAGATAACAAAGATTTGACCTTATCAATTACGACAGTATTTATTCTAAATATAAGTATGTCATCCACATATAGACACAAGATTACTCCTTAACCCCCATCATAACGATAATATACACATTTATCAACTTCATTCACAACAAAACCAGTAGATGTCAAAGTTTTATTAAACTTCTTGTGATATTATGTAGGTGTTTTTTTAGACCATATAACGATTTTAATAATCTATATACCTCATTTCTCTACCTAGAAATCACAAAACTATTTGATTGATCTAACTATCTTAAGATCGAATCATTCTCCGGGCCTTTTATCAGAAAAGGACGGGATGCCACCACTTTATGTTAGTCGCTAAAGCAGTGGAGCCAATGAGTGATCCATCTCCTATGAAGCCTAACAGCATCAGGGACTCTTCACGTACAAGTTTTTGGTATGTGAACTATCATTGGCGTGGCATCACGTAGGACGGTAGGAGTATTACGCACGGGTTCCAGACATCCAGTAGGCACTAGCTAGTCGTCCATCCTTTTAACAAAAACTGGTGTACATCCCAACGAAAGTCCTAAACAAATGTACTGTGAGTAGCTGCGCATTCCATGTGCATGTACGCAGAACATCTGATTTGCTCTGACAACACGTTACATTCCCTTTTGTGAACAGTGCCAACCAATTTTGTTGTTATTTTTTTAGCTGTATTTTATAGCTTTTGGTTGTTCGTAAAAGATATATAAAGATATATGTAATTTTAATCGATATAAATAAAGTCACTGTAATATATACTATAATCGATTTGTAGACTCCGTTTTAAAAAGAAACTATTTGAATACGGTAGCCTTTCCTCCGATGGTTTCTGACGGTGCTCTGAAGCAGCAGCTTCCTCGCCCTCTGGGCGTATTCCATTAACTTATTGCGTGTCGAGTCGCCTCACCATTCCGTACAATCCATTTGAGAATTGAGATGCAAGTGTCAACCGGTGTTTGTATCAGTGTATTCACCCAACGCCGTAGCAAGATATGCTTAGGGCATCTCCAATGGTTTGAGTCAGCTGGCTATTTGTATGTACACATCAGCATAAATCCTATGTGGAAGAAAGAGAGTATGCAAAAAAAATCGAGCCGGCTCTTCCTTAAGCACTAGGCTATAACAGAAAACGAGGCAGTCTCTATAAATGACTGTGTGTGCATGTAAGTATCAAATAGCTATCCTTATAGACAATTCTTTGTATGCTAACTATTTGGTTGATGATATGAAAGTCTTCTAGTTAGTTACTAGTTAGGATCATTGGAGATACCCTTAATTGAGTGCCTCGGAGTGTCAGAGATCGACAGTTGAGCTCTGACATAAAGCAGCGGCCCAAGCCTGCCGGGTCCGTCCACTTCGCTGTCAGCCGGATGCTGCCGCTCACGCGCTCAACTGCATAGGTATGCAGCATCGATCGCTTGGAAGTGCTTGCCTGTTTGACAGGTCATGGAGCAGTGGGGCATCTCCTGTTCGGCCGGCGAGGGCTAAAGTCTCCCATGGTGGGGCTCGCAGCCGGCAGGTCGTCGACAGTTGAGCGCACTGTTCGGATAAGGCCCCGAAGGGAAGGTTCGGTTCGGTTCAGCTCACCACCTGAGAGGCTGAGATCACGTAGCTGAGCGCTCGAAACCCCCTGATATTTCCGCGGCGGAACCAACTTTTCCGCAGCCTCTCCACATGGGAGCTGCAGCGGCGGCCGTAGACCGGGGCCTGCACGCAGCGGGCGGCCGCGGAGGGTCCCCCCGGAGCCCCGCCGAGCGCTCGAAACCCCCTGATATTTCCGCGGCGGAACCAACTTTTCCGCAGCCTCTCCACATGGGAGCTGCAGCGGCGCACCGCACGTCGCGCATTCGCAGTCGTAACCGATCGATCGGGACTCGGCAAAAGATGCCGCGCGAGGTCGCCAGCGCCGGACGAACGGCGGCTCGACACTTGGCCCCTGCCCCCCTCCCAGTGGGCTAGCCCGGTGGGGGCGCGTAGGCTCCTAGGGCGTAGTACGACGTCGCGCGCAGGCGCAGGCTTTTTCACTCCCCCGCCCGACCGCTTTGTGTCGCTTCGCGGCCCCTTCGGAGAAACGGGCGCCCCCCACGCGCGGGGTCCATGATAGCTGTTCCGATCGTTGGACCGGCCGGCCTCTTTTCCACATATCAGCCGGGCATGGAACCGGTGGCGCGTAGGCTGCGCGGACGTGGGCGCACACTCGTGCCTCGTGGTGGTGGTTCCGTCGGAAGTGGGTTGGGGAGAGGGTACTAGCTTCGTCTTCTCCAGATTCCTCGGCCGTGGCCGTGTGCTCTAGTTGGGCAGCCGGTCCAATCGAGCGGCCGTCTCGGCGTGTCCGGGTTATTTTCATCAACAAGCGTGCGTACTGATGTAACCCTGCGCGAGCGTGACGGTTTACCCCCCACGAACGAACTCGCACCCCAGGATTATCTAACGACGGCAGCTATACATGGCTCTTTGCGCGCGCTGACGATATGATGCACATGTTGTTCTCGCACTTTGTCCATCGAGGTGTGGATGTCACCCTATGGGAAGGTGCGTGGCACCGTGGCAGTATGTGGTTGGTTGGTTAGCATTTCGGCGTATCATTTCCCCTGCAGCCTTTGATTACTTTCATGATGCGTATCGCGCAAATTAAGCAAGCTTGAGCTAGTGGATAGCCGGATACGCAAGGTAGAGGGCTGCAGGGTCACACAGTGTGCGGTACACTGACTACCATGGATCGAATAGTTTATTAAATGTAACTTTAAAAATATATATTTAAGGTTCTAAGTTGTTCGTCTTCGGAATACCCTCGGTTGCAGAATTACTATCTAAGTACTCTAGTTGAAGGATTACTACCCGACTAGGTACTACTCATAGACCCTATGATCTACTAACTAGACTTAACTTCAAGCAGTTTTTTGTGTGATGAAGTAGGGCACATGTGTTCCTAACCCCAATAACCACACGACGATTAGGCCATATATCTCTGATAACAACTGTCTTATGGTTATTGCCACAATATTCCCCCACTGACAAGTAACTAATTGACAGTTACTTGTCAGATCTCTCCCGCTGACAGCACCTACTCGATCGACCGAGTATGAGGAATTGATGGGACATCTGTTCGAAAAGAACAACCAATACCCTTTGGCACTATTTAAGCATTATGTGTGAAAACAAAAAAAAAACAAGATCAATCAATAGACAACGGAGGCAAAAAAAAAATAGCAAAGTTCGGGCTAATAGTACTCTATTTGTAATCGCTCTACAAAAGTATGATGTAATCCTAATATAACAATATAGTTTTCTTTCTTCTTTTGAATTTTTTTTAGAAAACTTAGCTTTTTTCTAGAAATTTATAAGATCGGTAATTTGATGGTCAATAAGTATCGTACTGACAGCAAATATCTGTCTGCACACTCGGTTCGGGAATGTACCATCATATATGGGCACGCTCAAGTTAGCGACGCGATGGCTTCTGGCGTCGACGTTGAGCGATGAGTGTACTGTAGCATTTTGTCTTGTAGAGATTGTTTCTGTGTTTTGTTTTTTTTCCTGTATTCCTTTGTATCGTCCGCTCTAGATTAGTGTGTCGTTTTTATTTTTACATTTTTTTAGATTTAATTATGCCTAATAAGCCAACTCAGCTACAGTAAAAAAATCAGTCAGCTATAGTAAAATTTCAGCAAAAATAAAAAACTATCACTATTCCGAGCATCCAGTCATAGATCGCAATGAAGTTGACATGATAGAAACCGAAACACCACGAGGGGTCGAAGATTGACACAGCTGGTGCCTCGCTACCTCCGGATAACTTTACAATTAGTCACGCATCTTGCACAAAGCTATCTTCAATCGATCCATCGTGTGACATTATATATGATTTTTTTGGCCAAGTAGGAGTAAGCAGACATGTAGACTTGGCGCACAGGAAATTCATAAGAATTTTATAAAAATTAGTATAATTCACTTATGAATCATATGAAATTTCCGTGTTCTAAGGGGGTGATCGGAATAGCGATGGCTTTTGGCTTTTCTTTGAAAAACATCAGAATGATCAAAAACATCAGAGCAGAGTTGGTTTATTGAGTATAAATAAATGTAAAAAAACGAAAAAAACGAAAAAAAAGTATAAGTAAATTTTTTAAAAAAAATCGAAAAAAATAATTTTATCAGAAAGCAGTCTCGTAGCTACAGATTCAAGCATGATGCAAAAATCGCTATCGCCAGCGATGGGAGAAGCCCATCTGATCGGGGTCTAAGTAGGACCTTAGGTTTAATCCGCTTCTAATTAATCAGTTCTCCTAGACCTAGAGCACGGAAGTTTTGGGCTTATAATTTATGGACAGGCATAGCACCATCACTCAGAACTGAAAAGCAACACCGATGCAGGAGCCAAAGCATATTAGTGGTGCCCTTCCTTTTATCAAACAAATACTTTTGGGACGTTTTTATCTACTACTATTTGGGCACAACACGGAAATAAAAAAAAACAAAATTTAAAATCACATTAGAGGACCGATTTGCAACCGCCCACTACTCTATTGCAGTTTTAGGAGTATTGTAATTTAATATTCTGTGCAGCATAGAAATACTGGGCTTTTTATGTGTGTGGGTGTGTGCGTCTGCGCGCGCGTGGGTAGGGGGAGGGGGGTTTTGCATTTTGCTTACATACTCATATTATAACATGAGGGGAAGAAAGTTTATATATTTGCCGCGTTTGAGGTACATTTGACTTGTCAGTTCGTCGAATATTTGGCCAGTTATAAACCCCGTTGTTTTTACAGTTGATTAATTGATTGGGCTTTAATTTTATGTTGTATGTGCATTATCAGAACCCACCCTTAAATATACACGAATTACCAAACATTTACTTTTGCATTCAGGAACAGTCTAATTTAACAATGTGCGTCTTGGGAAGTTCTGCTTGCAGCAAAAACTCAAGTAATAATTCAAAGTACTATCAGAATTCGCACCGTTTTTTGAAGAATAATTATGAATTAGATATAATTGTGCTTGTTGTAAACATTATAATTGCTACAACCTCTAGTAAAGCAATAATAATGCCCCACCGCCCAAAACACGTGAGCGCGCGCACACACAAATCAAATCAAGTTGATAGTAAGGGGCATTCGGAATAGCGATGCTTTCTGACTTCTGTCTGAAATTTCACTGTAGCTGATTTTTTTACTGTAACTAAGTTGGCTTATTGGGCATAATTAAATTTTACAAAATGTAAAAATAGAAAAAAAATGTTAGCCTATCACGGACAATGCAAAGGAATACGGAGAAAAAATATAAAAAAGCCCAAAATATCTAAAAAATCAGAAAAAAAAAATGAATTACTGAATAGTGAAAAAAACTGAAGCTGAAAAAAAAAGTTGAGTTGAGCGGGGCCCAGATTCGAATAGTACATTTTACTACCAAATCTTTGAGAAAAGTTATAAATGCGTAACAAAATGAAACTATTCTTAATGGCAAATTTATTCACGTCGATTTCAAATATTTATGTAGATACTCACACTAAAATCTTTGTTAAAATTGTAATGACATTTTTTTGAAGTGGGGGAAGGAGAACTGCCACCAATTCATTAAGAGAGAGGAAAAAAAGTTGTTACAAAATGCCGAAGCATCCAGGGGTGGAGCCATAGTGGCCTACCTAGTGTCAGAGGACATTGGGTTCAAAAAATTTTTTAGTAGCAATCAGTGCCTCGGATCTATATGTGAACCCTTTAGCCTGAACTCAATGCACCTAGCAACCAACAGCAACCCATAGGGAGATAGACTCGCGCTAGGCCATGAGGTAGCATTCAGCCCAAGAAAGAGGACTGCAGCAGACTGAGGCGTCCAGCGCTGCCCATAAACATTAAGATTGTATGAGTCCATTTGATCGACACCGAAGCACCAAGTGCGTCGTAGCCCTCATCAACACCTATTCATCTCGCACGGTCGTAGGAGCTAGTAGATGTGTGCCGCACCCCATAGCTGCACCTAGCCATGCAGCAACCGGTTGCTGGAGAACGGGGAAAACCAGCCACCGCTGGCCACCCTTGGTCGCCATCGCGCATGCAACTTCTCCTGGACCTAGTTCCGTTGCCTCGCACACTTGCCAGCCAAATGAGACTTAGATCCACCAGATTTGTATGTACTTCACTAAAAAAAATTCTCTCAAATCTTTTGATATGTTTCAAGAACAACAACTAAAATTGTAAGTTAGAGTTTTGATGTGATGATTTTTGTTTTATTTTTGACGAATTGCAGGATTAAGCTTAGAGTTTCAATTTGGGTTTTTGGAATACCAATCTAGTTCATTGCAAATCGGAGGCAAAAATATAGTGATATGTGATTGTGATCTATGTGCTCATATTGGACCAAGATTTGGATTTAACTTAGAGTGCTTGATTACAATGTTAAGTAAACTCTGTCTATATTTTTCTATTATATTGTTGTTGAACTATTGAACATAGCACTATCTAATTGAGTTTTTAATTAAACGTAGGTAAATTTATGAAATGGTTTCTAAAAAGGAGTAAGTCAAATAATGCTACTAATGTTGTTAAGCATTTTGATAGCTATTTCTTTGTAATTGTACATTACTATCAGTTATGTTGAATTATTGATGCTAAAATTGACTAACGCATTGCTATTTAGTGTAATGTTGCTTGAAAATTATATATACTATTATATATATAGTGAAGTGGTGAACTCAGTTCATTTTTGTCCTGATTTCGCTCCTGAAGCATCGACTTGTTTAAAACAAGTTGATACATAGTGCACCCACTACTACAGAAATCATCATCACAGACGGTTCAAAAATATCATCACAGACGATTTTTTGAACCGTCTGAATTTATGGGTCGGTGATAATTGAAGGTTATCATAGACGGTTTGTGAGCCGTCTGTGATAAATACAACATAAACGGTTTATAGCTAGAACCGTTTGTGAAAACACTATCACAGATGTTTCTATATATAGAGTTGTCTATGATGTTCTTCATAGACGATTTATACTATAAAACCATCTGTGATAGTTCATTTTATACCTAAATTTTTTTCTATTTTTGAATTAGCCTCATGAAATATTAGCTGTGCCGTTTGAAAACAAGCAAATACGATAGCAAACATAGCAAAAAATATTATATTTATATTACAATCCACTATTACAATATCACAAGATTACAATCCACCATTACAATATCACAAGCTATGCCTCTCGTCCCTGATGCAGCTCGGGTAGGTCTTCTTGGTGGTCACCTCACTGTAAATAGAAGAAACAATGGAGGGAGGAAGCCTTAAACGTCACAAAGTAGCAACATAAAGTTACAGAATCAAATACTAGAAGAAACAATGGAGAGAACCCTAACCACAAAGAGGTTGATTGAGGAGGAGACAGTAAGGAGTCTAGGGAGATTTTGAGCGTATAAAGGGTAGGGGATGGGATCAGGTGAGTATTTATAGGGGAGGGAGAGGTGGGACGATCTATAGGGTGTGGGTTGGTCGGTTTCTATTGGCTGAAATTGGGTTGGATATGATTAACAGGCCCAGCGGTCAGAATTTATCACAGACGGTTCTTGATAAGAACCGTCTGTAAAAGCATCACAGACAGTTCTTATTAAAAACTGTCTATGATATTGGCTATACATATACCGATACAATATAAAAAAATTAGTCTCAAAATATAAAATAACAAAGTTCTGTATGGCATATATATACTCATTTGAAAGGTTTCGACGAGATATACAACTTTGCAGTTGAGACAAACCCCAAATTTTGAAGGGAATATAAAATTTTTTGGCAAAAATAGAAATAAAAAACTTTTGACGTAAATTTGAGACTAAAATGGCCGATTTTGGGGGTCTTTGAGGGCGATTAGCGCAAGCTAGTCATTTTTTGGATCGGACTCGTTGTTAGCTTTCCAATGACTATAAGAATGTTGAAAACGGACACCGTATGCAAAAATTATACCCGTTTTACTGAAAATGTGTCAAAACGGAATCCTACTCGAATTCAAGCGAAAAATTATAAAATTTTATGGATATGTGAGACGAGAAACATATCACAGACGGTTCTTAATCAAGAACTGTCTATGATATTGGCATATCACAAACGGTTCTTGATTAAGAACCGTCTATGATATTGACCATATCACAGATATTTCTTATTAAGAATCGTCTGTGATTATATTTAATACAGGCGGTTTTTATGAGCCGTCTGTGATGAGGTGTTTAATATAAACTTTATTTTGTAGTAGTGACCTTACAATATGAAGAAAGCACCTTGCATGTATTAATTCAAGGAAAGCATTATTCTTTTGTGACCGGCGGGGCTTATTTGTACTCCTCGTGCTCTCACATGCAGTCTCACATTTATCAGATCAAATGAGTTACTGCAGTAGGAGCAACAGTGCTATATATGTCTATTTTAGCGTATCGTGCAATCTGTTTCATTGTTATCACTAGCTAAACCACAGAGTTAGTATGACCAAACCGAATGTACGTACTGAGTACTGGATAAAGTTCAAATACTTACACGGAAAATCTTAGTATAGGGCGGGAATCAAAGGGGGAAGTGTACAAGACCAAAACGAAAAACTTCGTAAAGCACATATACTGACCACCATGTGAAGTTTTATTTTTTAAAATTTACATTCTGTTGGTCCAAAGCAGTATATATAAAATCATATTCGATCTGGAGTTTAAACTTGTATATCTGACCGTTCATTAGGATTTAGGAGCTCCCTATATGTCTAATTAAGATGATTGCCAGCTAGCACATACACAGTACTGAACAAAAATATCAAATGAGATAACACACATGCACTTTAAGAGAACTACTAGCTAAATGGCTAGATTTTGCCATTAACGCTTTATGTACATAATTAAACAAGCACACTTAGAGATCATCGATCACGACCTTAACACTGACTAACTAGAATTTGCATGCCGTTACTGATCATCATCTTAATTTTACATCAGTCCGTACAGGCTAAACCACTCGACCACACTGCTGTCAGCATAGCCATACTCCGGGCCATACATCAGGTCATCGTCCCGCAGGTGATCTCCGCAGGCGACACCCGGCTGCTGGCAGGTACCAGTCGAGAACGACGAGCTCGGGCTCCCGCCGCAGAAGCCGCGGCCCGCGACGTCTCCGCCGTCACCGGATACCGCGTGGCTCCCCGCGGATCTGAGCCGCCTCACTTCCTCCTCGGTGACCACCAGCCTCTCCTTCAGCCTCAGCACCTGCAAGACATGCACCCTTGAATGAATCATATGGTTGCTGATTTGCCACACACTTATATGTAGTATATAATTCGAACAGATCAAGAGGAATTAAGGCAGGGAATCTATGCATGCATGTGTCGTCATATGCGTGTGTACACGCACCTCGTTCTCGAGATGGCATTTGTGGAGGATGGCGGCGTCGTGGGCGTGCTTGAGCTTGGCGAACTCCTCCTCGAGCAGCTTGCCCTTGTGGCGTGCGCGGCGGTTCTGGAACCACACGGCGACCTGCTTCGGGTCGAGCCCGAGCTCGGCGGCGAGGTGCACCTTCCGGCCGGTCTCCAGCTTCCGCTCCTCCCGGAAGCTCAGCTCCAGCATCTCCACCTGCTCGTCGCTCAGCCGCCTCTTCTTGGGGTCCCCTCCCCCGTCCACCTCGCCGCCGTCGCAGCCGCCGCACCTCGCGGCCCTCCGCCTCCTGCGCCGCGTTCTCGGCCTATCCCCATGCGCCACGCCTAGATATATACACACGCACCCTTAGAAAGAACATTACATGCATGTCCTGGTGAGATCGAAGAAGGAAGCTACTGCAGTTGCATGCGTAGAGATCGATCGATCGATCGATGTGCAAATGGCGCGCGCACGTACGTACCGTTGGCGACTAGGAGGGAGGCGTCCACGTAGGAGGAGGCAAAGAGCTGCTGCTGCTGCTGCTGTTTCTCGTCGTATCGGTCCATGCTAGCTCGCGCTCCCGACCGGGTCAGCTACGCCATTCTCTCTCTCTCTTTCAAGCACTCGAGCGTGAGGTGATTTGGACCTGAGGAGAGAGATGGATGAGAGGGGACGGTGGTGTTGCGTTGTGTGAGGAGGAACTGGATCGAGAGGACCACAGGACGCCAGATGATGTTAAGTAGGGAGGGCTGTGAGGGGGTGCGTGTCTCGAGAGACAGACCTAGCAGTAATAGTATATATATATATATAGAGGTAGGAAAGGTACGCAGCCCGGTGGGGCTGGCCAGCCGGGTAGGTGCTTTCTGAGAGCCAGACCATGATGTACAAGACCGCAACTACTCTGCCATGCACTCACTCGTGAACCATTCGTTTGCTTGTTGCTTACTTTCTATACTACCTAAGTTTTGGGCTAAAAAGTAGGCTGTTTAGGGCTCTGCTCCTTTTGATTTAAGTTTGAGTTTTTGATTTTTAATTTATTTTTTTTACTATTTTTAAATTTTATTTTTTCTACTTTTTAAAAGCTTTTTTAGCATTTTGTCAGTTCTTTTTTATATTCGTTTGTATTGTATGTAATGGGCTAACCCGTTTTTTCTATTTTAAAATTTTTTAAATTTAATTATGTCAAATAAACCACCATCAGTTACAGTGCAATTTTAGTCAACAATAGTAAAAATTCAGTCATAAACCACTAAAATTCAGCCTAACTAAGTGGGCTCTAGGTTTTTTATGCATAAGGTGACTGGTTTTTCATAAGCATAAGTTATATTTTTTTAACACCAACATCAACTTACAAATAGCAAAACCGAATTCGTTATTCATCAATCACTTTTATCTGGTTTTGATAATTATTCCACACAACGACCTAAGGTTATTTTTGTTATCCCCTTTGCTCTCTCTCTCTCTCTTACTTTGTTGAAGTAGGGGCCGGATGAGCATGTGTGACTAGTGCTTAATTTGGGGATTACTTGGCGAGGTACCATATGAAAAGGTTTAGAATTATTTATGATGAATCATTGTTAATATATGTTAAGTTAAAATTCAAATATGTAAAAAATTTGGATTTCCGGTCTAGTGTTTTTTTCTCAGACCGGTTATCTCTTAATTTCGTAAGTGAGTTTAGAAATTTGAGAATTTGATCGTGGATTTGGTAAATTGGTACTAAGTTAGTGTATTCTTATTGCATGAAGCGTGTTTGAGCTAACATGGGTCAACTTGTGAAAAACTTATGTCCGAAAACTATTTTTTTTTTGTCTTTGGATGTGCAAGAAAACTTGCAGTTAATTATAATCAATGGCGAGGATCGAGACTACGCTCATTGAGGACTTGAGATTCGGAACGGTCATGAATATTGGGTGAGATGGTTGTTGAGCTCAAACGTGGCACAAGGAAGGCAAAAATATTGAAAAGAAGGCTCGAGCGATAGGTTGCACCAAGTGAGGCGTGATCTGGTGGGAACCGGAGCAGGAGAGAGTTGCCAATGTGTGGCAAGCCATTTATGCACCTATACTGGCAAGCATGACGATTACTTGCAAGGGAAAGAGAAGGTTGGGTTAAGGCAAGGGTATTTTGGTAGTTGGCCAGATACCGAAAACTTTGTTGGATTAAAATCGCAGCGCTTGGAAAAGAGATTTAGGTCAATGAGATATTGAGAAAAGATGTGGTTGGCTTTGATTAACGGGTGGGTGGGATTAACGGGTTTCACCAATTATTGAGATATCATGGGCAGTTATTTGTAATAACTGTATGTAATTGTCGTGTATCACAAACGATATACGATCACGCTTGTAAAACTGTATGTGATAATTACATCACATCTTAACTGTCTGTGATGAGGTGTCCAGTAAGTTTATTTTGTAGTGGTGTCATCTAGAGCCATCTTAACTGTTCTTAACTAACAAGTAAATTGATTCTCAAGTTTTTGAGATTTGCTCAGTTTTGGTGCAACATTACATGTTTTGAGGAAATACTGAAACTTTGGGCAAGATACATGTGATCTTTAGATAGAATAGGTTCTTAAGACCCTCAGCAAGATGTGTTCAAAATTTTACGTCATTTGGATATGGATTTTGAAGTTTACACCAAAAGTTGTTTTAGTTCGGGCTAATTTTCTGTTTTGGGAATAGGGGAGCAGTCAAACCCCTCCTAGGCCTGGTCGGACCGGTCGTTGATCAGACCAGCAGTTTGGCCGATCAGACCACACCTGGAGTGGCGGTTAGACCGATGAGGTGCTGAATTTGTGGATCTTCGGTGTTTTGTGTTGTTATTTAGATTTGGACTGTTAAATCTGATCTTCGCGCTCTATAGCTTCTGAAGTAAAAGATTTTTGGATACTTAGAGAAAGAATTTGAGAATGTATCATTCATCTATTCCTTTCTGTTTTTATTGCCGGTCCTACGGTGGGACCGCACGACCTTCTAGGTTAAACAAGAGCGACTCGACGAGGTGACAATTGATCCTGGAAAGGGCTCTCGCTTTCGTTGAGAAGATCGGGGAGAGGAGATTCCCCCTTGAGTCTTTATAGAGGTAGCATGCATGCTGTTTGATGGTGTACTAGCCGACTATTTATCCGGCCTCCTTGAGCTTTATAAAGTTGCTCTAGCTCTCATAGAGCTTTGCGTTCCAAAATTACCAAGAGACAAAAGTAACCAACACGCACGATCAAATATAAAATTGAACTACCCCATTGCGACAAACTTCATTTGGGTTATGCTGGCATGCATATATACTATATACATGCGCAATATATACTGGCGTGAAAATTAGCTCCCAAGTAGTATATATGCGCATGTACATGCGATAGGGCATGGTTGTGCTCAAATTCCATGCGCACCACAAGTCGACAGGCTGCTCGGTTTCCATGATCATATGCATGCATGGGCCCTCAGCTCACATCGCAATGCAAAATAAGGGTCGGTGAATCAAGAGGATGACCAGGAAACGTGTCAAATGAGGACTCATCTTCCGACGAGATCAATGCAGATAAGGAATACCTGATCATGCCATGTACGAAAGATAAAAGGCAAGTGATCGCTCAGCGTGGCTACACACATGCGGTGAGATCGAGACATTGGGTATGAGGTAATTTCTACAAGGACAGGAGCATTAATATTCCAGTTCCAGGTGAGGGAAAAGGAACAGCGGATAGATAAACCGCCTAGGCCCCAGTGGCAAGGAAGCAGGAAAGGAGATCGATGAAACGAAGGCAGCAGCTAGCGCAGGCGAGACAGGGTTGAGTAGTGGCACTGTGGGAGTAGCTAGCCCGGGAGACAAGGGGCACGGGCACATGGGCTGCACCGGGGCGCCAATGGCCGGAATGAATGGTGATCTCCACGCGTCGCGCGGCGCGGGGCCCCCACGCACGGGACCACCTGCCCCGGCGCGCCGGGACGTGTCGCCCCGCGCGGCCGGCCGCGCGCGCGCGCCCATCCGATCGAGAGAAAAAAAACCGAGCGGCCGCGCCATCTCGGCTAGCTCCTCTCCCTTTTCTTGCTCCGGGATTCCGAAGGCGCCACTGCTGCTCATCAGCTCGGCTGATTTGTTTTATCGGTAGCGTGGAATATAATGTGATCTGCAGTTGAAGCACTGAACTCCCGAATGTGCTATGCGTACAAACCATTTCGCTGACACGTGGGTCCAGCTGAATTGCAGCTGCCGGTGAGGCCTGAGGGAGCAGTGCTTCGAGGACTCTGTATAGTACTTTCATTTGCATCCCTGAACAATTAAATAATGTTCAGGATAATTTCAGTGCAGCCTTTTATCCGACACGAACAAGGCTCTAAGGTCCGCTTGTTTCAGTTTTTTTTCAGCTTCAACTTCTAGTTTTAACTTTTTTTCATTATTCAGTAATTTATCTTTTTCTGAATTTTTTTAGATTTTTTAAACTTTTTTGCATTTTTCTTTTTTTCTCGTGTTCCTTTGCATTGTCCGTGATGGGCTAACATATTTTTTCTATTTTTTTATTTTTTTAAATTTAATCATGCCTAAAAAGCTAAATCAACTACAGTAAAAAAAACCATCTACAGTAAAATTTTAACCAAAAATCAGAAACCATCGCTAAAACAATCACCCCCTGAGTTTATCCGTCGATTCACGAACTGGTTGCTTATCTACTCAGCAGCTACCCAGGGCGATCTTTTACGGGTGCAACTGATGCCGCATTCTTTTCTTCTGAACTGTAAAGCTTACGGTATACTAGACCGGATCTTGGATTTGTTCGAATCCAACACACTCACGACAGCCGATCTCCCCATGCATGCAGAGCATTTTCCATGGCCTTCTAGCTTGCTTGGAAACTTTGAATATTAGCCGGTCATCTATCTTCTATTAGCAAGCATTTTCCATGTTGACCTGTACTTTGTGCATTCCTGGTAAGGCTTACCTTCTCCCTGTTTAGTAGCTCAGGCCACAAAGCTACGAGGTAGAAATTGCCCGCCATGGATGTTCTTGGCAATGTAGGGGTCCTGTGATTTTTGGTTAAAAATAAATAATGATAGCTGAAAGAAGTAATTTTTAGAAGGAGTGGGTGACCAGTGAGAAAAGTGAGGAAAAAAATATGTACGCGAGATGGGAGAGGAGTGGAGTGTGTGATACATCTGTGACTCCCTGTCTTATCCTCAAAGTGAGACGGAAGTAAAAGAGGTGGAGTAGCCGATTCGAGAGGTCATATGTTCATATTAGCTTGTCAAAAGTATAAATCAATACGAACACCCGTGTAGTCTTATCAAACCATATTATCCATGTGCGTTGTCAACCGTATCTCGCTCTTCCAATGTGGACTGGTGAGTGCAGTTGATTTGGTCAAGAAAAGAAGCAACGCAGGAGAACTAAACGTCTGGGAAAAAACTTTTAACTAACACATTTTTTCAATTTTAATTAGGATAATTTGTGATAAATGTTGAGAAAACAACTTGCCAATATGTTTTTTTAACTTATTTAGTTTTACCGGAGGTGGGTTTGCAGAGAATCTATATTATATAATAAAAGCAAGTAGTTAACAGTTCTAAAAAAAGATAGAAATTCAACAAATTCTAAGAAAATATAGAAATATTTGGTCCTTAATTTGATGAACCCTAATTATGTTTAATAAACCATAACCAATGGATGTTAGCTAAATAATATAAATACGCTAGAAATTTTTATAAAAAGAAAAATATCTGATCTTTAATTTGATGAATCCTTGCTATGATTAACAAATCATAGCCAATGAGTTTTTTTCTCAAAGCATAACCAATTAACAAAACGAGGGAATCAAAAGAGAGAGAAAAAACACGTCGCATCCTCCCATGATTACAAGGATACGTTCAGAATACTCAGGTGATGATGTACTAGGGGGATATTGGCTCGAGGTGCGCAGCTTTGTGTAAACTAAACCCCACCTCGTCAGGACGAGGCACCCTCCATTCGACACTGTCCCCGGCCATCACTACGGTGCCGCCGTGGTGGATTCGCTCAAGCGGTAGTACGTGGTGCGTCAATTATTTTCACCATGATCGTCTTTTCTTTGGTTGATGTAGCAGCCGCTGTGATCGACGCCGACGACCGTGTAGCACGGTGGATCTCTGCGGTATACCCACGGAATAATGCATGATGCATACAATAGGTTGACTCCGTCGTCAATCTGAACCAGGCCGGCGATCAACCGCCGTCGATCTCGGAGAAGTAAAATCAAGGAATTCGGACAGGGGAGAACATGTCCATGGGTTCCATCGAAGTACGACCGTTCAGCTTGAATAGCTAGCTTCCCCATCCCTTTCTCCTTTGGATTAATTAAAGAGGTAGCTTGGCGTCCTTTTTCCTCTTTTTTTTTTTGAAGAAAAGCACGGCGTTCTTTTGCACAAATGTCTTCGGTAGTCTCGTACTCTCATGTGGCCATGATGAATTGCTCACGCGATTGCACGTCTTGGTTTGAAAATACAGTAGATTTTCCGTTAGATACAGCTACACGTGATCCATATCACTATATGTACACGAACCTTTTTTAAAATTTAAGACTCCTGGATTCTGAGGACATTAAAAATTAACATGTTAATCCATGAAAAAAGAAAAAAATCTATACTATCAAGAAAAAATCTATACTATCAATTATGGTTGATCCATATTATAATTTACCTAAGAGGATATTGATTATACGAATTCATATCCTTTATTGCGTTGTAATTATACAATGTCATTCTCTTTCGAACATTGGACAATGCAATGGTAGACGATTTTTTAAGAACAAAAATGGGCAAGAACTCTACCATACGTTTAAGAGAAAAGTAGCTACACACAAATGCAACGGTAGAAGATACAAATCGCACTTAATTATGTAGTGTATCTACGCTAGGGTAGTTCAGAATAATTGGATAACTACAAGATTATAGTTAATATCAGTTCGGTGCTATCTACTTAAATGGGTAAAAGTTAATTATATTTCTAAGCATATTTTTGTTTCAGCAAATTATACTAATTTTGATCATCCGAATGTGCGGCCAACTTGCTAGTTTTACTAACAATGTAATTCCAAATGTTGTTAAAAAGTATTGGAGGGTGATTCTTTCTGAATAAGCAGGTTATACATAAATGTTTTTAAAGAAGAAAGTCACGGGATATGGTGGATATAGATGAACAAGAAACCAGCATGGGCAGCTGCAGGGGTTAAGGAGACTAATGTTCTTAATAGCACTCATTAGCTGAGCTTAGCTGTATTAAGGTTGTATAATCATTATTCTTTACACACAAATCTAGGCTGGTTTCAATTAAGATTAGTACTACTAGTAAACAAAGGACAGTTGTCCAAGTGAGAGAGCGCGACAAGCTAGTTAGAGCACTACATCCCTTAGCATTTAAAATAGATGTTAAGATAGACACGTTGCCTTTCTCTCTCCATAAAACCATTGTTAGCTACTTTCATATCAACTCTTAATTAGCACCATCTACAGGTGTTAAAGGTTCAACTTTTTCTAACATAGCCCTAACTACCAAATTTTGCTTCGGTGCCATGCACTTCGAACATAGCACTCACTATTACATTCCTTAGTATCGATGCTAAAAAATTTCTCTCTTCTATAATATTAACTTAGCATCTAGAGATGTACATGCTTAAAGATAAACTCAAACTCTCATGATCATGTGCTCGATTCCCTCACATGCTCCATGATCTCCACTTACTTTATAATGCACTTGTTACACTAGCTAAAAAGGTCATTAAACAAATGGAGGAGCCCTTACTCCCGGACAAGCCACGCCCCTGCTTCCCAGCCTCTAACTATCTCCTTGGATCTGCCCAAAACCTGCAGTTGACAGTCTTAAATTGCGTTATAATCAAGACTCAAAAGGTCAATCTTAAGACAAATTTTGGCTAAGTACAAATGGCTGTTTTTATATGGTTTCATTCCAGTAATCAGAGTATTCTTTTCTGGAAGTTCCATGATGCAGTTGCAAATGCAGTGTTGCATCACGTACATATGGAAGGGAGAACGACACTAGCTGATGTTTTTTGGCTTTGGCTTATAGATTTTAGCTAAAAATAAATAGTAGTGATTGCTAGAAGCGGTTTATACAAGTTGAGACGTTTGTATTAACTTTTGGATTTTTGCTGGGTGTATTATGTAAGAAAGAGAACAAACAATGGTGTAACGTAAGGCACTAGAACATTCGGACCGACATGTGACTTATGAAATTGTGACATAATAAAATACATTGTGCGTTACAATATACGAAAGCGCAAAATAGAAGATTACAACATTGAGAGGTACAACATCGTAGTATTGTTTACAACACAATAATTCGACAAACATGGTGTAGTACCATAACTTAGCCTACCAAAGCACGCGTGATGCTATCTCGGAGCGCGTCTATGGATCTATCACACCTCCCAACACTGCCATCTGGAGACTCTGTGTCCCTGCCCTTGCCTAGTATGTAGTCCTCATCGTCATCGATATCCAAGTAGTCGTCATCAGGCATCACTGAGTTGATGATGAAGTTATGCAATGCCATGGTCGCCGCTATAACTTTCTTTTGCATCTCTACATCGTAGTTCAGTAGGCTCAACAAGATGCACTAATTATTCTTTCGAATGTTGAATGCGCGCTCAATCACATTCCAAAGGGAGGAGTGGTGGTAGTTAAAAGTTTCTTTGATCCCAACCAGTCGTCCACCTCGTGCAAAATCCGGTACGTGGTATCATTGGTTCTTGTATGGAGCTAGGAACCCCTCCTTGTTCGGGTAACCGAAATCCACCAAGTAGTACTTTTCTACAATGAAATACTATTCGATGACTAGTTAATGACTGCACCCAAATCCATATAGAAACATGTAGGTAAAATGAGCAACAAACATACCTGCTGGTGGGTGTGGGAAGCGGTCTGCATAAGTCACCATGGAATCCTATAGGACACTATGTCATGCGCTGCGCCACCCCACCCAGCACACATGAAAGTAAATTGCCCATCAAAGTCACAAACTGTGAGCACATTCTGACTCATGTATCCACAGCGGTTGTAGTGCCTCAATGCTACGTGACTAGGTACCGATACTGCACATGTGTACCATCAATCGCCCTAATACAATTCTAGAAATACAAGCCCTAATACAATTCTAGAAATACAAGTGAAAATGCAGCTCCTATAACCTCCTATCGACCATGTAGAACTGTGGGTCCAGCTGCCGTACAATATCCAGTGTCATATTGGCAACTGTGTCCAATACCCTATTGAAGTGATCACTGACATGACCTATGAAACACTTAAATCTATTCTGTGCTTGGTGATTTGACTGAGGGGTGGCACATGTCAAAAGAAAAGTCCAACCACCTATTTAGAGCTAGTCTGGCGAGTCGATTGAAAACCGTAGTCCTGCACTAGAGTTTTGCGTAATTCATTAAAGACTGACCTCCTCATCCTGAACATGTCTTTGCATGAACATGGGTTGCTCAGTTGCTTCTCGACCCACTCTAGGCTGGTTTTATCGGGCACCGGTCAAGGTCCACAGGATGACAACTCCCCCTCATCATCCCCTCATAGGTGGAACATGGCTTGCTCAGACAGTGCAACAGATGAGCTTGCGGTGACGGAGATAGAGTCGGTATCCATCTTCGTTGTGCACATCTCACTCGATGACAACATCTGCAAGTATTTCAATTAGTCGTAAGAACATGGGCTTCAACTCTTATGTAACATGCTATTCAAATCAAATTGTAAGTTAAGCCAGTAACATATTTCCTGGTAAAAAACTAGAATAAGGGATTCAACTCATTGCTACATAGGCCAGTCCCAATCACTTTGTAACTGCAATACTAGAAACAGCCAGCACAACTCAATTTACATCTGAAATACCAAAACAGGCTGGTTGAACTCATTTTTGAACTAGAATGCCAGACATGCATGTTGAAATCAATTTATAACTCAACTAACTGAACTACGCAGTTCTACTCATTTTCTAACTGACATAGCAGAACAAGGCAGTCAAACACATTTTCTAGCTAAAATACCAGAACAAGCCGATACAACTCATTTTCTAACACAGATCCCAGAATAAGCAAGTGCAACTCATTTTCTAACTCAAATGGTAGACCGGCAGGTCGAACCCTGGCCTAACTCAAACAACAAGGTAGCAAGGTCAGCTCAATTTCATACTCAAGTAACAGATAGCACACTTCAACTCTTCAAACTCAAAGGTGGGTTTAACTCAGTTTATAACTCGAATAACAGAATTACATAACAGGCAAGCCAATTCTAACTCAAATAACCGAACATGTGACTAACAAAGTAGTATCGACAATATGGCAGGAAACAAACATGCAATAGGACTCACAATGCGAAAAACTCATTACTGATGCATGTTGCACACAAGGCTATGATCACTTAGCCTTATTCTTGTCTGTCCAGGTCCTCCTAATCCAGGCTAGCTGGCCCTCTAGGGTTTTGAAGATGTCGAACATCTCATGTTAACGGGTGTGCATGAAGAGCTAACTTGTGTAGTAGTGCCCATCAATGTCCTCATGGGCACCACTGGCAATGACAACCTTCATTAGCTCTTTCACTTCATCCTTCGACTAGCTCATGGGGTACGAGGTCGCGACAAGGGTAGAACTCTTATGGCCTCTGGATTGCTCGTAAAGGTCGATGAAGTGCTTGAGTTGCACATCCCGATGGGTCTTCCACGATTGCTTGCCTTTTGGAGACTCTGGCACAAAACGACGCTTCCCCTTAAGGGGGCCGATGGGCCGCTGTTGGCGCCTCCAGTCAGCGGGTCGTTGTTGAACCCAGAAACAACACCTCTGGATCTTCTGTGCCAATTGCACTACTCCAAGAAAAGCACTAGCACACAGTGGCAACAGAGATACATATCATGCATCATAACAAAATTTATTAAATAAAAGAGCAAGGGCCTTATAGACAAATTTTACATCTCCACGGCCCATATGCCAAAAATAAAGTAAATAACAATGAAAGATAGTAAATAAAGTGACGAAGCCTAGTAAGCTTGCCCATAAGCAAATGATAGTATGACATGGCCTACTAGTCCTGATCCTTACTGTAGTCGAAGTCGTTCTCCTCTGAGCAATATAATTAAGTAAGGGTGAGCACAAAAAATATACTTGTTGTGGGGATGCCCCCACATGTAACCATTTAGTCTGCTAGTCCAAGAGACCCAATAAGGTATGTAAAAGACATGTATATCCTTAGAATAGTACATGATGGCAAGAGTATTATTGTAATAAGGTCATGATGACATGTATATATACTCCCTTGGGTTAACATGGAAGGGAGAGATTACTCATTTTCCCACACATACTTTGATAGTCCCATACTTATTATTTGGCCCGTAACCACAACAGTTGGTATCGTCTGTAGGGAATCGACGAGCAAGCCATAAGTTTAGAGAAGCAATGGCACCTAAGAAAGCAACGGCAGCAACCAAACGAAAGAGAAGTGCACTAGCGTCGGTGACCGGGCATGCAACCAATGCGCAGGCGTTGGTGATCGAGGGTCAACTCCCCTCGTGCAGCGACACTCCCCCGTTGTAGGCCACCAGCGATCAACGCGCAGTGGCCTTCAATGACCTAAAGAGGCATATTGCCGAACTCCCAACTTTAGTCTCCCTAGCACCAGAGGCTCCGCTGTTACTTTATTTAACGGCCACCCCCAATGGCAGTCAGTGCGGTCCTTGTCTTGAAGGAGGGGTCCGTTCAGCGGCCAGTTTACTTTGTATCAGAGGCCCTTTAAGGAGCCAAGACATGGTACACTGAGCTGAAAAAATTAGCCTACGTGCTCCTCATGGCCTCCCGCAAGATTCCGCCATTATTTTTTGGCACACCCCATCATGGTGCCCTCATCGTTCCCTCTAGCTGAGATGCTATAGAACAAGGAGGCGACGGGTCACACCGGTATATGGGTAGCTGAGCTGTCACCTTTCTCCCTGGCCTACGCCTCCCACACAATGGTTAAATCATAGATCCTAGCAGAATTTTGTTGCGGAGTGGACTCCATCAGCCCAGCTGAGGACTAAACAACCCGTAGAGCTAATCTAGGCTCTACACTCCGACGGAGCCTACAGTGCCTCTAGGGCTGGTGTAGGCACATCGTTACCACGCCCGAGGGCCGCCGACTGCTCTACTACACATGTCTCGACTTCCCCGCAATGAACAACTTCACTGAATATAAGGCCCTCTTGTTTGGCCTCGGGAAGATGAAAGCTCTCGATGCGCGATGGGTCTTGGTGCACACAGACTCACGGCTGCTCGCAGGGCACGTCGATAAGTCCTACCAAGCTAAAGACAATGACCTCGCCAAGTACCTCGCCATGGTTAGAGTGCGAAAGCGTCACTTTCTGGGCTTCACAGTCGGCCATCCCAAGAGCGGACAACGAGGAAGCTGACGTGCTCGCCAAAGCTGCCAGCCAAGGGCTCCAGCCGCTGTCAGGGGCATTTGTTGAGACCAGCACCATCGCAGCCATTCAGCATGAACGACACTATGGCACTGCTTTGGTTCACTAGATTACCAGTGAGGGTGATTGGCGGGAGCCTATCTGCGTATTCTTGCAAGGGACGCACAAACCTGACGACCCTCTCCACCTTTGGTGTTTACAGCAGCATGCAAGGACCTTTGACATCGTTGACGGCGTATTCTATAAGCGTGGGTGTGTGCCCTGCTCCTACGGTGCTCTTGCGCACCGAAGGGCAGCAACTCCTCACTGACATTCATGCCAGCCTTTGCGGCTCCTACATCGCTCTGAGGGCCCTCATTGGAAAAGATTCAGGCAAGGCTTTTAGTGGCCCATGGCGGATGCGCACGACCTCGTCAAGAAGTGTCCAGGGTGCCAATAGATGGAGAGGATGGTTCACAAGCCACCAACACACCTCTAGCCCATTCCCTCGGTCTGACCACTGGCACGATGGGGGAGCCGACTGGCACGAGAGAGGGTGAGAGGAAGAGGGGAACTCGATGTGGGGAAGTGCTCGATTGAACATCATGGGCCTTGCGTTAGGTCTTTACCCTTCATGTGCGCCCTCGCCAGCAAGTGGCTTCTGCAAGCTGCTAGGAGGAATTAGATGTTCGTATTGCCTTTGGTTTGTATAAGCAAAAGCTAAAAGCTAAAAGGGCTAATTTGTTGGTAACATAAGCTCATGGTACGTGGTTAAACGCACTCAGGAAAAAGTCGCCTAAGATCAAATTTGCAAGATTTTGCGTAGTATTAAGGGTACATTTTGGTACAAATAGTTTACTAATTTACTGCACTAGCGTATTGGATCAAACACTCAAACAGACCTATGTGTAAAAAATTGTAAGATTTGCATGCACCATTTTAATTTTTACCCTTCGAGGCACTCAACTTTACCCAAATCCTTCACCTTTCCTTGAATTACGCCACTAACCAAGTGACATGACCCACATATCACTAAAATAATTAACTCCATTTCAATGCCTACGCGAGATAGGATACGCGCTAAGAAAGCGTGAGTAGACAGCAGGACGTTGCCGATGGCACGGCGAAACGTGGAAATCATGCAGCTATTTCGGGCATTTTTTTTTCTTCAGCCGTAAGGGCATCACAGTACCATCTCTTAACCCTCTTCATTTCACTATCACTACGTAATAATAGAGAATACATCTCCAATAATCTATTTTTAAAATTATTCGTTTAACTATTTTTATTATTTTCACCACAACCTCTTCTCTCATACTCTCTTATCATTTGTGATAGTTTACATGTCTAAATTGTCTCTTCTATAAGAGATAATATATTCTCTCTTTATTTTCTCTCTTTTAATTAACTAGGATTTTAAGTGATGTGGTATGTAAGAGAAGGTGGCTACTATCAAAGATGCCCTAAGAAAATGGGGCAATCAATTTTTTTAATCTCCGTACATGTTGATGTTGTGGTAGTGATAAGCAACCGAGCAATCAATTTTTTAATCTCCGTACATGTTGATGTTGTGGTAGTGATAAGCAGCCAAATCAATCACCCAATTAACTACTGATCCATGCATAACTGGTGACAATAGGAAACGTACTAGCAAATAAAGCTGTGTACTTGCAGAATCTTTCCAAGAAATTTGTAGGAAAAGCGTTTGCAGAGCCGGAGTGCACGCTGACATTTGTAATGTTTGAGTAATCAATTTAAAAGGTCTCTCATCAGGTTTTGTAGTGCTTGGCACATTGGCTTAATTAAAGATGAAGCAGTGAAAGACAACTTACTTTCTTCTCTGAAGAAAGTTGTTTGCTTTTAGCATGACATACTGCAAACAATAGTATGATAGCTCTGCACGTTGTAATTCCTGTTTAAGCCCTTCTTAAACAAAACTGTTGTCCCGTAGGAACGTGGGAATTTTCTTGGATTTTAGTTGAAACAAAGTGTAATATTTCCTATAATTAAGATCACCGCTAAATTCCTGTGCTCTGAACTGACTCTTGAAGCATTGAGGACAATTAACTTAAATCTACTTGAGTACTACTTTGCTAGCTGTTCACAATTTCACTCTATGGAGAAAAAGGTTAGTGCTAGGCATCTGCAGGACCACATGGAGTTCCTAATTCGTATTACCAAACAATCAACCAGATCAAATAACATGCAAAACTTGTGGCCATCTCGAGCCGCAACAAAGCCATCAATATAAGCAAATTACAAACCTGAGGATAGCATTGATTAATTGGTAGCTTCGCTGTGGCCGCCACGAGATTGATTCTCTAAGCATGGCGCTGAGCGAGCTTGGGCCGCTCGGCGAGCCTTATGTTTCGGACGGGGACGTGCGCGCTCTGCATTGGGCCAAATGCAGGGCCACACACGGCTAACTTCGTAACTTTTCCGCGGCCGAAATTTTAGTGGGGTGCGCCGACTCGAAGGCAACGTGGCCCGGCAGAATTCCATTAAAAAACGTGGAACGACATTTGCTTCTCAATAAAAAAAAAACTGAGGACCAAACTTTGCTTGGTTGGCAAGCTTGTCGCCATACTAGCTGTCTGCTTGGGTTCGATCTCTAGATTGGTCTTAGGTGCTTCATCTCACACACGTATATGTGTTTAGTCAGGAGAAAATATTTTTTCTACACCTAGATGTAATTACACGTTATATCGTATCTCACAACATAGAGAGTATCTCGCGTAACGGAGAGTATGTATGTATAGTATACGAATATTTAAGATCATCTATGTAGTATGAATAATTTTTCAGATGTGGTATGTATATTTTTTTAAACATACTTCTTTTTATGTGCGTATATGAATGTATTTATAAAATACGCTAAAAATTATAGACTTCCTTGCAATTTTTTCATGTGGTTCACATTGGAGTATTTTATATTTAGTATATGAGTATACCTAAAGTGATAAAGGAGTATTTCAAGTTTGTTTAGCTGGTATATTAGAGGTGGGTGTAATTACACCCAAGTGTAAAAAGTATTTTTCCTAGTCAAAAAATATATGGCTATGCTCTGTTAGGTACCAGATAAATTTAGGATTTTATCCAGCAACATCAGCAAGTCCTAGCATGTGCTTCAGTAGGATATGCACGAGTATGTGCGTGTGATATATGGCATGAGCATAGTGTGCGTAAGTGTTCATCCTTCATTGTAATCCTATATGTATATATACACTAACCAACACGTAGGTGTAAAATACACGGAAAAGTTACTAACATTTCTAAATGAAGTTACCATCTGTTCTGAATGAAATTATTGCCAAACCTTCACAGCTTCGAAAAGTTATTAACGTTTCTTAATGAAGTTATCATCGGTAGCGAGTGAAATTACTGTCAAACGCTTACGGTACATAGCCGGTGGTAATTTTCCTCACAACTGGTGATAACTTCTGCAAAACTATGCAGAATATGTGCGCGCGTAGAATAGCGCTACCGTTTATGTGTGTGTGTGAAAAAAGCTCTGCAGAATTTTTAGTACCCGACCCGGGCCAGGAGGGCGGCAGCCTGCAGTGCAGGCGTGCAGCGAGCAACAACCAGACAACGCTGAGTCGCCAAGGCAAGTGGGCGAGAAACCACAGGCACAGAGCCAGAGTCTTCAGGCCTCGGCATGGAAGCAGCAGCAACCCTCAGGGATCAGCTGCAACGGAAGCGATGCAAAAGGTAGCAGCCAGCTAGCTGCTGATAGGGAGATCATCTCTCTCCTTTGTTGCAGCCGCTGCGCCATTGTACACGCAAGCGGACAATTTGACATGTAATGTGACCATATATATATGTTACTTTTTATAAGCCGTACTTTGGTCAAGCACGGAGACTAAGGGGGTGATCGGTTTAGCTTTTTTTCAGCTTCAGCTTCTAGCTTCAGCTTTTTTTTCACTATTCACTACACTATCCATTAACTCAGCTACAGTGTTTTTTCAGCCAGCTACAGTGTTTTTTCAGCCAAAAGCCAAAAGCCATCGCTATTCCGATCACCCCCTAAGGATGCCATAAAACCAACATATTATATATAACGGTAGAGGGAACCATGGTATACAATGCGGTGGTAACAAGACATGGAATAGTTATTGTGGGTGTTTACTCGTTACAAGTTTTGACCAGAAGGCAGTAGGAGAGCCTCCTAATGTAAAGGAATATATTAAATAACAGAGAAAAGATACAAGCACAAAGAAAAAGAAGAGAGAAGAGAGAAAATGTCATTAAATTTGCATACACGTTATATTTTGAAACAGTATTGGAAAAAGCTATATGACTTACATTTCAAGTGAGTAGTGCTTAGCAAAGGTAACTAATTATTTAGCTCGGCAACTGTATTAATCAGCTTATTACAAACTTATTACATTTAACTCTAATTTGGTATACAGGCGCATTTATTATTAGTTGGTTACTTTTCAAATTGTGAGTTTTGATAAGGTGGCAATCTGGTCTGTATTTTTAAAAGTATGATTATATATTTTTAAACCAAAATCACTTTTCTTAAACAAAACACAAAGTAAACTGGAGGTAGTAATATTGTTAATACTACACAACCTACTATTCTGTACCTCTTGACCACTCTGTCTAAGAACAAGTGAAGATGCAAAACTCATATTGTGTATATACATATCTTAGATGTTTAATTTATAAAAGAATAAGTTCATATAACATCTCAAATTTTGATTGAAAGTCTATCCAGCACTCTGAACTATGGAACTAGATATTTCACCCTCAAACTTTACAATCCGGTTTAAATAACACCTTGATTCGGTTTCTATGTTGGTATTGCCTATGTAGTATGATGAATGAGCAGTTTTGCCATATAGAATAACACACTGGTCAAGTTAAGTTAATGATATGTGGGGCTCATAAGGTATTATTCATCAGCCACTACTTTATGCTTTCACATATTGTAACGTACTCTGTATTTTATTATACCATAATTCTGTAAGTCATATAGCGGTCCGAATATTGCAATGTCTTTCGTTGCACCGTCTTTCTTACATAATACACTACTATTTATTAACTACTACTATTCATCATCCACTACTTTTCATCATCTACAGTCAAAAGCCATCAGCAAATACCAACACAAACAGGCCCCTAGTATCATAGGTTTCATCTTTCAACTGAACCGCCTAGATTGTTTGGAACTCGTGTTAGCACTAGATTTAGCTGCTTAAGCATAATCAACTCGACGAGTTGCCAATGGCATCTAGTCTTCCGTGACTGGGGCCCTAAAACTAGCATACTCTGGGCTTGTTCTTTTCAGCTTTCTCAAAACGGTTTTTAGCTTTTGTTACAGTACCTAACTTTCAAACGGAGTATTTTTTTAAGATGGGGTCTATAAGTTAATTATAGTATACGTTAAAAGTCCAACATCTGTACCATCTAAAATCGCAAGTGAGTATCTCTCTTCGTAATCTCTGTCGCAAACAACTACAATTCAAAAATTTCAACCAAAATCCATAAACCACAGCAAAAAGAACAGACCCTCTTTCTTGTGCCCAAGCCCAAATGTTTGCTCCATTCTACCCCGTGGACCGCAGTATACGCTCAACGAGTTCACGGCACGAAGAATACAGGCCAAAGTTCCACTTGCTTGCAAGAGCTCCACAATTCTAGTCAATAACGTCCCCACCCCAAAAACACTTCCTGAGCCTAACTATGGCCTCATTGAGAAGTGTTAAGGCTTTTAGCTAAAATAATATTGTAGTGACTATTATTTTTTTAGATATTTAATTAAAAAATTTTAAAAAAATAAAAACACCTCTCTATGTATAATGCAAAAAAAGAGAAAAAACACATTAAGAAGTCAACGTATTTCAAACGACTTTTGACTTCTAAAGACAAGCTGTTTGGAAAAGGGTCTATATGCTGTGCACACGACTCGTAGCAACGTGCCGTCCACATAGGCCATGGGCCACACGTGCGGCCTACACAACCCTATCCACGTATATGCCATGCTGAGGCTAGCACAATACAGGCCCGTAACACAACAATTGGCGCACAGTACAATTTTTTGTAATTCAATAATTAAAATGGTCATATCTTCTAGAAAAAAAGTCTATCCATGGTTCCTCAATTCTTTCATTCGTCTAATTTTCATCCAATATTTACAAAATCGCGTAGAACCCATCCTCCAACTAGAAAAACCAGTGCAAAGCACGTCCCTAGATGGTTTCGTAGGCAGTTCTGGGTGATATGGCATCACACTCTGCCTTACCCTAGACTTTTTAAATAATTCTACTAGCGAACCGTCAACTCACTTAGTAGTACAATATTTTATGTGAGCCAATCTACGATTATTTATACTACAATTTAATATCACTAGGGTTCTTAAGGTGAATGTGGTCTCAATTTAAAACATGGCATATTTCAGTGGTAGGACATAGCTAAATTAACATGCCATTCTAAACATTTATTTTTAATAAAATAATTTAAATAATTAACAGTAATGCAAATATCATAATTAAATAGTATGAACTTTCATGGGTTCAACATGGTTAAAAACTTGTAACTTGCCTTGCTGATTGCCGACATCAACCACTTTGAAAACTTCAACGTCTTGATCGGGTCCTTGAACTGATGTCTCGGTATCCTCGGAATCTAACGCAAACACACATAAAATAACATGAGCTGTGCTTGAATCTAATCAAGTTAGGAAAATAAAATAAAATAATCTAAATAAACAAGAGTAAAATGCAATAAAAATTCAAATAGAGTTGGTTTGGATTTTTGGGAGCTTGGTATGAAGAAATGGGCACTGGAAATGGTTTCAGGGCGTCGAAACAGTTCAAATGAGGGTATTTTTGTAATTTTTGGCTCTGTGAACAGTGATGCTACAGTTCTACACAATGCTAGGTCAGCCTAGGTAAACAGTGCACGGCCCACGAGAAAACAGCCGCACGATGCGCGCTCGCACTCACCCACGACGGTAACCGTCGGATGACACGCGAAGGGCCCAGATGCGACCACGTTGCCCAAGGGGAGGTCGTCTTCTACCTCCGGATGGCGTGGCAGCGGGAAAATAGGGGCGAGTTCCCCGCCGTGATCCGGCACCGGCAATGGGTTTCCGCAGCCAAGGGCAACACTGTAGGGTTCCTGGGAGTGAGGGGAATCCATTTTTGGACTTTGAGTGGCACAAGCATTCGCGACGGCGATCGACGGGAGGAGAGAAGGCGGCGGCTCTTTCTGTGGTTAGGGGCTGCTCCGGTAATGCTCTGGTGCAATTGGCTCTATTTTCACCATCTTTGGGGGGTAGGGTTCACTGGTGTGGAGCTGGTTTGGCTCGGAGAGAGCTCAGGCGAGCTGTCCAAGGTGAGGTGCTTCGACTGGAAGAAGGCTCACGGTGCTAGGCTAGAGGGGAGATGCTCGCGAAGAACTGGCTTCGGCTACTTGAATACGATGCTATGGGGGTGCTATGGACGAGATAAATTGGATTTTAATCAAGGGAGGAAGAAGATCAGGTTTAGGGGTCACCGAGTTCAGGGGTGGCCAGAGAGAGGACTGCGGTGGATGGGAGTTCAATTGGACGGCTCTGATAGGAGTGTGGGGATGATGCGAAGCTCTCAGCAGCGGCAATCGAGCTTTAAGGGGGAAGTAAGACGGTGGGAGTAGTGGCACCAATCGAGGATCGCCGGCATGTGGAGGAAGGAGGGGACAGGGGCTCTGCTAGGGGCGTGGGCAGCCAGGCGAGGTGGCGTATGGCCCCTGCAAAGCTCAGCACGAGGTGGTGGCGTGGGGTACGGGCGGGGATGCGTGGACAGTCGAGTGAGCGTGGGCGTGGCGAAAGGAGGAGCTCCGGTCAACTCGGCGCGTGGGGCGAGGGAGGGAGCGACAGGGCTGACAGAGGGGAGCCACTGGCTGGCACGGTGTGAACACCGGGTGGCGCGATGGTGCCGCAATTTCGCGCCCGCGAGCGCGGGCACATGGGAGGGCGTGGAGGCGGTGCCCAGAAGTGCGCCAACGCGAGGGAGGAGGTGGGAGATCAAGGGGAGGGGTTTAGCACGAAAATTAGAGTTGATTAAGAAGGATTAGGGGAAAATTTGGAAATTCAATCAAAGATTCAAGAAAAATAAAAAACTCTTTTGAATTTGGGGGTGTTTCAGACATCAAGTTTGAGCTACACGTGTGACATATCCTAAATTCTAACACGACCATCCAACATGACAGGAATCCAATCCATTATAGATGGCTGAACTTAATTAGGTGAAGTAGTTTTTGGCATGCAGTACCATTGAATAACAAGACTAACCCTTTCGGACAGAATGTGACAATTGGGTTTCTAGTCTAAGGATGTCTGACAAAAACAACGTGTCTGCTTAGGACACCACACACTTAGCTTTGGACGAATGGCCTGAATTATACATGAAGCGAAAAAAAATGATCAATTTCGAAGGGTTTAAGTTACCAACAAAAAATTTGACAATCTAACACGACCGAGGACAATAGGCGGAATATATGGCAAGGTTAAAACCTTTTCAAAAGCAGCCACGATCGGACTTCCCATCTTGGAGATGCTTAGCACAGCCACAAGCATATTTTTGGGATATGACCCGGGACAACTGCAAACCAGAGCCACAGAAATGCAGCTCAATTTCGATATGTTGAAGTGACCGGGTTTCACCTTTCGTAGCTGCGTTGTCAGAACGGGAAAAATATCCAACGCGAACCATCCATCACGATACGAACGTGGCATGGCCTAGGTGTGGCTTTTGTCATCGGGGTTTGGCTTGGCACGACAGGACTAACCGCTTTTACAATGTAGGCTAACAATGGGACTTTTCTTTCCAGCTCATAGCTGATAGATTATGGCTTCTATGAACAACAAATAGTAAAGTTTTTTTATTACTTTTTTTGAAGTAATTTATTAAGATAATTTTTTTAAAATAGCATATCAACATTATAACTATATTTCCAGTGTAACCATGCTCGACACGCTCATAGAGCATTTTAGAGGATTCTATGGTGAACTAACATGGCTATTGAGGGATCACGTAGGAAGATCCAGTGTTATATTGTGATGAATTATTGATATTTGAGAAGAGTAAAAATTAAATTTGCAAATTTATCAAAATTTTTTGATTGCTTGTAGACTAGGCGGTCATATCGCCTCTTACTAGTGGTCAAGCTGGCCCTCTAGCGGTCTAACTGCCACCACCAGTGATCAAACCAATCAGGTCAAGTGGTTTGACCAGCAAGTCCATCTCCAGTTTGGTCGATTTTGGGAATTTGGGATTTTAGTCAAAGAATGTTTTGGTTTAACCTAGATTAGTACATATATGTTATATGGTATATGTTACAACTAACGTGGGACAAATTATGAAGAATTTATGCCTAAAAATATTTTCTTGGTCTTTAGATGTGCATGATCACTTAGAGTTAACTATGGTCAACCATGGGGATTGGGGCTATACTAATGGAAGAGTTGAGGCCCAGAACGATCAAGAATGCTAGATGAAATGGCTGAGTTCAAGCATGACACAAAAAAGGTGAAAAATATTAAAAGAAAGTTTGATTGATAGGTTGCACCATGTGACTTGATCGGTCCAAGTGAGACGTGGTTCAGTGAAGTTAGAATGGTAGAGACTTGCCGCCGCATGGCAAGCCAGTGATGTATATACACGTGTCAAGCATGACGATTACTTGCAAAGGAATATAAAGATCGAGTTAAGAAATAGTATTTTGGTAAGATGACCAAAATACTATAAACTACCTTGGATCCAAACCGTGGTACTTGAGAAGAGGGTTTAGGTCAAGAAGGAGCTGAGAAGATCAAGTGGATCAAAGGCTAAGGACTCAGCGGATTCAGATGTATGTGCTTTGAAAAGCATGAATAAGTGTAGTGTATAAGTAAAACTTATGTTATGTGGGGTTAACGGGTTTTCTCCATATGTACTAAGTAGGCAGTATCCATTAAAGTTAAATAAGCGTTGGTTACTCTAAGTATTTAATGGGTTGGGATAACAACTAGCTAGTTAACTATTCAACCATCGTATTTTTACTCATGGAAGCCAAGTGTTCTAGAATTAGGGTTTGAGAATTGTGAGTGTATGGTGTGCACTCTTGTCATCCAAGTGGAGTGACTGTAAAATCTTTATTATCAAGTAACAATATATCAACTTTGTTCATCTCCTATAGATCCCTCTTGTTTTGATTTATTTACTCTTGATTTAGTTGGTTTTGATCTTCCCCCTAATCTTGTTGGATATCAAGGATGAGTTAGTGATGGAGATGTTTTATGGAAATTAATCCCCATCAATTTATGCATCGGGCTTGGCAAATTTTTGAAGTTGTTCGTTTTTACTTGAATTTGACGCTCTCGAGTGATTTCTTGATCCAAGTGTTTCCATTTGTGTTCTTGCTTGCTGTGACATGTGGTAATACATCTAGCGACATCTTAGCTATCCTCTAGTGATATATAAATTCTTGTTCTTTTTATTATTTTTTTACAGTTTCAACATGCGACTTTAACTAACAAAATGTTTAAAAAGATGTAATATATCAAAGAAATATTTCCCCCAACATCTAGTTAGGATTAAAGACGTCAAACTTATATGAGAGACGGATTGGCTATAGGCTTGTTCTTTTTGGCTGCGGCTGATGACTTTTTGGCTGTTTGCAACAGAGATTACGGAATGTTCTTTTTGGCTACGGCTGATGGCTTTTCGGCTGTTTGTGACAGGGATTGTGGAAAGAGAGATATTCGCTTACGATTTTTGATGGTACAAATATTAGTCTTTTAACGTGTACTATAATTAACTTGTAGACTTCATCTTAAAAAAATACTTATTTTAAAAGTTAAATACTGTAGCAGAAGTTAAAAACCAAAAATCAAAAGCTGAAATGAGTAATATTACGTTTTTACTGCATTGATTAGGCGATGTTCGTCATGTCAGACCAACAAACTGTAGATTTGTACGACGTAGGTCCAGAATCCCGACACGTTCAATCTCTTCTGTTTCTCCTGAGAGGAACTTGACATGTCCAATGAAAAGAACCGGTCTTGTGTCGTTGATTTCATCAGTGATCAAACTGCAGCCTACTATAAACAACATCTGATAGCACCACCAGTTTGCCGTCCTAGAAAGAAACTAGTAGACGTTGAAGAATCAGAGAAAAAGACCCGAGTTTGGATAAACATATACGCCGTTCAGCCAGAGGCCCTGAAGAAAAGGGAGCCAGGGGAACACGGGAGGATGTGGTTCGATTCTTTCGGTAGGGGTACCCTACAAGGCCACGTAATCCCAAAGCTAATAAACTCGATAGCTTCATATCTAGGAGTACGCTTTCGAATCAGAAACTCGTGTCCGCGCATAGCGAGAAATAGTACCCCCTGCAACTGTACAGTAGCAATCGCACTCTTGCAGCCCTAATTGTGAGATAAGAGATCCTGAACCTACGGGCTGGTCCTCACACGAGAATGATCCCTCGCTGATTTTGCTTCGCATACACGCAGTGGGGTGTTAGCTCCAAAGTTCAGCTCAGCGGGGTTCTAAGGCTGTTTCTGCTGTGACAAAGCACCTGATTGATAACTATAGCAGTAGAACATAATGCTAGACGTAGGAATCTGCCCTGCTTATTTCAACTTTTTTTTAGTTTCAGCTTCTAACTTTAGCTTTTTTTCACTATTCAGTAATTCATCTTTTTCTAAATTTTTTTAGATTTTTTAGATTTTTTTGCATTTTTTTCCTGTGTTTCTTTGCATTGTCCATGATAGGCTAACATATTTTTTTCTATTTTTATATTTTTAAAATTTAATTATACCTTAAAAAATCAAATCAATTACAGTAAAAAAACCCAACTACAGTAAAATTTCAGCTAAACGTATGCCCAGTATCATCAAAAATGGCCCATCACCAGGGATGACAGAGAACAGAACGCAAAGTAAAAAAACGGCTCTTGTAGTACCAGGGAAATCCTCCGACGATTCTCCAGAGTACCGAGACTCGCAAACAAGTTGGTTGAATGGCAGAGGCTGAGATTAAGGGACCATTAGGCTTTTTATGACTGAATCTTTCCTGTAGTTGAATTATTTTGTATTATAACTAATAATAGTTTATTTAAAATAATTAAATTAAAAAAATAAAAATAGAAAAAACAGACAAAAAAGCTTAGAAAATCAAAAAGTTAGAACAAAATAAAATTTAGAAATAGTAAAAAATAAATTAAAGTCAAAAAGTTTAAGTCGAAATGCGCCGTGTCTAAATACCGTGCCGACCGATAGCAACAGTAAAACTAAAAACACCTTTCCCATGTCACCCTCGCTGTCCCTGTCTCGTCTTTTTTCCTTTCCGAAACAATCCTGCATTGGCGATTCGGCACCAGAAGTTTTCAGTAATAAAAGCAACTACATACCCTTGTTAGCTCATCACATTTGACAGGAACAGGACCAACAGGTCATCAAGGTCAGGTTCCGTCTTTTCAAGGATCAAATTCTCTGTATAATAATAGCTTTTAATTTAGACAGGAGGAGGCAGCGGAAGCATCGATCTATGTACAGGTCTGCATCTTACAGAGTTATAGCTCTAGCAACACAGCAGCTGAAAGAATGCTAATCAAAAGCGCAAAACCCCTAAAGGTTACAAAAAAGAACCTCACGGGATTGTGCGGCCCTTGGTCTTTCTCTTGGCCTCCTCCCATGGAGAGGGCGCCTGTGCAGACCCCATATCCAGCTCTCCTCCAACCATCAATGCCGGGAGGCCACCATTGACCGTGGAGCCGCCCATGGTCCCTCCAATGCCAAGCCCAAGAAAGTCCAGAGTAGCAGGCTTGGCACCGAACAACGGTGATGGCCGCATCATCAAATCCGGCAACCCTGAATTCCCACTGTCATAGGTGAGGCCAAGGCCAAGACCACCGGATAGCATTGGCCTAGGCTCCATCTCCATTAGCTGATTATGCTGGTAGTGCCACTGCTGTGCACTGTTATCGATGAACCTTCCTTGAGGTAGCTTGGATGGTGGTGAGTTATCGATGAACCTTCCTTGAGGTAGCTTGGACGGTGGCGAGATATCGATGAACCTTCCTTGAGGTAGCTTTGATGGTGGCGAGAAATCGATAAACCTTCCTTGAGGTGGCTTGGATGGGGTTGACGATGAGGAACTGGCAAGCCCAAACTCCTTCAAGAAAGATGAGCTTGATTGCGAAGCTCCAACCTCAGCAGCCTTCTGAAGGAGTGCGGTGGCGGACATGTGTGGTGCTGGAGGTGGAGCAAAGGTGCAGGGGTTGCTTGCATTTGTTTGCGGGAACAGAGAGGAGGGCGCACCAATCGCAAGGCAAAGGAAGGTGGGATCAACGCCGATAAGATCACGCAGGGATCTACTCTGGGGAGTGGTGCTTGTTGTGACTGATGCAAACAGACCAGCAAATGTGCTTGTTGTTGTAGCTGGCGCGATGGAATTGGAAGCAATGCTGCCTGCGCCACAACTGGTGCTGCTGCCATCGGTGCCAATGGCCTCCAAGGGTGAGGGGAGGAAACAAGGAAGCATCGGAGTATCATTGTCTGGCAGGTTGGAGTCCTCTAGTTCAGCATCCTTGTATGGATCAGCTTCCTCGAAGCAAGCGTCTTCATGTCGATCATCTTCCACCTCTTGCTTGGCATCCACAGCTGGCTCGGCAACCACCTCTGGCTCTGCAACAGATGGACCAGCAAACGAAAGAACAAGTCACTCATTGTTCGGGTAATTGATCAAATGACTAGCCGAGTTGGGAAAGAAACAAGACTCATGGATTGCTTTCTTGTCACGGTAATAAGATTGACTTAAGGAGCACGAATTTGCTATAAATCTCATTTAGTCCTATGGACAATAAGACAAACACACAACCAAAATGCAAAAGAAGCATACCATCCACATTTGGCACCATTGCCACCACAAGCTGCTGCTCCTGCGGCAGTGGAGGCGGTGGCGAAGGAAGGCGCTGCGGCTCCTCCGTCACCGCAACCACGCGCTGAGGCTCATCCACCTCGGGCACAGCGGGATTCTCATTCTCCTCCTCCTCCTCACCCTTTTCCCTTTGCTTGTTCACATTCTCCTCAGCCTCCAAATCAGGCAGTCGAGGCGACGGCGGCGCCGGCACCGCGAGCACCCTGCCGGTATCCTCCACGAGGGCGCCGCAGAAGGCGCGATGCGTCACGAAGCTGTCCCTCCTGAACCAAGCCAGCACGCCGGCTCATGAACCAAACAGGAATGCAAGCTTTTCCCCCCCATGGGACCATTGGAATTGGGGGGAAAGGAAGCGGAAAGTAGTACCTGGTGAAGAGGGTGCCGCAGTCGCAGCGGTACTCGCGGGTGCCGCAGGTCTTCGCGTGGGCCTTGAGGTCGGCCTGGACGGCGTAGCGCTTGCCGCAGCGGGGGCAGGCCCAGCGCTTCTCGCCGTGCTTGCGGCAGAAGTGCTTCTTGATGCCGGTGAGGTCCCCGAGCGCGCGGGCCGGGGAATGGTGTATGCAGCCGGGCTCCGGGCAGACGTAGACCCTCCGGCGCGGCGGCGCCGCCCCGGGCCCGCGCTGCCGCAGCCGCCACGGCAGGTTGTGCCCCCGGCGGTGCAGCTGCAGGTTCTGGTCCCTCTGGAACCCCTTCCCGCACACCTCGCACACGAACCGGTTCGTCGCCAGTAGCGTCCCCGGCGACAGCGCGATCACCTCCGCGTCCGGATCTGCACGCGCACAGAACACACAAACCCGACATCAGACCAGCATAGGCCATACAAGCTTTACCAACCACCCCGCACCCCAACCCGAAGCGCGCAGCTCTCGCCTGGCGTCCCGGGGAGGTTCCTCTTCTTCTTGGCCGGCGCCGGCGCCGGCGTCGGCGACGCCTCCGCCTGCTCCGGCTCCGTCGGATTGGGCAGCATCTCCGCTCGATCCGGCGCCGCGGCTGCAAGGTTCGGCTCCGCTCACTGGGCTTTAGCTTCTCCTGATCACCCGCGGCCCCGGAGGCGCGGCGGCGAGTGGTGGACGGAGATTTTCTCTCTCTCTCTCTCTCTCCCCCTTCTCTCCCCTCTCGGCTTTATTTGCTCGTTCTTCTCTCTCTTGTTTTTGTGGCTTTCTACTGGGGGAGATGGGGTGGGGGGGTAAGGGTGGCATCGGGATGAGGATTGAGGGGGGGGGGGGGGGGTTGGGGGTGTGGGCGCTGTACCGCGCGGTGCCAATCCGGCACGTTGGCTTTTCGGTGCGGGGTGGGTAGCGCCCCCGTGCCGCCGTCGGATTCCGCGCCACGATTCGTGCGCACGTGGTCTCCCCTGCACCGCGGTTTTACTGCCCTGCTGGGGGACAGCATTTTGGTGGCTTCAGCCTTTAAAACTCCCTTGATCGGCTATTGCCGTTTCTCCCACCCCATCTCTCTTTCTTTCCTTTCTTTCTTTTATTCTGTGCAACTTTTTTTTAAAAAAAAAACAGACACATCCGAATTCTATTACCACCGGATAACAGACCAAATATCTTTGATATTCCATAGTACCAACTTATTGCAAATCAGAAAAAAGCTCCCTGTTCAATTGTTACTTTCCAAAGAGTACAAACCCTACATCCGACTATGATTTATTTATAAGTCTTATTACATCTATCAACAGAACATGCAAAGCAATATTTTCCATTTTTCCTCTCCAAATTTTCTCTTTGGATCGAGGTTATTTTTTTATGACTTTTGTCATCTTCATTTGCTCCCAATCTACAACTACTCCTGCGGTACTTCGGGCCTCTTCTTTTTAGTTTCTAAAAGTTGATTTTCAGTTTTTCCACAATAATTAGTTTTCAAATGGAGTGTCTTTTCAAGGTGAGGTCTAAAAATTGATTATAGTACATACTGTAGTGATTTCATTTATATCGACAAAAACCACACGCGATTTTCTATTACTCCATATTCTCTCACAAATAGCCTAAAAATCATAAACAAAAGCTAAAAAAGAACATGCCCTCTTTAATGTGCAGCATACCTCCTTCATCCTGCTTGCCATTTCTCTGGACAGATCCTATTCCAACAGTATGTATCAGGAGGACTTCACTCTACAGTATATTGGTACCAGCTACCAAGACCTGTATCTCCTCTTCCTTTTGAAGTCATGTCCTAAATTTTAGAAACCTGCAAATATAACAAATGATCTCAGTTGGACATTTAATCATCTCTTTTTATAACTTGTCTTATTCCTTAGTTTCTACATAGTCTAGCATACAACCGATGAACTAACCATGTGAAAACTTTTGTTTTGTTTTTTTTGAAAGGGGAACCAAGTGAAAACTTGATTTACTAGACATATATATAATGTGTAGCACACCATTGGTACTGTGTACAGAATTTCATGTACGTATGGTCATGGACGAGCTGACAGTAAAGGAAAGGTGGCGCTGAACGTATGGACGAGCTGATAGACACAGGGAAGGAAGCGAACGAGCGAAGTGAACCACGCGGCAGCGATCGGATGGATCCGCGGACGTGATAAGGGCGGAAAAGGCCGGGGCTGGCCCAGCCAGCGCTCCTCACCAGCGATCGCCGTTGCCCACATGACGGTGGGGGTGTCATGTCTCGAGAAAGAAAAGCACGCGCGGGCGAGCGTATTTGCCGCGGTCGAACGAGGAGAAGTCGGCAAGGGGCAGTAGCGTGCGCTTGCTAGTCAGGCAGGGCCGGCTGACTTGTCGTGGGACACTGCTAGGAACCAAACATTTTGCCTGATGTCAAAAGCCAAAAGCTTACAGACTGTCGGTAAGAAGTAGGTGACAGAGTTTTTCTTCTGCCCGACAGTTACAAGGAAATCGTTGTCTATTACCAACGGTCGGCTAATAGAAGCAATAACCGCGGGGTTCAGTATTAACCGACGGTTCAGTTCCACTGCATAGCAATCGTTGTCTATTACCAACGGTATGGAAAGTCTCTCCGATGATCAAATTAAGACTCGGCTACCTGAAGAAATGACCAACAGGGTAAAATGTATACCGACGGTTTAAGATAGTGCTCATTAATTTGAGTTTTTGCTTCAAACTTAAAGCTTTTTTAGCACTGTTTTAGGGGTTTTTTCACTGTAACTGCTGTAAGTTTTTTTGGCATAATTAAATTTTAAAAAAATAAAATGGAAAGGATAGGCTATCTCATCATAGACAATGCAAAGGAATATGCAGAAAAGAAAAAAAGTCAAAAAACCAAAAAAAAAGTAAAAAAGAGATAAATTAAGAATCTAGAAGCTAAAAACTAAATCCTACACACATAAATTGTTTTTTGTTGGCCGACAGTAGGTTGTATTTCTGACGGGTATATTAACAAGCACGGCTATCCTTTGTAATCACCGACAGGGAACAACATTGCCGGCAGTGCAAGGCTAGTGCTCAGTGACACTGTTGGAATTGGCCGGCGGTCATAAGAGCACCGTGGGCTACTTCATATACACATGGACATTTGTGCCAATTGCCGACGGGGCAAAAAGTTTACCGTCGACACTGGGCAATATCTATAATGGTTGCCGAACATCAAATTTGAGTTTATACAACTTCCAACTCTCAATGTTATCTGTGACGTGCTATTAATTACCCTTTACTTATATAGATTTGGTTGATATTTTCTCTGCATATTTGTATAAAAAATGGTAAAACCCGACATTCAGTTGATCACTCCCATATTTTTTTCAACATTAGTTTTGTCATTCATGTTCTAAACGTGAAATTTTTGCATTTAAATATTTTTAAACATTAATGTTATAAATTTGGTTTATTGTAAAATTTTATAAATATTTATACTATATGGAGAACAAATTAGTTTTACGCACTTACACAAAGAACTTAGCCATTCATAAATTTCAAATCTTAATCTTTATTTTTTAAATTAAGTGCAAAATATGAGCCAAGTGCAAAATACGAGCGAAAAGGGATACACACCATCATATATTATACATATCTTTTGATTGTCATCCACTGAATACAAATGCATTAGCGCATAATATATAGTTCAAGAAGTCAAGATCCCACTTCTATCCCCCCCCCCCTTCAGTATATGACATCATATTATGTGCACCCCACCGTTAGGGTGTAACCGGTGCTACCTGGTTGGTTGAGGCACTAAACCAACGTGATTTTTTTATTAAAAAAATGATGATGCACCTCTCAATTTACTTTACTTAGATGTGAAATTTCAAGTTTGAATTCATTATGTGTTCTGAGTAATAGAAATAAGAAAGTTTTGATAAACGATGAAGGAAAAGGAAAAAAGAGAGACAGACAAATGCTACTATATTCACATTGAATCCCACACTCCGAGTTTTAAGTTGAAATTTTAAAAAGAAAGAGTGCAATTTAAAAACAAATTTTAAAAATGAATGTATGAAATGTCAAAATTGAAAATTTAAATTTGAAGTACTAATTTTGAATGCGAGCTTAACCTGCATGCAAACTTTTAAAATAGAAAATAAAAAGTCTTTTTATTTAAATTTGAATCAAAATAATATGAGTTCAACCTGTAAATTTTTAGCTTTGCTATAACATTTTTTAAAACACAAAAAGGGTAAAAACATGGATTCCCTATGCCAACGAACCACCTCAACCATCCGAGCAACACGTTGTTCGTGTTTACTACTAACGACTTACGCCTAAACTTCAATAACTTTTAGCGATGGCTTCTAACTAAAATTTCACTGTAGCTGATTTTTTTTACTATAACTGAGTTAGTTTATTGGACATAATTAAATTTTTAAAAATGTAAAAATAGAAAAAATATGTTAGTCCATCTCGAACAATGCAAAAAGAATACAGAAAAAAAGAAAATATAAAAAAGCTTAAAAAATCTAAAAAATCAGAAAAACATAAAGTACTAAATAGTAAAAAAAGTTAAAATTAGAGAGAGAAAAAGCTAACTTGAGCACCACCGTTGGAGCACTCTTGGCTGACCCACGACTGAATAGCTCGCGCCCAGCCGAGAGCCCGAGTTAACGCGGGTACAGTAGAAAAACCCGTGATGCAGAGCTCGTTCCACTTGTTTTCTTGCAAGGTGGGACGATTACTTGGAAAAGGATTGGCTGCGCGGTGCTAGCACCATCGCGCTTGGATTGGTGTTCTCCCTAGGTTTCGTGTGGATATTTCTCGATGGTATCGCGGAGCACCGTGGGGTCGCGCAGGCCCACCTCTCGCATATGTTGGATCTATCGCCGCGTACGGAAGAAAAGCAACATGGAAATGGGGGTGATGGTAACCATTTCTTGCGCGGTTTTTTTTTTTTATTGAGGGAGAGTGCAGGCCCAAAATTATAATTTGACTTGAAATATTTGCTTGCTCCAAGTTTTTTTTTGGATAGGGCGCTACCTACCTAGCAGTATACTGTTGCGACAGGATTGCAATTTCAGATTTCACTTTCTAAGTTTTGGATTTCAAACCCAAGTTTAATGTTTCCACACTAGGTTTTACAAAATCTCAATTCCTGATTTTTACGGAAAGTTTCAGCAAATCTCAACACAAAAAAAATAAATCAAACATTTTTTAATGATCAACTAGCGGAGGCAGCGGGGCATAGATCCATCTCGAGGTAGCCACTATGTATCAATCCATCGGTGATTATGACATTGAGGACAATTCCATGCGGCAACAACGCTTTGGTTTGAGAGTGACAGTGGTGAAGATCTATCTCAACGACAGTGGTAAGGGTGCCCGGTATGCACGGACACCTCCAAAATTTTTAAAAACTATGTATATACCCTTCTTACTATATATTCTAATTAAAGTTGGACTTTATTGCAATTGATAATGCTAGAGGGAATTAGATAAAAAATTGTATTCCATATCCTTTTTCAAGTTTTGTAGACAGCCTAATATATTTTACTTACAAATTTTGAAGCGTATGTACCGTTAATATGCTACATCAATATTTTTGTAATGAATATAAATGTACTAAAAACCCTACATGTTTTTTGAGTGGTGGACTATATGAATTGTCATGTGTGTTATATAGTGTATTAGTAAAAATCTACGCAATTTATTTCTTAATGTTAGTATTTGTTATCATTATAACACCATAAAACTAAATTATTTTCACAATTCAATATATAAAGTAGCCAATTAATTGAAATAAAAACCCAACTAATTATATAGTAACGTTAAAGTACCATATGAATATAATACTCACAATGCATGGTTTACCAGCGTTAACATTTTATTACTTCCTCCGTTCTTTTTTAAGTGATATTTTTAATTTTTTATAGTCTATGAAATGTGACTCTGACCATTACTATTTGTAACTTTATCTTATTATATACTAATAAAATCATAATATTATGAAAGTATTTTTAGTGATAAATCTAGATAGTTTTAAACGTATTAGCAGTTAAACTTTAGAAAATTTGACAACATAGGTTATAGAGCATTAGTTAAAAATTTTATATGGGTGGCATGGTGAGTCGACAACTGCAAGGGCGTGCGCTAGGAGGTGCCCAGCAGCCACGGTGAGAGCGTACATCCAAGGAAGCGTGGCACGGTGGTTGATTACGCATCCAAGGAGATGCAGCATGCGCAGTGTGCACATCCAACATATTTTTTCTAGCTCCGCCACTGTCCTTCTCTACCAAAATTGGCCAGAACTAAATGGAAAAGTCCTTCAAAATTGGCCAGGAACATGCCTTTTTTAAACTAGGAAAAGGCCTTTTAAAACTTTTTTTTTTTTACAAAATGGAGCAATGTGAGTATGGATTGCAACGGTGCAAGGGTTGCACTGTCAGGGAGTATAGGACACAAGATGGTAGAGGTAGGGAAAAAATTTTCTTATAATAAAAATTCCTAAATTAATTTGACTTTTCTTGTCCTTGATTTTTTTGGTCCAATCAGCCACCAACGTAAATGATTTCCTTGCATCCTTTTGCAATTAGAGTATGTAAGCACAGAGAACATTTATAATAAACAAAAGGAACCAGCAGTAAAGGTTACTGTTGCATTTCGTTCCGTAGTCTGTTGCATTGCTGGATGGTCTGTTCGTTCTCGGCTCTAGCTCTCACTCTGTCACACCTACACGTTTTGTTCGTGGTCCTCTCCACAAAGATCTTTTCTGTTTCTCGCGTCGTGTGGCGCCATGCCATGAGGATAAAAAGGTGTGGCAATGGCCAATGGGACTTAATGGCTGAAAAAGTTTCCACCTGGATGTTTGGGTTGTTAAAAATTCATGGGGAATTGGAAGTAAAGTTGAATCAATCGCCACCGAAAACAATTGTACATGTGTGACTGTCTTATTGCAAGCGAAGTGTACATAGGGACATTTTTTTTCACACAACTGGCTAGCCAAGTAAATCGTAGCTCGCTCTGATTTAACAGGTAATTTTCAACTCCGGATGTCCCTACTAAAAAATCTGGTCGGGAACAAAAGGAGAGGATAAATGCTTCGGCCAAGCAGCTCAAGACAAATGGAACATATGCAACATTTCAATCATTCAGTGGAACCGATCATCGTGCCCCTTAGATGAAAAGGAAGTGTCATTTTCAGACAACGGAAATCATAAGCAACTTGTTGACGGAGCTACACTCTGCATAGTAACAGAACACTAGCACCTATGAAGTACAGTTCAGTGGAGAAAAGCTTACTGTTGAACCTGAAAAGCTTAATTCCTTGTGATTCTTCTACCTTATCTGCAGGAGAGCTTCTTGGCTCGGCAACTCTAGTTCAACTTCATCAGAATCTGAATATCTGATCATTCATCATGACCGTGATCTTCTTTTTTTCCCTTTTTGATCCGTAATATGCAGGCGATCTGAGCATGAAAGGGATGGAAAGAAAAGCTACAGTTACAGAACTGTACGAAGAGTCTAACGTCAGTTTGGCCGGACAAGGATAACTGACTCTGACTTGGAACTCCCAGCAGAAATTGCAAATCAGAACAGCAGCCGTACAAACGCTTGTAAAGACTAGACACCCACTGCTGCCGATCGGATGGCCGTTGCTCAATGAGTTCAGGCTATCAGGGCATGGCCGTGCAGGCACCATCGCTTGCCTGCCCTCATTCTTGATCTCCAGGATCAGCTCAAGATCGCCCGGCCCGCGCCATTGGTCTATCTCTTTCTTTCCAAGTATTCCTAGACAAGTTTACCTCAGATTCTTTCTTTCCAAATGTTCCAAATGATAAGGAGATTGGAAAAATATTCTCCCTGATATTGCATGCAGAAAGAGGATGGTATTTGGTTAGCTGGTAAACTACTAATGGCAAGTCACCTGTACCTGAATTATGCAAGCCTGATCTGTAGCCAATAGCATTGGCTGTCCGGTATGCTGGTGCAGCCGGTCAATGGTAACAGCAGCAAGCGTGTTTCGGATGAAAATCTTACGGCCAGTCTACAGTAAGGCAGCAGGTTACGATTCTATTCTAACATGAAAAGACTTCGCCAGGGCCAAGTACAGAGATGCCAGCTTTGAAATTTCTGCGGTATGAATCAATGCAAGGGCTAGTGACAATGGAGATGTCGGAGATCTTTCGAGATTATCATGGATCCATGATAATGACCTTCCACTTGTGCTGAAACCCCTCCTATTTTTGGGAGGTGACTTGTGATGAAACCCTAAGGTTAACATATATTAGCTAGGTACTGAAATGGCTCTGGAGCCATCCACATCAGGTGGAGCTACAAGACACGAAAGGGGCAGGGCACCATATTGTACCTTCTTGAATAAGAGTCAACACTGTGAAACCCAAACAGAATGTACTTCATGGTATGTTAGTTGCATACAGGCAGCAAGCACGGGTACAACGGAATGAACCAGAGAGAAGCAGCAGGGAGGAGAAGGTTTAGGTCCCGTAATTTTACTGGAATTTCAAAAGAGTTCAGGTTGAAATCCTTGTGTCCGTGTGTCTGGGCCCTTCCCTGTCCATGGGCAGCCTGGCGTTGTGGGCCAGGCCTGGTTCGTCAATGCCTAATTTATTGGGGGGCAGACAACCGGGCTTCTTGGGGCAAAACTGGGCTTTGTTCTTGGGCGAGAACTGGGCCTGGGTGTTGACGAAACACCTTTTGAGCTCTGGGCTTTGTTACCAGACCTTGAGCTGCTAATCAAAAATTTGCAACGAGAAATGACTCATCACGGCTGCATCGACGAGAAGAATCGCACGTTCGAAATATATAGTCCCAGACGTCCATACTTCCGTTCATCCTCCCTTTATCGCATTAGTTTTCAAATGTACAGGACCTCGCCCATCCAAAGTAGAAACATACACACAAGAGCCCAGTCCAGCTTTGATGAGTTGATCAAAAGTATTTACTAAGTTCCACCTGGCTAATGCATGGAAAACCATACACAGCAACAGAGATGCTGCACTTAAAGAACAAGGAGTTCAGGCTTGCCCTAAGACCTGCAGGTGCGGTATACCTCACCACGCATCACATCAATTGGTCCATGATCAAGTGCGTAACGATCCGGGCCAAGATACACGCCGGTCTTCTCGAGGAGAGCCAAACCTTCCTCCCTGCCATACCTTGAAGAATATAGCTTCAAGTATTCAATGTCCTGCGTTCGAATATCGATAAGAAACAACTGTGAGCACAAAGTCCAGCTGCGAGCAATTGCACACGTATGGTGAGTTTCTGATTTGCACTAGCCACATCTGAGAACTGTACAGCGAAAATCAACAAGTGGAAGAAGGCTGGAAGCTTCATTTGGTTATGCGAAAGTTTTCTAAACACCACTGTGGTAGAAAGTTGTCGACTTCATGATTACTAATATTGTTCCAAATGTTGTGTTATACAACCTAAGGCAAAGTAGGATTAAAAAGACAGCTTACACGAATAAGTCAAGAAGCCTAGTTCAGAATAAGTACTCAAGAACTACTTCAAATATGAATAGTTATAACTCTTAACTGAAAATAGACTAGTATTTGATAGTGAAAACACACATTCTGAAAAAAGTATCACCTGCATGCCACTGAGGATGCGCTCTAGCCTGGTGGATGCAACTGGTTCATGTGACGAAGAAAACACTTCACCAGGATAGAAGAGAACCCCATCGCCAGGTGGAAGGCCACGTCGGAAACAGATCTGCAGCCTCACCAAGTATGAGAATCAGATCAACGAAATGGATGTAGACTGTAGAGGAACATATACCAAGTTGAACAAAAAAAAAGTGCTCCAACTTTCAAATGTAATATCAAACTTTGAATAATAATGTTGGGTTATTAGATTAATAGAATATGATATGCACAAATATTAATTTATAAAACAGCAGAGTTGTGAAATTTCAATCTAAATCCAAAATTCATAAAACGATTTCAAAACTAACACTTCAATTAAACTTTTAATTACATTTTATCTGCAAATACATTAAAACAAGAATTACTAGCCACTTGCAGCTTTATCAGAGTTCTTGTCTCGGTGTTAATGTTGAAGTAAAAAAATATCTGTCATTTAGCACACAATTGTAATATTATTCAACACTAACAACTAGTATGTTCAAATATGTCCTTGATTTTCCTTATCAAGTATTTACAAACTACATGAGCATCCTAAATTATCTTTTCAACCTTACAATGTCTAGACTCCTAAAACTTCAACACCCAAACCCATTTCCAAGTAACATTGCTTGAAACAAGCGACATTACAAGCAATATGTGTGGTAGCCTAGTATTAGTACCATATTGCTTTAATAAAAATTTCCAACAAGACAGCTACCTCCATGTGTACCAAAGCCTGTATATGATTGATACATTTTGGGAAGCAGGTAGTGACAACACAGGAAAAGAAACTAAATCTTTTCTCCATTTTGGGAAAGCTCCAGACCAAGGTGGGGCTCATGCCGCATCTATATTGCCATCAATTTTCATGAAAGTTGATGCATTGGAAGAAGGCTGTCACGATTTCCAAAATGCCAAGGGCTAACTGACCTTTGGGGTTTCTACACAACGTAATCAAAACATCATAGGTTTCAGGTAATTTTCTCAGGAGTTTTAACATTTTCTGACTTCCTGTTCTTAGTTACTCATCATAGACTCATACAATTTGTAACACCAGCAGTCCAGCACATCTTGCAATATGGGCTGGGTATCAACATCCTAAGAAGAAAACTGACATAAATAACTTCTATCAGAAAGAAAGATCATATCCTTCATAGACCAATTTAAGCTCATTGTATCATAAGGATTCCAATACCACAGCATACCTCAGCACTTGGAATCATAGCCTTCTCATAACAGTTGGTACCCCAGTAAAGAAAACCTGTCCCACCCTCCTTCCACACTCTCCACATCACCGCCCGGTGCTGGGTTCCACGCATCCCAAGATGCCAGTTTGGTTGAGGATCAGAAGGCCCCATACAAACATATGTCCACCACTCCTAGATAGAATTCAGATAACTTCATCAATACACAAACTTATTTAAAAAAGTGAGCTTCATATACATGCATATCTAAGTAACAAATTTATTTATAAAATCAAGCTGCATGAGAAAACCATATAGATGTTATTGACTAGAACAGTTGAGGTGCTCTACAGATTACAGTTAAACACTGGGCTTCAATGCAGATTTCACAACCTAAAGCACTCAAGACAACAGTACATAGCCACATGTTAAGATTGTATAAATAGTTCTGACTATTGATAACAGACAAGCATTCCTCACCACATCATTGCAACAAGGCTCACAAAATTTGAAGAACTATTTCAACGACAAGGAAGAAATGAGAGTAAAACTGTAGCAGTAAAAAACAGGAAAATGGTCTAGTGCCATCAAGAAAAAGAATATTTTGGCCTCATACCACCAGCATCACACACTAAAATAAATTTAAAGGCCTAGCATCTAGAGCATTGGATAACAAATTACCAGCAAAAAAAAAGATGGCACACACAGGAATGGGTGTCAATGCAGTATCACTGGGCTCACATTGTAGTACTGTTCACAAAAAAAAATGTTGATTGAAAAGTAGACGCCATATTTCACAAAAATATGAAACCTGGAGCACTCTCATCCAACTAGGCAACTACTGTACTTTTTTTTAATTCTGATGAAATATTGATTATATACCACTAGATAAGAAATCAGTATTAGTCAGAAAACAAATGCTGTAACTTTATGAGCCTTTTTAAGCATGACACATGCAGACATGCTTACTACAATTTGAAGCACAATTTCAATGCAGTCACAAATACTGTGGAATGAAAAAGATCATCAATCAACATTAACTACAAAAACAGAATTTGTTCTTACTTCACCAAGATCAGGTCGTAGTTCGGCAATAATATCCTTCACTAGGTCCTCTCTTGTGCCAAGAACCCATTCGCTGCATAAGAAAGTACTAAATCAATAATGAAAGTGGTTTCTTGGTCCAAGATTGAACAATGTATGACATTGTTGTTATTTTGCACTAAAAGCACCAAACCACCAATACTTCTACTAGCCTCCATGTCGCATATCCAACATCCACATAGTGCCAACACATCCCCAATGTATCGGAGCTGTCAGTTCCATCAAATTGTCCCTTGTCATCACAAAATTTCTCTCAAATAAGGCACTGATAATTTTATCTATTTAGTCTTATTTTTGTTAACACAACTAGCATTGCATTTGATACGATACATAACCTAGGCTCTGGATTTGTATGGAATAACAATGCAAGCATAGATAACACATTAACACTTACATTCTGAAACCATATACTTTTTTTTTGCGTAGAACTAAACACTATAGATCAATCATTTTAGTGTCAGAATATATGCAAGGGGATTTGAAATATGTGTTGTCATATCAATATTTGGAAAAGCATGTCCATATCATGCTATACTGGTGTGACATCACATGTGCATGTTGGTGCAACCTAGGGATTTGAATGCCATACCCACACAATTTTAGCAATTAAGAACAAATACAAGAAATACCAGCAGCAATGTATACCTAGTGCAAAATATCTGTGTATGTGGACGTAGAACATTTGGAACTTTCACAAAAGCCTCAAATGTAGATGGAGCCAGTTCAGAACCACTTGGACCTACATGAGCCACTCAAATTGTAAGGAATACATATTTATATGTCAAAGAAACTTAAGACTCCTTGTAAATATTTTTGTTCTCAATGTAGTGCAGTAGGAGGCTCTCCTATTGTTTTACTGTAAAAAAACATTAAGACTTGCCAAGTGCGATCAGCTCCCATAGGTATAGCTATCTAAACTTCCAGAAAAGCTAACCCCAAACAGGGTGGGTAACAGAAGATTTTTGCCTCACAAGCAAGTATTGTATGTTCATTACATAAAACATATACAAAACACAGTACATAACAAATGGCTAAGCAATCGAAAATAAATTACTTATCTTATGGTACATCAAGGAATTAACAGAGATAAAAGCTAGCTAGAAATCGTAATTCTTCATGCTGGCACAAACAACTGACAATTATTTAATACCACCGTTGATTCATTTTGCCATATCTTCGAATTTTGCCTTTACTTCTTTGCTTCAATTTGCTTCTCTAAATTTATTTTCCCATCATATAGAATACTATAAAATATTATACAGCAGTATCTTTATTAACCAAACAGTTTTCTTACTTGTCTGCTAAGCTTTCTAATTAAGTAATCTAGCTTAAAATCTGCAGTTCAATACAATAATCTTAAGGATTTTAATAAATCACAGTATAAAAATCCTAAATATACACTCATTTCAAATCCAAGTATGGAAGTATATTTTTAAAGAGGCGGTGTTAACATTGGATTTTGTCTTATACTCACCGCAATAGTAAGTTGTTAAAATACGCACATCAGGTGAGTATGTCCGTAACTCATTAGAGATGCTGCGGATCACATCATACTGTTCCACATTCAATGGCTGAAAAATTAAGAACAATTGTAAGACAAAATAGAACAAAGTGGACCATGCACATGAGTTGATGTGGTTTGACACATCAACTTAGGCCTAATTTGCCTTGGACTTAAGGACTTAGGAAAATGCATAGCATTAGGTGCAAGGGGGCATGGGCATATCTAGTGCAAACCATGAGATAGGTGCAACCATATAGACCATTTTGGTTTGAGCACCAAATCAACATGAAAAGTTCCCCCAAAAAAATGTGAGATATTCTATGGAGCATTGATCACCCTTTAATATTTCAATTTTAAACTCAAAGCAAATTAGGAGAAATGGAAAGACGTTTGCTGTGAATAAACTTTTGTCTTTTTCTTTTAACTTAAAGTTTGTCAGGAATTACTCTTTTTTGTTTCTCCCAACATAAATTGAATTTGGACTCGAAAATTTAAATGGGGTTGTGCTAAATTGAGAACTACCTTCATAACTTCTTTTTTCAAGAATTGTGGTGTTGTCATGTTGATTTGGTGCTCAAACCAAAGCGGGTTTGCATGGTTGCACCTAGCTCATGGTTTGCACTAGATATTCACCCAGGTGCAAGATGCTGAGGTGCAACTATTGCCCACTAGTACATATAAAATCGAACTTTGCTCAAACTCGAAGGAAACAGACTTTCACTAATAAAATTTCCTCGAGAATCATGATATTCCACCAAACACAGAAGTTGCTATTTTAGCTAATTCAAATAAGAGTCTTAGCATATTTAACCTATCAAGCAATGGTTAAGTGAGCAGTGCATATACAAATTGGTTTCACCAATTAGCGCTTGTACTCACTGTTACCTGTAGCTGATCTATAATAATTTTTTGCATGTTACAGTTTCAGTTCTACTTGCCTGCCTATGAACATTATTTGCATATTATCTAACACAGCATTGGCATTTTTCATGTAGCACTGCATGTAGATGTTGGTACCACCATACCATCTGATGTTGGATAGCCCACTTTGCTGTTCTTGACATGTTACATTAGGCACCATTATATAACACTAGTAATTGCCCTCATCCAAATTAAACAAAAAAAGGGATCTAAATACCAGTTAGTAGTAACCATCTCTTTTCTATTTAAGACAGCTAAACCTGATCCTCTAAGCCTCTAATTGCTATTTGTCATGACCATTGCGGTTCCAACTGCATAAAGCTTGGCAGGCCCTAATGGGACCTGAAAATCGATATGGCATCACAAGGCACACTATAAGCATAGTGACACTTGCACTTTGTGTTGTAGAACCATGTCACTGGATGTAGCATAGAAGTAATATTACACACCTCATCCCACAAGTAAAAGTAAGCTTTCGACCAATGGGGCTCCGATTTCAAGATTTTGACCTCTCTTTGCAGGGAGTTTTTTGCAGCATCAGTACTGTTGTACATCAAGAAAGGGGCCAAATTAATTTTAAAAAAAGAGTTAGCAAGTTGATATAAAATTTAGTAGAAATCCAAGCAATACCATGACAGGATAGGCGCATAGGGTACAGCATATGCTGCCAATCTTGGATCAGAGTAATATTCATTAGCCTTTGGATGGTCAGCTAAAATAATAGAAACAAAGTGGGGGAAAATCACATCAGAGGATAAGTTTCCAGTTTCCACAAAGCAGCACACTCTTTTACCCCCCCCCCCCCCCCAAAAAAAAGTACAAGCATTACCAGGCCAAGGGCATGTGTATGCTAGAATGCGCATGCTATTACCCCATCTGCAGAAAAATGGACTAATTCTGTATTGGAGGAGCCACCTGAAGTGATGATCAAGTGCATCGTACCATCCTTTGGTTCCATGCTTCAAACAAAACCGGTCTTCAATCACAGTTTCAGATATCTAACGTATAGTCAAAGGAGAACAATTTCATACAGACACAATTCAAATGTGAATTCCTGGTAGCTGCAAAGCAACACCCACATAGACGATTCAACCATAGATTCTCAACTGCAGGTCTACAAATTGCAATTATGTGTAGCACCACTATAGCCTTGCTATAGCGGTCAAGGTACCCCGAGTGCTACATACCAGTTGTTGTTGTGGTTTGGTGCAATATCACCGATATATCGGACCGATACACACACTATCCGTTACAAGCTATATCAACACTATTGCTCAAGAACGTTCAAACCATCTCTGATATAGGGATGCGCCTCTTGATCTACTAATTTTCACTAATACTGGCCTTTCCATTAAATAGGCTTCCATATCCCCACCTAATGCATTAATTAACCTTACATATTTCCACAATCCCCAGCTTTGCTATTTAATAATATTCCATCTCTTCTACTCATTGGAAATTTCTCTCGTCAAATGAGGAGGGCAGGGCCCATGTAGATCTTTGGGCTCAAACTGTTATGAATATTGTGTGTATATTTATGAGACTCAAAGGGCAAGAAAGATCGAGATTCGTCAAAGACAACGTCACATGAGACTCTAATCCGTCAAGCAGAAGGGTTATAGCAGCGATAACCCTTATGCTCAGAACTGTAACAAAAAAACATACACTCAACTGACCAAGCCAACAGTTTGGTGCGCATACGAGGCTGCAGTAGAACAAAACAGGTGCAGCCAAAAACTCGAAGGTAAGTGCACTGGGGGACTCTAGAATAGAGACGCTTTATAGGACTGACATCTTTAATAGCGGTGGAAGGCTGCATATTGATAAGATACGCAGTCGTAAAAACAGCCTTAGTCCAGAACTAAGGTAGAACGTGAGGGGTAAGGAGAAGAATGCGAGCAATCTCAATCAGGTGACGATACTTGTGCTCAGCAACCCCATTCTAAGCATGGGCATCTGGACAAGAAGACTGGTAAAGAGTGCCCTACTCAGAAAGAAATTGTCTAATGTCACCAGAACAGTACTCGCCAACAGAATCACAGCGAAAAGTACGAATAGAGGACTCAAACTAAGTGTGAACCATCGTTACAAAGCTACAGTAGATTGTAAGAAACTGACCACAATTAGATGTAGAGAAAAGCGATGTAAAGCGAGAATAATCATCAATGAAAATTATATAGAATTTATGACCGCCTTTAGAGATAATAAGTGCAGGTCCCCATACATCTGAATGACCTAAATCAAAAGGACGAGAAGACAAGAACTCACTAGAATGATAAGAAAGTTGTAGCAGCTTGCCCAGCTTACAACCCTGACAAAACATGGTCGTGTCAACAGTAACACGTCCAAGAACATCTTGACGAACTAATGAAGAAAGACGAGATCCACACAAGTGACCTAAACGGTGATGTCACTATGCAAAAGCTCCAGAGGTGATGGCAGCAGTGGCAGTGGAGGTAGACATAGATGTGGTAGGAGGCTAGGAGCAACTGAAGTGGACGGAAAGTGGAGACGGTCGACAATGTAGAGACCCTGACAATTCTTACGGTGTCGGCTAGTCCCAAGTATCATCCCTGTCTGTCATCTTGGACGAAACAAGTGTGAGAGTCAAAAACAACCCTACAACCGACATCGGTGAGTTGACCCACCGAGAGAAGCTACATGATAAGCTGGAGAACATAGAAAACAGCTGGAACAGAAAAATTAGTGGACAAAAGAGTGTTCTAACAGCTGACAAACAAAGGAGTATTGTCAGCTGTCTGAACAGAAATAGAAAAAGCAAGAGGTCCTATTGAAGTGAGGGATGTGGAGTCCGGTGTCATGTGGAAAGAGGCACCGAAATCCAGAGCCTGGCAAAACTGCTGAACAGGGTCACCTCGTTGAAAACCTGACGAGCTAGTTTGTCCTCCTGTGGAGGAAGGGCCTCCCTGCCCCCCTTGGATTGTCCATCCCCTGCGCCTTGTTCCATTTTTTTCGCACTGCACAATTCTAGTAGTCATGCTCAAAGTTTTTGTAGTAGTTACATTAAACTTCAGTTGGTGCAAAAACAGAAGCGAAAATAGACACCTAGGGAGGGACCATAGTTGAAATAGAAACCATTGGTGTAATTGAGGAAGAAAGGGCAACAAGCACGGCTCTGATCGGGCACGGACGGTGACCAGGTGGGCAAGCGGCGGCCGAAAAGGCAACGGGCTCCCAGGGATGGCATAGCAGCAGCGTCTTCGAATGGCAGCAGCGATGACCCGATCGGCGGCGGCTTTCGACGATAGCGGCAGTGGCAGTGGTATGGCAGCGGAAAGAGCTAAGTTAGTGCCCTAGCTCTGATACCATATTATGAATACTATGTGTATATTCATGAGACCCAAAGGGCAATATATATAGAGAGTATAAGAGAATATTATAAGGGAATATGCCATACACAAATATGGAAACAACAATATATAAAGAAATAAAGAATTCCTATCCTATCTTATCACAAACAAGGCAAGCCTAATTATTAATCTATTTCCTTGTATGATTTGCCAAACAATGCAAGCATGTGTTATCAAATATAACGAGAAGCCAAGTAGCAAGAAGAGATTCTTCATGTTGACAGAAAAGAAGGAACAAAGGGGACATTGATTTCCCATTTTCTTCATTATAGGATGAAGATTGATCAACAAAACACCATGACTTTTATGAGTTTGATGCTATCTTAGATATAGACCTATGGGATTTGATATTTTTGATGTTTTATGCAAATTATAGGTGAGACTTATAGTTAAAGATTAAGTATCTTTATATTTTAAGTGTTTTGTAGCTCAGCATATAGCGTCAACTATATTTATGATATACGCTATCCGCTATAAAAATAGTCCACCGCTACACTTCCACTACCCACTATTTAAAACCTTGGTGTACACCACAAAAAAGCATATAGCATTCTTCTTTTATCACAAAATACCAGAACATAACATAGCAAAAGAGAATATTGGCAGGATACACCAAAAACAGCAGGTAAAGAAGATGCCATTGGGAGAGTGAAATCCCAAACAGTGAGGCGTAACTTCAAACGAACTGCAACACTGTTCATAGCATCTTCATGCATCATGTCTCCTAATCCATTGTTCTCTTGACAGTCCTGGAATGCTGGAAGAACTAACATCCTCCTCAGTGTGGTTGAAGCTGATGTTAGTCTTTGTACCTAAATGTCATAGCACTATTAGAAAAGGTATAATATGGCTAGCCCCTGAAAACATATTATCAGAGTAAAATACCATTTCCTCTGATGATGAGTAGTCTCTCGGTTCAGTGATGTCAAGACAACTTCTTAATTCTCTGTATAGCTGGAACCTCTCAGATTTTGGTAAAGATTCTGCTCTGGAACTGCCGCCAAAAATTAAAAGGAAAAAAATAGTAGTCAATAACTCAAAATAATCAATAGTGCGGAGAAGCATATATAGCTACAAATCAAAGCTAAATGTCATCTGGACACATATGACCACCTGCAAGCATCAGAGTGGACACTGAATACCCGCATTTGAGACTTAAGCTTGGAATAATTATTTCAGGATGAACTAAACTATTTGGCCAAAAATCAAGATGTTTGCTTCACGATCTGAAGTTGAACCCCTTCTAAATTTTGTAAACATTATTGAAGGTATATAAGCACATTACACCTGTGAGCTCACGCAAGGCTTCGAATTTAGCACCTCTTGTGAGACAGTGATAAGACAAGTTCATGGCAAGGTTCAAAGACTTGGGACAAAAACAAAACAATGTCTCAGTTCTTGTAAGGCACAACTGAAGAAAGTCAATTCAAGCCCTCATAGTTGCATTTTTCATTGACAACAAACATGAACATATATACAAAACATGACATTTACACCGTTATGCAAAATATTTCCAATATTTTCTATGTTTTCTCTATTACATAGAATGAATACTGATATATCTTGTTCTAGTAAGCCATGTGAACACTTTTGTCAGTGGTTAGAATTTGGCATTATGTTCATGTCCAAGCAATACTGATCAGATTATAATCACTTGTAACAGAACTACAGAACCAAATATAAAAAGCAGCAAAGGCAAGCTTACTCTGCTTCTGTCCTCACAGCTGCAATAAATATTTCACCCTCGTATAGACCAGGCTGTTGTCCACAAGGAACATTTAATGAGACCCATATTGCAGTTGTCTCCCTGTACAAACAAAAGTGAACTGGCAATTATAAAAGGCAAAAAAAAAATGTTGATGTGTGTAAATCAGTTATCTAAAACACAGAAGCAGTACCCTGGAAGTAGGTTTATTTGAGAGTTCAGTGGATCAATAGGCACAAGAGCATCTGGTACACCTAATATAGGCACCACATGTCGCAAAGTTATAGATTGACCGACCACTAACCTGGTACAACACTGTTATAATCATTCCAGGTAGAAATGTACAAATCATGGTATCCCCTAAAGAATGATGCCAAAATTTAAACAAACAAACAAACCTGTCTCCAGAGGATGAGCAGAGATCAGTGCACTGAATCTGCACAGACCCTGCAATACCTGAAGTGGCCCATGAAACCTTTGGACGTAAGGCGATTTGAAAACTTTCCCTTTCATTTCTTGCCGCCAAAAGGTTAACCTAAAGTGAAAGTTACATTTAAAATTTTTTGGAAGGAACATAATCAAATATTAATAAGATAAAATCATGCAAACATGAGGAATCTGATTGTAATAGAACATCTCAAGTAACTGCCAAAAGAAGAAAGCACAAGGAATGGAAATATGTCATGTCCCTCAAATATTCTGCACATTGAAGTGTGAAAGCCAGAGACTAGCTGCCCTTATAGCAGTGTTAATATAATTAAATATAACTTACATGTTCTAGAGGTCGAGGGCTTACATGTTCTAGAGGTTGAGGTGCTTCTTGTTGGCTAACATTTGCTGTGCTGGGCATAGACCAGACATGCAAAAGATCTGCTGACTGTACCTTTGAAGGATCAATGACACCAGTACCTAGACTTGACCCCTGTAAGCCTCCGTCCACCCAGCCATAACTAGTCCCTCCTCCAGCTACACCTTCTACAGGTGGTACAGAATTGTTTTGCGTCTTACCTCCTGTGATAAGAAAGTAAAAGATTTGTAGTCAATCTACATAACTGGAATTTAAGCTCCACGGTTTCTTCAACTCTGACAGATGTCAGTCAAAATCCAAATATATACATTAATTTTTTTTATCAATGTTGGTAAGAGAACTGTGCACTGATTGTTATCAACCAGCAATTCTAATATTCAAAAGGCTTTTCCATTTATGATATACTGTGCAATGAAACCATGCAAACAGTTGTTATACAAGGCTCTTAACACTTGCGCAGTTGCACTTGACAATGAATGAACTGAGAAAACATCCGACTCTGAAAGGTGTGCAAGCTGCGCACAAACGTTGTCAACCTTTGAAAGGTGAGCCTGTCTCACTGGTGCAATTAGAACATAGTGCTCAACTGGTCATAGCGCACATGCTTAGTTCAACTAAAACATGTTTTGTGAGTTACAACTAGGATATATTAGGCAAAATTTATGTTACCAGATAAGTAGGGTAAGTATCTAGTGCAAACTCAAATACCCAATTATGTGAGTCGTTGGATGCCGCCTCCTTGCACCCCTTTGAATGTAATGCATAGGTGTCTTATAAACATGAGACGTATATATTAAACACTGATTTTTATGTAGAACAAGATCAAATTCAAGGATTCGAGGATAGTCAGATATGGGTGACCACAGAGTTGGTTCATAAGAATTCAATGAGCTTCTTAGCCATTCAATCTCAAGATGCCCTTGCTTAACTGACAGTCCTGAATCACTTGGTTTCATTCATTTCTAAATTTGCAATTGTATCTGCTTATGAAACTATATACCAATTTTCCCACATCTGATCCATCATGATGTGCACGTGGGTTTGGCTTCCAGGTGGTCACTACATAAACTACACGGAAGACTCGCTTAAGCTCAGAATTGAGATTAGGAACGGGCTCATACCAATCCCATCTCAAAAATGTCAACACGAGCTTGAACATCTCCATCCAAGTAGTGCCCACCTTACATCACTGAACGGTCAGACCAAATTCACTGGAGACCTATACAAGTTCAATTGACAGCTCAATAACCTATTAAAAAATTGACCTACAAGCAAAGACTAGAGGCGAGCAGACTCGCCACATTGCACCGCCACATTGCACAGCCAACCACATATCGCAAACTCAACTCGAAGGCAGTGGAATTCAGCACCGACCAGAGCTCACACATGACAGACGCACATACACCACTACTGCGCACTACAAACCGAGCAACACTAACATTCAACGGCAGCTCCATACGCGCAGTAGCTCAAGCAAAAATGGGCGTAAGGTGATCCGAGGGCACCCAATTGGATGCCCGATTGGGCGATCGGGCTGTTCCGGGTAGCAATCCCATTTGATCAGGCGACGGAGGCTGGAGGGGCGGAGGGAGTAGTGCGTACCTGCGGCGGAGTTGGATTCGTCGGATTCCATGGCGTCGGCGGCGGAGGTTGCAGTTGAGAGTGATCGATCGAGCAGGGCGGCGGCGGAGGCTGCACTGGAGAGTGATCGATGGAGGAGGGCACTCAGGGCAGCGGCGGTGGTGAGTTGGGGAGAGGGAGCGGCGGTGGCGAAGCGTTGGAGTTGGAGTGGGAGGGGAGGCTGAAGGGAAGGGGAGAGCGAGGCGCCGGTTTCTGTGCTGCTCAAGTCCCGAGACGCCGAGGTTACCGCGGAACCCACCTGGCCAAATGGGCCGCCGGTCCGACATAGCACAGATTCGAAGATCCCATTAGATATCGTGTGGCTGGTCCGAACAAGGTATTGTATGGCCCATATCTTTATCCTTCGATCCAGTTTGTGTCAGGGATTAGATCATGCCGGTTCAGTCCAAGCACGATTAGTTAATGGATCATAAGTAATTTTACTGCTAATCCTAAGTAATTTTACTATCAGTTATATATAATTTTACTGTTAATCAGTAATTTTACTGCCAAGTCACCTGTCCATACTCAGAAAAGAGTGCAATAACTCTAACACGAGTAATTTTACTATCATCCAGTAGCAATTTTACTACACAACCATAAAAGAGGAATTGCACTTTTCTTACTAGACCTGGTCTCCTAAGAGGATTAGGGGTAAATGTCATGTCGTGCTAAGTCATGCTGGGCTAGCCTGTCATACCGGTTCAAACATGGTATGTCCAGTCGGACTAGACTGGTATAGCCTATTTACTATTCATACCATATCATCCCATGGGTTATATCAATAGCGTCGTGCCTCGAGCAGGCACATTGGCCGATCCATTTGGCCAAGTTCGACAAAACCTCACCTCATGGGGGTGTGTCGAGACAAGCAGTAAAGTGGGGAGCCGAGTTGACCGTCGTAGGATCAATTATCAACCTGGTGCATTCGTGTGTTGCAGGTTAGGGTTGTGGTGGCACCGTGGAAGGAGAGAAACATAAAAGAAAAAGTATTTGTCGATGTGTCATGTGTGCCTCAGAGCTGGGTGAAGTCCGGAGCTGGCCCCGTCCCCGCACCCTTGTGGTGCATCCCCCGTCGTTCGCCTTGTCGAGCCTCGCTCAGCGTCTAGCTCATGGAGCCTCAGCCGTCGTCCCCCTGGAGTTTCGCCTACCGTCCGGCCCCACCCTCGTGTCGCCCGGAGCTACGATGCGCACCGCCTCCCCGCTGTTTCTAAAGCCATTTGAAAGGTAAGATCCGCCCATAGAATCCATTTTCTTTACTCTCCCACATGATTCGCTTACGCTCTGTCCTCCATAGCCAATTATTTTGGCCATGATTGTTGAGTCTACCCTATCTAATAGTTGAGTATAAATCAGATTTCAACTAGCCCTGTTTGTTGAGTGCGAAATGACCTCAATTGCTAGCATTTTCCTTGGTCTGTTGCAAAAATTGAGCTGTGTGTTATGTTCTATCATGTTCCTTGTTCACTGCAAGCTGGCCTCAAGGTATTTACTATTCCTTCTGTTCATGTTTTTTCCATTATCATGTTTGCTGACTTTAATCAGTTCATGAGCTATGACAGAATGCTTTAAAATAGTGGCAAATTGCCTGTTGTGGGTTCAGGCTTACAGTATTGTACTCACTATGACATTGAGTTCAATTGTCAAGGCTATTATGACAGAGATTTCAAACCAGTGACAAAACAACTGTAATGACATTTAGTTCAAAATAGTGACAAAAGCCTGTTGTGACAACATGCTTGTAGTATTGTAGTTCATTTTCAAAGTGAAATCAATTGTCAGTATTGTAGTACATTTTACGAGTTAATTCTATTGTATGTGGCTTGTTCATGTGCAGTACAATGCACTGGTCCTATGACTGCGTGATTATTTGTTTTTGAGTCTATGATGGAGTGGTGCAGTTCAAGAGGTTATGTGGATGTGCCATTAGCATTTTCAATATGTGTTATGCTTCGGTACATGGTTTCTATATTGTAGTTACAAAGTTAGTGGTATTGTTTCACGGCATTTTCTCAATACCACCTGAAACGCTTACAAATGTCGTCATTCAGTGAGACGCGCATGGCAACGGAGACGGATGCCGACTCCATCTCCGTTGCTGCAAACTCATCTGTTGGACTGTCTGAGCAAACCGTGTTTTACTTGTGGGGGATGACGAGGTAGAGTCGTCATCCCGTGGACCCTGACCGGTGCCCGATAAAACTAGCTTAGAGTGGGTTGAGGAGCAACTAAGCGACCCATGCTCATGCAAAGACATGTTTAGGATGAGGAGGTCAGTCTTTAAAGAATTGCACAAAACTCTAGTGCAGGACTACGGTCTTCGACCGACTCTTCAGACTACCTCGAAAGAGGTGCTTGGACTATTCTTATGGATGTCTGCACCCCTCAATCAAATTGGCAAACACAAAATAGATTTGAGCATTCCGTAGGTCATATCAGCGATACCTTCAACAGGGTGTTGGAAGCGGTGGCCAATATGGCTAGTGATATTGTACAGCCAGTGGACTCACAATTCCGCACTGTTCATAGGAGGTTGAAGGACTCATTTCAAGGACTGCATTGGAATGATTGACGGTACGCATGTGGTAGTATCAGTACCTGGTCGCGTAGCACCGAGGTACTACAACTGCCATGGATACGCTAGTTAGAACATGCTCGCGGTTTGTGACTTCGACGGGCGATTTACATTTGTATGTGTTGGGTGGGTGGCACAGTGCATGACATAAAAGTCCTGTAGGATTTCATGGTGACATATGCAAACCACTTTCCACACCTACCGGCTGGTACATCTATTGCTATTTCTGACATACACATGTCTATGTGGATTTTGGTGCTAGTTACTAGCTAGTTCTGGAAATTTATTAAATTGTAGAAAAGTACTAATTGGCCGATTCCGATTACCCGAACAAGGAGGGATTGCTAGCTCCATATAGGAGTCAACAGTACCACGTACCCAATTTCGCACAAGGTGCATGACTAGTTGGGATAAAAGAAGTTTTCAACTACCACCACTCCTCTCTTCAGAATGTGATCGAGTGCACATTCGACGTTTAGAAGAATAAGTGGCACATCATGTTGAGCATACCGAGCTACGACGTGGAACAAAATAAAATTATAGCTACTTCATCATTGACTTAGCGATGCTTGATGAATACTACTTGCACATCACCGATGAAGAGGGCTACATCATAGGTGCGGGCGAGGACACAGAGTCTCCAACTAGCAGTGTTGGGAGGTCCAACAAGCCCATGGACGCTCTCAGAGATAGCATCACTAGTGACCTGGACACGAGATTAGGACGAGACGAGCACAGTCAAAAGTAAAGCAAACACGCCTTAAAACAAAGAATCTATTATTTATCCGTAATGAGATGCACCTCCTCCTCCTTCGGCTTGCAGGACTTACTGGCAAAGTGCCCACGTTCGCCACAATTGTAGCACTTCACCTTCTTCTTGTTGGACCTCCGCTCACTGGTCTGCGATTCATTGTCGTCCTTGTCATCGTCGTCATCATGGTCGGTTCTACGACCACCACCATCTTTGACGCGGCCACTGCCATGATCACGGTTCTTGTTTGCGCCGCCGCCTGACCCTTCACCTTTCTTCTTATTGAGTGTCTCCCACTGCGTGCATGTGAGCAACAGATGCTCACTCTGTTTCATGTCACCTAGACTGACTCAGACGCGCTCGTCGTAGGCTTTGTACTGCCCGACGAGATCTTCATAGGGTCTTCAAGTCGACGCACGGCTCGATGGACATGATGAGTTGCATGTAGCGCGCAGGGGCAGCCCGAAGAAACCTAGAACAACGGTAATTTCATCTACTGTGGTATTACCCAACGCACGAATGCTGGAGACGACGGATGTCACCTGGTTGAAAAAGTCTTCAACAATCTCCCCTTCATCCATCCTCAGCCCCTCGATGTCTCTCTTGAGGGTCTGCAGCTTGGTCATGCCCCATGGGTGTCGTCTTAATTGCCTCCCATGCTGATTTCGTCATGTCTTTCCCGGCGAGGGAAGACATGACGTCCTCCAGCACAGACTGGTATATTGCGTACAATACCAAACGGTCCTTCTGGTACTTAGCGGCATTAGGTTTGACTGCTTCTCACACGTCCTGAGCCTGAAGAGTGACTCGTATTTTCATCGCCCAAATCAGTTCGTACGAGTGAGCTGCGGGTACGACAATATCACCGCGCTCTTCCTCTCCTACTCGCATCTTCATCTCCCAAATCGCATACTTCGTACAGGTGAGCTGCGAGTAAAATAACGTCAACGCGCTTTTCCTCTCCACCTCTAACGAAGTGGACAGGCCACCTCGTAGCAGGTCTTGCACTCCAGTCAGAGACAAACTCCTTCCTTCTCTCAGCATCTTCTCCGACTAACGGAAATCACCAAGTTGTTCTCTAACACACGGAAGTCTTCCCTTGGCTTCTTCTCTGACACACGGAAAACACCAATGCTCTTCTCCGACACACGAAGGTCTCCCTTCGGCTTCTTCTCTAACACATAGAGAATCACCAAGCTCTGATACCAATTGTTGGCCCAGACATAGATTAGAACGTGCACACACGATGGTCACACACAAACACCTTCCAACAACTCAAGACACACAATAGCTTTTGCGCTGCGTAATGCCATTGCAGCTTTCTATTTTCTCTTTTTATTTATACTACTAAATACAACAAACGGTTACAAATCTTTGATGGTGCATTACCACTACTAATGCTTCCGTTACATGCAGCCACTAACTACACCACTAACTTCACTAATTAGACTCCCTGTAATCTGGTTTTGCCTCCATGATTTCCTATGACATGGTGCAAACCGCGTACTACCCGCAAGACTCGGTCTCGCTGAGACCAACTCAGATGCTTATGACCACACAGAAACCTGACAAATCTACGACCACATACACAAACCTGACCAAGTCATCTTCTTACGACTTCGAGTCCTTCGACCACGGCTCTTGACCATGCCTCTTGTTGACCACTTCATCAACCACGGTTTGTCGACCACATCTCTAACCATGGTTTCCCTTCAACTGCTTATCCGGTAGTACTGCTCACACTGAGCCGGTACTACCAGTCTTTTGACCATACAAGTCTCCGAGCACCGACCGATCCACTGTAGCTTCGACTACTGTAGCTATAATCACTGCAGTTACAACTATTGCAGCTACGACCACTGCAGTCACAAGTACTCAAAATAGCTAAGACTACTATAGCTACAACCACTAAATAGCTATCACGACTTCGACCACAGCTTCGACTGATCCTTCGACCAGTCTCTGACTCCAGAGTCTGACTTCTATACATATTCAAACACACGAATACTTGACATCAACTATGGAGTACTCAAACACACCAAGCACTTGACACAACTTCTCCGTACTCGAACACACCGAGTATTCGACACCGATCACACACAACAAAACAACAAGATTAGTTCCAACAAGTAGCCCGATACACATACGATCATGTCACAAAGATCTAAGCAAAACCAACCACTGCTCCAAACAGGGATGAAATGAGATAAGATACATTGAACTATAGTCTTAACTACAGCAGCTAGCATTGTCCATTGCATCCACCGAGCATGGTTGTCAAGGTAGGTAGCATCTTAGGTTTAACACTAGTCATCTAAACGAGCAAGAAGTATCCAAGATACACGAACAACACAAACCAGCCCAGTTACGTTGTAACACTATTCATCTAAGGCTGCATGGCATCATCTCCGTCTGCTTCCCCTGGTAATTCACTGAACATGTACTGGCTCTGATACTCCATTAAGTACTGCGTCGACCTCTTGACGTCCAGAAAGAGCTGGTAGACACGGCTTATATCCTCCATCTCCACCACCTTACCCTTGCGCTTCTGGCAAGCTAAGGCAGCGGAAGTGATCAGGTGAATCGCATACCTCAGAGAGGTCTCCCCGCCAATCTTTGTGAGCAAAACCTTGGCATCTGCAGACATTTCCACATCTTCTTCGTCACACCTGATGTCCAGGATCTTACGGATATCATCCTCCGTGTATGGCTGTGTTGTGATTATTAAGAGGCGATCAAGGAAATCTGGTGGTATCCCGTGTGGCGATCTGTAGTTTGTGCCACGTATGGATGTAATCCCTCGATTTGTTGCGATAACTAGGATAGGAGCCATATCATTTTCCAAAGCACGGTTTAGGAAGGAAAAGCATTCAATATCTAGCATGTGGACTTCATCAATAAACAGAACACCAGGCACGATCTCAGCCTTTCCTTCCTCTCTCCACTCTGCAACTTTTGTATCGATCTGTTCTCGAACCTCTGCACGAATTTCACCAGTGTCACCAGTGAAAAGTGCAAGAAAGCCCTGCGTCCTGGACAACAAATAACAAGATAATAGAAATGAGTTGGTTGGGATGCTTTATTCTCACAGTAAACTACATTTCAAAATTACATATGAAACTCAATACTCAGCATAGCAAGGGTAGCTCAAAGTCAATGTCAGATTGTAGTTAATATAATTTCAAATCCTTGAGGGAGTCATTTTACTTGTATGTGTTTTCTAGTTGCAGTAATTTGCTAGACCAAGTGCCCTTTAACATCTCTACTACATTATAAAGCTTCAACACAAGTTCCTTCGTCAGAGTTGTTAAGGTAGGAAAAATTGCTTCTTCTTTTTAGAAAAAGCAATACTTCGATTTCTATTAACAAAAACCATAGGCTACAGAGTTGAAAAATATTGCTTAATTGAATGTGTCAATGTGTGTCAACTTAATTCTAGATATGGACGAATTCGAGGGAATGGGATGTGAAGTTACCGGCTATTGATGACATCAATCTCATGTAAGGTGACGCAGTGCACAACCTCCTTGCGCTTCTGGAGCTCGCCCTCAGGGCACTTGACGAACTTGGTGTGCGGGCCAACAGCATCATAATCCCGCGATCTCCCGACGGAGCGGCCAAGCTTGGTGACCTTCCCGGATGCCTTGTCGAGCGCAATCACATCCCCGCTCTGCACCTTCTCCTTCCCCAGGGCCTCAATCATCTTGCCACCGAGCTCATACACCGTCTCCATGTCCGTCGTCTTCAGCGTGAGCCGCCCAGTCTTCCCAGCCGCAGCAACACCGGAGGCCGTGGCCGAGCTGCCACCGGAGCCTGCGGCGGAGACGGGGCGGTCGATTGAGATCTCGACGACCTCGCCCTCGATTATCTCCGCCTCCTCCTTGATGCGGACGCCGATGGCGCGGCGGAAGGCCTGGGTGAGCGCCTCCGTCTTGGAGAGGTCGAGGGAGAAGAGCTCGGAGGCGGCGACGGAGGCGAAGGGCGTCTCGGCCCCGAGCGACTTGGCGATGCCCATGGCGAGGGCGGTCTTGCCGGTGCCAGGTTGCCCGGCGAGGAGGACGGCGCGGCCGGCGATCTTCCCCTGGCGGATGAGCTGCAGGATGAGGCCGGCGGCGCGGCGCGCGGGGAGCTGCCCGACCATGCCCTCCGACGCGTCGCGGGCCTCCAGGGAGGAGTCCAGGCCCAGCCCCCGGATGTGGGAGTGCGCGCCGATGCGCTCGATCCGGGTCAGGTCGCGGCTCTCCGACAGCCGCTTCAGCTCAGCCATGGTCACCACCCGCCGCCGCCGGTTAGGTGTTTCGCTTTTTGTGGGGGGAGGTGGTGGGAAGGTTTAAGGCGGGGGGGCGGGGGGGCGGGTGGGGGTGACGAGCTAGGGTTTTATCAGTGAGCGGATGGATGTACGAAGGCGAAGACGAGAGGGGAATAGGGCGAGAGGAACGCATAGGCGTGTTGATAACAATTAAATGGGCGAACAATATTAGGCCCATAAATTTCTTGTCCTATTTAGTTCGTTATGGCCACTGTTATTTCCTTCTCAGAATTCTTGTGTCTCACCAATGCAACTAGGCCCAGATAACTCTAGCCCATTTGTTGTCATAACTTCGTACTAGGTCTACAATCGATACGGATTCAAATAATATTGCTTATATCGTATTCTAGTATATATTTTTTCTCGAATTCAAAGCCGAATATATAAGATCGGATATGAATATATGAATATAAATTTAGAGAATTTAAAATTTTGAATGTGGTACCATTAGGATAGATACATAATAGTTTTCAGATCGACAAAGAATAATATAAATGAATAGCATAGACATATAAAAAGAACATAAATTGAATCATAGATACAACAAACATACACAACAATATCAGCGACTAAACACAGAACACATCAAGGATCCATTCAAAGGCACCATGAATCGCTTAGTAACACACATACACAATTAGCAAGCAAGCCCTCGCCCACCCATGAAATCAAAACAACTACGAAACAAGAACCAGTACAGCCGGCTGTTGGTGCTCGTGATCACACGCACACAATTAGCAAGCAAGTCTCGTGATCACATTGCTTTCACATGGGCCGGGTGCTGGTGCTAGCAGCTGGGCATTGCTTTCACGTGGGCCGGCTGCTAGTGCTGGGCCGATTGCAGACTGCTAACTGGCTGTTGTGTGGGCTGTGTGAGCTGGGCTGGATATTCGCTCGATAAGTATCAAAATAACCGGCTGATGGCCTAGTCGGTCGGATAGCAGTCATCCCGAATTCACTATCGAATCTGTTTGCAAATATCTAGTACTACTGAATCTGATCGAATATCGAACCAACTTCCCGAATTCGGTATTGAGTCGGTTGGAAAATAGCCAACACATTTGCACCCCTACTTTGTACAGTGAGGGCAAACCAACTTACCAAACACGGTTACGGAACTAGTGGGACTTTTAACTCTTGCTGCAACCAACCCAGTTTATTTTGGTTGTGGCTGATGGTTTTTTACTACTTGTGATGGTTTTTAGCTATGGTTGATGGTTTTGTCTACGTTCTTTGAGACAGTAGCAGACGGTGGAGAAATCGACATGGATGATGCATACAGTTTTAGACTTAGAAAGTCGTTTACAAAATCCGTTTTAAGAAACCGTTTTATTTATTTTGATTTTTGAAGAAAAAAAACCGGATAACAGAATCAAAAGTCATTGGCTTATAGACCTACATGTTATGATTTGCAGCTTCAGAAGTACTACTTCTACATTGTTAGGCCGCCCATAGTGGTTGGGAACATTGCTCGATTAGGTTGGGATCATTACTCGATTATCAAACTCTGCGGCGTCCTGTTATCGCAGCGTTGTTTTTGCGGTTCCACTCGAACGTGTCATTGATGTAGCGTACCTAGTGTAACGACGCTTTCTTGTATCAACTACCAAGTACTCTTTAGTCTTTAGTGGTGAACGTATAATATACAATCTTTTGTTTTGCCAGCGTTTTACCTACAATAAAAAACCAAAAGAATAAATCAATTCCCCGGCCAAATTAATGCTACTCCCCCATTGTGGCCGGGGCGGCACGGTAACCAGCCGACCTCCCACCGCCATCAGCCATCGCCGCCGACTGTCACACACGCCCGTGCCCTTCCAAGAATCGGAGCGCGAGGCGAGACAAACGCCGCTTGTCCGCGCACCGCACCCACTTTGGAGGTGATTGATTTGATTTTTTTTCGATTTCAACTTCTAGTTTTAGTTTTTTTTTCACTATTCGCTACACTATCCATTAACTCAGTTACAGTAAAAAAAGTCAGTTACAACGAAATTTCAGCTAAAAACAAAAACCATCACTAAAACGATCACCCTTTGTCTGTCCCCAACGGCCGGGGACCTGACCCCATCGCCGTCCCGTCCGTCGGCCACGGCAGGCGGGAGGAGCGCCTGTCGGTGCCGTGGAATTTCTCCGCGGCCCCGAGACGGCAAGGACGGCGGCATCGCCAACCGCGGCATCAACGTCGAGCCTTAAAACGCCAGATCGTACGTACCAATGGCTACGGCCTAAGGATTTTCGCTCGTGATTAGGACAACCCTTTTTTCCTGCAGCGTCAATAGTAACTTTATTTTCATATTTTAACTATCCCGGATGGAGTTTTTGAGTACGAGTGCACTCGACAACATGTATCCCTTGATCTCCCCACCATCTGTGTACGCAACTATGCATGTGAGCTTTGCTTCACAAATGTGCTTGCCAAGTCAAATGAACTGGCGCCCGTGACACGTGGAATAAGCGAAGTTTTTGGGTCAAAGGGAGACCCGATCCCTCCCAGCTCCGGAGACCGGACCGCGTCTGCAAGTTCAATGGTCCTGGCCTAGCCTAACGATCACTGAAAGGTTACTTGGAGTATCAAAACTCTTTTGTACTTAGCAAGCCGTGGTGGGCCACTGGCCCTGGACTTCCATCATCCATTCCCCTGTGGTCTCGACGTCTCGTTATCCCGGTACTGCTTATTTATTTAAGTAGAAGATACACGCGTACGTGCTCACGTTTTAAATATTTGAAGGCATCACTCAAAACGATTTAAAATCAATTTCTACTTTTTATTTATACTTTTTTTTACTATTTAGTAATTTTATTTTTTTCTAGTTTTTCTAGGTTTTTTTGCTTTTCTTTTTTCCCCGTATTCCTTTACATTGTCCGTGATAGGCTAACATATTTTTTCTATTTTTAAATTTAATTATACCAAATAACTTAACTCAGCTACAGTAAAAAAATAACACACTACAATATAAAAAAAACCATAAACCAACGCCAAACTGAGCGGTACCAAAAGTCTCTAATTACGTCCTAGCATGTAGAGAACACACATATGTACATATGGGATGAGTTGGTGTTTATAAATTGTGTTTGTCTATCTTATACTATTAAATTGTATACATCAGTGTTAAGTTATATGCACTAACCAGTTCAGCTAGTGTTAAGTTACATACACCAATCAGTTTATTCAAAAGTTTAAGTTTGATGAGGAAAAATGGATAATTAACTTAGACTTCATTACATCCCTCACGTGTAGGCTCTCTTAGGTCTAAGAGATGGAATAGAGCGAGCTACGATTATTTTTTTAATTGCGCCAATTGGGTTTTGAACTTAATGTCTCTTGGCTCTGATACCATGGTAAATTGTATGTATCAGCTAATTTACCTAATAATTTAATTTGATGAGAAAAGATAGATAATTTACTTATAGATTAACACCTCTAAAAACCAGATTGCTTGCTGCCGAGGCACTAGCGCACAGAGATTTCCCATTACTTAGTTTGATCTTGACAATAATGTTTTGGAATTGTCAAGTTCAATCAGTCCATTGATTGTTTTGTTCGGGTGCAGGAAGCCCTTATCGCAAATCCACAATTGACATCCAGGTTTATTAGTGGCCATCACATTTTAAGAACTATTATAAAAAAACTTGATCTTTTGGACTGATTTATTAATCTAATAAATAAATAAATATTATTAAAAGAAATTAAATTTTAAAAGCTATCGAAAAGCCAAAAAGAACAAGAATGAAGACTCCCTTCTACAGTCCTACTTCATCAAACAGGGTATCTAACTTGCATGAGCGTATGGTTCCATTCTTTTTAACTTATAGTTTATGTCTTATAATTTTTCTCGGATAAAATGATTTTTTTTGTTATTTTTTAAAAAACGGTTTACTAAACAACCTTTTTTTAAAATAGTCCGTAAACCATCCACACCCATTTACACGGAGAGGTGGTGGATCTCGAGGGGTGTAGACTGTAGACGGCTAAATTAACAAAGCGATTGTACCTCCCGTCCAGTTTTATACGTAGCCACCTTAACAAGGAAAGTTTCGAGTGCTTGCTTGCCACGACAGGAAAGGTTATTCAGCGATGCAGTCCTAAGTTTCTTTTGTAGTATAGTATTACTATGCAAGTTTACGCTTCAGAAAAATAGCAGGTACTTGCCTTCTCAAAACCAACCCTAGCAGAGTAGGATTGGTACGTGCCAATTGTCCTTACCATTGATTGCGCTTCAAATGTTGTATAGAAAACAACCATAAACTGACGATTAAGAGCTCGACCTTCGTTGTACCTCGTGATAAAAAAGAGTTTTCGCTTTGGCCGGGTTGTAAATAGCTTTCGCCTTCGCATTAAAAGATAAAAGTTATTTAAAATACGTTAGTTTCTTAACATAATTTTTCTCTTTTTTTCGTTTGCAATATCCAGTTTTTTTATTTATTATTTTAATTAAATATCTAAAAAAATTAACAGTATCATTTCAACCAAACGAGAAAAGACACGGCCCTCGAACGGGGTCTTGTAACCCCACACAGTCCTAACGGAAACAGTCGCGACTAGAATTGAACAAGCAAAGCAGGCAGAAGAAATCCTGTACAGCACGCGCAAAAAGGGGGGAACTGCAAGGAAAAAAGGGCCCGGATCCAGACGAGGACACCCCCCTGCCCCCTTCTTCCCTCCCGCAAATCGCAAGTTTTTCACCAGTTTCCCCCGTGCCGTTGACGTTTCCGCCACTGCCACAGCGCAATTCGAACCCCCCGCCCCCTGCACACTCCCCTCCCCTCCCCTTCCTTCCTTGCCTAGGCGGCAACGCCTCCCTCCTTTATAATCGAGCGGCCCCTCCCGCGTGAGGCACCGAGCGGGTAGAGCCGAGCCCAACCCAGCCGAACCCTTCCTCCGCCGGGTTCGTGTCGGGTCGCGACAAGGGGAAGAGGAGATGGAGGCGGAGAAGAAGCCGCCGGCGGTGTCCGACGTTGGCGCCTGGGCGATGAACGTCGTCAGCTCCGTCGGCATCATCATGGCCAACAAGCAGCTCATGTCCTCCTCCGGCTACGCCTTCTGCTTCGGTACCGCGCGCGCCCTTCCTCCCTCGCCCCTCGCTTCCAGATCTGGATCCGCCGCTTTGGATTGTTGCAGCGAAATTGCGGATCTGATTTTTTTTGCTTCTTTGCGAATGCAGCCACCACGCTGACCGGGTTCCACTTCACCGTCACGGCGCTCGTCGGATGGATCTCCAACGCCACCGGCTACTCCGTCTCCAAGCACGTCCCCCTCTGGGAGCTCGTCTGGTTCTCGCTCGTCGCCAACACGTCCATCACCGGGATGAACCTTAGCCTCATGCTCAACTCGGTCGGGTTCTATCAGGTACGCGATGTTAGCTTTTTATGTCTACGCTGGCCATTGGCGATGGGTGTATGGTCTGGTTGTGTGGCTGAACGTGCAAAAACTCTGCAAATTTGTAGATCTCCAAATTGAGCATGATTCCGGTCGTTTGCTTGATGGAATGGGTACTGAACAGTAAGCACTACACCACCAAGGTTATATCGGCGGTGGTTGTCGTGGCGGCTGGTGTTGGGATTTGCACGGTCACCGATGTGGAGGTTAATGCCAAGGGATTCATCTGCGCTTGCGTGGCTGTGTTCTGCACGTCACTTCAACAGATTGTGAGTTTCTTTTCTCTCTTAAGGAGAACAGTTTTAAGAGAAACAGGAGAAATATCTCACATCAACAAGTCTACGTAAGATATTCAGCATCTGCTGTTGTACAGCAGTATCTACAACCCCTTTGTGGGCTCCGTGGTAGGAAATTATATACTGTCAAAGAAAGTCCCTCGCATAAATTGCTTTGAATAGGTAAATCAATCATTTGAGCAACAAACGAAATGCAAGAACTGTCACACAGAAGTCGATGATGTCCACTTGTTCTGTGATCTCATCGGCTAGCTCAGGCGCAATGCCAATGTTGGCATCTCTGACATCGTCAGCTACAGGAACCAGCTTCCTTGATACAAAGCTTTGGTAGTCTTTCCCGTGCGAGCATTACGTTCATGCATTACCTGAGACCTCCATACCAAGATTAGCACGGTTGATGATATCAGCCCAAGTATTAATAACGTGACCTTGACTATCAACTATCTGTCTTAATACTAGATTTGTGCATTCCACTCTTACACATTCATGTGTAGGATGTAAAGAATACTAGCTGTGGATACTGTAATTGGCAATGCGATTCAAGTTTTTTTGTTAGTTCGTTATGAATTTGAGTACATACACTGTTTGGAAGTTGAAACTGCTATGACCATTGATGATGAGGTATGCTGTTGAGAAAGAACAAAACTAGATGATATGGTGAAACAATGTCCTCTACTATGCCATATCTTCATTGGCTGTGGATTTTATGGTTCCCCTGTCCCCACATTTGATGCCTTCCCTTTCTGGTGCCACTTATTTTTCAACCTGTTGAGCTGCTTTGGCCTTTGGCCATTACTGTTGTAGCATTATTGCAAATTGCGCTAGCACTCCAGCCTGTGGATACCAGAACCAGGCCAATGAGGCACTGGCTCCTTGAAATTAAAACTCTACAACAGCAGATCTGAAACACATTAATATAGGCTAGGGGATTAAAACTACTTGAATTATTATTGTTGACCTGTAGTATGATTCATGGATTAATATATTTTCATCATATGCTGCAGATATGCAGTTCTCTTGATAGCTAACTTCTGTCCACTCCCTCACCTTTTGTGGCCTTCTGTTGTAGTATTTATTTTCTAGTTATGCATCCTTATTAAAGAGCTACAACCAATTTAATGCAAGTTTTAGACTATTTACATTCTCGTGTTACATCCAAAACGATGTATTTCTACCACTTCATGGGTAGTGTTAAGATGTTTTAGATAGAAAAATGTGGACTTTAAGTTTTTGAAAGATTATTACTGAATTCTTGTTATCCTTATAAATTGTTAAGGAAGAGTTGCATTTTTTTCATCTGAATGCTAAAGAGGATCCTTCTTGGCAAATTATTTTCCATAATAATGCCTATGCAGCTTACTAATTTCCATGATATTCTGAGTTCTGACAGTAGTTGTTTTTGTTCTAGACAATTGGCTCCTTTCAGAAGAAGTACAACATTGGGTCATTTGAGCTGCTCAGCAAGACTGCACCAATACAGGCATTGTCTCTTATTATACTGGGCCCCTTTGTGGATTATTACCTCAATGGGCGATCGCTATTAAACTACAATTTTTCAACAGGGGCAACTGTAAGTTATCACTTCTGTCACACCATTTTCAATTCTTGAAAGCATGCTTTCCTGATGAATGCTACTTTTCCCATGTTAGTTTATGATATGCTTTAGATTTGTGCCAGTGTGAGTATTTAGTAGATTTGCTTCGTCTATGATTTCCCCCCATTTTTGTACTGGAGTGGTTGCCACCATTAGTTCCCCAGCTGTAATGAGTTTGCAGTTTGTTTTCCCAATTAACTGATTCTGCCATGGAACTGTAGCAACATTTTTTTTCCTCTTTTGCCTTTTCTTATATGTTGTGCTTAACATTCTTCCTGAGAAATCTGTTTATCAGTTGATTTCTATTCTATGGTTTGTCTACTCTGTTAAACTGCAATTTACTAATAGTTAAACAAAAATGTTAGCTTGTAGTCATCAATGAAATTCTTGCTGGTGCTTTCTGTTAATCGTTATGCAGTTCTTCATGCTGCTTTGATGCTCTGGCTGGAAACTGTTTCTATAATCTATATGTTCTAACGGCTTCCTGTTTTAACCATTCTGCAGTTCTTCATACTGCTTTCATGCTCGTTGGCTGTCTTCTGCAACATGAGCCAGTACCTCTGCATCGGCCGGTTCTCTGCAACGTCTTTCCAGGTCCTGGGCCACATGAAAACCGTGTGCGTGCTGACCCTCGGTTGGATCCTATTCGACTCGGTTCTCACGGTCAAGAACATCCTCGGAATGCTGCTCGCCGTGATGGGCATGGTGGTCTATAGCTGGGCCGTGGAGGCCGAGAAGAAGGCATCTGCCCCCATCCCGCGGAACAAGAGCGACATGCTGGACGGGGAGGACGTCCCGCTGAAGGCCAGAGTGAACGGCCTTCCCCCGTCTGACCTCGACCTCGAGGAAGGCGAGATGAAGAGCTAGCTGATCATCATTATTTATTCATTCTTGTTCTTTTGTAATCTACATTGTTCGTTCGCGAGTTCTTGAAGCTATCCACACTTGTGTTAATTTTGCCTCCTGTGATGACCCCGGCCGGTCTCGATGTAGATGACCATTTAGAAAAATTGTCACGGCCGATATGGGCCGAGCCATGCCAATTCGTGATGGCGTGTTGTTATAGATGCCGAGAGACTTATAATGGAATATAGGTGTTTCTCCGTTGTAGGATCCAGTGGATGCTGCTTTTCTTTTAAGGTTTCGCTGTCGCCTTTTGCTGTGGATTGCTGCAGAAATTGTGGTTTCTGCCACCACGACTGCTACGTGCATCGGTATTGTAACGCTCCCGTTTCCGGAGACGTACGGAAACCGTAACTGTCAGTAAACCGTACAGTTGCGGTGTGCCGTACAGAAACGTACATCACAGCCAACAAGTTTACACACATAAGATCTAGATTAATTTATAACATACGACACATCGGTCGAGTTTAGCGTAGCGGGGCGGTAAGCCCAAATAATTTACATTACAAAAGACCTTCCAGCGATCAAGCCTGAGGGCGGCTAAAACCTACGACTACTGCTCATCGGCGCCATCGGGCCCTTCCGAATCCTCTTCATACTCTTGTCCTTCTACTTGACAGACATTCTCTGAATTTTGTGCTTAAGCAAGTTTGAGTACCACCGTACTCAACAAGTTACAATGGTAAACCTCACATACGACATGCACGGGATTTCAAGTGAAGGGTGTATACTGCTTTTATCTATTTGGGGTGGATGTAGTTTTATTTATAAACGAGTTAGAAACAAGAACTCCAATAAACTATAATTAAAGAAATGGGGTCTTGAACATTAATTTCTTCTCTTTACACATGTTCAAAATACCAGAAAACTATTTATGCCTCGCTACTGGAATCACCCATCAAGCACAGCTCCAATAACCGGAAGCACGGCGTATTCGAATACAATTAATTTCACTCTGCAGAGTTGCTCAGCTTTACCCACAAGACTTCTCAATTTCTAATGTCAAGCTATATACACACTGCAATTAGTGTGCGACTGCATTGAGAAGGCCAAATCTTTCACTGCTCATACCCGACAGGTTGAAATCTTTACTGAATTGGGTATCCATGGGTCAATGTGGAACACGACCGCCCAAATTCGTAAAGACCCATCGTTGTGTATACGGTGTCACACACCCGTACCACCTCTTCCAACTCCTGTAGGGGTTCATTTAAAATGAGCAGCTACCGGACTAGGATTGACAGTTCAAACCTTGTGGTTGAGCGGGTTCTGTGCTCTATAATTAGCATAAGGGTCTCGTTCTTATTTTTGCTCATGAGACTGCCAACTACAACCGGTAACCGATACACACTGTATCGACACCCGTCTGCTGCACCCTCCACCCTAGGGTAAGGTCGTGGACTCGTCCACTACTGGGCACTCCACAGTTACCGCCTTACCCTAGACACATTTTAAATTATTTGAAATCCGACGAACTATCAAATCTATTTGACAGCTCGTCATTTTATGTGATTGATTAAGCGAGGTTTAGACATATACTAATTTAATATTGCTAAGTTTGTCAAGGTGAATATGGCCTCAAATTAAACATGGTATTTGTACTGTGGTAAGTCATAACTACAACATATACATGTCATTCTAAATATTTTTATTTTAATTAAATAATCAATTTGAGCAAGTAATTGTAATGCAAATAGCTTAACAAATAAATACGGGAATTTATGGGCTCAATATGCGTCAAAAATTGTAACTTGCCTTGCGTGTCGATCACTTCGATGATCTCGTAATGCGTGGAAGACGGCTCCGAACCTTGCACTACCACCTCGGACTCCTCGCAAGCTAACGTGAAAACAAAACACACATAAAATAACGAATAAGCCCTTTTGTTTTTAAACAAAGCAATGGAAAGGAAAATAAATAAAATAATTTAAATAAATACAAAAATGAGAGAAGAGCTTGGACTTGAATTTTTGGAGTTGGAATGAGAAGTAATGGACATCGGAATTGGTATCGGAGCGACGAAATACATCAAATGAGATATAAACCAAATAAATCGGCTCTGGAAAATAAAAGAAGCTAATGTTCACATGAACAGTGTCCAGCCCAGCCCACGGCAGCGGCGGGAAAATGCGCGAGCGCGCGGGCGGTTCAAACGCCCGGTGGGCCGGCGGCCTCGGCCCAACTCCTCACGCGCGCACGGGCCTGGAGATGGCTGTGACAGTCGGGGGCCGTCGGATTGGGAGGGGAGGGCGCGGATGCGGCCACGACAGCACCTCCCGAACCGGTACGCGGGGGAAGCGACGTGATTAAAACGACGCCGCTGGATCGCGCGCCAGTCGCGCGGATGGGGCCACGTCGCCGCGAGAGAGAGAGGGGGGTCTTCTTCCTCCTCTCGCCCGACAAGTCGAAAGAAAACAGGGCTTCGCCCTTCTTCGCGATTCGGCCACGACAGCGCTTCACTACGGCCAAGATTGAAGTTGGGGGGAAAAATAGGGGATAAGGTGAACTCTTTTGAGCGCTTGGATCGAGGTGGGAGCTCGAGATGGCCGTCGCCGGAGAGGAAGAAGAAAGTGGAGGTGGTGGCGGCTCGGAGAGGTTCTGGGAATGTTCTCGGGGGTTGGGCTTCGGTTTCACCATCCATGGGAGAAGGGGATCACAGGGGAGGCATTGGTTTAGCTCGAGGAAGCTTCAATTTGTCTGTCTACGGTGAGGTGGTGGTGGTCGGAGGGAGGTGTATGGTGCGAGGCCAATCGACAACCACTAGTACCAAATTGAGTTGGGCAAAATGAATGCGACGGCGGGATGGAGCTCTAGCAGAAATTAATTGCATGTTCGTCGGTGGAGGAGGGAGATCGGTGGTGAGGTCTACCGGGACCAGGGGTGGCCGGCGGCGAGGCTGGAGAGGGAGGGAGGCCAATTGCTTGCTTGGGGAGGGAGTGGCAGGAGTTCGCTCGCGGTTGCAATTGACTTTAAACACTCGGGGAGAGAAGGAGAGCTCACGAGTCTCCGGCCATTAATGGAGCTTGATGGGAGAGGTGAGGGAGCTACTCCTCTAGGGGCATGACGGCCACGCCGTTAGCTAGCCGTTGTCCGCAGGGGATTGGCGGGGAGGGCTGACTCCGGGAAGAGGCAATGGCGCGAGACCGGTCCGGAGGGGGCGCCGAGCGTAGGGAGGCGCTGCGCCCGCGGGACGCAAGGGAGAAGTGAGCGGCGGTTGGGGGCGGTGACACTGGAGCGCGGGGTCCACTGGCGGGTGCTGACTCGAGCGGAGAGGGCAAGTTGGCACGGCGCGGCGTGGGCAGAGCGGGGCGCGCGGGCACTGCTCCAGCGCACAAAGGGGAGGGAAGGCGGCTTCTTGCCAGCCCGCCAGCGAGAGGGGAAAACGGGGAGAGCAAGGAGAGAGCAAGCACGAATCACGAGGCAGATCAAGGGCTAGGATTAAAATTGACAAAAGACAAGGAACAGTGAAATTCAAGTTTTGTCTTTGAAGTTTTGAGTTGTTTCAGGTATCGTGCGTTTTGTCGAAGTTGCCTACCTCACAAGGGGAGATGGTGGGCTTGCCTGTGGCATGTGGCGGTCGGCTACGAGATGTGGACAGCAGGTGGCCGCCCGCCGGCCTAGCGAGTAAAGCCGGAAGCAATCTATACATATAAATAAAAATAGATTCAAGTCATCTCACAAAAAATCTCATAATAATTATAAAAAAATTTATAAATTCTCATTAATCAAGAAAAAAGAAGCATCATGAAATGACCCTTATTTTCATATAAAGATAAATCCCAATCAAGGTAATAAACATTTACAAACCAATAATTATTAACACGATTTCATTGAAAACAAAGTATCACAAAGAGAGTAATCACATATTACAACACTCCAACATATTTTAAAAATGAAGTCACAAAAAAAGTCTTGTGACTACACATAATTAAATTACAACCATGAGTATATGTAAAACACAAACTCTATAAAATATATGAGTAACAAGACTATAAAGGAAAGATAACACTCTAACCCTACAAAAAGAAAACAACACCACAAGTAAAAGTTAAGTATTAGTAAAGTGCTATTAGACCCAACCTTTCGTATAGTATCTATTCTTTTAGCTCATTGAAATGCCTAGGACTATCCAAAGCCGACCGACACCTCTCACTATTTGGGTTTTCATCATCCGATGAAAGCCCACATAAATAATCTAGCGAAAGCCCACATAAATAATCCGGCAAAAGCCCACATAAAGCAGCCTTGAAAGTCCACATTGGATAGCCGAATGCCAACACCAGGGCAGCCAAAGGAAGCCTAGGAGGAATATTCCTCTTAGGGCAACCACAGATATGCCACATCAGGAAAAATGCCAAGAACCACATATAGATCCAGCCAAAACTAAAGCCAGCTGTATCAAATCACCACAAGAGGGCCCACTCAAGCCTCCACCAGCTAATGGGAGCTTGGGACCTCACTGTTGCCAGACAGAGAGCCAATGGGAGATCGACAACAGCAAGGAGACATGGAGAGGAGAGGAGGGAGCAGGGGGTTATAAAAAAGGACCACGATAACACTTGAAAGTGATAACACTTGAAAGAGACAGAGCAAAGTGCCATTCAGAAACCACCAAGATAGAACTTTAGTACTAGGAATCTAGCATTCCACCCACTGCCCATATAGGACCAGTAGTCCTTGTCCACTGTTGCCACCATGGTGACCACATGAAGCCCCAAGATCAACCGACCAGAGGAGGAAAGCCGGGCCTAGGAGTCAAGCCAGCGAAGGAGGAGGTCAAGGAGACAGGAACACGTGGGGAGTCACCAGACAAAGGAAAATGTCATCAACTATCACAAAGGCGATTCCCTACTCACCCTCATTTCCTTAGAATATTCATCCATCAATATAACAATAGCACCATGCACAAAAATATCACCAAGTGATCTATACATCACTAAGATATCACAACCAAGCCAAGTAATATGAAAACAAATTATAGACCACCTATAACATGAACCATAACTAAAAAGAGGCGCCTGGTATGGCTAGATCCAAGAAAAAGCATAAGATTTAGGAAGAGAAATCCGGGACAATAGAGCCAAAATCGGAGGCGAAAAGTTAGGGGATAACACCGAGACGGATGGGAGAGCAACCAAGCGGAGGCAGCCGACGGATCCACCATCACAAGCGCTGGATCTGACCGGGGCGACGCCATTGGTGGGAGGCAAGAAAGGGGAGGAGATGAGGGGGTGTGAGAAGGCAATGGATCTGGATAGACGGTTGGTGGGAGAAGAGTAATGGGTGATGACCTTTTGGATGCAACAGAGGCAAAGGGGTAGTTGTATGTCCTGACCTTGGGACCCACCGAATAGTGAGAGGGTGTTCAATTCATGAACCAAGCAAGCAAAAGAGTGCTGCAGTGCTACACTAAGTCAAGTAAAGGCAACCAAAAGATGACTAAGGCCACTAGATAATAACTAGAAGCAGCAAGCCAACCATAGCATTAGAGTTAGAAAATAAATTAGTATATACTTAGGAGAAATATTAACACATCCTTGTTGTAGCCACACAGTACACTTGACCATAGAAATGACCATGCTGTTATGTAGACATATGCCTCTTAACAAATTATGCCTAAAATCAGTACGTGCACTGAAATGCAGGAAACAACCAACCACTGGAGAAGGAACTCCGGGAGATCACAACTGAGTATAAGCTTGACCTAGGAATATCAGGCAAGCTATATGTTGATCATGTCGAGTAGAAGTACTTTAATTACAAATTATTTGCTAGTATGTTATTAGCACCATGTGCATAAAAATGTTTTCGGAAAACATATAAACAAATGAGATGAATGGGATGGATGATCTGAAGGTAGGCTTAGTTGATGGAGCGACTGGCCTATGGTTAAATAATAATGGGGGTAGAGGGTACCCATGGTGGGTAACAATGGTAGTAGGGGGCCCTCTACATATGGAAAGTATAGAAGGAAAAACCAATTTTCACTTGTGTAACGAGCCGTAATTCTCATATAGGCCATGGTCTCATCAAAGACGGACAGAGCTTAACTACTTTATCAAGTTACTATACACTCCACATGGGTAAGGAGTGTATAAATCGTGAGGATTGGGTAAGACCAGAAAGGGTAAAACCCGAGTGCATATATTAGCGCGGTGGAGTGTCGGGCGCAGGCGATCCCATCCAACCAACGACTTGCTCATAGTCGGATAGGTGTTGGGTGAGGGTAGGAAACCACCCTAGGCCAACGACTGTGACTAGCCAGGTGGACATATAGTATATGGAAATAAGGAAAACGGCTCTGTACTCTGACTTGAGCATTGCATCCAAGGAAATGCAAGAAATTCGATGGCGATTAAAGTCAGGGTAGCTATGGGTAAAGTGGTACCAACCTGCGCAGGGTATAAATCATGAATTCATGCCTGTTTCCTGGATTGGAGGCTATGGGATCCTATCAGGGGCCCTTTCTCTAATACGAGTGATGAGTAGATTTTTTTAGATATTAACATGGATAACTTTTGTAACTAATGGTATTTTCACAAAGTGTAGAAGATAAGTTAGAGAGGAGGATGAATGGCATGAAAATTTATAAACATGCATTTGATATTATGCCTGTTGAGTATATTATACTCACTCTTGTCATTAACCTTTCTTTGTTAGAGTTGGGGCAACCCGATAATTCCACTAAACCGGGAGAATGATACATGGGATGATTACTACTATGATGATTGGGAGGTGATGGACCCAGGAAATACTGCCTACAATCTGAATACTTCTGAAGGGGGGTGGGATGATTAGAGGATGCTAGTAGGGTACCTATGTGAGTTAGCGGATGCTGCATCGCTCCAAGAATAAGGCTAGGTGTGCCCCCATGAGGGAGCTATAATAACGATGTGTATCTGTTAAACTTTGTTGGAGACATTAAGTCTGCATGACATGGTATTGTAATATTAATGTAACATATCTAATTATTGCTCTATTGCAACACTCCGACCGACTTAAATAGCCGAGGGGGAGCGATGAAGGTTGTGCAAGCAAGGTGGGAGACACTGTAGCCAAGGATAGCATGAGAAGTGTGCGGTGTGGGCAATGAAAGATGGCGTGCAATGCAGCGTGTGAGCGGTGGGCGCCGGTCACGCGGTGCAGCGCGGGTGACAAGGCAGATGCAGGTCGCACATGTGGCATGGCGTGAGTGGTGTGCCAAGCAAGCATGTGGGCGGTGATCAATGTGGCGAGGTCAAGCACGTGGCACGGTGGTATGGGCGCGCACGGCTGGTCCAGTTCGAGCTTTCAACCAAGGAAGGGTTAGAGAGAGAAGAGGAAGAGAAAGAAAGAGAGAAAGCGGATGGGGGCAAGGTGGTAAAAGAAATAAAATAGGGAGGCCTAGCTTGGGTTTCTAGATTTTTGTTTCTATTTGTATTTATGTTTTTGAGTTTTGTATTTGCATTTTATTTTATTTTTCCAAATTTGGGGGAGATTTGATCATTTGCCCCATCTTTCATTGCGCTCGATAAAATGCCCTACCATGTGTCACTTACATGCGTGCCTTGGACCTACATGTCAGTGAGACATCACAGGGTATTTTATCAAATGCACATGAAAGATGGGGCAAATAATCAAATATTTCTTTTGAAAATCACATGGCCTTTCTAGGTAAACGTGTATGGTATAAGGGCACGTACAACAGTTCAGACAGCTGCTGTCTGTATATACATGCACATCACACATAGACAACAAAAAAGACAGCTTGTACAATGGGCTGTCTATTTAGTTGTCTGCAACCTCATCAAAAAAAGACAACAAAAAAGATAACTTGTAAAAAAGACGGCTCGTACAACGCTCACAACGCCGTCTCTTCGCCTAGGAGCACGAGCGCAGGCTGTCTCTTCGCGAGAGGACGGTTTGTGTCTCTCTCTTCCTTAATTACAGACAACGTCAGATGATTTTGCTGTGTTAGCATGATAAAGACAATAGTTGTCTGTGGGTTGTACATGCCCTAAAGAAGAAAGGGAATAGATAAATTGCATTTAATAACTCACAAAGTGTTACGTTATGTATCTTTCACATAATTCCGTGTACAACATTGGTAACTTTCTAATGTGGTCCAACCTGATACTACTTGTTTCCCAAACAACATTAGGGACGTAAAAATTTCCACAAAATTCCTTTGATCCAATATACAGTCTGTTTCTCCAAAGAAAAATACAGGATATTATTGGGGGATCCATTCCGAACTAGCATGGAACACTGCCATGCGAATTAGTAAATGATTTTTTATATAGGAGATTTGAGTAACTGATTGACTTTTTTTAGGAGATTTTACTAACGACTTAAAAGCATTATGCATCCCAGTAAATCGAGGTAAAAAGCATGCGATCGACGCAGTGTCACGTTCTCCCTGCAGTGTTCCCACCACCGTCCAGGCGAGGCGACCACCCAATGCCAAAGTTCCCCTCTCCTCTAAGATAAGAAGATCGCAACGCAAGCGGACGGGTCACCACCAATCTCTCCGCACCCACTTCACCCCCACTATACTCCCACCCTCCTTAACCCCAAAGCCATGGCGGCCTTCCACCCCCTGGCCGCCTCGCGCGTCCACCTCCCTCCTCTCCTCCCCGCCGCCGCCGCCCTCTCCGCCGCGGCGGCGCCGTCCTCTCACCGGCGCCGCTTCTCCGCCATCGTGGCCACGGCGGCCGCCTCCGCGACGACGGAGTTCGACTTCAAGGCGTACATGGGAGAGCGGGCAGTGGCCGTGAACCGCGCGCTGGACGCGGCCATCCCGGCCGACGAACTCCCGGCGGCGCTCCACGAGGCGATGCGATACGTGCTGCTGGCTGGGGGGAAGCGCGTGCGCCCGGCGCTGTGCCTGGCCGCCTGCGGCGTCGCCGGCGGGCGTGAGACCTGGGCGATGCCCCCCGCCGCGGCCGTCGAGATGGTGCACACCATGTCGCTCGTCCACGACGACCTCCCCTGCATGGACGACGACGACCTCCGCCGCGGCAAGCCCACCTGCCACGTCGTCTTTGGCGAGCCCATCGCCGTGCTCGCCGGCGACTCCCTGCTCTCTCTCGCCTTTCGCCACATGGCCAGCGTTGACTCCTACCCTCCGGACGTCGACCCTGACAAGCACCCCGCCCGCGTCGTCCGCGCCGTTGGCGAGCTCGCACGCTGCATCGGTTCAGAGGGCCTCGTCGCCGGCCAGGTCTCTTATTTGATCAGATTCTATTCCATTATGTCTTTGAGCAAACAAAAAAAGTGCAAATTAGGCAATGTGCTAATTCTGTGAATCGTATGCCTTTCTAATGATGATGATTTTCATGGCTATCTGTATACATTTGTGTTAGTGGTTGAAAGTTACTCTTAACATAGAATGTGGCTTAGAAGTGATCACATTACTGAAAAATAACTGTTTACTTTTGGTCAGGTTGTTGATCTTGAGATGACTGGCTCAACTGAAACCGTACCCCTTGACCGTCTTGAGTACATCCATCTCCACAAAACTGCTGCATTGCTTGAGGCCTCGGTGGTTATTGGGGCAATTATTGGGGGTGGCTCGGATGAGCAGATTGAGAGGTTGCGGAAGTATGCGAGATCAATAGGGTTGCTGTTCCAGGTGGTTGATGATATACTTGATGTGACCAAGTCATCGGAGGAGCTAGGGAAGACTGCGGGAAAGGACTTGGCAAGTGACAAGACGACGTACCCAAAGTTACTGGGGCTGGAGAAATCACGGGAATTTGCAGAAAAGCTGCTTTGTGATGCAAGGGAGCAACTTGCAGAATTCGACAAAGAGAAGGCAGCACCACTGTTGCACTTGGCCAATTATATTGCCTATCGGCAGAACTGAGGTGACGGTTACCCCATTGTTCGTTGTTGAATTGCAACTTTATAAGATCATTAAGCTTGTGATTTCAAGAATAAATGAATTATCTTGTGATGTATACTAGCTGTAGTTTTCTACTTTGGTGTAATGAGAATATTTAGTTGACAAATGTCAATGTCCAATTGAGATAGTCAAAACAGTATAATCAGAATCAGCCCTTTTGGCCTATACTTTGCTGAATGATAATCAATTGCTTATTTCTAAAGAGCAAACATTTCATTTGTTTTCTTTGACAATTGCTGAATTTCTTGAATCAGACCAATGCTATGTTGCTTGTAGGCAAGAATGTTTGGCTACAGAGAGCATATTTACATAACCTTTTTGTTCTATTTGAGGTTGATTGAAACTATTACTCCCTAATCCCTATGATAACTGATTTGAAAATTGAAAATCTTCTGATATGTGGTACATTAACATCGGTACGGGGCAGAATTTGTTGTGTTTGAACATCTCTGAATGGTTGAATGAAACCAATTTTGTTCTTTACCACCAAGCATATGCTAGATCCTGTTAACTTTCAACTTGTAGGGCGCCCTTCAATTGTGTACCATGCAAGACTTACGTGTTGTAACTATGTAATGTCTCTGGTGATCCGTTGTCATAAACACATTAAGCTTTCCTAGGTTTTTGGGTAACCAAGTGCTTGTGGACTATAACACGTGCAACGTTACAAAAACTGTAAGCCACTTTTAGGCCAATATTGCCACGCAGCCGCAGGTGTTCAACATGTGTGCAATGCTGATTGAGCAAATATAAGGTATGAGCTAGCTTCCATTGCATATTTGTTTTATTACTGGTGTTTTCTTTGACAATGTAAACAAACTAGGAGAAGAATTAGCATGTATTTAATGTGACGAGTCATGACACAAAGATCTCGAATGTGAATATGTAACGAAGCAGATATTGGTGTCTTTTAAGTTCAATTGCATAAGCTTTGTAATACAAGGAACATTGGTATCTAATCGTAAACTTGCCTGCTTCGCACGAAATGTCTTCACATAATTGTTGGTTTTATTAGCTTAATTGAAGAATCCAACATATAGGGTAGTATGTGTCAGCATGTTTTGCTATCTGTTTATGGAAAAACAACGGATGAAACGTCAGATGTCTGTGGATAGTTCATCTTTTATATCTGGTAGTAAAATGTATGCTGCCAAGCATTTCAAACTATATTAGTGTACTGATGGTGGTTAAATAGACAGTATGGTGTATCTGTTCATGATATCCTGGTCCTGATGTACATCACTGGACTGCATAAGCACGTTATTAGGCTGCCTGATCTTGATCATTTATATGAATGCATAAGACTTCTCATGTGGCCTAATCAACTTCTCGTGTGACAATGTGACTATATAAATGCGTAAGACTTCTCATGTGGTCTAATAACTTCTCGTGTGACAATATGTATGAAATCACACCGCCGTGTTTTGATTGATCACCGTAGATTCTGTTCATGTCTATTTCACTACCAATTTGTACAATTGACTTTGTTTTATGTGCTTATATCAGGTCCGTTTTACCTTGCCTGTCATTGTAAACTTCTTGACTGAAGGGGTGAGCTAGTCTCTATTTATTGGTAGTCCTTTCCTTCAAAGAAATCAATGTTTATGTAACTGCTATGTGCATATTGTTAATGCCAAACGTACAATGCGCCCATTTAAAGAACTAAAATGAAATATTCTCTCCTTTTTTTCGAAAACAATGAAAGAAGCTTATAGCTACAGAAGTGTAGGAAGTTTTTTTAAGAGTAAATTGTACTTTGTAGCAGATAACTTGTCTCTTATTTTACTTCGCACCAAAGTTAACTTATATTTTTATTTTACACTAGGTTGAACCAAATAAAATTTATCTTTGCTATATGTAACTATAGGATCTATTCTTTTCAGATTATAACTTATGATTTTTATCAGATAAATAAATAGGAGACTTCTCTACCGTCGTTTTAAAACGGATTATGGAAATAGTCATTTAGAAGTAATTTATCAATTTTTAATTTATTCGTATAAACGTTTATATTAAAACTAAAAATTATAAACCCCGGTGGTAAACCAAAACCCAAAATAACACGTCTGTAAGCTGTGTCCAGAGGGCTACGTTCCCGGTCTCCAGCGCGTTCGTGCATGGTGATTGGTTATCCGATCAACTCCATTGTCCGTACGATCGCTGAATGGTACTAGTACACAAATTGTTGTCACTTGAATAGTACCAGTCTGGCGTATTTTCTCTGTGACAGCAGTGGAATTGTAGGCTTCTGCAGTGGTGAATCTGGCATATTTTCCCACTCTGCTGTCGTAGTCGCTGGTCAGTGACCGCTACTTCTCTTGAATTGTGTGCTATTCCTGGCTTCCCAATCGTGAACTCACTCTCAAGGCTTGCTTTGAGTCCTTTGACACTTGCCGCTCCTGCTTTGCGGATTAGCTTTGCTAACGTGATGGAAGAAAGAAGACCATGTGTATATTATTGAAACTAGAAAAAAAATAAATTTTTGGAGGAGTCGTAAGTGTGAACCAGCACTCGTCAATCAGGAACAGAGAACTGCAGTGCTCCGTATTTACTGACTGCAGAGCGGTTTCACCGTTCTGGGCACAACGATGACCTGGTGGAAGCTGCTTAGGACATGTTTGGTTGCCAGATTGAGGTAATATCTAGCGGTGAATCTAAAATCGAAATTTAAAAAGGTTGATATAACTTATTCACTGATTTATCGAATTATCGGTCTACGATAATCTGCCGTATTACCTCCTTTCCATTGCACATTGGAATCTGAAGAGCATGCTATTGATTAAACTTTTTTAGCACTCTATAGTACACTACACATCAAACATGATCAGCACTAATGCTCCTAAAAGAAGATAGCATCAGCTTAAATGCTTGACAAGCCGCTATCAGTTGGATATTGCAAATAATTAAACTAAATCTTATTATTTTACAAGGTATTAGAGTACTTTGCTCACGCATACACTAATACACCATAAACAACCAATCTTAAACTTATCTTCCTTCACACGCCGACTGCCCCACCGAGTTGTGTATCTTCTACCTCTTCTTTTTGTCATAATTTTTTTGCTTCAACCCAAAGCAAGTCCAATTCTTGCTTGATCCCTTTCAGCTACTACCCATTCTAATACAATATTTTACCACATAGTTAACTTCTACTTCACTCTAACCATTGCTTAATATTGACCGTTACGACATCAACACACATACACGTACCACCATCATCGATCCTTGCCATGGACACCTGTCACACTCTCTCTAGTGGCCCTGAGCCTATTCCTTACGGTTGTGTCATCTTTACTCTGAGCTTTTTGCTCCTCTGTTTCTGTACGCCTATACTTCTATTCATACAAATGCATTGTGTTATGCTTGATTGATGTCCTCTTCTCCCATATCAATCACTCCTCTCCTTCGACATTGACCAACACAATGTTGTGGCTTCCTCACTAACCACGATGAATTCCCATCTTCGTTGATGTCGACATGTCTTATTTAGTCGTGGTCTCCTCCAACACTATTTATGCTATCTCATTATAACTTTATTAGTAATCGAAATTTTATTTATTTTTATTGGAATTTGTATATAAATCAAATTGCTAATATTATTTAATTTATTTTGAATTTTAATTATTTAGATATTTTACTTTAGAATTCATATGGAAATCAAATTGTATATTTTTAATTTTATTTTCTAATCCAAATTTCAAACATTTTTATTAAATTCATATACAAATTTAATTACCATTTTTCTTTATTTCTTATTTCAAATTACAGCTACTTATAGATTTTACTTTAGAATTTATATTAAAATCAAATTGCTAATTTGATTTTATTTTTTATTTCAGTTTTTCTCTAATTTGTACACAAATCCAATTGCTATTTTTGTTTAGTTTTTTCCAATTATATTTATTTGTGTAGATGTTTCCCTTTTTCCACTAATTAATGCGGGAATTTATAGTCCTTGAAAGCAAATGTGGTATCTTCTATTTCTTGACATTGTTGTCATCGAATAGCTAAGGTGAGCAACATAGCATTATCCTGATCGCTGCCACCGCCACCTTTGACCTTTTTATTCCCTGTGGGTCGGTGTCTTCTTGCATTGCACTATTTCGTAGGCTTCTCTTACACCATTCGTGCCACCCTCATTGTAGCTTTTATTTTTAATCTTTTTTGTAATTTTTATGAGAGTTTGTATGCAAATCAAATTGTTAATTTTATTTTATTTATTTTGAATGTTAGTTATTTAGAGGTTTTACTTTGGAATTCTTATAGAGATCAAATTGTAAATTCTCTAATTTTTATTTATTTATTTATTTATTATTGGAATTCGTATACACATCTAATTACTAATTTTTATTCTAAATTATAGCTATTTAGGGATTTTACTTTAGAATTCGTATCAAAAATCAAATTGCTATTATTATTTTTTTCTTTTAAATTTCAGTTAATTCTACTTGGAATTCATATACAATGTAATTGCTAATTTTTATTATGAATTACAAATATTTAAGGATTTTATTTTGTAATTTATATCAAAATCAAATTACTAATTTTATGTTATTTTTATTTCAAATTTCAGTTATTTTTGGATTGTAATCGACTTGAACTCTTTCTTTTAATATAGGCTATTATAATCTGGATCCATCACAATCAACGGTGTATATCTTTCTATTTTTTTCACTGATTAATGTGAGAATTTATAACCTTTAAAAGCAAACTCGATAGCTTTTTTTGTGTATCGTTTTGATAATATGATAGGTAGATAGAATATTTTGACCTGATACCTCGGTTACGGCCTCAGTCCTGGGCCGCGGGCCATGAAGGATGTCCCGCTAGCTCTCAATATTGAGCCGTCGGCCGCCCGAGGAAGGGGACGGCCGGGCCGCACACTGACGAAACGAACTGGGCTGCCGGGCCACATCTGGTGGATGGCACGTAAATTCCACGGTCAAACCTCCGAAACGGGATCTGGCTTCTGGCACACGGTCCCCGTCTGCCGCCTAATTACCCCTCCCCCTCGCACACTGACTGGCTGGACGCAGCTCACGCGAGCACGATTTTTATTACCGCCACGGACGGCACGGCGTAAATAAGTGGGGGCCCATCAGCTAGGCGGGCGTACGTACGTACGTAAATCATGAGTTTTAGCACCGCCCAGTCAAAGCGACAGAGCTTTGAATCGAGGACAACGTCACTGCGTTAGCGGTTAGCACTGCCAGCTTTGTCTCTCCAATCTCCGTTAATTAGTGGAGTACTGGTATAAATAATCGATGGCTCAGACCTTCGTCCCGTGACTAGTTAATGCCGCACACTATCGTCCAAAGTTGACGAGCGCCACGCGGAGGCCTAGATGGGTAGAGTTTCCCAGACACACGTTTACAGCATCTACAGTGTTAAGTCCTCGATGAGCCGCCCTAGCATCCACGGTAGATTCAGAGCATCTAAGGGGAGAAAAAGGAGAAAATTTTTGTACTCCAACGTTTTAAGATTCTGATCGTTTCGATTTTTTTCAGTTTCAATTTCTAATTTCAGTTTTTTTTCACTATTCACTGCACTATCTACTAATTCAGCTACAGTAAAATTGCAGCCAACTACAGTGAAATTTCAACCAAAAATCAAAAACCATCGCTAAAACGATCACCACCTAAGTGATCCCATATGGCTCCTCTTCAACTCCCACGCCTCCCCTCTAGCGACGTCGATGTGTCCCTTAGTCACCACCGGCACCTTCAGTAGAAGCCGTCACCTTTACTACCAACCACGGCCACACCAGTTACAACCTTCTAATCCATCGGCACCACCTTCACTACCAACCACCACTCGACCTGGTCTAAATCTGTCGACGCCGACACACCAAGTGATACATGCTTGCCTTTCTAACGCTGCATCGACATTATGCTCACCATGGAGAATCTCCATGACTTCCTAGACATAGTCCTGGCTAGATATGGTAGTGGCAGTAGTAAGTGGTGTATCCGGCTAGATCCAGCAGCAGTAGCTATCAACTGTGACCCCCTCCTATTCCCCTATAGGCCGCAACTTCCTCAACCTCGTCCCAACGGTGGGGCGCGTGCTTTGGCTAGATCTGGTGGCGGTAGCGACCACTGTGGCCCCCTCCTCTTGGTGTGATCTTGAGCGAAGCAAGTGAACAAGTAGTGCGTCCCATTTGACATGTGGCCCTGCCCAATTCCTTGTTGCTAGTGGTTCGCAAGCCACGGCGGTCAATTGTGGGCACACGTGTCGGGTTGGGGGTGCCCTGCTTAGCGGCGGTGGCAAACTTGGCTTCGGTCGGATGGCGCATGGCCTTGGTTGATGTGATGGGCAACAAAGGTAGGTGGTAGGAGTTTGTCAGGGGCTTGTACAGTGATTGACCAAGGGTAGAGACGATCATATGGTGCTAGCGGTGAACAGCATTAAACTGGGTGGATGGGACATACAGGGGCGAAGATGGGTCATGGAATGTCACTAATGGCTTGGGAAGGCGGGATTACAAAAAGGGAAGGCGCATTTGATGAAAGATTTCCATGTTTGGTAAGAAATCGAATTTCTGCTAAAATTCAAGAAAATCTAAAAATTACAATTTTTTTGTTCTTTTCAGAGCCGTAATGATACACTCATATACCCAGCACAAGATAAATAAATGATAGTAGAATGGAAGATGGGGCGCAAGAAGGTGATATGCCAAATCAGTGGCAGTAAGAGAAGGGGCATGGTTGCATTATTGTAAGGTAGGAGATATGGAGTGGAGAGAGGAAGAGTAGGGGTAAAGCTAAATTGCTAATGGTGACACCGTTGTTATGGCAGTGAGGCCTTGGACATTGCAGGCCACCTGAGGAAGGGGTACCCGTGTAAGGTTGGGCGGGTTTCATGCATACTTGTTAATAATATTAAAGTGGTTATATCAGTTTTGTTTTTAGAAATTAGAATAATACATTTTATTCTAGATTGTAGTATAATAATATATATTTATAAGTATATATATGTTTACTTATATGTACACTAAATTTTAGTTGTAATATTACTTTATGGAACTGTTCTTTTCAGCTTCTCAAAACAGTTTTTGGCTTTTGCTACAGTAACTAATTTTCAAACGGAGGGCCTGTTTGTTTCAGCTGTAGATTCTGAGAAGCAGCTGGTAAGTAGCTAGCTAGTCGAGACCGAGAAGTGGATAACCCACTTTCCGCTACTAGTTCATTTTCTCGGATTCTGTAGCTTCGTTACTTAGAATCGGATGAAAATCTGATCGTTTGGGAACCGCAGATTCTCGAAGTAGTGCAATTGCCGTGTTAAAACAAATGCACCTTAGTATTTTTTTAAGATAGAGTCTACAAGTTAATTATAGTACACTTTAAAAGTTCAACATCTGTACCATCCAAAATCGCAAGCAAGTATCTCTCTCCGTAATCTCTGTCGCAAATAGCTAAAATTCAAAAATTTCAACCAAAAGTTATAAGCCGTAACTAAAAAAACATACGGTAGTAGAATCAATTAGAAGATATAGTTTAATAAATTTAATAGATGATATTATTAATTGTACCGGTTTAGCTGGTATTATCCAGTGTCAAAGCCGATACGACTCATATTGACCGTGTAGAAGGCGGTACATAACACAGAACTACTTGGTGCCGTTTGAGGTGGTATACCGACCGTACAGGTACATTATCGATAGTTTTGGTTTCTTACGGGAAAACTTCGTATCGTAGCCATCTTGGATGCCGCACTGAAATTTAGGGAAATGGCCACTAGAACTCCTCAGTTAAACAGTAAAACAGTCCTGTGAATTCACCGGATCTTCATCTACACGCGTCACTACAGTACAGTAAAGAGTTTCCACGCACTTGGTAAAAAAGCTGTACTCCTACCTCACCCTAGATACTCCACTGTACCACAGTGGCACAGCCGTAAAACTCGTCGGGCAAATCCCAACGCAGCAGCACATGACACGCACCACTGGCCCTACACTCACCTCACGCACAGGCTGCACAGCACACTCACACTCACCGCCCTCAAAAGCCGAGCCTGGCAGAGAGCGCGAGGAAAAGGTGGGTCCCGACCGTAGCCACACCACACCACCACCAGTAGAATCTAGCCAATCCAGTTGCAATAAAGTAGAGTAGCCGTACCCTCCTCGTGAGCTAACACAGGCTTCCCCAGTGGGCCCACACACAGCCAGCCAGCACCACGAGAGAAAGCTCAAAGCGGCACGCCTCCCTAGAGGTGTAAACGGGGCGGGGCGGGGCGGGGGAAGCCTCCGCGGCCCCGCCCCGCCCCCCGCGAACCCGCCCCCCGCCCCGCCCCGTTTAACTTCGCGGGGGCAGATTGCCCCCCGTCCCCGATCCTCATGGGACCGACCACGGGCCTCGAGATTAAAAAAACTTAAATTTATTGTTTAAAAATGAATTTTGATTTTATTTATTAATTTATAATTACTTAAGATATTATTTTTAAAAATATAGCTTCAAAATATATATTCTAACATATAAATTCAAGTTTTAGTTAAATATACTGAAAAAGAATACAATCTCTTATATTAAAAATAATAATCTATTATTAAATATAATTATTTTTATTTTTATCGGCCTCGTACACTATGCGTGAGTGATGACTGGCCCCGCCCCGCTAGCTTCATGCCCCGCCCCTGCTTCTCTCTGCGGGATATTACCCCCCGACCCCGCCCCCCACGGGGATATTCCCCGCGGGGCCCCGCCCCCGCGGGGGAAATTGCCACCCCTACGCCTCCCTCTCATCTCTCTCCTCTCCCTTGAGTCAATACTGTAGCGCCCACCTCGCCATTAAAGTAGGCAAGTGGAGAAGAGAAGAGAGGGGAGAGCTGAGAAGGAGAGCAGTCTTGAGGAGCTAGTATGACGTCGGGGGCGGGGGCGGCCGGAGGGGTTGGGCGGACGCCGACGTGGAAGGAGCGGGAGAACAACAAGCGGCGGGAGCGGCGGCGGCGGGCCATCGCCGCCAAGATCTTCACCGGACTCCGCGCGCTCGGCAACTACAAGCTCCCCAAGCACTGCGACAACAACGAGGTGCTCAAGGCGCTCTGCCGCGAGGCCGGCTGGGTCGTCGAGGACGACGGCACCACCTACCGCAAGGTCATAGCTTTCGATCTGGTCTCCCGATCGATCTCCTGTTCTCTCGATTTCCTGTATCTTGGGCGTGTAGATCTGGACCGAACTGAGCCTGAGCTCCGGTTCTTGTTTGCTGGCTGCAGGGATGCAAGCCGCCGCCGTCGGGACCGGTCAGTGGGGCCGCGTCGGCGGGAATGAGCCCCGTTTCGTCCTCGCAGCTCCTCAGCGCGCCGTCGTCGTCGTTCTCGAGCCCGGTGCCGTCCTACCACGCGAGCCCGGCGTCGTCGAGCTTCCCGAGCCCCACGCGCCTGGACAACCCGAGCCCGTCCTGCCTCCTCCCGTTCCTCCGGGGGCTCCCCAACCTCCCGCCGCTCCGCGTCTCCAGCAGCGCGCCGGTGACGCCGCCGCTCTCATCGCCGACGGCGTCCCGGCCGCCCAAGGTCCAGAAGCCGGACTGGGACGTCGACCCCTTCCGGCACCCGTTCTTCGCCGTCTCCGCGCCGGCGAGCCCCACCCGCGGCCGCCGGCTCGAGCATCCGGACACGATACCGGAGTGCGACGAGTCGGACGTCTCGACGGTGGACTCCGGCCGGTGGATCAGCTTCCAGATGGCCACGACGGCGCCGGCGTCGCCCACATACAATCTCGTCAACCCTGGCGCATCCAATTCAAACTCCATGGAGATCGAGGGAATGGCGGGGGAGAGCGGCCGAGGCGGCCCGGAGTTCGAGTTCGACAAGGGGAGGGTGACGCCGTGGGAAGGGGAGAGGATCCATGAGGTCGCCGCCGAGGAGCTCGAGCTAACGCTCGGCGTCGGCGCGAAATGACCGTCATCGCTGAGCATTGTACTGGCTCAGATCTTGCCCACCAGTACGACCATGAGCAAAAGATGGTTCCTTCATGGACCTCGAGTACCAGCTGATCATGGTGGTTGTGAGATCAGTGGTAAATGTGTATGATTATGCGTTGATGCTGCGATTTGGGCATTTCATTCTATGTTTAGGGATGTTGTTTGATCCTGGACATGGGCAAAGGGCGCAGAAACAATTGTTCGTCTGTGCAGATCATTGATTGTTTCATTATTCATGGATGTAGTTGCTGGTTCTTTGGTGGGCCTCCTCATGTTTATGATTTATTTTGTATGATAATAGTTAAAAATATACTATAGTCGTTAGTAATTTTTTAATGTAATTAAATTTTAAAAATAAAATATTATATCATCATAGATAATATAAAGAATAAAAGAAAAATAAAAACAAAAAGACCAAAAAGACAAAATTATTAGGCTCCATTTCAACTGGTTTATAGCTTAAAGTTTTTGGTTAAAATTATATTGTAGCGTTTATTTGTTTTATGAGAAAAATAAAGAAAAAAATAAAAAAAACTATTATAGACAATGTGTTAGCTTTATGAGAAAAAATAAAAAAAATTATCATAGATAATATAAAGAAATAAGAGAAAAAAACTAAAAAAAGGTAAAAATCATAAATTAACTAAAATAAATCAAAATGATAAGCTAATGTGTGAGTTAAAATAAATTAGAAATTAAAGCTATTTGAAACGGGTCTAACAAACAACAAGCTCAAATAAGCAGGGCTTTTGTGTTATTGACATGTGTATCTCCTCAAAATGTGTGATCTAGGCACCTAGCTTGTGAGTTAAAGTGAAGAAAAGTAGAGTAGATTGAAGAGTAAAAACTAAAAAGTTGATGGAACCGAACTTTATGACGTGATCTTGTCTCTCTTCGACGTGCTGGTAAACTAGTACAATGAGCTAGCAGTTTATGCGGCCGCTGCAACGGGGTGCCAGTTTCTGGCTTTTCTTTTTCACTTTTGCTTTCTTTACAGTTTACAATGGGAGCGTCGACACTGTAAACACGAGCAAGCAGGTTGAGATTCTCCACCAGCACCATCGTCAAGCGATGGCATGTCTGTATCAAGCACGAGGATTTGTCCGATTGGAGGCCACTGTTCATGGTGAAAAACTGCAAATGGTCAAGAAATTTACATTTGTACGTAGATTCTTGTTTGCCTTCATCTGGGATCTGTCTAGCTTTGAGCTGGAATCATGGTGGATTGCATCTCAAGATGGTATGTTCGCACCTTCTTTTCTGAAGACCGTTATCTGCAATTAGCCTTGCCGTTATTTTCTGTAGATTATTTTGCTTCCACAACAAAACAGGCATCGGTTGCAATGCACACATATATATGTATAGGGGTTAGCAATGTTACCAGAACATCCAACTTCGAATTTTTTCTACCATGTCGAATACTCTTCAATACTCATCGGACACCCTTAAATAACATCTTAGGTGAAGAAGGAAGAGACTAAATGAGTAAAAGGAAGCAGCAGTTAGTTCAACATCTCTGTTTATGACCATAACTAGAAGAAACAAAACTGAAGAAAGACAAAAAGAAATAATGCTAGTCTCCTTCTCTGCTATTGCTTTGGTGGAGTAAAAAAGGTGAAGAGCAAAAGAAAAGAAGGCTTCAAATAAAACAAATAATATGGCGGAAGATGTCAGAGATGGAGTTATGGTCACATGGATTTAAAAGAGAAAAGATATTTATTTATTAATATTATATTAGTATATAATAGCCAAAGCTGGGCTCATTGTGGCGATGAGAAACACTGTAGCAGCGATGGAAGTAACTGTTCATATTTTGTCCTCTAGTGATTTTTTTATTTTTTTGGTAATTTTGTGTTTTGATTTTTTTTCCGTATTCCTTTGCATCGTCCACTTTAGATTAGCGTGTCGTTTTTATTTTTATATTTTTTAAATTTAATTATATCAAATAAGTCAACTCAGCTACAATAATATATCAATCAGCTATAGTAAAATTTTAGTAAAAAATAAAAATCATCGCTATTTCGAACGCCCACGTAACACTGGGGGTTAGGATCCCCTGGAGTTGCCTGAAGCAGTCAAAACTCCATCGAGTGGATTTCAACACATCAAGACCGTTGGTTATTTTCCACGGACTAGATCAATCCATGTGCTTCTCCCATCCACACGGCACACACCCCTCTTCTCCACTACCCATGGCGTTCTGCTCAGAACTAGCCCGCTGCTCTAGGGTCCAATCTTTGTTCCACCAATCCAACTTAAACAAATCCAAATCCATCATCTGCAATTTAATTGGGATGGAACGCAAGGAGCTGGTTGGATCTTCAATATGGAATCTTTATACGAAGCCGAGAATCGTCGGCGTCATCTCGGTTGGATTCGGTATGTAGTCCTACTGTGAGGTGGGAGATCTTGCGCTTCTCGTCGGCCATTGTGGCGGTGCGGCCCGGGCGTAGGGCCAGTGGTAGAAGGCAGAGAAGCTGATCATGGCTCTGATCGTTTCGGTTTTTTTCGGTTTCAGCTTCTAACTTCAGTTTTTTTTTCACTATTCACTACACTATCCACTAACTTAGCTACAGTGTTTTTTCAACCAGCTACAGTATTTTTTCAGGTAAAAACCAAAAGCCATCGCTATTCAGATCACTCCCTAAGTAGCTCGCTGTCGAGCCCGATCCCGACGATGGCGAGCATGGACGGCCCGTTCCCCCACATCGGCGGCAGTTGGTAACCATACAGGTCCTTGTTCCCAAGCACTGCTTCGGTTCCATACGAACGAGCAGAGAAGAAGAGTTTTAAACAGTGTGAAGACGAAGACAACGATGTGGCTTAGGGGGTGATCGGAATAGCGATGGTTTTTAGTTTTTGACTGAAAAAACGCTGTAGCTGACTGAGAAAACACTGTAGCTAAGTTAGTGGATAGTGTAGTGAATAGTGAAAAAAAATCTGAAACTAGAAGCTGAAGCTGAAAAAAAGCCAAACCGATCACCCCTTAATCTAGTCCACACACAGAATGTAACGGTGCAGATTAGCTAAAATCCACACGTACGGAGTTCGAGCCAAATCCAGGGAATTCCACCCCATATATACGGGGATAAATGCAGCTAAGATCGACACATCACACCGGTTCTATTCAGCATTTCAGCAACAAAATCATTGGAAAAACGAGAGGTATGTCTTCTTTAGTTCTTTCAATATTCTCTCTCTGCTATTTGGAAGATGGTGCATCTGTAGCTCTGGCCTGGCCTCAGTGGTGCCAAGCGATAGAATGCACCCAATAGTCTTGCATACTAATTGTTGTGTCTTGCCGGGGCCGAGGTATCTACAATAGTGCCATTATACCAGTCACACAATGGGCACGAACATCCGCTTTCTAGTGTTAAAGCAGGTCGAACACGGCCCGTTTCAAATGGTTTCGGTTTTTAATTTATTTAAACCAAAAGTTATTTAGAATATATTGATTTCTAATTTCTATTTATTTTGGTTTTTTTAGTCTTGTTTCTGTTTCTTTTTAGTCTTATTTCTTTGTATTATCCGTGATGATATAATATATTTTTCCTATTTTTTTAGAAAAATTAACAATCATTGTAATATAATTTTAGTTATAAACAAAAAACATAACCAAAATCTCAAACTATAAATCAGCTGAAAGGTGGCCGTCGGAGCCCAATTATTGCGTTATGGTTGCCTGGTTCCTACAGTGCCCTGCCTATAAGCAGACACTGTGGTCGGATCTATTGCTCTCATGCTGCCACACCATGTACATGTACACTCATCAACTTTCGGGACATACAGTACATGGATAAAATAGATGGGTATAAGTATTAACTCTTTTTTTCCCCTCTCCAATAGATCGGTTAATTTGAGCCATCCATTGCGTTATTGAACGGTCCAAAACACACGCAATCCCCATTGCAGTGGCACTGGCCTCAAACTGCAGCCGATCCATCCTCCTCAGTAGGGGTGAAAACAAATTAAATAGTGGCCAAATAATATTCATATTTATTTTTATAAATGAATATGAATATAAATATGAATATTCTTGAATACGAATCGGATATGGTAACGAATATAAATTCGAATCGAATATCTATTCAATTCGGTTAGATTCAGATATCTTCATAATTTATGTAGTAGGAAGACATTAATAACACTTTATCCTCATACAATCATGCTTAATCATTCTAATTCATTTACTTCGCCTAAAGAAACACGAATTCACATTTAATTAAAAAAACTTGTTCAACTAATTAGTCATATTGTAATAAAATATGCATATTACTTGATCAAATACAAATACAGAGTGTTCGGATAAAATACTATTTTAAATAGTAAAAATCCATACAATATTCACTTTCATATTTTTTTTATGCTAAATCAAATATAATATGATAGAAATTCTTAATCAGATTAAAAATTCTATACTATATTTACATCCTATCAAATTTGATAATCGAATAATATAGATTGTTCACATCTATTTTTCACCCCTACTCCTTGCCTCCTCCGCATCATGCGGCGTGCGCGCGCTCGGGCAGCGATAGCTGGCTGCATAGGACACGGGGCGCGTCCAGACCTAGCGGGTTGTGTTGTGCACTGTGTGACTGGGCACCCCACCCACCCAGTCGCTGCGTCCATGCATGCTCCGGCCGGCCGCCGATTGGGTGCGGCGAGTTCGATGCATAATACATGGCCCCCCCTGCGCTGGAAAAAATGCTGCTATCGCACAGCTGCACGCCGAACTGGAGCGGTTGTTGGTGACAAAAAACCGGCGGTAATGTAGCAACGCTTGGCGCAACGGCCCGCGACCACTGTAGGTCGTTTCCCTAGTGGATTGTCTAATTGATTGATTTGAGTTTAGCACCACAAGACCAGGCACAATGTGGTCATTAGCAGCCTCGTTCGCTTTAGCGATGATTTTTAGCTGAAATTTCATTGTAGCTGGTTTTTTTACTGTAGCTGATTTGACTTTTTAGACATAATTAATTTAAAAAATGTAAAAATAGAAAAAATATGTTAACCCATTGGGGATAATACAAAGGAACATGAGAAAAAAAGAAAATACAAAAAAGTCTAAAATATCTAAAAAAATTTAGAAAAATAAAATAAAATATTGAATAGTGAAAAAAAAGAGTAGAAGTCAAAAAAAAAAACAAACGAGCGAATGCTAGCCATCGTACGTAGAAGTATCCGTACCTCGTGACAATCAATCAACAAAAACCGGAGCTGTTTCCAGGAACAACAGACGGTGCTAGTAGCCAGTACTTGCGGGGACTAGTGTGAAATTCACCAACCAACGAAGGCAGCACACCTCCTCGGTTCAGAAAAATATCCCGACACCAAACGTGGGCTGCAGAGAAAAGGCAAATTCTTCTGCAGTTCCTCACTAAACATTTTCACAGAATTGGTGCGCAAGTTTTTTAAATAATCTATTTTTTATTTTAAGTTACAGTAATATATCTAATTTTTATTTTACACTAATAATCATATATCGCTCAACTATTATATGACTTAGATTAGTTGCCCAATGCTAGTCCAACGGTTGAGCGACAAATGTCTAAGTTGCTCAACCATCGAGTGACTTGAATACTTATGGTTCAACCGTTGGGCCTATATATATCGTATTGCTTGAATATTTCAAGAAAATGCATGCAAATATGCCAAGTATCTAATTCGTCCACTAGTTGAGTGAGTAGTACTAGTCGCTTAACCGTTGAACGTCTTAGATACTTATCGTCTAACCGTTGGATGACTAGTCTAAATTACTTAACGTTTGAACGATAGAAGATCATTAGTGTAAAATAAAAATATAGATATGTTACTGTAATTTAAAATAAAAATAAATTATTTTAACAAAAATCATTGGTGTGCTCCACTGTCGAGAACGTAACAAGAGCGCCACTTGAACACCAAAAATGAAAAAAAAACCTGGTGCTGAACTCGGTGCCTGGTGCTTCTGGCTAAGCTCAACACTTGGCTGTGGATCTGTTGAGGACTACTTGTACGGCCCTCCCCCGATGCAGCCACGTGGTTTCTCTAGGAAGCCAATACGAACTCTTGCAAGGTGGGCGTGCTACGCCAACGCAACGCGCGCTGTCGTGCTCCGCGCTCCGATGCGACGACGTGCCCGCGCGCCTGCGCTTTGCCTTTGCACGCGTGTCGCGTGTGGTGAGAATGCCGCAGAGCAACGGTTTGTGCGGGCGTGCTCCGTGGAACGGGCAGATTGCCGAACTACCCCGCTGTAATCGGCGGCCGTAGCACATAAAAGGACGCGAACACACTGTCAACAGTCCTCGTGCCATCACCTGGAATATTGCAGCCTAATGTTGGCTAACAAGCTAATTAACTAAATGGCCTTATTCTTTCACACACCATCGGATTAAGGGTTTTTTTAAGACTACGGTTTATAGTTTATACTATACCTTATAACTTTTAGACTATTTGTGAGAGAGAATACGGATTAATAGAAACTCACGTACAGTTTTAGCTGATATAAATGAAGTTATTATTATATGTACTATGATTAATTTTTAAATTTCATCTTGAAAATATATTATTTTTAAAAATTAATTTATGTAGAAAAATTAAAAAGCAAGTTTTAGAAATTAAAAAGAAGAGTTCTTGAATCTATCCTCAAATTTCTAACTGTACGGGCCGCTGGCCCGCTGCTGGGCTTCAACATGTCTAAACGGGCCGATTGATAGGAGCCTAGTTTGATGAGATGGGGAACACATTGCCTAGGTGATAGGGCCAATCCAATATACGCGCCCACCGCTCCACCACTCCAAAGAGTCAAAAAGACCAAGTTCTATTCCTTTTAGCTGTGATTTATAAATTTTAGTTAAAATTTTTAAATTTTAGCTATTTGCGACAAAGATTACGGGGAGAGAGATACTCGCTTGCGATTTTGGATGGTACAAATGTTGGGTTTTTAACGTGTACTATAATTAACTTATAGACTCTATCTTTAAAAAAGTACTCCGTTTAAAAGTTAGGTACTATAGCAAAAGTCAAAAATCGTTTTGAGAAGCTGAAAAGAACAAACCTAAAATCTCACAATTTTTTTAATTCTAACATGGAAAAATATTAGTTTTTGTATTACAAGGAAGACGCATATACATACATATGTGAGTGTGCCTTCTTAGCATATGGCTAAACAGATAAAGGTCAGAGATAAATCTATGACCTCATAAAATTCCTACTAGAGTATATTCGTGTATGCATAATTGGTTATAGACAATAACTTATTAATGATGTTGTGTACTATCTATAAGGGCATTCTAGATAGACTGTTTGTTGCATACGAGACAACTTCTTCCTCTCCTCATTTATTTCTCATCTACATTATCAAAAATATTACGTGGCATGGCAATAATTATAGACAGGAGATATCACCTCATTGTACATAGTCTAAAGGTGAGCTACATAGGATAGATGGTGATGTGAAGAGAATTAAGGAAGAGAGAGAAGCTATGTCTTGTATGACATACATCATTTCAGGTAGACCAAGTGCTAAGATACAATAGAATACTGTATTGGTGGGAATGTTGTATCTTAGTGAGAGAAGTGAGTAAATAAAAATATGTTATTTGAAATAATGTTGGAGATAGAATGATTAGAGAAATTATGAATCTGTTCTTTTTGGCCGCGGCTGATGGTTTTTGACTGTAACTGATGGTTTTTTGGTTGTTTGCGACAGAGATTGTGGAAAGAGATATACTTGCTTACGATTTTTGATAGTATAAATATTAGACTTTTAACGTGTAATACAATTAACTTGTAGATCTTTGTTTTAAAAAAATACTTCATTTAAAAGTTAGATACTACAGTAAAAACCAAAAGCCAAAAGCTGAAATGAACGTGCCCAGAATCCATATGGCCATATCAAACAGACACTTCGGAGTTCGGATTTCGGAATGAAACCGAAAGAAAAAAAATCGAACGGACAACGTGAATCCGCCTTTACATCCGATGGGCGTTAAAGCCCAGCGTCATGGACGAACCATCGCGCCTTCGGACTCTTCTCGTAAGGCGGCAACCTCCGAGCCGGAGTCGGAAACGGAAGAGAACCGCCGCGCGTCCATATAAACAGAGGCCAACTTCCCACTCCAACTCTTGTTCCAGTTCCATCTCCCAAACAGCATAGCACGAAAGCCAGGCAGGCACGTGTATTCCAGTCCCAACCTTTCAAACCCTAGAGAACGCAAGGCAGGCTCGACCGCTCGACGCGATCATGGCCGCCGCGGTGGTTTCCCACCGCTCCGTCGTTGCACGCTCGCGCAGCCCGATCCTTCCGCCGTCGTGCGCCTCTCGCGGACGCATCAGCCCTGCCTGCGTCGCGAGGCCAGAGGACGCCGCCAAGGACGCGAAGAGGCGACACCGCCGCGACGAGGAGCCGCCAAGGTCGCCACCCGTCAAGCGCCGCCGGCATGACGACCCGCGCACCGCTTCCCCTTCCGACAGAAGGAAGAGGGAGAGCTTCTCTAGCGCTCACGATTGCCGGAGGGTTTCCTCCTCGGGCAGTCCTTTCACCAGGATCAGGGCAGCACTGTCGGTGACGGGTGCGGACGTTCACGGCCGCCGCGCGGCCAAGAAGCACGAGGGCGAGCGCGCGCATGAGGCCAGGAGAAGGAGCGGCTCCGGGAGCTCGCGGTCTGAGTCCAGAGCGCGGTTGGATCCCCCCGCCGAGCAACGTCAGCTCCCCGCGGCCATTGAGAGATCATCTCGTGCCGCTCTCGACAGGCGGCCGCCGCTGGAGAAACTGGAGATGGCCGCAGACGCTGAAGCCAGGCGCAGACGGGACATTCAGTGCAATAGGGACGAGGCTCGCCGGGAGATGGAGAAGGTGGTGAGGACCGTCGAGTTCAACGACCCATTCATCTCTCCCTTGGACGTGTTCAAGCGATGATGGTGTGCTAGCCTGGCTGGAGAAACAGAGGGATCGGAGGAGAGATCTCATGAGACCTAGGCAGTATCAGTAATCTATGGTCTTTATGCTCTTTTTTTATTGAACTGTGTAATTGCTATTCTGTTAGTAGAGAAATTAGATGTGTGAACTCAAATGTGCATTCTCTTCTAAGAAATAATGTAACACATTTCCTATTTACGTTCCGCACGTGCGTTTTCTGAGGTTTTCGTATATACACCCACCTCGAATAAGTAGGCAACAAAATATACTTCTGTCACGTTACTTTTTGTCGAGCGCTCATATGCCAAAGAAAAAAGGCATACTTTAGTGGTTGTAGCTATGCAATCCAAGTTCGTTAGAGCAAATCAGTATAATTTTAAGAGCACATTCAATATAATTTCAAAAACAAATTTAGTATAATTTTGAGAGCAAATCCACCTCATCATGGACCCAAGTGGGAGATAGACCGTGGAGTACTCAACTCGTTTGTAACAAAGTATACTTTGGTGGTTACAGCTATGCAGTCCAAGTTTGTTAGAGCCAATGAGCATAATTCTAAGAGCAAATTTAATATAATTTTGAAAGCAAATTCAGTATGATTTTGAGAGCAAATCCACCTCATCGTGGACCCAAGTGGGACGTAGACCACGTAGTGCTCACCTCGTTTAAAACAAAGAATACTTTGATGGCTACAGCTGTGTAGTCCAAGTCCATCAGCCTCATTAAGGGGATAGGTGGGGTTATGTCTTATTGCCCCCTATATCAACATGCGAGTGAGCTCATCATTCAACTGCTATGTATACCGTATGTTCAATAATGCAATCGGATGCACGCGCGGAAAATGGAATTTCTGTAAAAAAAACATCTCAATTCGGAAATTGTATGGCTCACCATTCATTCTGTTTGGTTGTTCACAATCGCCGGTGTACTTTTTTGAAATATACGCTTACAAATATAAAAAAAATTCTGGTTTGTTCCGTACTACTACTTACAAGTCGCCAGTGCAAATGAAACGTTCTCCATTGCCCATAAAGTTCTATGAAAATACAACCTAGAATGATCGTTGTAAATCAGCAGAATCCCACAAGTAATCAACGTAGTGTTTGGTACGACCTTCACGAACTGGAATTCTTTGTTTCAGGGGACGTACAACTGCCGGCAAGCCACCATCGGGGTTTGCCGTGCCACCGTACTGCGAACGGCCCGCTGGTGCTCTGCCTTCCCTCTATTCGAGCTTAACGGCGCGCGGCGACACGCGTAACCACGTTGCAACGTCGGCAGCTTTGTTTAGACGATCGCCACGCCGAGTTGCCGCGCAGGCAAAGCTAATCCACCATTTACTTCCTTTCAATCACGAAAGAGCGACGTCCTCTCATGTGTGCTGTAAAACTCTATTAATTCTAACTAAATATATTGTTTAAAACGTATGATTTGAAATGAAAACGATACAAGTGAATTTGTCATGAAAAATATTTGTATAATATTGTACATTTATAATTTTTTTAATATATGATAAGAGAATTTAGTGATTAAAATAGAATGCATGTTGACTTTGAAAAGTAAAAAAAAATCGTTCTTTTGTTATTGGGGGAGTACTAATCTATGATAATCCTATTTGCAGCTAGTACAAAGTGAGCGCAATGCACCAAGTACGCATTATGTGTGCTGTAAAGTCAAAGGTGAGAATTTGGAAGGCCATGTGTATGTGATGCATAGGACGATCCGTTGACCCATATGGCCCAGGCAACGGAGGCCAATTTGGAAGGCCTTGAGGGCCATTTGCGATGCCGAGTCCTGACCGGTCCAGGACTCCAGGCTTCTGATCGGTCAAATTAAGACCTAAATAAACCCCAATTATGCATTAGCATCGAATTCCCGAGGGCAATCGCGCGAGCCGTCTCCAGTCCATCCATCCGTACGTCACTCATCGATACGGGTCGAGATCGCAGACCGGTGCAGGGAAGGCGAAGCCATGGCCTCCGACGACGAGAAGCCGTGGTGGGCTCGCTACAACGAGGCGATCCAGCGCGCGAAGGAGGCCCCTCCGCCGCGCGAGGGCTTGAAGCGCGACGAGGAGTTCCAGCGTGCCCCGCGCGACGTCATCATCGGCCACGAAACACGCGCTCCCTCCTTGTGGCACCCCTCAGGTACGTAGGACTAACACCGACCCCACCGCGATGGTCGAGCTCATGGAGTTCCACGAGAAACGCAGGATCAGAGACGGCGACCAACCTATTGGTACCCTCTTCCTCTCCGGCTCTCTCATACACACGCACATACACTACTACAGAAATACTATTAGTAGACATAACATCGTAGACGGTTTTATGAAACTGTCTGTGTAGGGTTAATATCACAGACAGCTCTTAACAAGAATCGTCTATAATACTAGAAGTATCACAGATAATTTTTATTAAAAAACCATCTGTGATAATCCGGTATATATTACCGCTCAGATCCGCACCTGTCTTCAGTTCGATCCAGATCTATATGCCCTAGACTCCTTCTCCCCTCGAGCCCGACGCCCCCCCTGAGCCGTCGCTGACTTCCCCGAGCCCGGCGGCCTCCTCCTCCCCCCGAGCCGTCACCGACTTCCCCGAGCTCGACGCCCTCCGCCTCCCCCTCGAGCCCGGCGCCCTCCTCCTCCGCCCGAGCCGTCGTTGACTTCCCCAAGCCCGGCGCCCTCCTCCTCCCCCCTGAGTCGTCGCCGGCTTCCCCGAGCCCGGCGCCCTTCTCCTCCCCCCGAGCCGTCGCCGACTTCCCTGACTCCAGCGAGATCAACGCCCTCCTCCCTCGATTCCGACGCCCTCCTCCTCCGTGAGGTGAAGATTTGTGATGATGTGAAGAATCTTCTCAAGGATCATTATTTATCATATGAGCATACAATATATTTTTGTTAATAGCACTTGCTGAGTACTATGTACACACGCTTGCTATTATCTTTCCTTATTTAGAAGTAGGTCAGTTCAGAGATTTACTAGGATCTAGTGAACCCGAGTACCACACCAGATGGAATGCTGTGGATCTAGAGTACGACATGTACAAGGCGGGTGCCGCGTGTGAAGGTTGGGTTGACTAGACGGCGGTCAGGAGTTGTTTATGTGAACCTGAGTACATTAGTGTGCAGCTATATTTTAGTCTTCATCTTTGTATAATTATTAGTTAGAACCATTTCCCTTCTAAATATTGTAGTATTCAAGCCCTTGTGACTTTATATTAGACTTAGCCTTGCGTCGCTATGTTTATGTAATATTGTATTCTGTCACTAATCATTGTTCTGCTGTAACACTCTGATGAATTTATTATTTGTTAGAGCGGTGTTCTATCGGATAAATGAATAATAATAAGTTAACTAGTGTTATTACTTCTCGATAATGACACAGATCATCACAGATATACTGTAGGCTCTATTTGGAGAAGAATTTTTTAGATTTATATAGAAACTGAACTATTTGAAGTTTGTGTTTTTCAATCAGCGAGTTGTTAGATTCACGTGGGAATTGAACTACTTGAAGTTCGGGCGTTGCAAAAAGCCCTTGTAAACTTCGTGGAGTAGGGACAAGACTTTTCTTTTGTGGCGACCAAGCACAGTAATGCAAATGAACAACAACTACATCGATTCTGTGATGTAATGTAGCTGCCCGGTGTCGTGGTGGACTATTGGTCAACAGTGGGTACTGATTACTGAATGATGGTGATGTTTGGATAAGCTAGTTTCCATATGTGTCTGACCCTGTGACAACTTCCATATAAGATCCCCAAAACGCCTTCCGAGCCAGCAGCCAGCTGCAGCTCCGCTAGCGTGTTGGCGACGTTGTTCACGATGGGCCTGCTCGTTGGACTTGGGACGTGGCTGCGGTTGCCCATCGTGGGCATCGACGACCGTATAACAACGGCTAGCGTCCAGCCGCGGCGCATGGCCACGTCCACGTACCACATGGGGCATTGGTGTTGCCCAACAGCTCCGCTTGCCGGAAGCGGTGAGCCGCGTGGCACCCCTCAACCTCGCGCACGGTCCAGAGTAACCACGCCTGTGGCGCGAGTGTGCGCTGCCTTGGCGGTTGGGTGCGCCGTTGGCGCATCGCTTAGCTGCACGCCTCGGCCTCGCCGAGTCCGCCGTGCGCTACCAAAAATGTAGAGCGCGTGGATGTAACGCGCGCACCGCCGATCTCCCCATCCGCTGCCAGTTACCACAGGCGCAGCTTGCTCCACGTCGAACGGACGCGCTGATCTCCAGGGGAAAGGTAATTCAACGGACACACTGCTTTAGTTTTTCAATCTAACGGGCGAGAAAAACACGCAAACATGGGCAAACCGTGGCGCGAACGGATTCCTTATCCGTAGGTGTTCTCTGTGCGTCCCGGTCATTATCCTACATGACACCACACAATAGATTACTATTTTTTAATCCCAACAAATTATACAATAATAAGTTTTACCGGAGTTACGTAGTAGAACTATAATTAGAGACTATACTTTATTACAACATCTAGCCACGCAAGGCTACAGTCTTTAGTATAAATATTTAAACATAAAGGGAAATACATATAATTTATATACCCTGTCTCTCGGCAATAAAGCACTACAAGTCGCCTACTCGTCCTAGCTGCCAAGTAGGGCATCCACCTCGCCCTGGTCCTCAACACGATCACCCTTGTTCCACGTGGCATTCTTGTCACTTAGGTACCTTATGTCCCACTCGAGATATTCTCCGGTTGGACTGGGATCTAACAAGAAAAATAACAAGGGTACTAATGTACTCAGTAAGCATTAATAGCAATTCATGCATTGTATGGCTCGTCTCTTTCTCATTATCACATTTTCCACCTCATCTCTTTCTTCATAAAATAGATCATCAAAATATGTGGAATTTCAGGTTTTAATTTTTTTAAAAGTGCTACTTGTCATTCGGTGAGAAGAAAAACCCCCAGTGATCTTTGTAGCCTCCAATCTAGGAGATATGCATGAATTCATAATTTTATTTAGTACAACACAAGCATATGACATTTTACACATAACTACTCTGAACTCTTTAAAACTGGTCTTCTGTATTTCCTTAGATGCAGTGTCAAGTCTAGAGTATATAACATTTTCCATGGTTCCGTTATTATATCTACAACCAACTATTCTTAGTCGGTGACCTAAGACGGTTTCTCACTCTCACCTGACATCCACCGACCTTAAAGTAGTCATTGGTTGAGTTGGTCTTACCTTCCGAGCTCTATACCGGTTCTGGGTTCTTTCACTTATCTATACTTCTTACCAATTGTGGAGAGTACAATAACATCACATGGTAGCATTTTCTGTTCATCAATATGGTTGACATTTAAATACGGTATTTCCGAGTGAAAGTTGATTGGTTCTATTTTATAACTATATGTAGAGAACTCCAACCTTTTCCTCTCTTTCTTGACCAAGGCACCATCTGCCCTTCTATTATTTATCTCTTACAGCCCAGTTGCTCCTCTCAGTTGACTCTTTTTTTCGTCATTTATCTAATTTTTCAAAAGACATTTTAATGCAACATATAATAATAATGTGCTATAAGAAATTTAGTTTTATTAATTAAAATAACAAATTAAAGTGGTCAAAGGAATAAGCATGCTTTCGTACATGTAGAATACCACGGTGTTAACCATGGCCAGATCCGCTATCTCTTTCTACCTCGGTTTACCCTCTGCATTATAGAGTAGACTTATGGTTTAATTAATTTAGTAACGGGGCAATTTTTAAGTTTATAATAATTAGCTCTGATTTAGGGGGTTAATTACTGGGTTTTATCTATCCTAATGATTTTTATCGGTCAATAATTTAGTTCCATCGTCCAAAATTACTTTCGCTTTTTCCTCGCTTTATTTTCCCCTGATCAGTCTAGTGTTAGCTCTACTTGTGCGGCTCACCAATTCATATTTCCAGCTGCTTGCCCGATACCTGCATGCACTCGGTGCACTACGCCGCACTCCCACACGCAAAACACCAGACAAATACCAACACCACTGAACATCATATATACTTCAACTCCCTAATTATCTACCACTAACCATACACACTAGTTAACACTACACTAATCAGACCATGTACAATAATGTAATGTCAATCATCTATAAATCTTATCATGTGGGATACAAGATAATGTAGAGCAGAGAGAGAAAGCATAGAGAATTGGACCGTCTATTATGCCGTAGTCGACTGTAACATGGTAAATAAGACATATTGTGTCATGAAAATGCTATCTATAAAGACATGTAAAAAATAACCTACTATGTGAGCCGTCTTTAGTGCTATCTATAGATGATATGAAAGATATTATAGACAACAACTGTCTATATTATTGTACATGTCCTTGTCTACACTAATTAATCACTCACTTAATCCCTCACTAATTAACCTACTCTGCCGAACACAATCACACCCACCGACACATTGTAGTACTACTGGCACTACTACTGACTAGTACTGCTAGCACTACCACTAGTTATTCTACCTCATGCGTGACCTTCAGGCATGGCTGTAGCCTTGTTGGCGCCACTGACCACCTTGTCGACCTTTTCGGCCAGTCCCCACACCTTCTCTCCTCCGCTTCGGCCGAGTCCAGTGCCAGTGAGGTCAGATTTGGTGCGGTTCTATCGAACGATAGTTCTCCCCCCTTTTACCATAGGCTAGCTTCGATCTACTCAGTTCCATTCCATTTTTATGCTTGATGTGATTTTTGGATTTTCTTTACACATGTGCACACGGTAATGAAGAAAGCTGGTGGTTGTTCTGCCATGATGGAACTTGGGAGCTCGCATACGACTTGCCAAGGGCACACTGGTGACCATCTATGAGCCACTGGCATGAGACGACGATGTTTGACCATTGCGGCTCTACTCGGCTGAGGTGAGAGTTGGCTCTCCCTCTCCTACTTACTGCTGCTACTCTACTCGGCCGATGAGGCCTTTGTGATGTGCTTGTGCATGTGCTATGAGGGACAAGAGAAGGATGTGTGCATGTAACCTACTTAGCTTGGTCGGGTTGGAAATGGAAGGGTGATGACAATGGGCATGGTGGCAGTGATACTCTCCACGTGCTCTTGCTCGACTCCTTGGTCCCCTTCAGGTCTTTGTCGGCTTGACGTGGTCCCATGGCCGTTGATGGTCCTAGGATGTCATGGTCACCGTACTCGTTCTGTTGGTCTCTCCCAACTTCTTTGTGGGCTCCCCTCCTTTTGACTTTCTCCCCCTTGCTCCCTCTCTGTGGTGTGTGCTTGGGTTGGTTTGTGGATGTGCTTGGCTTGCTCTCGGTCTTGGCAGAAAGAAGGGAATTTTGGACGTTTCTAGTATTGTGGATCCCCAAAATTCCAAAATAGCATCCAAATCATAAAAATTTCAAAACTAGCCACCTCCTCACATGTGGTGCGGTCCCCGACCGCACCACACTGCCACGTGTCGCCTCCACAGTGAGTGGTGCGGTCCCCGACCGCACCACACTGCCACGTGTCGTCGCCGCAGTGAGTGGTGCGGTCCCCGACCGCACCACACTGCCACATGTCGCAGCCACAGTGAGTGGTGCGGTTGGGGACCGCACCACTAGCTGGGAGGGGGCTAGATTTGGAATTTTCGTGTTCTAGAAGCTATTTTCGGAATTTCGAAGACCACATATGCTAGATGTGTCCAATAGCATATGGGGTCTTCGAAATTCCAAAAATAGCTTCTAGAACACGAAAATTCCAAATCTAGCCCCCTCTCCGCTAGTGGTGCGGTCCCCAACCGCACCACTCACTGTGGCGGCGACACGTGGCAGTGTGGTGCGGTCGGGGACCGCACCACTCACTGCGGCGGCGACACGTGGCAGTGTGGTGTGGTCGGGGACCGCACCACTCACTGCGGCGACGACACGTGGCAGTGTGGTGCGGTCGGGGATCGCACCACATGTGAGGAGGGGGTTAGTTTTGAAATTTTTATGATTTGGATGCTATTTTTGGAATTTTGGGATCCACAGTGCTAAAAACGTCCAGGGAAAATGTGAGTGGGGAAGTGGCTTGGCTCTCCATTTGTTGGTTTGCTTAAAAGGAGTGGGAGTGCTGGCTTTCTCTTCTATTGGGGTATTCTGTTCTATCCACTCCTCTCTCTATTATTGTTGGTCATTGGGTAAAGTTTTGGGTACCTCTTATAGACTATTGGTCCATGGGGTGGCTTCAATGGGCTTGTTCTTTTTTGTTGCGGTTTATAGATTTTAGCTAAAATTTTTGAATTTTAACTGTTTGTGACAGAGATTACGAAGAGAGAGATACTCGCTTACGATTTTGGATAGTACAGATGTTGGGCTTTTAACGTGTACTATAATTAACATGTAGATTCCATCTTAAAAAATACTCCGTTTGAAAGTTAGGTGCTATAGTAAAAGTTAAAAGCCGTTTTGAGAAGCTGAAAAGAACAGGCCCAATATTGTAATCTGGTTTTTCTACCGCTTAAGGTAAGTTGGTGAAAAATGAAGTGGGTATTGACTCAGTTTTTAGTCAGATGATAAAATCCATTTAAGTAAGAGGTTCCAGCCAACTCTGGATGGTCTTGTTATCTCGATAAGTGCTAAAGATTTTGGTATTCTAAAGACGAACAGGTTCTGACAGCAACTATATTTTGTTCTTAGATTATTTTTACTTTAGGCATTGGACTATAAAAGAAAATGCAGAGTTTTAGCGTTGACCTACTCGTGGCGACTATGACTTCGATTCGATGACCGGAGTGCAACTACTCACAATGCATGCAAAAGAAGTGTAAAACGATGAACGATGCAATGATGTAATTTTTATTTCTACTCTTATGGAATGGTTGTAATTAATTTACTTTTAGTTGCAAGATTTGCATTATGTAATTATTTAGTTGTTATAATAATTTTTATTTTGCTTGCATGAGTTGTATTCAATGTGATGTATTTCACAGTGTTGTAATTAGCTTAACTGCTTCTTCATTATTTTTAATTTAGTTAATTCCGCTGTTAAATTTAATTAAAGGCTTAGGTTATTTCAGCCTCCGACTCCGAGTCGGACCCGAAACAGAACCGACTTGCAGCGCCGCGTTCTTTTTAAGCAATGGCAATCTGGCATCCATTCCCGTGCAATCTCCCGAGCCCTTGATCCTTCTCCCATCTCCCTGAAGCCCTAGAAGTAGCAAGCAAGGTGAGAGAGCAGACGATCATGGCTGGCATGGCGGCTTGCCATCCTCCCCTTCGCCGGCGTATTTCCTGCGCTTCGGCGTTCTCTCGCGCTCCGGCGCCGTCGTGCGTCGCTCGCGTCTGCCTCAACCCCGCCTGCGTCGCGAGGCCAGAGGACGCCGCCAAGGCAGGCAAGAGGAGGCCCTGCCACGACGAGCGGCCGCCAGTATCGCTCCACACCAAGCGCCGCCGCGAAGTTGACGACCGTCGCGACGACGCCTCCCGCGCGAGCAAGAAGCACGCGGGCGAACCGCGCGTCGCTCCTGCGGTCGCGCACGTTTCTTGCACCAGGATCAGGCCGGCGGTGTCGCGCCCGAGGGAAGAGACCCAGGTCCGCGCTCGCGCCCTCCGCGACGACGCGCACGGCGCGATCAAGAAGCAGAAGTCCAGCGAGCGCGTGCAAGAGAGTGCAACGAGGAGCGGCCCGCGGATCAAGCAACCGGCGCCCACGGCGCGGCCGGATCCCTACGCCGCGCATGATGCGCTGCGCGCGGCTCTTGCCAGAGCTCGCCCTGCTCTGCACATGCGGAGGGACATCAACCTGCTGAGGGAGGAGGCTCGGCGGGAGCTGGACAAGGTGGTCAGGACCGTCGAGTTCAACGACCCCTTCATCTCTCCCCAGGACGTTCTCAAGCCGTGATTATGTCATCATGAGAGGGTTTGAGAATCGAGATCTGTAGTTACTAATTAAGTATGTGTTAGCGATTAAAGCATTGGCAGTTTTTGTTGTGTTCTGTTGTTTTTGTTGAACTGAGCAATTGCTCTGTTTGTAAGGACGAATAAATTCAGATGTACATTGCCTATTCTGAATTGAAGTAATATACTTCAAAAGAGCAGTTTCATTTTTTATTTCTTTGCAAAGACATGAGATTGATTGGTCAGAACTGAGGTCATTGAGTGATTGAGAAGTGAAAGTTTCGCACATACAAATATTTATTGAATTCAAATATCATACTAGATTTTGTTTCTCTACTGTACCTAAAACCCTAAACCCTAGTCAACAGAACAATTATTAGATTAGAGGTAAATTTTGGAACTACTGAATTTTGTGCAAAATCTTTTGGGGCGGTGCGGCTTCGGGCCTTCGCGCGGCAGCGACATGGTTCGCGCCAAAGGTGGCGGCTTCGGCCGGAGAAGGGAGAGAAGAGGAAGAGAGAGGGAGGGAGATTTGGAGATGTATTTTGTACCGTATTCTACCATATAGGTGGGTGTTTCATTCCTCCCAATACATGTACAGATCTGGAGGGAGAATGGAGGGTGAAGGGTAGGAGGATATCCACGTAGGAGATTAAAATCCGCGTACCAATTGACTTTGCAAATGGAACATGCGGTGCACCGTATGGCCTGAAGTTGACGCAGCCCAACTGCACGCAGGCCCAATCTACGGCAGATTGTTTTAGAGCAATGAGATCTCAGGCAGAGCCTGCTTGATACACATCTGTATCAAGTTTTGAGGGTTAATTTGGTTCTTGGTCCCGTCCGTAGTTGCCGTTTCTTTTTTAGAATTGTAAAAATGGTTTGATTACGAGTTACTTTAAATGTTTGCACACCATAACATTACTTGATTACCACTTCTTGAGCCCATTTAATCACTCATGTCGCTAGTACTATACTTTACTGTGCTTAGTTTAACTTGTAGGTAGTCAAAGGAAAAAAAACCTTCTGCCATATTTTTTTTAAAAAATAAAAACCTTACTTGTGTTAATACTACTCCTCTTTTGCTTCTCTTGAAAGAATTCTCATATCTATGGTATCTAGTATGTAGACTTGTCTGATATTCCGGGGCAGGTTCATGATTCTTTGAAACAACTGTGCAATATTCATGGTATACCTTACACGTTGACCCTTGGTTATTCTTACTGAAGCGCAGTTGAATAGATATATCTAACAACTGAACAAAAAAATTGTTGATAAAAATCACACCGCAAATGTCTATAGTTTATATGTTTGTTGAGCAATACATCTTGAGTTATATGATATATACATCATTGTTTGAGAAATATATGTATAAGATGTTCCGTTGTAACGCATGAGCACTCGGCTAGTACCTAGAAAAGGCTGACTCCACCCTTTCTCTTTAGCAAGTTCTTGATATTTCATCAAGAATGTGTCATAGTACCTTTTAAATTGAACAAGCATGCAAAAGTAAAACTAAGTGACACTAGTATAAATTAACTACTCATAATAGCGTGACATTGCAGAATTGCACATAGTTAAGGTTCATGTGGTTCTTGCCATTTTATGCATATTCAAAGCACTCGAGCATTCATAGAACTGTGGACTATCGTCATGAACTTTAGTTCATAACGGGATCAACATCCGTTGGAGAGAGATCGAATAACAACGACTTAAGATAGAACGACGCTAGATGAAAGAAGGTACTGATTGGGGAAGAAGAACTAATCTAGAGTAGTCAGTCTAGTGGAGAGACTAGAGCTAGGAATTGAGGATTTGGAAATACTTCTTTATTATTCATTGATTGATGACAGTGGATACATATTATCCTTTTTATAGAGATAACTCGACTTGACCTCTAAGAAATAACCTTTATGTTAAGAAAACATATCTTTAATAGATGGAATATATCTATAAGATAGTAAACTCATATAATAAGGAAACTAACTATTATTATCTTTTTCTTAACTAATCAGACCCCAACACACATGTCTGCTACAGTATGCGGGTGCTGTTCACAAGCATTAACAGTGTGCGTAAACAGTAATTCGTTATGTGACAGCTTTTCCCCATTTGGCGACAGCTCGTCCTCGAGCTATGGCGGTGGCTATGGTTACAGCATTTGGTGGATCCAATCTGACGAGTAATTGCGATGCCTCACATGGGAGATCAACAGTGTGTTGATGACGATTAATGATGAAGGCACGAGAGCCTTCGCGTTACTCGATGTCAAGGAAGTTGCTGGTGACGAGAGCAGCTAATGTGGAACAGCAATGGCGCACTTCGTGGTAAGCAAAAGTAATGAGAAGGGGTAAGCAAAAGTAATGAGAAGGGATCGACTGCTTTGATACCAATTATCATAAACCTTAGTTCATAACAGGATAAACATCCGTCAGAGAGAGGTCAGACGACGACGACTTGAGATAGAACGGCGCTAGATGAAAAAGGGCACCGATTGAGAGAGAGGAATGGATCTAGAGTAGTCGCTCTAGGGAAGAGACCAAAACTAGGAATTGAGGACTTGAGAATACTTCTTCATTATTCATTGCTTGATAATAATGGATACATGATATTCCTTCTATAGAGATAATTCGACTTGACTTCTAAAAAATAATCTCTATCTCTAATAAATAGAACGTATCTATAAGATGATAAACCTATGTAATAAGAAAACTAACTATTTTTTATCTCTATCCTAACTAATCATATCTCAACATACGTGTCTGTTCACACACATGAATAGTGTGCGTGTATAGTAATTTGGCACGTGACACCTATTTAGCAGGTAGTGTCAAACCAAAGAAGGTATAAATAAAGTGCAAAACTATTGTGTAGAGATAATATCTCCCCAACACAGAAAACAAATACACATCACAGAGTTGTACAGTGCTAGAGAATCTCGAAAGAAAGAAAAGTTCTTAGTTGCATGAATAACCTGGAATTGTTTTTTTAACTAACAGCAATAGATGCTGAGTGAGGTTTGCAGACTTTTACTTTCAAATAAAAGGGAGAAAGTAAGGCCATATATCCAATCCAGTTCAGTCCAGTTTCTACAAGATTCATGTTGATGCGCCATTCTAAACCTACAGACTGGGCTACAAGCTTTCAGATTTCTTAGATGATCTGCAGATGTTACGACAAGCATTTGATTTCTTTGCTAGACCAAGAGTTTTTATGCTTGTGGATCGTCCTATCCAGGAATTTTTGCATCTAAAAGACAAATTTACTTTCCTATGTGGTAACTGTTGTTCTAACAACTGGTTCCTCCAACAACAGAAATCAAAAGAAACTAAATTTCAACATCATTGAACTACATTTTGGAAGTCGTGTCTGTGGAATAAAATGCAGTTATCGACTCTCAGTAAAATAATATGTTATTGGGTTTGATAGAAAGTACATGAAACAGCTTTTAACTAGCACTGGATGTTAGCAATTGAACCACTTCATAGTTGACCATTTGGGTAAAAATTACATGAAGAATACATTGGCAACTTCAATACAGGCCATTATTGAATTGATTAAAATGATAGAATAATGTGTAGTCCTACCCTCCACCACGCCCTAGTCTTCGGCCAGTTCTATCAAAAGCTTGTCCTGAATGAATAACATATATTATTCAGTTGAGTGTCTAATGACGTAGCATGAATGTAGTGAAGGATTGAAGGACTTACTAGGCAACGGAAAAAGATCAACTAGGGAATTGGCTGACAACACTGTAAGGATCAAAAGTGGATCAGTACTATCTCATTGACGCAATAGATTAAATATATAAAATGGGGAAAGTTTCATGGTGACATGGAAATAAACTTCATACCATCTTCACGAGTATTCCCACTAGCATCCAATGGTGATGGTTCCACAATGTTCATTGAATTTTTAGCTAACTTATCCATGGCAGTGATTTTGAGCATCCTCATATTGTGATTCTTATCTTCCATTTGAGGAACATGAAGACCCTTTGCTTGTCCACCATGTTTGTAAAAATAACCAAATTGTTAGCGAAAGGAAACAGCAAGGAGCGTATCTGTATATAGGACTCACCAGAATTGGGAGATAGAACTTCCACTGATACTTTTCATGTATCAACTTCTCGCAATTGCGCACAGCTTATATAAGCACATAATCGTTTGCTTGCTTTGAACCAAGAAGAGTTCAAAATAGTGCCTTGAATATCCAAATCTGGAAAAAAAAGAAACTACAACTAAATACTTCAACAAATCAACACGAAGAAAACCAACTTTGTTCCAACAATGGAAGCGTAAGTGCTACACTCATCCTAATTTCACTTAAGGTCTCTAAAAACCAGGTCACTAGAACAAGTTAACAAAACGAAAATCCACTTTGCTCCGGTAAGAGAAACAAAACGAAAATTACACTGATCCTTGTTGAGAGGTGCTTCAATGCTTTTCTCAACAGTGATTTGCACACTTTTTAAAGCACGATGAATGGTAGATAGATACAACTTACCTCTTCATTTGCTTTGATATTAGTGCAACTCTTATTGAAAAGAAAAGCATGAAAGCACTACTCATCCTTGTTTTTTCTTAGCATCTCTCTGATTCTCTCATGTTAAGCACTTCAATGCAAACTAGAGCCTTTTATTTGCTTATCTTAACACTTCTCATCAGGTCGGGATACCCCCAAGGTACGCGCTGTAATGCTAACTAGTCTCGAGAAACCGAAATGTTACGGAGAATCTATCGCAAACTTACCTTACGCAGAATTCCATCACTCTTATCTATTACGAGCTACCAATACACATTCATTCTGCCCGCGATAAAGCTAGCCAAGAGCAGTTCTAATCCGACCACTTCAAGAATTTAATCAGGTTTCACTTAAAATATATATCCCGATCAGTATGATTGGTTGGTAATGCGTACTGAACAGATATTATGATTAGGATAATCACCGTACTCGTGATGGACTCTGCATCGATTTATGCCAGACATGGTGTTCAAAGGTCAAACGTGGCTACTCGAGGCGGTTCTGACCACAACTCTTTACCGATATCTTTTAAGACGAGCGGGATGTTATGTCCGTCTCCGAGCAAGTTATTGTTGCAGTTTCCTGAGCAAGTCTCTGTTTCATTACCGATTAGGGCTCTATTCCTTTCTCATCTGGGACTCTTATTTTTAAAGCTATTTATATCCACTGTAAATCTCATGAAAATGTATGATGCGCTACAAGTTATCTACACATGTAAAACGTTATGTAATTTCTCTTTCATATAACAATTTCACCGATTATACGTCCGTAGTTTTTTTTCCTATCATGCTCCTAATTATTCTTCATTATTTCATATTTTGTCATGCGTTTTATAAAAGAGAAATTAGTCCAACTCAATCCATAACCATTGCCATGTGTCAATTCTAAACTCCGGTTAGTCCACGGTCACCTCACTACCTCAGATTGAAACGGACCAGTTGCAGGTTTTGAGTTGCTACAGTAGAACACCTTCGACAGATAGTAGACCTGCAGAGGCTTCCAATTTGCGCCAGTTAAGCACCAGGTTAAAAGGGTTAAGATAAGGGGAAAGGGCCATGGATAGGTCCATTCGATTGACCTAAACGCGAATTCATCTAGAAGAGATCCCAGCAAAGGGTGAAAGGATTGGATTGGTGTCACTTGTCCGGTGTAGTTGGAGCATATGACCACTCTGAAGCTAGAACTCCTGAAACCTCTACCATCCATGCAAATGTTTTCCAAGTGCCATGCACCACATGTTGGTCTTCTGATGTGTTCCCACTACTACCAGTTAATGGCCAGCAAACAAGTCTTGGTCAAACTTTGGATTGACTATGTGGTTCACATTGCTGTAAGAATTTCAGAATGATACTTCAAGTGTATCTGTGTATGTACGTACACTTGAAACTAGTTGCACTGTTTTAAGAAATCAGAAGGAACACGCCGCAAAATAAATCTAGAAATTCCGTCATAGGCTGACACCGATAGCTAGTGGCACAGCATATGAAACTGAACAGACAGACAGAATATTTTTCATGATGTTAAATGAGAGTTCAGCCGAAAGATTCGTGACACACGAATGACAGGGACGCCGAAGTGCCAGAACTCTGCAAGCAACACACAAATTGAAGAATATCCAACCAAGCCTGTTCTGTTTTTCTTGCATTGCTCTTGCTACATGAACGTATCATCATGATAGGTGTGCACTGATCAGTTCGCTATTGATGCAGATTTGGCGAATCCACACCAGGATTTGTTACACCTGTACAAGATTCTTTCCTGATTAAATGATCTTTGGAAGGATTTGTTCAGATCATGATAAGACCACCACGTGCCAGTCTTCTTGCCCCTCTTACCTTCTCTCTAGGTTATAAGTCCATTTCAGACAAGCTATTTTGCATCTAGAGGACATAATTTATGGCTGTATATCTGACCGGTCTAAAAGCACTACATAGTAGTGGATATATGATTGTACTGTAGTGACAAGGATATCTAAGCAACAAGGTTTACAACTGTCTCAAAAAAGAAGACAATTCAAAGTATGAGCCCCAGTCAAAAGAAACAAAGGAGCCACAAGAAAAGATTCTGCAGTAATGTTCATCCTAGTCCTAGTCAAAAGAGTGGAAAACTTGAGGAATTCTTCACAAAAAGATGGTAATTGATACACCTATCAATGAACAAAAAATGCTTTCTCCGAACTGTGTGCAGCATGCATGGTATGGAAGAACTAGAGAAAGAAGCAAGCTGATCATCTGTCTGCTGCTGTTCTGAAAAACAAGACTATTTTGCACGTTTGCTGCCATTCTTTAAACCAAGACTATTTTGCACGTTTTCTCACAGAGTGAAGAGGATCAGGATGCATGCATACATTAATCTTTCACTCTTTTGATATCAACATGGATGAAAGGTAAATTGCCTGGGGTGCATGAACTTCCTGATACTGTCATCCATCTAGATCATTTTAGTGCATGCATACGCAAATGATGAAAGGGACCCTTCTTTGGATAACTTTACAATCCTTTTACCATCCTCTTCTAAACTTTTTTTTGTTCGATATGTCGTCATGCGCAGTTTCAATTATGTCGAAACCCGGAGTTTTACAGTATGTTAACATACAGTATATGACAGTGGTGTAATTCATATTTTGTTCTCTTAGTATGTAACAGATTCAAAGCATTTTACCATCTAAAAGTAACTGTTCCAGAGCACTAAATAAATTAACCAAGGCTCTATCATTGTGGATAATGGTGCAAAGTGTAGACCTAACAAAGGAGACTGTTGGGGGGAGTGGCCCCACTTTGGTCCAGTTGGCCTATTGCACCAGTAAGACAGTCAGCCATCCTAGTAGGAACAGTAGACCAGAGAAATAACTTGTCTATCCCTATACATATAGGGCCAGATAGAGGTATTTGTGTAACTCTAAATAGGGAAATGACATGTTCTCCCCTGTAAGTATATATCCAGGTAGAAGTATTTATGTAACCAGCCCCCATGGCTATAAATAGATGTCTTAGGACGCCACAGAGACCAAGCACTCTTTTTCAGACAAGTTCAGGTAGCACAAACTTCTAGCAATGTCTTCACAGCTTATAAGGTTCCAGACAATCCCTATGAGCCCTCCCTAGTAGGCCCTTTATTTACTGTTTGGTCTGTACTAACCACAAAGACAATTCAAAGTTACATGCTGACATTTACTTCATGACATCACATATTCCGATTTACATGGTGATCTTTAGTATCACCAATGATGTGCATGCATCTAGCTATCTTTTCCTCTCGCTTTCGAGAGAAATTGGTGTACATCTTGCTATATATATGTGCCTCCTAATTTCTACTCCACTCCAACCACCAGTCCATACAGATATGCATTGTTGAATTAGTCAGGAAACACCATTGAATATGAGGCACGCGCAATCAAAGAAAACCACATATAACACTGCCTGAACATCACACACATGCATGTGAAATCCTGAACTTCCAACAGCCACATCGTACATGTCTGTCCTTGAAAACAATCCAGCGACTGTATTACATGTACAAATGGTCTGCGGCAGATCATAGTATGTACCAAAGCAATAGATGATTTTCTTCAAATATTTTTCAGTACAATACTTAGTCTTTGTGGTTGGTCAAGTTCATTGAACATGAGCTACAGGTAGTATTGTTGACGCCCTATAAAAATAGTCCAGACTTTTCTCAGAACAAACATGCAAAAACTAGTGAGAAGGGAGAAAGAAAAGTTAGGAAAAGAACTAAAGCAATAGGGAAAGCTTGAAAAGGCAGTCGAGTGATCGAGTCATGGTGCACGAGGAACAAGTAGCAAACATTATTCTTTTTTACGGTAAGAACAGCATTATTCTTCGTACGTTCTTCATTAATCCTAACGCAGAATGATCCAATCACAAAGATCAAGGCGTAGAACACTAGATGGCGCTGCACTGAGTGTGTGAACCATTTGACCGTGTGAAGGACGAGGCCGGTCAAACTTAAGATATATGTTTATTAAAGAATACTAACTTGGTACATGTCGTTTTACTTTTACCTGTTCACCCATGCTTCAGTAGAACTTTGATGCCATCATGTCAGGTTTTGCTGGGGAAAACAAAGATTACGAGATGAAACAAAGCTTTGCATCTAATTGAGAGGCACAGCATCGTTGACCATGGACCTCTACTTTGTCATCACTAGAAGGGCCTTGCTCTATGCGATGAACTGGACACAGAGCGATCACAACTCACAGCAAACTCAATCTAAGAAGCAACCAAAGAGGAATCTAAAATGGTCCATGTCCATGAGACAACTTCTGCTGTGCGGCTGGCGCGCACACAAACATGAAACACCACTGTCTGAAAAACATCATTGCACTCTCAGTCTGGTCTTACCTGGCACTACTACTATGGCGCCGTGTCCTCGCTTAACGACGCCGTTGACCTACAGCTTTCCGGTGTGGAAGCGAGGGTGTCCAAAATTCCAAGTGAATGCACGAGTTTTCGCCGGTCAAAGCTTGTCAGATCATTGCATGCCTCGTCATGGCTGGAGACGTCGCTGGTACCCGGTGTGGATGCATCATCCATTGCTGTGGAGATGGCTCACTCCCCGGCCTATATATAGGCACATAATGTGTGTGCATTCTTCAGGGACACACAAAAATACCTTAGTGTATGTGCAGAGAGCAAGAAGCACATAGTACCAGATATCCAGTTCATAGAGGAGATCTGCAGCTAGGGGCGTGATGTTCTTGTGGGTTTGGGATCTATGCTCAGGAGAGATGACACCGACATCAAATGGACTTGTTTGGACTATGTCCATCCGTTTGAAGTGGGTGTCATCTCGTCTGAACATAGGACTCAGCATCCCTGAATAATGAATACATACATGCTGATACCTCGACGAGTCTTCTTCTAGTTCTACACACTTTCTTGTTGTTGATTCGCGTTGGCGAGTGCTTTACAAGAATACACAAGGTAATGCAACTGCCTCTTCAGACTTCACTTGTCCTTTCCTTCTCCTCTATGTTGATCATGCAGGTGAGGAGATGTGTTGTTCTGACATGACATATAAAGACAGAGATGTTGGAGCAATCATTCATATACAAGGTTGGTTAGCCATTCATCCATGCCAGAATGAGTCGTCCTTTTGGTTTAGTGTCTGTAAACGCTGAAACATCTCCAACTGTTCTTAAAAGAAATGAAATCTATATTCCAACAGCTGTGTACTTGAAGCTTGGGTTTAATTTACACTCCACCACAGGATGTATTTCTTGTTTGGTCGATCATTCTCTCTTTCTGTTACTGTCGCATACCTGCATATATATGGTCTAGCTCGCTCTTATGGTACTTTGCATCTCCCAAGAACATGTAGATATATATACGACCTTGCTTTAGTGAAAGTGTCAGTTTAACGTTGCTATCGTTTTCTACTGCAGGAAAAAAAACACTCGTGCAATTCTCAGCTATGCAAAAGCGCCAATCTGGCTACTTATTTTCTCATTACTTTCTATCTGAAGCGTTCTCCTGCAGAGAGAACTTTCTGAATATGATCACCCTTTTGCTGATTGCAAGAAAGTTATTGGTTTGTTGAGTGGAACCGGGTACCTACCCTGTCTTAAAATTGGCTTCTAGCTTGAACCAGCCGAGACCTGGGTGGTTCCAGCTTGTTTGTGACGAAACTTGCTGTTCTTGATCCTTTATTTTCCTCCATTCTTCGTGAAGTGCTGTAAAAATGCATGTTGCGTGCAAGAGTGAAGCTGAATTCTGCCGGACTAATTAAATAGACTTGTCCATGACAGAAACTAACTCGAAAAAAATTTGTAAGAGACATTCGCCGAACAATCTGATTCACCGCATAACCGGCCGTCGAACCTTTGATTGGAACGGGCGCGGCAAGAAGTGGAAAGCATTGGTATGTGTCGTACGTAGGAGATAAGTAGGAGAAGAAAAGCCAAAAAGACGAAACATCTGCTTGGAAAAGATCCTGTAGATGTAGTCAACGGACCAAACATGGCCGCGACCTGTCAGGCATAGTACACAGTCTCGTTGTCAGGCGCTGTTGTCAGCATTTACTCTGAGAAACCCAGTACTACTGGGAAAAAAAGACCTTTGGGCTGCTTGGTTTGCTACATTTGCAAATCAAATTAAATATTTGTGACGCCAATGAAAATTGATTGCTGTTTGGTTTGGTAGCACTTATGAAAATTTACTAACACCAATGTAACATCCAAATTTCTAAGAAGTTATAAAATAAGTAAAATTTATAACTTTTTGCTTGTATCTTGTTTCCTTGGCTTTCGATTGGAGTTCCTTCAGAAAAATAATTTGTAAACACTAATTTTTGGAAAGGAATGTGCAATGGATGAAAGTCACTTTGAATTAAAAATCAAATATGAAAAGATGATCTATAAAGCAACATATGAGAATTTATAGTAGAAACCATTTCAAAAACTCAAAAATAAGTTCATGGTACTAGAAATAAAAATTCAAGCATTTTTAAGTATGTTCCAAACCAAAATAGTGACTTTCTAATAAAATAGTGACATTTAAAGAATTTTTGAGAAAAATTTAAAGTACATAAAATCCTAGAAACATTACGCAAGATTTTATATTATGTTAGGAGCCTCCTCAAGAATGTGTTTGTTCACTGTTGGTATGTGCTATAGCCTATTTTCCCACGATGCTCCAGAAGTTTGGCCTACTCTACTGCATCTTCACCGTAGACCAGTTATGTATTTGCGGATGATTCTATCTCATAGAAAAAATAAGAACTTAGAATTTGTCCTCACTGAAAAGCGCAATGATCGCCGAAAGAAAGCGTTTGTTTACTGCTGGCATGTGTTATAACATGTTTCCCCTCGGTTCTCCAAATGTCTTACTTGCTCTACTGCAGATTCACCGTAGACCAGTTATGTATTTGCGGATGATTCCATCTCATAGAAAAATGCAAACTTAGCAATTAGTCATCAATGAAAAGCGTAACGATCGCCGAAAGAAGACGTTTGTTTACTCCTAGCATGTGCTATAGCCTATTTCCCCACAGTGCTCGGAAGTCTGGCCTGCTCTATTGCAGCTTCACCGTAGACCAGTTATGTATTTGCGGATGATTCCATCCCATAGAAAAAAAATACAAACTTACTAATTAGTGCTCACTGAAAAACGCAACGATCGCCGAAAGAAGGCGTTTGTTCACTCTTGGCATATGATATAGCCTATTTCCCCATAGTGCTCGGAAGTCTAGCCTGCTCTACTGCAGCTTCACCGTAGACCAGTTATGTATTTACGGATGATTCCATCTCATAGAAAAAATGCAAACTTATCAATTATTCATCACTGAAAAACGTAACGATCGCCGAAAGAAGACGTTTGTTTACTCCTAGCATATGCTATAGCCTATTTCCCCACAGTGCTCGGAAGTCTGACCTACTCTATTGCAGCTTCACCGTAGACCAGTTATGTATTTGCGGATGATTCCATCTTATAGAAAAATACAAACTTAGCAATTAGTCCTCACTAAAAAGCGCAACGATCGCCGAAAGAAGGTGTTTGTTCACTCCTGGCATGTGCTATAGCCTATTTCCCCACGGTGCTCCGGAAGTCTGGCCTACTCTACTGCAGCTTCACCGTAGACCAGTTATGTATTTGCGGATGATTCCATCCCATAGAAAAAAAAATACAAACTTACTAATTAGTGCTCACTGAAAAGCACAATGATAGTCGAAATAAGGCGTTTGTTCACTGCTGGCAATAAGAGGATGTGCTTCCTTTACTTGGAAAAGAATGCTGATTTAGGGAATGAAGATTTTCCGCATGATATATGCGTCATAGTCATTTATTAGGACGAGAATTGATTTCCTAAATGTTTTTTTCTCTGAGCAGAGTTGCTATTTGAGGATGCGTGAATGGGTTGATCACATGATCAGAGTTACCCCAAAAAAACTCTACTTTGTAGAAGTGGGTCAATTTTATGAATATTATGTGATACTTCTCTTTTAAACAGAGAAGAGAGTCCAATTCGTTCTGTTTTTCCATGTAGATTGTCGAGTTTCAGAATTCAGAGACAAATTCTGTTAAGGGAGTAGAATAGAATACCTGAGATGAGGACTTGGGCTAGCTTCAGCCAACCCTGGCCCAAGCCATCTCCATAAAAGAGGGGGAGTCAGGCGAGGGACGAGGCAAAAGCCAATTTGCTCCCCCTTGATGACCTAGCGCTCGCCGCCGCCTCCACATGCTAGCCCCCATCGTCGCCCACCTTCCAACGCCACCACCTCGTCACCCTCCGGCGGCTGCCCGTTCTCGTCCCTGTCCTCGTCCCTTGCTGCTGCGACTACCGTCACCGCTGCCTCCGCCTAGTTGCTGCCCTCCGCGTCTGACCAACCATCAACTCCACTACCTATCGCCCTCCAGCTGTGCCTTGCTTGCGTCTCTGTGCCCTAGCAGCCGACACCGTCGCCTCCACCTTGCTGCACCAACGACTGCGGCTGAATTGTCGTTAGCCTTGCTTCATCCTAAGGGGAACTAAGCACCTCCGGTGCCATCGTCGCCACCCCACCTCCACGCGCACCGGCCACCTTCCACTAGTCAAGAAGAGGAGGAGAGGGGAGGAAGTGGGGGCGGCCATGAGGAGAGAAGAGGGGGAGAAGGGTTGTCGGCCATGGGGGAGCTGGCCAGTTGATGGAGAGAGGATGAGAGGAAGGAGGAGGCATGCCGGCCATGGGGAAAGCAAGAAAGGGAGGAGCCAGCCGGCTGACAGGAAAGGAAGAGAGGAGGAAAAGAAAAGAAGAGAAAGAAGAGATGAAAAGAAGGAAGAAAAGAAAGAGAGGAAGAAGAAAAAAGAAAGGGGATGGCTGGTCTAGCGTCTGATCCACCAGATTTGGCCAAGACAAGGAAGGAGGAGCTCCTATCCAATTATTCAGAGCTAGGGTGGATGCTCAGGTTTGGTGCCATCCACGCTTCGTTCGTCTGATTAATATGCAAGTGCATAGTAGAATAATGGATTGTGTTGAATGCATGGTACTTGTTTTATGCCATGTTTTATGTCATTTCATAAAATGATATCCCTGCTTGTCTGTTGATTATACTGTGACGAGAGATGCTTATGGTTGATTATTATGTTGAAAGAGTGTTGCGTCATACTGCACACTTGTACTAAAGGCCTACTTCGCGTAGGCATTCCACGATAATGAGATAAAGACTTATTTCGCGTAGACATTCTGCAGTAGTGGGATAAAGACCTACTTCACATAAGCATCCCGCAGTACTGGGATAAAGACTTACTTCACGTTAGCATCCCACAGTAGTGGGAAGATAAAGTTCTACGTCGGTAGGCACTCCACGGGAGTGGAGTTTGTAGAGTTGATTGTGTATGCTCAAAGGATCTTGCATCATGTAAATTGCATATGAGTTAGGGCGATGAGCAAGTCGTATAGCTAGTCCAGAGTGTATGTGCCAAATTGGTGAGAAAACTATATAACTAATCTAGAGTGCTCTTGAATAAGATCTACGGAGGTAAGCATCTCCATGGGATGGAGATAGAGGGTGACATTGATGGGTGTATCCTCCGCTATACTGGTATAAGTTACAGTTACAGACGTATTGCATCGCATGAAAGTGACAGAGAAAAGGATACAATTACAAACGCATTGCATTGTATTGCACTGTATGAAAGAATCATGAGACAGTGGAACAGTTGCAGAGTTTATAATACAGTTTTACAGATATATAGTTTACTAATGGTTACAGATACTGTGTTACAGCTCCCATATATGGGGTTTGTTGAATTGCTGTGTTGCCATTATTCTAATGTGTATCTACTGAGTCTTTGAACTCACCATTGTGTTGCTGTTGTTTTTAGATTTATGGTGAAGACAACATGCATAGATGGAAATTGTACATATATTTTCACATGCAACAGTAATGATCATACTTTAATATTGAGCTTTGACAGTTAGCTTTAAGATTATATGACTTATGAATTTCTTCTAATAGTTATTAAATGTTACAGATTTAGAGTGATAGTAGCATCCTGAACTTAGAGGATGGGCCAGGGTGTTCCAAAATCAATCGTACGTAACGTTAATTTCCCGTGCTTCCAACAATTCCAGTTGTCCCAGAAAAAAAAAAACGATTCCAGTCGCCTGGCATATGAGCGACTACTTGCTACCACACCCCTCCATGTGCACATGCACACCTTACACACAGAGGCTCGAGAAGGAAAACAACAATGTATAGTGGAGACAAGCAAACAGATACAGCCATGATTGGTAATTTTGTCATCAAGAACAAGAAAACTTGAAATATCTTAGGTATCCGCATCAATTCCAAGCAAAATAGCATGTCCATGACTCGAGAATTTGTCTTATTGAAACGAGCACATGGAAAGGTGAGTATCAAGAAGGCCATCTTCACACTGAAGGCAGGGAAGAAAAGGGACGATTAAGGCAGCTTGAGTAGTTTAATTTCGCGACCGGCAACACGGCTCTACCAAGGAATTGCTCGCTATTAACCCACGAGCACCAAAAAGAAATTTCCCAATGTTTTCTCTACTGTACCATTTCTTCTCTCTAATCTAACATTGCACGCTGCTTGAAAATTTCGAACATAGTCGAGCCAATCTTCGCTGGTGACTCAACAACAGTAACCCCAGCCTCTCTGAGTGCCTTGATTTTGTCTTGGGCGGTGCCCTTCCCCCCTGACACAATTGCTGCATTATAAGAGGAAAATGAAATAAGATTAGTGCATGTAACAGTTGAACATGATTCAAAATTATCAAATAAATGAATCAGCATACACTTTTGCTGGAAGATTGAGATTCATATGTTCTGCAATTATAAAGTAATGGCGTGGTGCCACAGCTGTTCTGATAGTTACATTGAGAATTGCAGCAACAGATTCAAGAAAGCAAATAAGCAATTGCGGGAACAAATTCATCCATGAATTTGATGAAATGCTATTCAGTGGCACATAAGCAATTTTCTCTATTTTGTATACCATGTCTGTGACGCTTGCAGAACACAAAAATCTATACATAATTACCATGTATAGATTGCTCAGCTACCATACAGAGAGTCATTGCTCAGCTACCATAATACTTGACCCATGATGGCAAAGGTGCCAATAGGATCCAATGCAACTACAAATAAGGTCCAAATCACTGCTTTGCAAATTTACACAATTGTGCAAATGTCCATACTGATAGGAAGAATGAAGTACAAATCCCACAGCTATTTGTGATTGTGAATCAATACCACATTCACCCCAGTGGAATTTTCATACTAAAATCTGTGAAGTATTAACCTTTTTGTTATCTATTGATATTTGCGAATTTAATTGCATCTCTATGAAACATTTTTCCTGAACTATCATTGTCGTGCAGAGTAATAGAAAATCACCCAGAACTCATGAACAATAGTCTGGCAACAGACTGCCAGGAGCATTGTTTCAACTTCATAATTCCAAAGATTATTTTCATACTTCCAAATACTACAATTGAGTGGAGAGAAAATTCATACTATGTAGTAAAGCATGAATTACAAAGGAAAAACAAACAATAAACTTATTCAGTTGATACCTCCAGCATGACCCATGCGACGGCCCGGGGGTGCAGTGAGTCCAGCTATGAATGCAACAACAGGCTTTTGTGTTTTGCTCTCCTGAATTATTTGCATGTCAACTTAAATTAGTTGATAAGAATTGTTACTTTCGAGCACATATCTAATTGAAAGAAAAGACAGAAAGATGAAAGTTCCAGCGACCATGCAACTGGAAATATGCAATATTATAAAATGGAGTATCAGCAGTGACTAACGATAATCTGTCACTTCACAACATTAATAAGGCATAAACATATAATTTTAAACTTCTAAACCTGACCAGATACAGCCTCAAGACATTCCAGGTCACATGAAAAACTAACCGAGTTCACTGCAGCTTCCATAAGACCATGACAATAGTGAGGTGGTCTACTTGAACTCTTACTGAAACTGAATTCTTGCACATAATGTTTTGGTAGTGCCAAAGAGTCATGGTCACACGACCTATCTAGCCAAAATGGGTATCAAAAACAGCTTTGTTTGGGGACTGTGTGGAATATTTAAAGCTTAGGCCTGTGGGTCATATAAGCTTAAGCTAAGGCCCAGTCTCCCAGACAGAGCTTATTTCTGGGCTTCCCTTGAAGAACCTAAGCTCCCTTTCCACTCAGAAGGTGAAGACGGGAGGGTGGCTTATGGGGCTTGTAAGCATGCAAGTGTTTACAAGCTGCTTTTACTCAACCAATATTTATAGCTTATCTAATAAGCTAACTTATATTTAATCAAGAACATGGTCTATCTAACACCTACAACAAAAGGGCCTTTAGGCAATATATCTAGAACATGTCTTGGCTCCATAATGTCTTCGAAACCAAAAAAAAGTATTTTTAGGAAGATAACAGAAATAGTTTTGCGGACTTAACAATAATTCAAACTTATTTTGTGAAATCATGATGAACTACATCACACCCATGGATACTATAACTATTTTAGTATGTAGAAAAAAAAGAGAATCACAACATTAGATAACTCTGCAGCTTCCTGTGTAAAAAAAGAGAATGCATTGGCAATTGACATACAATAAATCTTTTGGGAAAGATACATGATCATATTATTGGATATTGAGGGTCCTAAAGTATAAATACTTTGAAATCAGAGAGAGTGCGGCTTTTTAATTGCCATCACGCTTGAACTGCAATAAGGAACATAAGAAATCATGAACCCTATTAGAGAAATAGAGAAATCCTGATTTTGACTGTGTTATGATCATGAGTGAAATTGAATGATACTTCACTGGTTCATGAGACAGGCGGTGTTGCAACTTGCAACATACAAAGTCAATAAAGAAATAGGAGATAAAATGTAGAAAAAGGTTATACAAACTAATGCAATCCCAACAAACCCTCACCTGGATGAAGGCTGCAGCATCCTCCTCGGCAGTACCTCCAATTTCTCCAATGAGAACAATACCTAAAAGGCACAGAGCAGTACTTATTAATGAGAACAATACTTAAAAGGGACAGTGCAGTATTGACCAATTAGAAAAAATAACAAAAATACATTCAGCAGTACTGAAGAATTTAGCAAATGTATTTGAGTGCTTTGACTAACCAATATGAGGGATTAATGGCACACAGAAGAGTATGAAGTTAAAAAAACAGAGAAATGTGGAAAGCAGTGAGCTCCATTCTTACTAAATGTATTTTCTTCTCTTGCTAGATTCAACCGAGTCAGAGCAAACAATTCGTGAGAAGTCCTCAGGTTGGCATATACAAGGGTAGATAACTTAAGCTATAGTAAAGATCAAGGTTCACTTATTTGTACTACAAATTCATGGCAGCCTAAAAGCGATTAGAATAAAAATTGTAAAACCAATCATGCCGATCTAATTGAGACCAGTGTAGTGCAGAACATACCAAATTAAGGGACATTCGTGCAGAACATACAAATTAAGGGACATTCCGACATCTCAGAAGTAAATAAAACAAAATAAGCTTTTGCTTGAGATTGCAGAGCCTCAGTCACAAACTGTGTACCTTCTGTCTGAGGATCATCAACAAACTTTTCAAGGCAATCAACAAAATTAGTGCCGTTGAAGGGGTCACCACCAATGCCTACACAAGTTGACTGCCCCAAGCCTACAGCTGTTGTTTGAAAAACCTGCCAACGAAGAAAGAAATACACCTTAGGCAAGCGTATTCCCAGATTAAAAGCACCCCTATAATAATGGGCATACCGCTTCGTATGTCAAGGTACCAGAACGAGATACTATCCCAACGCGACCTGGCTTGTGGATGTAACCTGGCATGATTCCAATTTTACATTCACCAGGTTTAATGATACCAGGGCAATTAGGTCCAATCAATCGAGTTTTTGATTGCCTGTTCAGAGCAGCCTTCACTTTCACCTGAGATTTGCAAAGGAAACCTTATGATGATCGCCTCAGTAAGTTCCCTTACAAAGCAAAATATATATATAAATAAACCTGAAAGAAAACATCTAAAAAGTGGGAAAGACAAACATTTAATTATGGTATGCCATGAGTTATCAGCACCATGCACAGCACATAAATAGTCAAAGGAATATCAGCAAGTGAACTGCTAAGTGGGCCATGCTAAAATTCATGGCAGTTCGGAACTATTTATTATTTACCAAAATTACATATGAAGGAAAATTCAACCTCATGCCACTCCATGTATGCCTATCAGCCTAGGGCTATATATCCATCTGAATAAAATGGCATTGATCACACATTGTATTTTCTAATGTTTTTGCTAAAATCTTCTAGCTTATGTCTACATTTATTGATGAAGTGAAAACATACCATGTCATGCTGAGGTATCCCCTCAGTAATGCAGACAACAAGGTCAAGCTCAGCCTCCATTGCCTCCATTATTGCAGCAGCAGCAAATGGTGGTGGAACATATATAACAGATGCATTTGCCTTTGTCTCCGCCTTAGCTTCTGCTACGGAGTTGAACACCGGAAGGCCTAGGTGCTCAGTTCCACCTTTCTTAGGAGTAACTCCACCTACCTGTTACAATGAGAAGTACTTCAATTAAAAAGGGTAAAAAGCAGCATAACACGAACAAGCTAATCAGTCAAAAATACTTTTCTTCTAGAAGTCAAAACTATAATATCTTACTGAAGCACTGCTGAAACAGCCATTAAAAAACATGCCAATTTTTGTATGAAACAGTTTGTGCGGCAGGGACCTCTTTCAAGTGAATTAAGTTGCATTCATATCCCAACTTATTTTACCATGTGAAAATAATCAAGTTTGGGCCAGTTTCACTGTTAACCCTGTGAACTGCTGGTCAAGAACATAGTAGTGAAATTATAACATGCAACCTGCCAAGCACCACACCAGATCCATGGAGGCTGTCAGGATGCTTTAGGTAATTCCACGCTTCTAAGTATTGAGTTTCCTCTTCAAATACACCAGCACTTTTCTTGTGCGGAGAACACTGCCTGATTTACACACCAAACAGACCACAAGCAAAACCTGTCTTGGCGCCTCTATCCAACTTATTGAAGAATCATGACATCTTAATACATAACATTTATTTTAGTTGGATTTTCCAAGAGCAGCTTAAAAAAGTCCCAAAGCGTGAATGACAGAGATGGTTTCTCACACTTTTAGATCAACCAGTGCCTAGATTAACAAAACATCGAGGAATCCATAAAACTGGTTTACTTCAAGGGTTTCTTTTCCGTGTGAGTCATGGTACATACTGACGTGCTGGCTCACTAGATTGCACAGTGAACAACACCACTAGCGGCACAATTAACTAGACAATATAAAACACAGCATCACTACGAAAGCACCATCACCACTCAGATTTATGTCAGCAAATGATAATGAATCCTAGTTTTTAGCCATTTCACCTAAAATTTCAGGCCCTCTACCACATAAGTAGGGAATTGTGATAGCACATTTTGCCTCCAACATCCCCAGTTACGCATATGCGGCTCACACCGTTCGACTCTTCCGTTTCAAATCCAACCATAACCATAGCGCCGGGCTGGAAACGAAACCCTAGAACCCGAGAAAATGGAGACCGAGAACCACACATGCACGAGATCGCACAGCATCGGCTCTCTCTCAAACCCTAGAACCGCGCGCTACAGAGAAAGGAACGCTAGGATCGAAGACGACATCACATCGGAGAGGGAGGCGGCGGGGTTCGGCCGCGGGGGCGTACCATGTTGGTGCCGTACTCGATGGCCTGCTCGGTGTGGAAGGTGCCGTTCTTGCCGGTGATGCCCTGGCAGATCACGCGGGTGCTCTTGTCGACGAACACCGCTGGCGACGGCGCGGCCGCCGCCGCCGCCGCGAAGCCCCGCTCGTGGAGGAGGCGGGAGGCGGCGGACCCCAGCAGCTGCGACGCGCGGCGGGCGGAGGCGGCCATGGTGCGGTGCTGGCGGCGTCGCGTGCTCCTCTTTTTTTTCTCGATTCGATTTCGTTTGGGTTTTGGATGACTGCTTCCTTCGTTTGTTTTTGGTCTACTTTTCTGGGCTCTCGCGATCCATTCTTGCAGGGGAAGTTGGTGCCGTTTGGCTCGTCAGTTTAAACGAGACATGCCGTGTGAGCTCGTGGACCGAGTCTCCGGCCTAGGCACGGCAGTAACATTGTGTTGTGTGGTGCCGGGCCGATCTGAGGTATGATGAGTCCATCGGGTCAGGCTGGTATAGCACGCTTATGTAGCTTGTTCGGCTTGAAAAAATTAAAAAGCTAATTTGTTAAGAAAAATATGTAAAATTCAAAAAATAATAAATTGTAGAAAGTATAAATATATATATATATATTAAATTGTATAGATTATAGAATACACATAATAAATTGTAAAAATATAGAAAAGATACATTAAATTATAGAAAAGATATATTAAATTGTAGAAATCATATCTATGAGCCTAAAGAGCCATTCCGTGCCGGCCCCTGACACTTCTTATGCCGTGCGGGCACGGTGGGTCGAGGCGCCGGCCTAGGCACAGCCCATAGTCTCGTGTCGTGCCATGCTATTAGCAGTGCTAATGGTATCGTGTCTTGGACTGGGCGTTAGGCATGACTTATTTGGCCATGTCTTTGAGTTGTTAAACTTCTAGCTAGGTTCCTGTGTTTATCGTTATTTCTAAAATGTTACGATATTGCATAGGTACCCCTGTGTAGATGATTTGTTTTCCTTTTGGTCCTTAGAGAGCCAAGGAACTATGGAAGTGAAATGGAACGAGTTTTTGGTCCTATTCATATTGATTTTCTAAAAGTTGGTTTTCTATAGTAAATATTTTTTTCTATAGTATTTAACTTTCAAATAGAACGTTTTTTTAATACAAAGTCTACTAGTCGATTGTAGTATATAATATAATGATTTTATTTATATCGATCAAAATTACACGTGAGTTTCTTTCTACAAACTGTTACCATTTATAAGTTAAAGCAAAACGGCATCAACCCATCCGGATTCTAGTAGAATCAGCCATGCAAAGTTTTGAAGTGTGGTGATATTCCGGCTTACGCATGTTATGCAAGAAGCAAGAACCACAGCCCTCAAGCTGCCGCGAACCAATGTATGTATCCGTGCTCGATATAATCAACATTTACGAGCATTATACAAATAAGACTTCGATTCAGCGAAAGGAACATAACTTCTAAGAGAGTATTAACCTTTTTTTACATGGATCGGTTACACCGTAGTACAAGTACACAATCAACAGGCATGCATTATATTGCTCCACAATTACATATCATCATTCACAATAATCTGCTCCCCAAAAAAGTAGGCTGCATCAACCAACAATCTTCTTCCCCATGCTCGCTAGCGCTCCTCGAACTGCTAATTAACTCCAACGTAGACCTCATTTGGGGGTGAAGGCCTAAAGTACAGACACATACACACACAAAAATTCACCACTTAGTAACCAAATCATATCAATGTACATTATTAGTTGAAATGCTTGTGTATGAATTGTGTATATACCTGGAAGATGTTGTTGTGGCCGGGGTCGGCGAGGTGGGCGAAGAGGTTGTCGATGGGACCGGTGCCGGTGTACTCCGCCTGGAACCACGCGCCCATGACGGCGAGCATGGCGAGGCGACCGTTCTTGATCTCCTTGGTGCGCAGCTCTTTGATCTTCTCCGGCGAGCCGCTGCCCCAGCCGAGCGGGTCAAACCACAGCCCACCAGGGTACCTAATTACATGTTTCAACACACAGATACATTAGTTACCCTATTAATTACTTCGAACAAGCTTTCTCGATGGATGCATGGAGATGGAGCCATATTGTATGTATATATGTACCCGACGTCGGTGCCGGTGAGCTTGTTGTTGGGGAAGACGGGGTCGGTGTTGACGCAGCCGGGCTTGATGATGTCGGCCCACCGGCGGCCCTCGGCCCAGCCGATGAGGATGAGCTCGATGATGAAGAGGGTGGTGGTGTCGGTGAAGTACTGCAACTCGCCGGCGGTGTACCACGACGGCGTGCTGAGGACGCCGATCTTCGTCAGGAACTCCGGGATGAAGATGCCCGCCGCGCCCAGCATCGCCCATCGGCAGTGCACCAGCTCCGCCTGCACGTTCCACCGCAAGCTCTCCGGGTCCGATCCTACAAACAACAAAATCAACAAATTAAATTGGGCAGGTTATTTATTACTCGTATACGAACGACGAAAGGAAAATTAATACTGCAGGTACAAGCCATGAGATCGACTGATCGGAGCTTACCAAGACCCAAGGGATCAAAGCCGAAGTCGGCGGGAAGGCTGCATCAAGATCGATCAATGCCATGCACACTGTCAGTGTCACATGAATGATACAAACTTCTAGCTTACGTGTTTTGACACGGCGATGCATGCATCCGACAAGTACTAATACTGACCTGCCGTCGAGCCACGGCGGAGGGACGCTCCCGGGGAACCAGATGGGCCTGTCGGGGGCCGCGGCGCGCACGGCGAACGACGGCCGCGGCGCCGCCTCCCTCAGCTTCGTCCTGCCGGCGCCGAGGAAGGACGTCCGGGCGCCGGCGGCGGCCAGCCCTCTCCTGGGCAGGGCCGCGACGGCGGTGGAGGAGGACACCAGCGCCATTGCTTGTACGTACGTACGCGCGCGCGCGTTGCGGTCGTGGAGTTGCTGTGGTTATGTGGTGAGAGACGGGACGGCGCATGTGGTGCGCGGCAGTTTAAGGGATCCAAGCGCGCGAAGCTGGGCGGGCTTATCCGGTAGGAGATTGCGAGCGCGGCCGCGTCGTGCCACGCGGCGCGGGGAATCCAATCCCTTGGCTCCGCGATCCCTGGGCCCTGCTGAAGTGGAGGCCGCTCGGCTGCGACCCGATAAAAATCAGGGCGAGGCACGCTATTGGACGACGCACGCAGCAGTTTGACGCACGAATTGCAAGACTTGTGCTCAACTGAAAAACGAACTAGTATCAACAGTATGTTGTAATCCATGAAGAAATAATGATTAGTAACAGTAGAAGGTATGCGTGGGTGTTTTTTTTACTCCTATTGGGCCATCTCCTCCCTTTGTAAACTATGAACAAAACATTACCTTAGGGTTGTTCGAAAAAAAAATGGACATTTTGATTGTGTACGCCTCCAAAAAGGGTTGGCATATAGATTTATCTTTAGGAGGGGAGATCTAATAGTAACACGCGCAATTAAGTCTAAGGTAATGTGACACATGCGTCCATGCCACAGGGACATTATTACACTCAAAAATTGGTGGGCAGATTTTAGAGGGATAAAATTGTAAGTAAAAGGTAATTATTGTGGCATATATCACAACAGTGGGCACTTCAGTACTTGGTACCCTTTCTTCATTGAGAATGTGAATTTGTTAGAGCTAAAGGCCACCAAATGCGTGTGAAAAGAGAACTGATGAGTAGAAAATGACTGAATCCCTTTTGTCTCTTACCCCCTCAAAAATTACAAAAGGACAAAGATATATCAGTACATTCCTTTAGATATATCATACTATGTTATTAGACTTGCTCCAATATCTACCAACTAATCCTAACGGCCCGAAGGACTTGGCACCCCACAATAGTAATAGGGCCTGTTTAATGAGGTTTTTAGCTTTTGCTATAGTACTAACTTTTAAACTGAGTATTTCTCAAGATGAGATCTACAAGTTAATTGTAGTGTATGTTTAAAACTCAATATTTGTACCAACCAAAAGCGTAAGCGAGTACCTCTCTCCATAATCTCTGTCATGGACAGCTCAAAATTCAAAAATTTTAGCTAAAAACCATAAACCACAGCCAAACCAATAAATGAACAGGCACATAATTTAATTGTGCATAAAACATTGCAACTCGTTAATGAATTGTGCAGATCAATCTTCCCCATTTTCACATCTACGCATATCACATACCAATTTTATTGTTCCAAATTCCTTTTCAAAGCACTTTGTCCTTTTGACAAAGTGACTTTTCAACTCGTTCATAAATTTATGGTCAATGGATCTATTCAAGTAATCGTATCGAAAGTTGAATAAATACACAAGAATGCAAATAACTCCAAATAAACTCCAAAATCCGTGATTTTACCTTCATTAGAAATATCTTGAAATTAGATGAAGTTAGAAACAAGTTTCACTCGACTTAGATTTAAAACAAGTGAGGACGAACCTTCTAAAGTTGAAATTAGGGGAAAAAATCCCAAAATAAATAGAGGAGAGAATATCTCTCACTGACAGCTGTGGTGAGGGTGAACACGCAGCACGGCATGGCGTGGCGCGCATAGCGGGCACGGGTCAAGGCATACGATCTGTTATGAACCTTAGTTTACAGATGGTAAACACCATCAAGAGAATGGCCGGGTGACATCAGCATAAAGGGGGAGAGAGAGAGAGGGAAGATGGCATGTTATAACATGGCTGAGTGAGAGAGAGAGAGAGAGAAAGGAAGAAGGAAAGGGCCAAGCGCAACTAGGTCGAATAGACCAGAGGGAAAGAAAAAGGGAAATGAGCCGGCCGACTTGGGTTTTGAAAAGTTTAATTAATTTTATTTGTTTTTCTATTTTCAATTTTTAAATTCAAATTTCAATTCAAATCTTGGTTGAACTCTTTTGTTTAAATTCTATTTTTTTAATTTGCATGACAATTAACTTAGATGTGATTTTGTTATTCTTTTATCATCATCTCCATTATTATTATTATGCACTTTCCTTTTATTAATTTGATCTTGCATAACACAAATGCCAAAAAGGCCCAAATAAATTCTAGAAAATACAAATATCAACAAAATGCATTAAAAATTTTTAAATTTTTTCATATTTTCAAACATCCACATTTTGGGATGTTATATATGGGCATGTTCTTTTCAGCTTCTCATAACGGCTTTTGGCATTTGCTACAGTATCTAACTTTCAAACGGAGTATTTTTTTAAGATGGAGTCTACAAGTTAATTATAGTATACGTTAAAAGTCCAACATCTGTACCATCCAAAATCGCAAACGAGTATCTCTCTCTCCGTAATCTCTGTCGCAAACAGCTAAAATTCAAAAATTTCAGCTAAAAGCCATAAGCCGCAGCCAAAAAGAATTGAAAACACCAGGAAATTGTTACGACTCTAAAAGCCTGAACGGCTTATCAGCAGTACTACGGGTAGGTAGCCAGTTCGTCTTCGGCTAGATTGAAGTAGTTGGTCCATGCAATTGAAAAAAAGTAGTAACAGGTTGCACACCCCTTTTTCAACGATTTTATCATGTTGAAGGCTTTGTAGTAGTGTTTGTGCAAGAGAAGTAACAATTTACAAGGTTACGAGTTTCTGAGACTGGGAAAGAACTGAGAATACATATGCTGAAGCTCGAAAAATTTGCAGCAAGCTAAGCATAATGGTACTGTAGTCCCTAGTGTGTTTTCAGAGGGCATGCCTTCAGAAAGTCTCATAAAGTAGCTTAACCTCCTAGTACAAAAGAAGCTTATCTTGGCCTCTCCAGCACTACCTGTTTGTGACAGGAGTTTAAGCTTCCATTAACTTCGGACCTATGCTCAAGCCCTCCCAAACGAGACCTAAGAGGCTAAGACCATGAAAAACTTGCTCTATTGGATAACAGTAACTATTGAAAACCAAATTCCACCAATGAAAACTCCGACATTCTTCAAGATCCTCGTAGCATCACTGCTTTATTGCCTCCCGTTTAAAATATGCACAACAATGCTTACGCTTTAGAGGCACAAAAAGGATATCTACCTACTGGTTATCTTCCCTTCGCTGACATGCTTGTTTCCCTATTGTTACCAACTTATTTTGGGTATGCTCCCATCATGTAGCCCATGTTAGATTGTCAGGTCTGAAAATTTTATGCAAATGAATATAGGAAGTTTCCAAACCAGACTTCACAAAACAGGGCAGAATGCTAATCAGAAAAGTTACCTCTCTATATTAATGGGAAGAAGATATATTCAGCATAGAACAGATTCCAAATGAACCGGTAGTACTGTGAAATAGCATCCTGCCACACAAATAAACAGCAAAAACTATATATCAGAAGCAAGTAACACAAGTGAGCTTGGAACTCAAAAACGTATCTGCTCCCTAAGCTTCTATAAGATATGCAGAATTCCTATTGTGAACATCTTCCGATAAAAAAAGGGTTACCCAAATCCATAATGAAAGTACAATGAATGATCTTTAGATCAGCACATGCCATGACATCCAAAACAAGAATGTGACTAATTCATATATGCTACATGGCAACTTGAGAGCTCTTTAATTCTGTTGGTTAACTCTCCATGTCTAGGACACTACAAGGACATGTTTCATCTCAAGAAAAACGGAAGAAATTGCATGTATGAGACTGCTTATACAACAAATAGAATGGGAACTAGTTATTCTAGTAAAATAACCAAAATACATGCAAGCTCACAGGCAAAATACTTCTCCTAGCAATTTCAATCATTAAAATCTTTGTTGTTTCAACAGTTTTATGTACAAACAGGAGCTGTGAAGGACATAGGTTGAAAGATTCACCTTACTGTACTTTGCTTGCTCCAGAACCCATGTCTGAAATCGTGGAACAGAACAAGCAAGTTAAAAAAAACATACATGTGCTATAAAAGCAAACCAAGAAACTAGCTGTGAATGAAATTGTTGCTTGTTATCCCATCCCATATAAGTTACAGTTTCTATTGAGGTTTGGGTACAACCTTGCTTAAGCCACATTAGTATATTACTAATGTTTTGACCACTGCACAAGCCCATGAACATACATCCGCGCAATTCTATACAGTACATACGAAAATAAAAGCTAAGCACTACAGGGTATCATGGTTAATGCAGTAAGCTAACAATGCGCTAATTACGCAGGATCGCACTGAACAGATGCAGGCTTAGAAACTGCCAGACTTATCATCCAGTAATCTATATGTTTACCTGGAAAATTAAACCAACTGCAAGAGCAGCATGAACAGGCACCATTACAGTGCGCCTGAAAGCCTGCAATTTGGAACAACATCATCAGTGCAATGGGGACCTGGTATCACTACTTAGTGTGGAACTATGCATCAAAATAATGCCTTGTTCTGGAACATCAAGTGATCAGAAAAGACATCCTTGGGATAAAGAATTTATATGCTGTTACAGATTGGAAATATAAATGTTTCCATATGGCGTATGCTCTTAGAATAACCAATGCCGGTTAAAATGCATAGCATGCATATTATGTATGGTGCTAATTGTGTCTCTCTAGCTGGGATGGGGGAAGTGGCTCAAAGGAAGGTCAAAATCAGCATTAAGCTAACCTGAGGCATGAGAAAAGCTACAACAATAGCAGCAATATAATTTGCTAGCAATAAACCAGAGCCAAGGAAGGCAATGTTTCTGACACCAAGCTTGGTCGCCAATGTTGATATTTGGAACCTACAGGTTGAAAACATTACAAGTAGAACATCAATAATTCAATTAATGATATCTTTTAGAAAAATAAATGGTTCAATAGAACTGGCCCAGGCTGCTGGCTGCTAATATTCAATCCAATAATTAACTAACAATATTTCTTAGACAAATAAACAGTTCAATAGAACTGGCTCAGGCTGCTGGCTGCTAACATTCAATCTCAAGGGCGACAAAGTCAAAAACTGGCTAGGTTTGACCTTTGAACAGAATTCGCTCCGTATGCAAAACCTGCCAATTTCAGTCCTTTTTCTTATGATTTGGAGATCTGCCGTGCTTTAGATAAGTTCTCCAAAATATGGGCTGAAATCCCTCAAAACAGCCTCAAAACATTCTGGTCCAGGACACTTGGCAACACTGAGAAATATAACACAAAGGCCAAAAAGTCACAATCTTAATTGTCTTGTTTAAACTTTCCAGTTGCTAGTAGCTTATTGGTCCAGTTGCTAGTATCTTGGTTGACCTATTACTGTCGTTTTTTGGACCCTTAGTCTGAAAATTGTTGTTAGTGACCCCCAAAAACAACAATAAGAATAGCAACACAAAGACATGAACGTGCACCATAAAAACACTCACCTACACAAAGAGATTTATTGAGTTATTTATTTGAAAATTGACATGACTTTCATCGGAAAAACTGGGAAGCCATAACTACAGAACCATGTATAGACTAGAAACTCACTTGCGGTCTCCTTCAACATCCGGAAGATCTTTGGTTATAGCAATGACCAAAGCAAATAATGTCACGAAGCATGTAATAAAAGCAACAGGTGAGCTGCAGATATAAAGATATCATATGGCATTAGAACTTAGACATCATGATCATCTCTGAATGTTCGTCTGCAATGAGATGCAACAGAACTTTTACTTTGATTAGATAGGGGGATATTGAATCTGTAAATACAATGCTAAATTCAGCAACAAGTCCAAATAAACTTCCAGTGAATATTTTACCTCCATTGGAATGTAAGACCTAATGCAGCTCTAGTAGCATAGTACACCCCAAAGTTGAGAAGGAAACCACGAACCTAATCAAAATTTTCAAAGGCATGTTATTAAAAAAAAGTTTGCAAAATATATTAGTTACTTGAATGAAACATGAAGTATAGAAAACATGACCAGTGACCACGCAGCAAAACCCAGAGAAATGAGGTTTTCGGAAGTGTACATTTGTACAGTGGATCATTTGCGAGTTGCTAGGTATCAACTACCCAGATAAGTGAAGTAAAATTTCTTGCAAACAAACGAGTCCACAGCAGAATCATGCTTGCAGTATTCAAATTATTTTTCAAAAGGTTTCACAGGCCAATTTCTCTAAACTGGTATATCTAGAGGGATGGTGGAGGCGATTTGCTAGTCCTGCTCTTGTTTATCCCAAGAAATATATTTTCTAGAAACATGAATTTTACACTAATAATCTTTTCAGCCGCATAAGGAACCCCATGTGCACGAAAATAAAAGGCAAGCACAACCATGTAACACAGGACAACCTGTGTATGATCTTAACACTGTTAATGTTCACTCATGCTAAATTGACAAAGAAGTTTGGGGCCAGTAGAATTTCGTTTTTATAGCTACAGCCTAAAGACTATCTCTTCATCTTCTTATAAATGCTGCATAAAAAGCACCATTCAACTACTAGATATATGGACAATACCTCACAAATTTATCAGTCCATCCACTTTGAATAAAACGAATTAGGTGTTCTTTTGTAAGTAATTACAAACTATTTCAACGATATGCATTACATCAATTGTGTTAAGAATCATTCTAATTTTCTAGAACATAAAAACGAACAAAAAAATAAGTGGTACTACTAAAGTGAATACAAAGAAGGGAGGAGCAAAGTACCGTCGCAATGATAAGAAAAGCAGCAACTGGATATCTCTTCAGTCTGAATGGAGGAACAGAATATATTGTGCCAAGAAATAGACCAAGGCAGTAAAGAGAGGTAATGAAAGGTCCAAAATTTGATACAACAATTGAAAAGCCCGCCGCTGCGAAGAAAACCACCAATAACCATGCTGACTGAACTGAGAGATCACCGGCCGCAATAGGTAAATATGGCTTGTTTACCCTGTTCAGTGGCATAAACTCAGAAATGGCAGAGATAGCAGAAACAGTAGCTGGCACTTGGGAATATTTTTACTTTAAATGGTATTCGTAAAAGCACTTGGATTTCAGTTTATGAAGGTAGTAAATGTAAGTCAAGACATGGAAGCATTATACATACTTGTCGATTCCAATGTCATAGATCTGATTAATCCCAACTATGTAACCATTGCCACAGATCAATGATACAAGCCCATAGAATGCTTTGAATATCAACCACCAATTTATCAGTTGAGGATTCTCTATCAAGGCTCTAGCAACCAAAGCTCTGCATCAACACAACAATTTCAGTACTGGAAAATTACATCTCGGTTCAACCATTATAAATCTAAGACTAGAAACTCACATGGATCCCAAAGCAGTTCCTCGAATTGTATGTGGCCTCAAAAATCTCCAGCAGGAATCCTTGATGTCTGACAGTGTCTTTGACAATGGAGCTGGTCCAGCAGCACTGGCTTGAGTGCATGCCTGTACCAAGACCAGGTCAAATCAATGTGATCATATTATACGACAAGACATATAGTTTACTTAAATAAATACAGTGATGCCATGAATATCAACAACAGTGAGCTCATTCATTCCTAATTCTCATGAATAATATCTTTAAGCAGGAAAATACAGTGCACAGGTAATCATATCCATTATAATTGTGAATTGTGATACTACCCAGTCCCCAATTTGCCCAGAGCCCCAACCGCCCAATGCACAATCCCTATTTCGATGAGGTATTTTCTAAGGTTTTTTGGGTTCTCCCTGTAGTAACACTAAATTTGAGCAGACTGCTTGGGGATTATCAGGGAAATAGGTTAGTAGATGAGGACATTCAAAAATAGCAGCATCGCATGCTCCAAGCCCAAATGCAATAAAATCAACTTGCTGGAATTATATGTAGCTGTCATCTATGCTTGTAACAGACATCGCAGTTTCTAGCCGGATAACCTTGAGGAAATAGCAGCACGATTTGCTTGAGCTTGTGGGTGTGAGACGCTGACACTGAATCAATAGGCCAGTAGGCCACCATAAACTTGGCACGAGGGTTACAAATTCAGTGCAATACTTGGCCTCCCATGTTTAGTTCGTGCCCTAAGGATCTCTTGCTCTATATGCACGATTAGCGCAATCGCAAGAACATAAATTGGTAGCTCCGCAGCCTGCAGCAAGAACCGAACTACCGCAACTCCGCAAGTAACCACAACTCCGCAAGACCTCAAATTTAAGTAGAGATGGGAAATTGGCATGCTTACCCGTACGGTGTCGCGCCGGCGCTTGCGGGCGGAGTTGAAAAGAGCGCTCTGGGCAGGGGGGAAGCGAACGGGTGCGGAGGAGAGGAGAGGGGAAGAGGACGGCGACGGGCTGAGGAGGCGAGGGGGGCGCTTGCTGCGGTTGAACGGGGTGGGGAGGGAGCGAGGGGCGGTGGTGGGGGCGCGGGAGGGAAGAGAAGGGGAGGCGAGGGAAGCCATGGGGAGGGAGGTGGAGGGCGAGGCGGGTTTGGTGGGGTTCAGTCTTACATTTTCAGCCACCCATCCGTCGCCATTGCTGATCAATGGGAGAAGAGAGTGCATATGTCATCCTACGGCTGCGGTGCTTGCGGCGGAGGGGAAGATGTGTTTCGATTTTTTTTTCTTTGTAGCGGCAAATATTTTTGAGAAAAAGGATATGATTTTTCATTAAAAATGATAAGAGAAATTTTAACAGCTTCTCTATTCTGGTCAAGATAGAGTTAAACTCAGCCTATGTTGGATTACTTTAATGTAACTTCAATGTATGGTTTTTTTACTTCAGTGTGACCTTTTATTTTGGAAAATCTTTTTTTCAGATGATCCAAACAAAATTCACAACGGTTTGTATGTAACCACCTCCTTTTTTTTATAAAGGACGCAATACTCCTACTTGATGTTACAAGATGTGCATACCTGGAGGCTGGAGTTTTAAGGTGAGATGTTCCATTTTTTACAACAGTACATGGGTTAACTTTATTGCATAACTACAAACTAGGGGCTATGTGTATACTGTACAACCGTGCACCAACAAATATTGTTTATCGCTCTCATAAAGAAAAGTTGACTCCACTATCATACAATTATAAAAAGGTTTATATTAGATGCCACATCATAGATGGTTCATAAAAACCGTCTGTATTAAATACAATCACAGACAGTTCTTGATAAGAACTATCTGTGATACTATCACAGACGGTTCTTATTTTAAGAACCGTTTGTGATATGTTTCCCGCCCCACACACCTCCAAAATTTCATAATTTTCCGCTTGAGTTTGAGTAGAATTATGTTTTGACACACTTTCAGTAAAACGGACATAACTTTTGCATACATTGTCCATTTTTGACGTTTTTGTACTCGTTGGAAAGCTAACGACGAGCCCGATCCAAAAAAAATGACCCGCTTGCGCTAGTCACCCTCGAAGACCCCCAAAATCGGCTATTTATAGCCTCAAATTCGAATTAGAAGTTTTTGAATTCTGTTTTTGCCAAAAATTTTCAATCTTTTCTTCAAAATTTGGGGTTTGTCTCAACTGCAAAGTTGTAGATCTCGTCAAAATCTTTTAAATGAGTATATATAAGCTGTACAGAACTTTGCTATTTCATACTTTAAGACTAGTTGTTTATATTGTATCGGTATATATATAGCCAATATCACAAACGTGATATTGGATATTACAGACAGCTCTTAATTAAGAACCATCTGTGATATGTCTCCCGTTTCGCGCATCTCTAAAATTTCATAATTTTTCGCCTGAGTTCGAGTATAACTCCTCTATAAATACTCACCTGAACCCATCCACCCCCTCCCTTCAAATGCGTCTGTGGGGTTTAAGTCTCCATTGTTTCCCACTTTCTCCCTCCATTGTTTCTTAAGTATTTGATTCTGTGAGGTTTATGTCTCCATCGTAGCCTCAATTGTTGCTACTTTGTTGGGTTTAGGGTTGCCTGTGAGCTTACAGTGAGGCAGCTGCTAAGGAGGCCTATCCGAGCTTGTGATGGTGGATTGTTCTCTGCTATGTTGCTTTTATTGTTCTTTTCATCGTAGCCTCTATTGTTACTTTCATTATTTTCTACTATGTAATGGTGGACTATAATCTTGTGATGTTATAATAGTGGATTGTAATCTTATGATGTTGTAATGGTTGATCGTAATCTTGTGATGTTGTAATGGTGTATTGCAATGGAAATAAAATATTCTCTGCTATGTTTGCTATCGTATTTGCTTGTTTTCGCTTGTTTTCAAAAAGCATAGTTAACATTTCCTGAGGCTAACTGAAAAATAGAAAAAAAATTTAGGTATAGAATGAAATATCATAGACGGTTTTGTAGTATAAACCGTCTATGATCACACATCAGAGACGGTTCTACGTTTAGAACCGTCTGTAATATGTGAGTATCACAGACGGTTCTAAACTTAGAACCGTCTGTGATATGCGAGTATCACAGACGGTTCTAGTTATAAACCGTCTGTATTGTATTTATCACAGACGGCTCACAAACCGTTTGTGATAACTTTCAATTATCACTGACTCATAAATTCAGACGGTTCAAAAAATCGTCTGTGATGACGTTTTAGAACCGTCTGTGATGATGAGTTATGTAGTAGTGTCACCTAAACACATCATCATTTGTTTGAATTAGGTTTAGTGGTTACTAGATTGTATGTTCATCGTACTGCACGAACCAAGATTGTGCAACAGTGGCACTAGCATAAAAGAAGTATTGCACAAGTAGTAGGTACCTAGGCGGTCCCACTAGTTAACAAAAACATTAATAAGATAATAGACAACTCATTCTCAAATCTTAGCTAGGAATGTAGTAGGATACACTATAGCTACATATAGGGGAAGGTTTTACTAAATTAAATACCCAAACATTTTTTTGACATATGCGCTATTTTTCAAATTTTTCCTTATGTATTCAGGACTATATCTTTACTATTATAAAAGAAAGAGTTGGTGGTTGACCCGTCGTCACTCCTTTTCTGTCAGCCCTTCGATCTGATTGCGAGATAAAATCCAAGACGTCTATCTCGTAGCCCCTCCCTCCCACCCCGCGCGCCGCCTCCTCCCCTCCCTCTCTCTCTCGCAGCCGCACCGCCTCCCCCCCCCCCGCGCCGCTCCTCCTCCCCCCACCCCGATCTGCCTCCCCCTCGCTCTCCCCTCGCCTCCCCCTCACTCTTCCCCCGCCGCCTCCTTCCCCCACCCCGCGTCGCCGCCGTCGCCTCCCCTCCTCCCTCCCAAACGCCGCCCTCGCTCTCCCCCCGCCGCCCCGATCCACCTCCCCCTCGCTCTCCCCCCGCCGCCCCGATCCGCCTCCCCTCGCTCTCCCCGCCTCCCGCGCCACCGCCACACCGCCTCCTCCCCTCCTCCCACCCCGCGCCGCCGTCGCCTCCTCCTCCCCACCCCGCGCCCGCACCGCCTCCTCCCCTCCTCCCCACCCCACGCCGCAGCCACCTCCTCCTCCTCCCCACCCGCTCCGCCGCCACCTCCCCCCCCCCCGCGCGCGCCGCCTCCCCCTCCCCTCCCACCCCGCGCCGCCGCCTCTCCTCCTCCCATCCCGCACGCCGCATCCTCGTCCCCCACCCTCCGCTCCGCGCGCGCCATTGCGCCCGCCCCTCCTCGCGCGATTCCTCGCCAACCATCCTCCGCGATGCTGCTACCATCAACTCCCTCGCCAACCGCCGACCTTGACTGCATAGCACGTCCTTTGCAAACCGCCCAACTTGAATGCACGGCGGTTGCAAGGAATGAACGTGTGCGCTCCACAATTGCCTACTTCAACATTACAGTAGGTAGAGTAGGGACAAGATCATCAGCCAGATTCATGAGATGAACGCAAAGATAAGGTATGGAATCTGTGTTTGCCTACGACGGATTTATGTTGTTTCCCTCACATGCAGCACTCTGTGGCTGTTGCTGTATCAGTTGTTTGCTTTACATCTTTGACACATTGGACATGATCCAACAATCTTGTACATTGACTAAAATTCTTCTCTTTGTGGCTTGATAGGAAGCCAGAGAGATTGTACTCAGCCAGATCCCGCACTTCTGCAAGCCAAATATTGTTGTAAAATGCAAGGAGGTAAGGAAACTTGGTCAATGTTTGCTGAATTAGCCTGCGAGACAATCTTGTTTTGCCACTTGTTTTTGGGTGAAATGAACTGACTTTCATAGCAAGGAGGAAAAAAAATTTCAGTACACAAACTTATGGGCAACAGCAAATGGTATAACTAGCTAATGTTATCAGATGATTCATGGTAGTGACTAGCGAAGCAGAATACTTGCCACTCCTATTTGCTTATGTTCCCCTTTGTGTAAATCAATCGACATCAATGCATAATCGGTTGATTTACCGTCCATGCCATCTGATACTCTTGATAGATGATTAAAATGATATTTTTCTGGTTGTAAAACGTGAATGACTATTAAGACTAGATCTCAGAACATTATCCATCTGTTTTTTATTAGTTTGAGTTCACCAACCCTGGAACAAAGTGCTATTATGGATGGTCTAATGGCTGTATAGTCTGTATCTCAATTCCTAAGATACATGAACTAAGTAGCAGTGGAGATATTTTAATATGAAACTTGTACTTGCAAGCACTTCACCATCTGTTGTCATACCAAGTACTTTCAGATATCTGTTTTATATTTTTGAGGTTATTAAGATTTTTGATGGGATTGGGGGTTATTAAGATTCTTCACTGTACTTTGTATACTGCTATTATATTAATACATTCCAGAAGGACTTCCCCTATTAGTTCTTGCTGTGCATGTTTGTCAGTTCTTGTAGACTCCAATGTTTCATGTTTTGGATATTAAACTTGGGTTCTATTTTGCTGTTCTATCCAGAGAGCTGTCCTTGAGCCAGAAATGCAAGGACCAACTCCATTAACAATAACCAAACATTCCTAAATTCTCGTGTATAGATATGGAATCTGAGTAATGCTGTAATGTTTAGGGAAACATTATACAACAATTTAACCTTTTTCTTGTGCATGTTATTATTGCATGTATAGCGCTTCACAACTTCATCCGAGATAGTCAAGTAAAGAATTGTGCATGTCGCCCTGGTAAGGTATGGAGTTCAATTCTTACTTCTACTGCGAATGTGTCCAGTTCTGATTATATTTGTGGAATGCAGTTGGAAAGGAGATTGTAGATCAATGTCTGGACCATGTGCGCAAGTTGGCAGACAACTGCACTGGATTGCAGGGATTCTTGGTGTTCAATGCTATTGGTGGTGGGACTGGATCAGGACTTGGTTCTATGTTGTTGGAGTGTCTCTCTGTTGATTACGGGAAGAAGTGTAAGCTTGGTTTCACCATTTATCCTTCCCCACAGGTATAACATACTCACGAACCTTTGTCTTACTAACATGGTATCTTTGATTTCAGAAAAAAAAATCTCTGTATAATTTAATCTGATCTAGGTTTGTGTTCTTTATGAGAGGACATTGGCTTGACTATCTGAAATAAATTGAAAATGCATGAAGCTAGGTCTTCAATCCTTTTTTGGATAATTTTTATAGAATATGTAAATAACTGAAATGCTAAGGTTGGTGTAGAATTAATTTATTCAGAGCTTTGATTAGATATGGACCATTAATTAGGCACTATTGTTCTTGCTCTTGAGCTTTGATTAGAGATGGATCATGCAATTGGGCACTATTATTCTTGCTCTTGACCATTTATTTACGAGTATGAACATGTATGTTTTGTTTGATACATGATGACGTAAGAAAAAGTTGATATTTATTATTCAGTTTGAGATCGTATTTGATAGTATGCATCACTTTTATATGGTTTCCCGTTGCAACGTACGGGCACTTTACTAATATATTACTAGAAATGCAAGAAAACGCTACAACATTTTTTAAATACAACGGTAAAAGAACACAACGTTCGATTAAACTACATAACCAGTTCATAACCATATGGTTTTGATGCCTAAGCCTTGGAGCCACTCCAACAACCTTATCCTCTTATTGACTCCACATCTCATTCATCTTCCTTTCCAAACACACACTCGCTCTCTCTTATCGATCCCCATCCAAGCTTGTTGATTTGCCGCCGATGGTGATGCGTATCTTCGCATGAGTCCACATCAGGTCGGTTGAGGGCGGAGGGTAGGGCCACACGCTGTTGCGGGAAGGTGAGGAGACACGGTGTGGAGCGGTTGCCATGACGAGTCGGCAGATGGGCGTAGGGGCACTGGTTCACCACCTTGAACACGGCTGCCTCGCCGACCGCCGCTAGGAGGACGGGGTAGAGAAGGACAACGACGACGGAGCTGGTCATGGAGGACACCGCCATTGGATCGGAACGAACTGCACGCAAATCAACGTGGTGTTGCTTAGTGATCGAGGATGCAGAAGTGGTGAGTCTGAGAGACCGTTCGCATGGGGTTTTATACGGCGGAAGCACGGATGAACCGTATACGTAACTGAATTGATTGGGATGTGTGGAGAAATCCATGGCGGATCGCCGATGTCACTGGTAGTTCAATGTTCATATGCACATGCATGGCTGGAAAACTTTGGCGCGTTTCAGGAATTTCCCAACAAGATTGACCGGCTATGGTATGGACGCTCACAAGCTGCTAATTTGGCTCCATGCATGAGCTAGCTAGCATCGAGAGTTCGTACGTAGACACGTTAATGAGGTGCATACTAGCAGTAACCGAATTGGACTTCCAACAGCATACACGTACTCATAGTCGTAGCCCCTATGGGTGTTCAGTTGATTTTTTTTTCTTTTTTGAACAAACTTCTGTTGATGAGTCGATGGAAGCGATTTGATTCTGTTCTGTTCTCTCTATCCAATCTTTTTATATCTTCAGTGAAAATTATATGGTGGCCGCTGCGTAAGCCATGCAGGGCGATACCAGTTCGACCCAATTCAAGAAATGACGAAATGTGCCAAGCGAATGGACCATTGATATGTTCATACATGGAGATAAATAAACACCACGGCCGGTATTATGCAAACCGTGGAGAAAAGTCTAATTTGGTGGTGCAAGCACCGTTGTGATAAGCGGTTCATGACGCATCTTGCTCCGGAAGAACATCAAACAGCAGACAGCTAGCGCTACAACAACAGCTATCTATCTATCTGTTCAAACTTCAGACATCTGGTGCTCCACAACCCTATACACTGTTTTTTCTTTATTTTGTTTTTCAAGGAAGGTCAAGGAAATACACTATTCATGCCTATGTTATCATCTACATAACACTTGATGAGAGAAGTATATCACTTGCATGTAGCCACAGAACACGGGAGACTACTAATTTGTCAAATCTGTACTTCCTTCCAGGCACCACATCATCGGTTTGAAAAGAAATTCCACACCTGCAGGCTGCAGCTCCCAAAAACAGTACGGTCCCAAATAATTTCGGACGGGCATAGCCAGTTTGCCACCTATGTAGAGTGGTATAATTGTGTGGCATAGCTCGAAGGATCTCAAGGAATGTTCACTGTTGAGCCAGCTAGTTTTACCAATATCGTCTAGCAGAGGGAGAACACTTGGATATCTCAGTTGGGAGGGAAGGGGAGGATTCCTCGGTCTGGTTTCGTTTAGTAAAATTAAAAGTGAGGATAAGGTGGGAAACGTGGGGATCAATCATTTTATGTAATAGGGAGTGATGAAGAAGGGAGCTTGACAACCGGGCCAGTATATCGGTGCTCGTTTTTCCAGTGGAGCGAATGAGAAGAAGAGAGATGGTGAACAGATAAACTCCTATTTTATATTACTTAAGGTAGAGATATCCCATCCTCCTGATCGTGGAGAATGATTCCACTTCAAATTTGTTTAGAAGGCCTTTTATTCAATTCCTCATCACTGCACCATTGAGAGGAATGGGACATATCACGATTCAAGCTAATCTCTCTGTACATGAAAAATTCGTTGGTCCATGGGTGCACTAAAAGAACATCGATCGGAACATGTCTATTTCTTCCATGTTGCAATACCAAAAACACTCTGCTCATCTGAAAATATCTCGATTCAAGCGACAACACAAGAAATTTTGGAGAAAACATGGCTTCCTGGGCACCGAGGGATCTGATCTCCTCAGGACCTCATCTATGTTGAACTCAAGAATCTCTTGTACATGTATTTTTTTCCCCCATAAATGCAAAACAAAAATCGTGCTCTCTTCTGTTTGATCATCTCCTCATCTATGTTGAACTCAAGAATCTCTTGCACATGGACTTCTTCCATAAATGCAAAACAAAAATCAAGAATCTCTTCCAAGACTTAGCAGGGACTGGGCCTGTTCGGCCGTATATCAGGAAGGGCTAGATAGGCTTGGGCCAAGAATACGTTGCTCTTTGGAGTATGGAGTAATTCTCGGCTTTTTCTCTCCTCTGCCATCCTCTCTAAAAAAAAGGAGTATTGTTTGACTGTTTGCCATCTGGCCGATTAAAATTTTGAAACAAAGAAGGTAAACCTATTTAAAAAATTGGAAAATAAAATATGCTCAGTAGCTACGTGAACAGTTGCATCCCATGGTGAGGGCCGGCGAGAAGTGCTTAGCTAGCCTCGTCTACCACCAAATGGATCACAAAGCACTCTGCTCCTGTACTTCACCTGCAATCACATTAAGAAAAGAAGACGCGTGTGTTACAATGTTCACATCTGATTTGAGTCCGTAGTATATAATCGGCAGGCCCTCCACTGTTTGCTTCTGCTTAAATTACTCCCGCCGTTGCAGCTGCGCACTGCATCCACTGGAGCAATGATACGACGAACACGTCAAAACAACAAGAAAACACGCTCACAATCTCTGCTTCAACCAATATAAACGGAACGTAAAGCTTGCATAAACATAAAGTAACAAAATCTCTAGGATTGATTATGCCACAAAACTCCAAAACGGCGTACATAAACTCCAAGGGCAGCATCGTATGAAACGCAACGGAAGCCGGAGATAAGAGACAGATTCTACGAAGACAAGAGTACGAGAAAAAGACGAACGGTAGTGGCAAGGCGTCCTGAATAAACTCTACTCTGTTTATATTGACCTTAAAAGCTATTTATTTTATAGTAAATAGTTTTTTTATAGTACTTAACTTTTAAACAGAGTATTTGTATACTAGTTGATTATAGTATATACTGTAATAATTTCATTTATATGAGTTAAAATTGCATACGAGTTTCTTTCTATACGACTTTCTACAAGTTGTTTATAAGCTAAAATTAAAAATTATTAGCAAAAACTAATATAAACGGGAGCCACTTGGGAGTCTTGTAGTAAGCAGTAGCCCATCCAATACTACTGCTTAATACAATGGCACCAAAGGGTTACAACACAGAGAACAATGCTATACATGGCCAAATATATATACACCAAAGAACCTTCGCATCCAATGGCACATAGATACATCCATCTAGTATCTACCAATCAAATGCTGCAGCGCAGAGCAGCTCAAACCAAGGCTCTAATGGCTGCCAAGAAGGGTTTTATTGCCTTGCTGCTCCTGTCCTTGCTGAGCTCGCCGCTGCTCTCGCGAGCCGAGGCGGCGTCGTCGTTCCCCATCAATGTCTGGCCCAAGCCGACGTCCATGTCGTGGGCGGAGCCTCACACGGCCATTCCGGTCTCGCCGTCGTTCCACATCGTCGGGCCGTCCGGAAACCCGTACCTCCTCTCGGCTGCACAGCGCTACGCCGCGCTGCTCTTCGCCGAGCGGTACCGGCCCATCGTCCGGCCGGCGGTCAACGTCACCGCCGCGGGGGGAGCCGCGCTCCAGAACCTGACCCTGCACGTGTCCGACCTCTCCGCCCCGCTCCAGCACGGCGCGGACGAGTCCTACACGCTGGAGATCCTCCCCGCGGGCGCGGCCGCCGTCTCGGCCGCCACGGCGTGGGGCGCCATGCGCGGGCTCGAGACGTTCTCGCAGCTGGCGTGGAGGGGCGGCGCCGTGGGGCGGGAGCCGCAGCTGCTGGTGGCCGCCGGCGTGCGCGTGGAGGACCGGCCGCTGTACCCGCACCGTGGGCTGATGTTCGACACCGGGAGGACCTACTTCCCCGTCGCCGACATCCTGCGCACGATCGACGCCATGGCGGCCAACAAGATGAACGTGTTCCACTGGCACATCACGGACTCGCAGTCGTTCCCCATCGAGCTGCCGTCCGAGCCGGCGCTCGCGGAGAAGGGCGCGTACGGCGAGGACATGAGGTACACCATCGAGGACGTCAAGCTCATCGTCCAGTTCGCCATGAGCCGAGGCGTCCGCGTCGTGCCGGAGATAGACTCGCCAGGTAAGCTCAGCACTACAGCAATGCTGCTCCCACGGTTTCCAAAATGTCTAACACGCAGCCCGGTGCTAACACGGCCCAGTTTCTCGTACCTGATTACGACAAGCTACGTCACACAGCCCAAATTCATTAGTTTCTCGTAATTTCAGGCCACACGGCGTCGTGGGCCGGGGCGTACCCGGAGACGGTGTCCTGCACGGGCAAGTTCTGGCTCCCCGACCCGTCCAACTGGCCCAGCCGGCTCGCGGCCGAGCCGGGCGCCGGCCAGCTCAACCCGCTGGAGCCCAAGACGTACCAGGTGGTGGCCAACGTCGTCAACGACCTCACCTCCCTCTTCCCGGACGGCTTCTACCACGCCGGCGCCGACGAGGTGACCCCTGGTTGCTGGCAGACGGACCCCTCGATCCAGGCCGACCTCGCCAACGGCGGCACCCTGAGCCAGCTCCTGGAGCGGTACGTCAGCTCGGTCCACCCACTCATCGTGTCCAAGAACCGCACCGCCGTGTACTGGGAGGACGTGCTGCTGGACCAGGCAGTGAACGTGAGCGCGTCGGTGATCCCGCCGGCCACGACCATCCTGCAGACGTGGAACAACGGGCCCAACAACACCAAGCTGATCGTGCAGGCCGGGTACCGCGCGATCGTCTCGTCGGCGTCCTTCTACTACCTCGACTGCGGCCATGGCGACTTCGTCGGGAACAACAGCGTCTACGACGACCCCAACAGCGACTACGACACCAAAGGCGGGTCGTGGTGCGGGCCCTTCAAGACGTGGCAGCGGGTCTACGGCTACGACATCGCTTACGGGCTCACCGCCGACGAGGCCAGGCTGGTCATCGGCGGCGAGGTGGCGCTGTGGACGGAGCAGGCCGACGCGACGGTCCTTGACGGCAGGGTCTGGCCGCGGGCGTCCGCCATGGCGGAGGCGCTGTGGTCGGGCAACCGCGACGCGGCCGGCAGGAAGCGGTACGCTGAGGCGACCGACCGGCTCAACGACTGGCGGCACCGCATGGTGGGGAGGGGGGTCCGGGCGGAGCCCATCCAGCCGCTCTGGTGCCGGACGCGCCCGGGAATGTGCAACGCCTCTCGGTAAGGACCGGGCACCAAGGCGCACGTACGCGCGCGCGCCTCCCAACTCCTAAGCAACTCGTGTCATTCCTACGTGTTAATTAAACAAACTAAAGTGTGAGAGTTATATGGATGTGTTATTTTCTTTTGGCTGTGTCATTGTGCGAGAGAATACGTGCTACATCTAGTATCATTTTATTTGTTCTTTTTGTTTTTTTTTTAAAAAAAGTGAAGTGGACGGCGTGTTATTATATAATGTGTTGTACCTTGAAAGCCGGCTTTATGATGGGACCATTGCCAATGCATTGCTTGTACTAGTGCTTGATTTGATTAAAATAATCAAGTCTTGATGCAACGTTGAATCGTTTGTGCTTCAAGGACATGTTCATTTGTGTCAATGATCGCTTTTTCCCTGTGGAAAAATGTGCATTATCAATTGATTGATTAATTTGATTTTGCTTCAAGAATGGAGCTTTCTTGGTGTAACTTTCACATTCGAGGACAAGACAGCCAGTAAGCGGACAAGTGGGATACAAGGAAAAACTATCTCGCAGCAGAACTAAGCTCGTTTTAGCGATAACTTTTGACTGAAATTTTATTGTAATTGAGTTTTTTTACTGTAGTTAATTTGACTTTTGGGCATAATTAATGTTAAAAAATGTAAAAAATAGAAAAACATGTTAACCATTAGGGACAATATAAAGGAACACGAAAAAAAGAAAATACAAAAAACCTAAAATATCTAAAAAATTCAGAAAAAGACGAAATACTGAATAGTAAAAAAAACAGAAGCTAGAAGTAGAAACCGAAAAAAAGCCGAAACGAGCGGGGCCGTACGAACTCACCGCCGCATTGCCCATCAGATTATCTTGACAGTGATTGAAGATTATATATCTTACAGCTTTGATCCAAATGGCTTTATCTATGTATGGCTTATGATTTTTTTTATCTTTTATTTTTTTGCATTGTTCGTGTTGATATAATATTTTTTAAAGTTTTTATATTTAATTACGCAGAATAAGTCAACAGCAATTACAGTGCAAAGTAAGCTATAAGCTTTGACTTACAAACCACTTGAAGCAGTATATTGCGGTATGTGCTTAGCTACAGGAACATCTTCCAGGTAATCTAAGGCCTTGATCGTTTCGGTTTTTTTGGACATCAGCTTTTTTTTCACTATTCACTACATCTATTCACTACACTATCCACTAACTCAGCTACAGTAAAATTACAGCTAGTTACAGTAAAATTTCAACAAAAAAATCAGAAGTCATCGCTAAAACGATCACCACCTAATTAAACTGCCAATCCTAGCTCGATCAAACTATCGCCATTTTTTTTCGACACTAGGATTTTCAGCATCTGCTGTTTTTTAGAGCACATTTTTTGGAGTTCGAATGTTTGTTCGCTAACTTTCAGAGTTACATCTCGGGGGAATACTGAAATACCTTTCACGTGCGTCTTGTCTGCCGTAAAGATTTTTTTTCAAAATAATATATGCATGAAAATTTAGACAACAAAATATGAAATATATACCTCTTTTTTCCTTCGATAAAGCCCTTTCATGCTCCCATTTCTAAACACTAATTTTATCGCCCGGTGTGGTGTGGATTTGGAGCGACGATAGCGTCTACTAGTGTGTGGAAGATCTGTAGTGGTGGAGGTACTAAGGGGGTGTTCGGAATAGCGATGGTTTCTAGCTGAAATTTCACTGTAGCTGGCTAATTTTTTACTGTAGTTGAGTTGATTTATTGGACATAATTAAATTTAAAAATGTAAAAATAAAAACGGCATGCTAATCTAGAGCAGACAATACAAAGGAATACGAGAAAAAAAATAAAACACAAAAATACCAAAAAAAGAGAATAAAGACAAAACATAAACAGTGACATGGAAGCCACTGCCAATTGCTGACGCTCAACGCGTAGCTACAATAAGCGCGGCCTAAGTAGAGGAGTATTTGGAGAGGGCGGTTGACGACACCAAGCGGCTATGGGGGCTTCTGGCTGACGGCGCCGAGACATGTTGCTATGCTCCTTTCTCCTCCATACATCTTTGTCACCGTGATTTTTTGGCCGCGCTCAGAATGGCTTTTGCCGTGAGCGTTCGGCGACGAGAGATTTTTTCATTGTAGCGCGCACTGTGCGCGCTACAGTGAAATTTTTTTCCCCGGTTTTTTTTTTCGTTTTTTTAAATTTTACTTATACTTTTTTTTCCGTTTTTTGTTTTTGGTTTTTTATATTTTTTACATTTAATTATACTCAATAAACCAACTCAGCTACAGTGTTTTTTCCGCCAAAAACCATCGCTATTCCGATCACCCTCTTAGTCGTGTGGAGTTGACGCAAGTTTTTTATTCGACCCAAGGAAATTTTCCTTGAGGTTGGGTTCTTCCGTGCTTTGAATCGACCTCCTTGAGTTCAGTTTAGAGGCACATCGCGGATATATGCCCTAAGCAACACAACCATGCACAATATGTATATACATCATTTCATGTGGAACAACACGTTGATATGTTTTTTATACCGGAAGAATATCCCAAAAAACGAGAAATTCCAGCACCTAGGACCCTGTTCTGTTCCCTACCAGCCACCATGCAATTAATCATGACGAGGGTGAGATCGGTACTCACTACCTGGCCGCCTGCCTGTACCATCAATGCCCAATCATACCCTTCATGCTCGTCACCTCCACCATCCTGTCCACCCATTCCCAACCATTCCATCTATTCCCCACAGCTGACACACATCATCCGGAGAGCAACACCAAGCTAGCTGTAACTAAAACCCGAAACCCCTAAGCAAAAAGGCAAGGCGAGCGAAGCCTGTTCATGTGGTTTATGTATTGAGCTTTTACCTGAAGAAATTAAAAACCAACGTAAACACTCAATTTCTAAAACGGTTTTATCACTTCTTTCATTTCCATCTCGTTCTGATAATAAAATAGGGATCACGGTCGTATCATATATCACACTCTTCTTAGGATATGTTTGATATAGCTGTGGCTTATGGTTTTTGGCAGATATTTTTGAATTTTAGCTATTTACGATAGAGATTATAAAGAGAGATATCCACTTGCGATTTTGGATGGTACAGATGTTGAGGTTTTAATATGTACTACAATTAATTTGTAGATTCCATCTCCAAAAAATACGCTGTTTGAAAGTAAGATACTGTAGCAAAAACTAAAAACCGGTTTGAGAAACCGAAAATAACAGGCCCTTACTCTCATCTCACGCATGCATCACGTACCCCACTATTCTTACTACCGTCTCGTGCACACATCACGACCTCACTCTTATCTCGTGCACACATCACGTATCACACTCTTCTCACTCCTGTCTCGCGAACGCATCTATCCTTTACTTTCTCCACCGTTCGTGCTCCCCATATAAAAGCCACATTTTTTAGCCACCATTATTTATTTTCAATCAAACTCTATGAGTCGTATTAAATATGGAGTTAACACAGAAATCACTGAGAAAAATAAAGCCCATTCATATTGGCTTCTAAAATCTGTTTTTCTATAGTAAAAAGACTATCTACAGTACCTAGTTTTTAAAACGGAATATTTTTTAAAATAGATTCTACTAGTCGATTATAATACACACTGTAGTGATTTTATTTATATCAGTAAAAATCATACATAGATATTTCTTTCTATAAATTTCTCTATAAGCTCTATTTATAAATCAAATCTAAAACTAAAAACCAAGACCCAAAATACGCGGGAATAATCAAAAGCGGAGACAGGGACCGGGAATCCCACGACACGAAACCATGCGAACCCAAACCTCCCGGACCCAACCCGACCAAAACCAAAACCAAACCAACCCACCCGTCTCCTCCCTTCTCTCGTCCTCGCGGCGTGCCCCACCTCCCCTTCCCGAACCGAGCAGCATCTCCCAAACCCTACCCATATATATTATTAAAAGAGTAAACCCGCCCCGAATCTCTCTCCCTCCACCATCTCTCTCCCCATTCCCGCCGCCGCCTGCCCCCAAAACCCTAGCCGCCCCGCCACCCGTGCCGCCGCCTAGGCTTGCACCGATCTGATGGCGTCCACCGATGACCAGGCCGCGGCCGCCGCGCTGCTGGGCGGCGACCTGGCGGCGTTCGACGCGCTGCTCTCCACGCTTATGTCGTCCTCCAACGCCGACCGCGCCGCCGCCGAGGCCGCCTTCCACCGCCTCCGCTCCTCCCACCCGGAGCCCCTCGCGCTGCGCCTCGCGTCGTCGCTCTCCGCGCCGGCCACCCCGACCGAGCTCCGCGCCATGGCCGCCGTCCTCCTCCGCAAGCTCCTGTCCCCAACCCCATCCTCCGACTCGTCCAGCGCCGCGGCGGTCCCGCTCTGGCCGCACCTCTCCCCCGCCGGCCAGGCCGCGCTCAAGTCCCACCTCCTCTCCGCGCTCCAGTCCGATCCCCCCAAGCCCATCGCGAAGAAGGTCTGCGACGCCATATCCGAGCTCGCCGCGCTGCTCCTCCCGGAGAACGCGTGGACCGAGCTGCTCCCGTTCCTCTTCCGCGCGGCCTCGGGCCCCGAGGCGCCCAACCTGCAGGAGTCGGCGCTGCTCATCTTCGCGCGCCTTGCAGATTACATCGCGGAATCGCTTATCGACCATTTGATGACCATCCACAACCTGCTCGCCTCCGCCCTGGCGCACCTGACGTCTCCCGATGTGCGCATCGCCGCGTTGGGTGCCGCTGTTAACCTCGTTCAGTGCCTGCCTACCAACTCTGACCGAGACAAGATGCAGGATTTGCTGCCTGCGATGATGAGGGCGCTTACGGATTGCCTAAACTCTGGTCAGGAGGCCTCTGCACAGGAGGCACTGGAGCTGCTGGTGGAGCTGGCTGGTGCAGAGCCAAGGTTCCTGCGGCGGCAGGTTGCGGATGTGGTAGGAGCAATGCTGCAAATAGCTGAGGCAGCACAGCTGGAGGATGGGACGAGGCACCTGGCCGTGGAGTTTGTTATTACTCTTGCTGAGGCGAGGGAACGGGCGCCAGGAATGATGCGGCGGCTACCACAGTTTGTTGGCAGGCTGTTTGCAGTGCTCATGCAGATGTTGCTTGATGTAGAGGATGACCCTGCTTGGCACTCTGCGGAAACTGAGGATGAAGATGCAGGTGAAGGGAACAACTATGGAGTGGCGCAAGAGTGCCTTGACCGCCTTGCCATTGCAATTGGTGGAAATGCAATTGTGCCGATTGCTTCTGAGCTGCTTCCACAATACCTTTCTGCTCCTGAGTGGCAGAAGCACCATGCTGCACTCATCACACTTGCACAAATTGCAGAAGGATGCGCAAAGGTTAGCTCGATAACTTGATAATTATACTGGCATTCTGACTATATATGCAATAAGTTTACTACAAAAGCTTGTTGAAAAGCTGGAGGTGTATTTAGTGTTGCCATGTTGAATAAATAAAAGAAAAATATCTATGAACTAACATGTTAAATTAGGCAATTGTAAATGGGACAACAGCATAATGAATGACATACTTTTCCGTTGATTCCTCATCTACAAGGAATTACAAATACTCAATTGCCATGTGCACAAGAGCTTTTGGCTACCATTAAACCAGAAAAATGCTATCTGCTCCTTCATTTCATACAGAGGAAGTAACCAAAATAGCTCATATTCTAACTAGTTGCCGGTTATTGCTGGCAGGTTATGCTTAAAAATTTGGAGCAGGTGGTTTCGATGATATTGAATGGATTCCTACATCCCCATCCTCGCGTTCGGTGGGCTGCAATTAATGCCATTGGTCAGCTGTCTACGGATTTGGGTCCAGACTTGCAAGTTCATTACCACCAGAAGGTGCTGCCTGCACTGGCGAATGCCATGGATGATTTTCAGAATCCACGGGTGCAGGTAAGTGCTGAAATATCAGCATTAAACTTGATCTCATACCCTTTTTACTTACAATTCCTTATTTTATTTATAATAAATATTTATGGCTTTTACTGCTTAATTGAAATTACGTCAGCAAGAGTACTAGGCGATTGTGTGCTGCTAAACATGGATTTAGAGATTTTAGTGTTTTAAAGTAAATACTGGACCAAAATATTATAAGTAGATATGGCACACCCAAGTGTAACAGACATTCTACTCCATGTCAGCTTCTGGCTTTTAACAAGGTTCTTCAATAGATAAAAGTAATTTAATTCCCTTTATGTGCTAGTTGGACTAAATTCACTATTTCTTTACCAGTATGGAAGTGGTGAAAAACAGTAACTTTGTATTCTTCAGATATTGCTGCTAGCCTGCTGTCCTTGATTATGTTTATATTCAGTTCTTGAATATCTATTTGTTTTGAATAATTTTCGATGTATAACCTGATTGGATTTTGACTGCACAGATATCATTTCATTTTTACTGTGCAAGACATACCTGTTCGTAATGCTGAATCAATATGATAGAAACTACTATGCTAAGTTTAGAATTGCATGGTATATATATTAAGCTCGTGCAGTGTTTGAAAACTGGGCTGTTGAATCAGACACTGTTTTGGTGTTTTGAATGCATTGTGATATTACGTTCCTGCAATTTTTGACACCTGTGTCATGAACCAGAAGTTTTGTACACCTATTTAATATTATGCATCTTATGAATTACTAATCTTATATTTACTTCTTGTGTCACTATCCTTCTTGATAGGCACATGCCGCATCAGCTATCTTGAATTTCAGTGAGAATTGCACACCTGAAATTTTGACACCATACCTGGATGGAATTGTTAGCAAATTACTTGTTCTTCTTCAGGTATGTATTCACCTCCATTGAATATATTTCAGTTGCTTTAAGCTTATTTATTTGTATCGGTAGAACATATGTTAACTTCTCATGTTTATGTTTCAGAACGGTAAGCAAATGGTGCAAGAGGGAGCATTGACAGCTTTAGCATCAGTAGCCGATTCATCACAGGTAACTGTTCATGTCGAAGTTAATAGCTAAATTCATTATTGTAACATTGTTTTTATGATTTCTAGTTAGTTGATCATAATGATTTCATTATGGTAAACTTTGATTTACTTTTCTTGCAGGAGCACTTCAAGAAATACTATGATGCTGTTATGCCGTACCTGAAAGCTATTTTAATGAATGCAACCGACAAGTCTAATAGGATGCTCCGTGCCAAGTCCATGGAGTGTATAAGTCTGGTTGGAATGGCCGTGGGCAAGGAGAAGTTTAGAGATGATGCAAAGCAGGTTAGCATTGCTGCATTTCCTTCCGTTTATAGTTGCGAATAATTCACGTCTATTCTGTACGTTGTTTAGGTGCAATACTTGGCAAGTTTTTTTAGTGCACATATCTGCCATGCTTGAATTTTCATCAGACATCACTGTTTGTGTTTTGAATGAATTATACTGTTCACCTGTTTTCTCTTTGATGTATAAAAAAGGATAAAGTACTTTTATTTTGGTAGAACAGTAGGTATTGGTGTTATCAGTTTCGCATCTGCTCACTTTTTGCATGTGCATTCCTTGCATTGCCTTCTCTGTAGTGATCTTGTGTATATTCGATGCAGCTATAACTGCGACTTTCACTTTGCATCCTAGTAGACCGCAATTTTTTATTAAGAAATAATTTTTTAATCTACCTGTTTATTGCTAGGTCATGGAAGTACTTATGGCTTTGCAAGGAACTCCAATGGAAACTGATGACCCAATAACCAGCTACATGTTGCAGGTATGCTTCAAAGTCATATAAATTAAGCGTAATAAAATATTGACATTTCAAATTTTTATGACAATCGTCCTGCATGTGATAGGCTTGGGCCAGGCTATGCAAATGTCTTGGACAGGATTTCCTTCCTTACATGAGTGTTGTTATGCCACCGCTGCTTCAGTCTGCTCAGCTGAAGCCTGATGTCACAATTACTTCAGCTGAATCAGATGATGAAATAGAATCAGATGATGATAGGTAACTAAGTTGTGTCCTTAATCTTGGAAACCATGACAGAGACTATTCCATGACAATTTATCTATGCTTTGTTCACTCTTTACTTTTGGAAAAATAGTAACAATTTTGTTTCCACCTCATGTTGAATACTACTTACAAATTGGGGTGTTCCATTTTACATAGTCTATGATCAAGTTTTTTTTTGCACAACTTGTGTATGCCTGGTTAAATCCCCAGTATCCAGAGTCTATGATAAGCTACTTCATGGTCATAAACTCATAATATGTACGTCCGAGTGTTAATTGAATGTTTTTTGTTCTTTGGTTTGTTTATAAATATATCATCATGATATCTTGTTAATCATCCTTTTTCGCTATGAGTAAAGTGCGGCCATTGTTTACTTTAGCTGTGTATCAATTTTGTAATACCACCCCTAATTTTTTTATATAGCATTGAAACAATCACCCTCGGTGACAAAAGAATAGGAATCCGAACTAGTGTGCTGGAAGAGAAAGCAACAGCTTGCAACATGCTGTGCTGCTATGCTGATGAACTCAAGGAGGGGTTCTTCCCATGGATTGATCAGGTTTATTATCGCGTTCAGTCATTCACCATATCTCTAATTCCTTCAACTGCTGCTTACTAGCACATGTCATTGGTTACAAAATTACATGTAGGTTGCTCCTACATTGGTTCCTCTACTTAAATTTTACTTCCATGAAGAAGTTAGGAGAGCTGCTGTTGCAGGTGCTTTGATGTTCTACCGATTATTTGTCTTGAAGACTTGTATTTTATTAACTATTTTCCAACAACCATACAGCTATGCCGGAACTACTACGTTCGGCAAAATTGGCTGTTGAGAAGGGACAGGCTCAAGGACGTGATGAGTCTTATGTTAAACAATTGTCTGACTACATAATTCCAGCTCTTGTTGAAGCGCTTCACAAGGTATATACAAAATCTTCTGTCTAGATTGATAATATTGATTATTTTTTTCACTCCATGCTAACAGCTGGAATTTCTTTCATCCACTGTACAGGAGCCAGAAACAGAAATGTGCTCATCCATGTTGGATTCATTAAATGAGTGCATGCAGGTTTGTTCCTTTTTGTTGTCACAATATCTAATTCATAATTTTAGAAGGTTGGCCTTTATTGAGATTAGTTTAGACAGTCTCAATCTCAAATTTCAATGGGACATTTATGTCAAAATTTGTGTACCCTATCCCGGTGTTGTCAAATAAGTATTTCAATGTATTTTATCCACCAGATTTTTGGTGGTGCGTAAATGAAATAGAATAAATTATTTGGGGCAAGTTCTTGTAGCCAGAAATTTGTGCAGTGTAGATCCCAATGGAATGGCATGGGCTGCATGACATGATAATGCCCTCTGAGCGTAGTAAGGCAGTGTAATGGTGTATACTATTACTTGGTGATCAGGTGGTCTGTGGCACTCAGGCATTGTTGAGAAAACATCTGATTTTAGGAGCATACATCTGTTGCTTTTTCTAGCAGAAAATTTAGCACTTCATTGGTTGAAGTCACCTAGATTGTTCATCTGTGTTTTTGTTCAGAATATTGTTAGGTCCTAAATCTAATGAACAGATAGTTAAGTTGCAATAAGCCAATCATTAGGGACATCCACCATGATGTTAGGGTCTGTTTGGACCTGCTCAGTCAGGCAAATTTTTTGTAATATTGCTAAGTGGTTAGTTGTTTATTATGGTCTTACGGTCTAAATGCTAGCTTCTGGATGCTAAGGAGACTAGATGAGCGAGGAAATCTTTGCAATGTTTGGGAACCAAAATTTCAATCCTGTCTTGGTAATGTTGAGGAACAGTGGGAAAGTCGCACTGTTCCATGTTATTGACAGGCAGAAAATTCACACCACCTCAGTCTTCATTATTTCACAAATTACTTCTCAATATATTGTGGCAGAATTTGTTGCTACAAATGTTGGTAACACCATCTAATTTTTTTTCATAATAAATGAACACCTTACTACCAGACAATTATCCTCTTGTAGTATAAAGTATGCTGGAGTCATTGCTGCATGAAAAGCTAGATTACTTTTTTTCATTTTTGATTAAGCTGGCAGTAGGCTTTTTGTTGAGGCCAGATTGATTTGGCCTGTTACTCGTTACACTCTAATTGTATTTTTTATCGATACAAAGAAATTTGTTTAATAAATCAATCAATTAAGTAACACGCTAGAGTGATGGTCTGTAATGTATTATTCAACCATCTACTCTGCATGATGCACTTATCTATTTCTTAATTTCAAAAGTGTTTGCCTTTTATTGGATTCCTCACTAATGTTACTTTCATTGAGCAGCTTTCTGGCCGTCTCCTTGATGAAAACCAAGTAAGAGCTATTTCGGATGAGATTAAGAATGTTATTATAGCCAGCGCAACCAGGAAAAGAGAAAGGTCAGAGAGAACAAAAGCAGAAGATTTTGATGCTGATGAAGGAGAACTACTCAAAGAAGAGAATGAACAGGAGGAGGAAGTGTTTGATCAGGTCCGTGTGTCTTGACATGATGATGATACCCATTGGGGCTTATCCGTCTTCTGGAAGTTTATTTTGATTTAATAACATTATATATATAAACTTTCAGGTTGGTGAGTGCCTTGGAACTTTGATTAAAACCTTCAAAGCTTCTTTCTTGCCGTTCTTTGATGAGCTCTCTGTGTACATTACACCGATGTTGGTAAGTCAACTGAATCCTGCCTTCCTTTTGTCTGTGTTTGGAGTTGATTTGCTGTTATATGTATGCAGATTCCTTGTTAGTTCTCCCTTTATCTTAATTTGCTCAGAGAATGCACATGGTCAAAAGGCTGTGATAGCTAGATTTGTGCCCTTTGACTCGATATTCCTTTTTTGTATCAATTATCCATTCCTTTCTTCTATCTCGGAAATTACTAACTTGTTTTATTATATTAAAATAACATATAGCGATGCAATCTTTTGTTGATAGGTTTTGCATATTCCTGACTGGTTTCCATTGTTCTTCTATTTTTCATGGTTTTGGGAAAAGAACTGTTGAAGATAATTGCTTGCCTGTCTTCAATTTGACTTCTTTATGTATGAAAACCTTCAAACCGTGACACCAAGTAACAAAGTATGTGAAATATTGTTAGCTTAGATAAAAAATGATTACTTGTAAGCAAACTTACAGTTAGTGCCTGGCTCTGCATAGACATTTCGTTCTTTACATATTACCATTAGTGTGCTGTACTAGGCCTGCTTCTGTTGAGTTGTGCCCATTATTTCTTTGTTTCCAATACATTCATCTTTGTACGGCATCTTTACTTTGCAGGGAAAAGATAAGACAGCTGAGGAGAGAAGGATAGCTATTTGTGTTTTTGACGATATTACAGAGCAGTGTCGTGAATCAGCTCTGAAGTATGTTCCTTCAAACTAGTTGTTTGGAAGCTGGGCTTGTAATTATAACTGGAATACTGAATCCCGTCTTCTCCCCTGTGCAGGTATTATGATACATACCTTCCTTTTCTGTTGGAGGCATCCAATGATGAGAATTCAGATGTTCGGCAGGTCCGCATTTATGTTCTCATGTTCCCATAATTGGTCATCCTATTGTGATATTAGTCAAACAGGACACTGATGTATTGGCAAATCCTTTCTTGTTTTAGGCTGCTGTCTATGGTTTGGGTGTATGTGCTGAGTTTGGCGGTCATGTTTTTCGCCCTCTAGTTGGAGGTAAGTTCTCAATCTTGTGAGGATACAACACATTTTAATACTTCTCCACGTATTCCCAAAGCCAACCCAATAATCTAATGCTTTCAAATTCAGAGGCCTTGTCAAAGCTGAACAATGTTATCAGACATCCTGAAGCACAGCATCCAGACAGCATTATGGCATATGACAACGCTGTTTCAGCACTTGGAAAAATATGCCAATTCCATCGTGATAGTATTGATGCAGCTCAGGTATATGCTTAAAATCTCACTTTCAGTTTCTCATAATACAACCAACATTACGAGGTTGTCATCTTTTTCGTGATATCTAATTACATGCACTTTTATGCACATTAACATATTGGCTGTCAAGTGAAATGCAAGAAAAAATTACTCCTTGCTTCATTGTTGAACTGAGGGATAGAATGAATCCTGCTAGGAAAACATCTTTTGTGTAAATTGAGTAGGATAATTTGAACTGGAGTCTTGCAAGTATTACAGCTTAGCATCACAATTACAGAGCTGGGTAGTTCCTGCTGAAAATATGCTTGCCCAAAGCCATTATAAACTAGCCAGACTGTGTTCGAAAATATTTACAATTTGGATTTTCAAAAAGAAATTGCTCTGTTGCTGCGAGTTCTTGTTTGCTGACTTGTTACCATCCTATGTTTTGTTTCCCAAAAGAAAAAAAAGAATCTAGTTGTAGAGTAATAAGTTTAAGGGGCGTTTGGAATAGCGATGGCTTAATTTTACTGTAGCTGGCTGATTTTTTTTTACTGTAGCTGAATTGGCTTATTGGGCATAATTAAATTTAAAAAAATGTGAAAATAAAAAGCGATATGTTAACCTATCACAGACAATACAAAGGAATACGAGGAAAAAAACAAAACACAAAAAAACAAAAAAAAACACAAAACAACAAAATTGCTACAGTATTTTGGGAAGCCGAGCGAACGCTGGCGGCGAAGTTGAGCGGGGCCCAAAAACCCAGCTTGTAACCAGCAGTAGCTGTGTATGCGTACTAGATTGAATCTGAACCTTGGTTGCATCTTCCCTAACATTACCTGGAGATATTAACTGAATATATTCATGCTTCTTAGGTCATTCCAGCCTGGCTTGGTTGCTTGCCTATAAAAGATGACAAGATTGAAGCAAAAGTTGTACATGATCAACTTTGTTCGATGGTGGAGAGGTATCTGCTCGCTACTGGCCACATGTCAACAATACTGGTGCTTTTTGCAGTTTACAGTAACCAGTTTTTGTGTGTAGGTCGGATGCAGAAATTCTTGGACCTCATAGTCAATATATTCCTAAAATTGTTTCAATTTTTGCCGAGGTAATTTCTGACTTGCATAAATGCTCGGTTATGGGATGAGATAATTTTGCTGAAAGGAAACAGTAACAGCAAAACTGGTTTCTGTACATGTAGTTTGGTGTGAACTATTTTTGTTTGATTGATTTGTCTTTGGACCAAGTCCTTGAGCTAGTCAGGTGGTAGTGGCAGACTGTTAGTTCTAGCAGTAGCAGCAGATCTTTATCTCTGATCTTCAAGATTAAATTAATTTTTACTTCCCCATAATGTCATTCGTTTTATTTTAGTCAGATGTTTTGGATAGACTTCTAAATTATTCTTATATCTTTAATTTGGTTTTTTTATGTAGGTGCTGTGCAATGGAACGGAACTTGCTACAGATGAAACAACCAGCAGGATAATCAATCTTCTAAGGTGTTTCCAGCAGACTTTGCCACCTGATTTTCTTGCCTCGACATTTTCCAATTTGCAACCACAGCAGCAGCTTCTGCTACAGTCCATCTTATCCACATAGTTTTTTTTTGTATTGCTGCAAGGTCCAGGCCTGCTTTTCTTTTTGATATATTTCATCATTGTCACTGTCAACCGATTCTTTGTGTTGAATCATTTGTGGGTGAGTTCATTTGTGAATGCATTGCTCGCTTCAAGGAATTGGAAGGTTGCCATTCTCACATGGTTTTGATGTAGAGTGTATATTATCTTGTATTCAAATATGATTTTGGGACGTGCTGCATCAGAGGTGCAAGGAAAATGGTGGGATTTGTTGTCGGTTGAGTTGAACAGATGCTGCCTCAGTTTTGGTAAATGGTAATGAGATTATTATATTCTTGTGTGATGTTTGCCTTTTTGTTTTGCGTTGTTTCTCGTTGTCTACATAATGCTCTGGTCGGTTGATTAATAATACTCTTCATGCTATTTGAATGTGCTATTTGATTAATTGTACTGTTAATGCTTAAGCGATTGAGAAAAATCCAGGTTACTATTATGTAACCATGTAAGTATGCAGGTATGCAATCAGCTTTGTGCCAACGCTAAACAGTTGGTGATTATCTGCGGGGCGTTCGGAATAGCGATATCTTCTGTCTGAAATTTTATTGTAGTTGATTGATTTTTTTTACTGTAATTGAGTTAGCTTATTGGGTATAATTAAATTTAAAAAATATAAAAATAAAAGTGGTATGCTAACTTATCACGGATAATACAAAGGAATATGTGAAAAAAAATAAAACACAAAAATTTTAAAAAAACAAAAACAAACAAATAAGGACAAATTTGCTGTAGTAATTTGAAAGCTGTTCCATTGCTGAACGCAGGCGTTGAACGCTATTCTGAGCGATGCGGCATGCATCTTCGCTGATGTCCCGTAGAATTCAATGGCAGGTCACATCACATTCACGTATGCCGTCAATAGCTTCTACAAAGCCCTACCGTTCCACTTCTTGAGTCGATACACAGGATTGCACGTTGCACCGCGCTGTCTTCATTTTTCACCTTGTCCGCATACAACTGGCATCACGAATTCTGTGGTCGAACTAAAGATTCGCGATATCTGGGAAGCTAAACTTGTTCCAAAGTCCCAACAAAATTTAGTTGTTCTAGCGACCTCTCATCTTTTGAGATGCTAATCCAATCCTTCCTAGTTTACTTGAGGCGGCATTTCGGCGCTGTTTTGTTTATGTCCGAGACTGTCCTTGTTTCGAGTTTTTCTCAGCAAACCAATTAAACTACAAGCAAATTGTAGATGCATGCGTCAACAGAGAGGAATCAACCAAAACAAATATTCAAGGTACCTTTCAGGTAATCTTTCCTGCATCAAGATTTGACATCAGAAATTGAATTTGAATTGGTCATACGAGGGTTAGCTCCTAAAACACGACTGGAATATTTCCATCTTCTCCAGGTTCATGGCGGCTCCCAGTATAGAACAAATCTGAGGCTCCGTTATATGGTAAACGGAACGATTTCTCTATCGTCTTTTTAAAGTAATTTATCAGAAATTTTTTTAAAACGACTTACCGACATTATGTTCATTCGCATAATCGCTCATTCTAGAAGCAAAAATCACTGCAGCCATAAACTTCAGTTGAAAAGAACTTAAAACAAGAGATGCGAAGATAGTCTTTTGTCTTCTTTGGGGCAGATAGTCTACCAAGCTCGACAAGAAACTGCACTTTGACAGCGACAAAGAAGGCATCTACTCTGATATAAAACAAAGGTTCATTAGGAATATCCTCTTGGAGTCATCTTTGAGCTTAAAAGAACTGCGCAATACGAATGCTCTAGCATTCTAATTTACTGCCCGATCAACAAGCGAACATATAAAATGGGAGCATGATGTGACAACTCCATTTTAAGAATAGAGCTGCCGTATTTTCCATAATAGTATAAGAGTTCAGTTGCTAACAAAAAAAATATCATATCTGCTCTTGAATATTTTAAAAGAATTATTGTGATCAAAATATGAAATAACGGCTAAACTACAAAAGCTTTATGGGCGTCCAAACCTAAAACTTAATTTACATTAAGAACCGATAAAATCCCACAAAAATGCTTGAGTGCCGTTGTAATCCTAATATGTTAACTGATGAAAATAAGCAAGTTTAAATACACTAGATACTCAACAAGCCCCATAGAAGACTAATTAACTACCATGCAAGGTGTTCATGGATAGAGTCACGGGTTGTAATATGATAAGAATAATTGCAAGTTTGTTGGTAAAAAACTTTCCATTTAAAATGGTAAAACATTATTTAATTAGCAAGGGGGGTTTTGTCATTCATAATTTCTACAATAAAATAATCCAAATTCTACTTATACCTTGTTATAGGAATCATCTATGAAACACAACTCTATTGATCAAGAGTTCGATGTATTCTAATACTGTTTATTATACTTTGTAGAGTTGCTTAACTTTATCTACAAGATATCTCAGACTTATAATGTCAAGCTGTATATATGCAACATGATAGCGTGCGACTGAGCTGAGATAACATGGTCGTTTCACTACTCTTTTTATTCTAGCTTTTGTCTGATAGGCTTGGAACTATTCAACCATCACTGGGTAACCACTGGCCAATGCAAAAATCATGGCTCGACGTTGAGTGGACCTACCGTTGTGAAGATTGGCAAGTGACACAACAAATCCAACCTCCATCTCACCCTATTACGTGGGCCATTCTGTAACACTGGGATAGCGGTCTCTCCTTTAGATGTTCGATCGGATCAAGCAGTGTATTAGACCAAGTTGATAAGTCAAACTTATGGTTTAGTGAGTTGTGTTATTTACTTAGCATAGGGGTCTAGTTCTTATTTGTTAGACATGAGGCTATCATTCACATACAACGTGCACGTCGGCACTACACCACCAATTCCAAACCAAAGCCTCAATCTTCGAGTGAGGTTATGGGCTTCAAACATCTAGTGGTTGCCTACCAAGAAGCCTCAACCTTCATCTTTATTTCAAAGTCAGCGGGCACTGGACCGAATAATCCTTAACAATATTTATAAAGTATTTACATTTATGATTGTCAAGGTGAATATGATTTACGAGATTATAACTAGGTTTTTTCAATGGTTGGATCTAAATATTAATCATGTTATTCTAAATTATTCTTTTATGTAAATAACAGTGCTCAAATTGCATGAATGAAAGTAATAAGGGAGGTGATTCCATACTCTCCTAAATAGTGAATTACACAAATATTAAAGTACCTTTAAAGGTGGATTGATACTACTTACCTCTTAGTTGTGCTTTAATATTTGTGCGTGTATATAGGAGTGGAAAGCATGAAATCAGTCCTCAAGTAGTAATAATTAAGTAATATGGGATCATATGATCAAATGCATGCAATTTACTTTCTTATCTAGGGTCTTCGATCACTTCTTCGTAGACTCCAGGTTTAACACCATCTACTTCAATTGCTCCAATAGTTTCTCCGTTGGCTAACTAGTCAAATCCAAATGCTAACACAAAAGAACAAATACAAATAAGTCCCCGCTTTACAAAATGCAAGCTAGGAATAAAACAAAATAAAAAATCTAGAAAAAGATATAAAAGAAGACATGTTTGGATGGATAGGGTTTAAACTAAGCTTAATTAGGTTGAAAGGGATTGGAAATAGGTTAGACGGGCTCGAAACGGTCGAAACAAATATAAACAAGGATATCAAGTTTTGGATAAATAGTAATGGGTCAGGTGCATAGTACCAGGTTGATACTATTTCTAGCGGGTCAGGTTGAGTGAATAGTGTTAACCCATTTATTACATAGCGGATCGGGTTGAACAATGTTTCAAGTCGGGTTGGATGAATAGTGTTGGGCTAGATGGGTGTTATTAGGCTGCACAGTGTTAGGTTGGGGTATGAACAATACTAGGCTAGCTTGGTTTGGCTGGCTGGGCTTAAGCACCGGCCCGGGTTGGCTTTGCTACCCTACGGGCATGTGGCCCAACTCGTGTTTTAAGCGAGCTGGAGCTCTCTCACATGGTGGCCAAGCAAAGGAAAATGATAGTGGCTGCAGCGGAGATTTCGACAGTAGAGAGAGTGGATGAGGGAATTGGGTGGTGCGGCGAGTTTATACGGATCATGGGGGACCCATTTTGGGCTGCAGCCCGGGCAATGGCAGCAATGGAGCATGGTCAAAAAAGGTGAGCAGTAGGGTGGAGCTGTAGTGGAGCTTCAGCCAAATTGGTAGTGACTCGAGCATCTAGGAGGTTAGGAGAGTTTTGTGGTGGTGATGGTTTGGCTCATGTGGTTTGTGGAAGGCTGGCGACAGTGGCCGTGGGTGGCAGGGCGATGTCACACGGTGGAGGCAAGCTACATGGGAAGCTAGGGGATAACTTCGTGGTGGTGATGGGATGGTAAGGACACACCCGATTTGAGGAAGGTGTGGACGGAGATGGGAAATTGGGAATAGGGCCCACTAGAGGGAAAAATAGATCGTCGGCCACGACAATGCGGCTTGATCGGAGATGGGGGAGAAGGCGGTAGATCTGGGTTTGTGACAATGATAAGGGTCTGTTCATATTGGTTTCTGCTTGAAAAAGTCAGAAGCCAATATAAATACTTGGCCTTTTGAAGCGGTTTCCCCACTTCTCTCGTTCTCATTTCGCTCTGGAGATAAGGCAATATGTCACGAACACATCACACACCCCCACTCCTCTTGCTCTCATCTTACGCACACATATCTCCTTCACTTTTTCACTGTCTGTACCCTCTTTCTAAAGGCCATTACTATTTATTTTCAACAAAAAATCATCAGACACAACCAAAAGCCATCTATAACAGCCAATATGAATAGGCTCTAAATGAGGTGGGGATAGTTGAGGGGCTAAGCTAAAAAGGCAGTGAGAACCGGTAGCGCCAGGAGTGGCGTGAGGCAAGCTCGGCGCGTGGGCAGCGGCTTGGCTAGTCACGTGGTTTTTACACTGCAGCGGCGAGCTGGCAAGCAAGTTGGTGGCAGGAAAGGTGCTGCCTCTCACTAGCGTGAGAGCATGTGGTGGCACAGTGAGCAGTGGCACTGTGGTGCGTGTCTAGCATGTGGCATTGTGGTTTGGAGGCCGTGCAAATCGATCGCAAGGATGCATGGTGCTGGCGTGGGCAGTGTTTAATGCCAGTGTGTGGTGGGGGTGAGGTGGCGTTGGTGCTAGCACAATTTGGTGTGGACGAAGGTGACGATGGGTTGAGACGGTGTGGGCGCGCACGAACAGCGGTGCAACACGAGGCAAGTAGCAACAAGAGAGAAAATGGGTTGCAAGAATACGCTTCCTCAAGTTGGAAAGCGTAATTCTGAAAAAGGAAGTGGGGTTTTGCTTGGAATTCCTGAATTTGGTAAAAACCTCTAAATTTAAATGAAATTCACTTAAATTCAAAATTTGAAACATTTTGGATTGTCACACATGACAAGCGACAATTTAACAAAACTCACCTTTTTGCTTGGTGAGGTTGGCGCGTCTTTAAAATTCAGGGGGGGTCCATCATGTTGCTCCATGACAATTGCGTGTCTTTTCTCAAATGATGAAGAAAATGCCTAGTGGTAACCAACAAATGCAAGGTTATGGTGGTACAAAAATCAAAGGCCTGTTCCGTTAAACTATAACTGCCGTCTCTTTTATTGTAGATATTAGAGAAAGCTGTTGTCATCGAGGGTTCTTTAGCTTTTATCAGCTAAAAAACCGATGCAAACAAGGTTGTTAGGGTCGTAATCTTAAATCGAAGAGAAGATGTTTAAATATGATCATATTGTAGGCTCGATTCGTAGAATTTAAAATCCCACCTGATTCTACCTAATATACATTTCTTCAAATATACCATGTATGTCGATGGTGATATCCTTTTAGAATTGTACTTTAAAGAACTTTATTTAATAAAATATAGTCTAAATGAAAGATATTTTTTACAAATAACAATATATATGAATGTATCAAAGGTGAAATTTACAATTAGAAGGACATATACTAGAATCGTATGCAAATTTTGATAATGATCCTACAGTTTTTTTTGTACAACCGTAAGAGTATAATATTCTATCAAATTAAGATCCTATGTATGATCGAATCGGCCTACTAAATCTAGGATCGTAAAATCTCAATATTCTAATACTCGAATCGAGATTCTGACAAATTTTGTTGCAAAACTCAAAGGTAATTGAAAGATATTAAAAGTTTTAGATTTTCTTCGAGTGTAAAATCATAGCGTTAACATCCCAATTGTAGCTTCTCTGTGTTCTCTTGAGGTAATGCGAAAAACAGTTCGGGGGCGGCTGCTGTGTATGATTTCCATATATCTGAAAAAAAAAGATGCTTTTATAAAATTTAAGGGTACCCAAAATTGAACCAGCAAAGGATGATTTCCTCGTCCAGTGAAGGAGGAAATTTTTTTGGAGTGAAAAATAAGGAGAAAGACTTGGCTGATGGCGAAATTGTCAAGCGACCTGATAAATAAAACTCAAGTGTGCGGGGTTGACGAAAAGTTGATGTTTAGCCGTTTGTAGCGTAAGTGCTCGTCACCATTCTCTCAAACTCTGCCATGTGTCAGGCTGTCATGCAGCAACGACTAAGTCCCTTTTAGTGGTAGACTAGACGATTAACCAAAAATTACGAAAGACCCGGTCCAATCAGTGGCCTAAAAAGTTTTCAGTTAAGCTACTGCATGTTGGTGAAGACCTAGTAAATCATGAGAGGTAGACCTCTTGACTTCGCCCCAAGTTTAGCCTCTTGATGGTATTAAGGTAGGAGCATTTTCTCGCTAAACTTTCTATGGTTTCCTATCTACATGGGCGTATAGTTTAGGAGAAATGGACAAGACTACTCCATGCTATTAATATATTATAATACTAAAACGATAGAAAAATAAATCACCATGTTCGCCTTGAAGACTATAAATTTCTAAGTTAATCGGATGAAAAAGAGAAAGATCTATATCATAGATTATGATGAATCCACATTATAATGGTCTAGATTAAAAGAAATAATTAATATCGATTATAAAATAGAAATAATTGAAATTCAGAATAAAACTAACATAAAATTAGCAATTTGGTTTCAATAGGAATTCAAAGAAAAATCCCTAAATAGTTGTAATTAGGAATAAAAATAAAAAAAATATCAATTACATTGTATATGAATTCCAACCAGAATTAACTAAAATTCAAAATAAAATAAAATAAAATTAGCAATTTAATTTTGATACAAATTCCAAAGTAATATCCCTAAATAGTTGTAATGCGGAATAAAAATTAACAATTGGGTTTGTATATGAATTTCAACAAAACATAATTGAAATTCAAAATAAAAATAGAAAAATTGCAATTTGATCTCCATACGAATTCAAAAGTAAAATCCCTAAACAATTAACATTTAAAATAAATTAAATAAAATTGGCAATTAAAAATAAAAGTTATAATGAGGGTGGCACAAATGGTGGAGAAGACCATGAAAGAGTGTAATTGCAAAAAGATATTGAACCACAGGGAAACGAAGGGCCGAGGTGGCGGCAGCAGAGATGAGAATAATGTTGTATTGCTCACCTTAGCCGTCTGATAAGGACAATGTCAAGAAATAGAAGCTACCATGCTCGCTTTCAATGGATAGAAATTCCCACATTAATTAGTGAGAAAAGATAAAGATCCACACAAATAAATATAAATGGGAATAAAAATTAAGCAAAAAAATAGTAATTGGGTTTGTATACGAATTACAACAAAAATAATTGAATTTTGGAATAAAAAATAAAATAAAATCAGTGATTTGACTTTTATTCAAATTCTAAAGTAAAATACCTAAATAGCTATAATTTAAAATAAAAATTAAAGAAAAATAGCAATTAGATTTGTATATGAATTTTAATAAAATAATTGAAATTCAAATAAAAATAATACGAAATTTACAATTTGATTTACAAATTTCAATGTAAAATCCTTAAATAACTAAATTTTAGAATAAATTAAATAAACTTAGCAATTTTATTTGCATACGAATTCCGATGAAAAATAATTGAAATTTTGATTAAAAATAAAATTCATAATGAGGATAGCAGAATTGTTGTCAGAGGAGACCATGACTAAAGCAGACATGTCGACTTCAACAAAGATGGGAGATCACCGTGGTTAATGAGGAAGCTACAATGTTGAGTTAGTTAACATCAAAGAAGAGTAGTGACCAATATGGTAGAAGAGGGCATCGAGCACATATAACACCATGCATTCATACGGATAGGAGCACGAGCTACAGAAGTAGAGAAGCAAAGAGCTCAGAGTAGAAATGACATAGCCATAGGGAATAGGCTCGGGGCCATTGGCGAGAGTGTGATGGATGTCCCCGACAGGGATCGATGACAGTTGCATGTGTATATGTGTTGATGTCGTAATAGTTAATGTTAAGCAATAGTTGGAGAAAAATAGAAGATAACTATGTGGTAGAGTATTGCATTGGAAGGGGTAGCAGTTGAGAGGGATCGGTGAAGAATTGGGCCTGCTTTGGAGGTTGAAGCAAAAAAGTTGTGGTGGTAAGAAGAGATAGAAGACACATGGTTCGGTGGGGGCAGCTGACATGTGAGGCAAGATATATTCAAGATTGGTTGCTCATGGTGCATCGGTGTATGTGATGAGGGGGGTGGCCCGATCTTCCGATGAGAAGGATAAGTTCGATTTGATATGACGTTGACGAAGAGGCTACTTGACCGAGACGACCAAGTCCGTCCTGCAATCGCTACACCACACCCTAGTCGCTATCAACCGTGCCAAGAATGCGGTTGACCTGAACACGAGGTTCAATTCCTGCAAGCAATCGAAGAACAAGCAAGAACAAGATAAAGAGCAATCTGAATATTGCATATATGAATGAAGAACACAAAGGGGTTGAGGCCTGCAATCGCAGTTGTTGGTCTAGTCGACACAAGAACACACGACGAAATTTCACGGTGGAAAACTAATCTAAACAAGCCTGAGTTACATGGCCAAATGAGCCTCTATTTATAGGGGCACGCAGGCCCTTGCTTATGGAATGTTCTTAACACATGGAAAGTAATCAAATAATAGCAAACTCTATCTCTGTTTCCAAAACCGAAGATTGTTTTCTGGATTGCGTCGCGCACAAAAGGAATTTTGGGATGGGGCCAGATCCATTGGAAAGGGGACGGATCAAGCTTTCCATGCTGTACTCACACATTCCATTTGGACTCTTCATGCGAAATCTATGAGCATTTAAATTTGGACTGTCAGTGAGTCAGTGTCGCCTTGTTTTGTTGATTGTGGTGCGCACAAAAGGAATTTCGTAGTGGGGCCAGATCCATTGGAAAGTGGACGAATTCTTGTTTCTATGCTGTACTTGCACACCTCAATTGGATTTTGTACGCAAAAGTTATGCTCATTTGAATTCGGACCTATCAGGCTGACTCCGAATTGTCCTGGAGGTCGAATTGGATTCCATGTTGTGTCCCACTGGAGTTGTTCCTTGAGCTGGCACCAAAGTGATGTGGTGACTCTTGTACTTTGCTTGCACATGCTTATCTCCATTTTGTACTCCTTGTGCATCATCAGCTCCTAAGTTCCTGAGTAAAAGAACATTACGTGCATCAGGTAGCAATCTCTTCTCCATTAGACAGTTATGCATTCCTAGGAAAGAATTGACCTGATAATTTAGTTGTCGTGCACGTGCTCTTGTAATTGGCCCTTGTATTGCTTCAAGTTGAGAAGTCTTATTTGTATCCACAAGTGTGATGTCCTCATCAGTATGCATGAGCAAGACACTTTAATATTATGTAAACTAATAAGATAATTTGCTGTACACATAATTAACATATTGCTTGAGATTAAATAGAGATATATGTGCATGCATATATTTTGAAAAAGAGTAACAAATAAAGGAAGAATAGGGACATGCATCTATATTATCCATGCATGATGAAGAGTGGTTATATTTTTAAGAACCTCAATAACTTATTATGCTCAATGATTTCCTTCCATTAAAGATCATACTTCAGTTATGTTACTCAAATTGTATTTTCTTTCAAGATTCTATTGCCATTTGCAACTCTCATGATGTCTTAAAAATCTAAATAGCCTACAAGATATGTAAATATATTCTCAAACATCTACGTGATCTAGCCATATAAATACGCGGACCACCCTGTCAGTTCAAAGTAAAATAAATATCTATCATATGATATAGTTATGCTAAATTTATTACAGATAATTGTGAAGACATATTGGACAAGTTTATGTAATCAATGAAGAATAACTATTTCATGCTTTTGTTATAAGTAAGAACCAAAATCATAGAAAATAGAAAAGGCCAAATATAGTGGTGAGGCACTACAAGTACAAACATCTCAATTAGTTTATTCCACAACAACATAAATTAATTAAATTCATGAAACAGAACAAATTGAAAAGACAATAAACATTACCTTTTCCTGGTTAATTGCTCATTGACAATACCTGAAACAGATCAAATTGAAAAGACAAAATTAAAGATCCCAACAAGGTGCCTTATCTTCAAACAACTTTCATTTCCATGGATGCACAGTAACATACACAAATGACATGATCATAAGTGATAAGTACATCATGATTGACCAACCCTGACTGAAAACCAAGTCATGCACCGAATGCCCTCAAATCCTCTATAAATCATCCTGTTGTGCCAAATGCACACCACCAAGCAGGCAGAGCAAACACTTGACAGACACCTGTCTCCTCTCTCTCCTACCTCTCTGACCATCAAAAGCCAAGCACAAGCTAGCCAAGCAAGCTCACATGGAGCTCCACTTCCAAGTGCAACCCCCAGTGCTCCAAGTCCAGGACTACTGCTACTATTACCAGCAAGAAGCCGCTGCCTATGCCAAGCCCACCAAGCCGCGGGGCAGGAAGAAGGGCAGCAGCAGCCACAGCAAGTTCGTCGGCGTGCGGCAGCGGCCGTCGGGCCGGTGGGTGGCCGAGATCAAGGACACCACACAGAAGATCCGCATGTGGCTCGGCACCTTCGAGACCGCCGAGGCCGCCGCGCGCGCCTACGACGAGGCCGCCCGCCTCCTCCGCGGCGCCGAAGCCCGCACCAACTTCGCGCCACGCGTCTCCCCGGACTGCCCCCTCGCCGTCCGCATCCGCGGGCTCCTCCACCACAAGAAACTCAAGAAGGCCAAGTCGGTCGCCGCGTCCACGACGAGCTCCGGCTCCTCGAAGCACGAGTCCTCGACGCCGACCACTCCCGCCACAACCACCACAAGTAATAGCGATAGCCATAGCAATAGTAATAGCATGAATGGTACTTGTGGTGGCTCTAGTAGCAGCAGCACGGTGAGCTGTGACGACGCCATGAAGCAAGGTGGCGGCGCAATGGACCTCAGCGAGGTGTACAGGCCGGACTTCGCCCCCGTGGGCGCTCATGAGTTCGATTCTTGGATGTTTGACTCGGCGTTCGGCCAATTCTCGGCGCTGGACGGCTTCGCCGCCATCGACGGCTGCACGCCACCAGCGGCATTGCCAGAGGAGACCAGCGCCTCGGCGCCGGCAGAGATGGCGGAGTTCGAACGGATACAGGTGGAGCGGCGGATCTCGGCTTCGCTGTACGCCATGAACGGCCTGCAAGAGTACTTCGACAGGGTGTTCGACGCGTCAGCCTGCGACCCGCTCTGGGATCTCTCGCCGCTGTGCCACTAGTTTCGCTTCGTTCCTGCCTCCGTCGGTCGGCGCGTGCACGTACGTCGTGTCATCCGTGCTCTTTTGCCTCCTGGGTGTTGGCCATAGTCGGGGAAGAAGCATCAGGTGTATGTGTGTGTGTGAGTTAACTTTTTTTGCTGCGGCCAGGCAGTGCAGTGTAAAGAGGAAGAGGGTTTCTACTCGCTGCAGTTGAGGAATTTTTGAGCAAAAATGTTCCAAATTTGCTGTGCGGCGTAGCAAATCATTGTGCATTTCAAGATAAGATTAGCGCTTCTATGCTTTCCCAAAAAAACTAAAAGTAATGCATAAATCTGATGCAGTACGTTCATGTTACCTTATGTAAAATCAAGTTCAATCAGCTGTAGTGTAGTTCAAATGTTCAATCCTCCATATTTAACTCGGATCGGAAAATGGCAAGTTCTCCTGTTTCCGTGAGTATCAGTGTGGATTGTCGATTTAAATTGTTGTATTGCTCAAAACCCTGTGCAATCCTCTTATGCAATGGCTCATGGCTGTAAGATCCTCATGGATTGGTGTATGTTCAAAGGAGCAAAATTGACATAGGGGTGCCACCAAAACAAAAAAAAAAATCGAGTTTATTTGAAAGGTTTTTCTTATCGAAATTTTGCTGGAGTTCCTCGTTCCAAACTTTCCAAAGCTGGCCAATTATTTAGGCAGTTGCTAAACTTCTCATCACTTTTCACTTCCAATAGGAGATGAAAGAACTGATAAAATTATCAGGTCCGTCCAAAAGTCCTATTTAGCAGAGTTAATGGTTTGGTTGCAACTCGCGAGTTGCAACTTCAGATGGTTAAGCCAATACCGTTCCGGTATCAACTAGTATGACTGTTCTGTACCATTTCGTCACCTAATACGATATAGAACAGCTCTGCATTTTGTCCCGGTCATACCGAGTCGATACCGTACAACATCAGTCATACCGACAAAATTCATAATACCATCTTTTGAACTAATTAAACTATATGCTATATTTGATACTATTACTATGCATTTATACTACTATTATAAGTGAAATTCTACGTATGTATAATTAAACATATATTGTTATATTGAACTTTAGAATGGTACGCTGGTAGGAGCCAGTGCAATACATCATTCCAAGAACCAAGACTATACGGTCTCACAGTGACAAGCATGGGTTGAGCTCCACGAGAGCAGAAAAAAAAATTGCTACTGCTTACGACACTGGCACAAACAAACGCGCGTGTCAGGACAAGAGGAGAGGAGAGCTTTTTAAAGTGCAGCTGCGCAGTAGGTACACCACAATAAGCCACAGAACTCCGGGACAGGTTCAGTATATTCGGCAATCGGGAATGGAAGCAACAGTAGCAGGCGACTGTGCTCGGCAGCTACTTGTTCGTAGGAGTTGGAATGGCATTTGGTGGTTTGAGATGCGCAGGGTGCTCGCTTTGCTTTGATAAGTCAGAAGGCAACGTGACAAAGGAACAGTCGCTGCAACCACCGCAAGATGGTGCGCCGTGTCAGCTAATATCGGGTGTCGCACATACAAAAAAAATAGCGCGGGAAACGGCCGGATTCTGGCCAGGTTTAGCTGTTTTTTGCAGCCCAACGGAGCCGAGCTGCGCTTTGCGTATGTGGTGCAGATTACGTTGCATATGCCGGCCCAGATGGTCCAGTGTGTGTGTCCATGGTTAGCTCTTGCAGTTTCGCGGCCCGCTGCTCACGCGGCAGGTGGCGCGCGGGCATGGCGGCACGACCGCGCGGTCGCGCCACTGAAACCACGAAACGCACGAACGAACTCGAGGATTTCCAGCGACGTCGCGCGCGGAGAGTCACAGAGCGGGGCACGCGGACGGCAGGTTGGCAATCTGCATGCACGACCCGAAGCCTCGAACGGACGTACGTTCGGCACGCATGGCTCACCATTTACTGTGTAAGTGTAACTCCGATAGTTTGCTTCAGCTGCTAGATCTACTTGCCCAGAAGGTGGCTGCTGGAATAGTTCCATGCCTGCCTAAACTGCATTACCGTAAGCAGGTGCCGGCGACTCGATGGCTCGATCTTTCATCATAACGCACTGTTTCATCGATCACCTTATCAGAGAAATATCAGGAAATGAAAATCACAGGCCCAGTACTGGACTGAACACCACTACCAAAAATAACAAGGCGACTACCGCTGACGCGTGCGGGTTCGTCTTTGTGCTTGAGGCGAGACCTCTAACAGCCTGTAACGGCTAAAAATCCATTGGAAATTTGTATCAGCGATTCTGGGAACCAGGACCAACCTTAGTTCCGGAAAGCCTCAGACCCAGAACAAGACAAGACAAACAATTTGTACTTTCCATTGGGAGTTTTCAAGCATCATTGGGCTACCTACCAAGTACCAACCAACGCACATACACTGGCGCCAGGTCGTTCGGTTCTATCTTGTGTACAGATAAACAATTCCAACTTGTCACCTTAGCGGCTTAGCCCATGAACATGTAATATGGCCACAGCACACCGCAATTGGACAAACAATGGGAATATCTCCAGCCATCTCTTGCCTTATGCGCCAAATGAAGGTCATGAACCACATGACTCCATCCTGTCCTGTGCACATAGATCCAAATTGCAATTTTTTTAACTCGATCCAAATTGCGAGTTGCTAATGCACGATGCAGCTCAGAGATTGTAACAGCACCTGAACCAACCGAAACAAAGCTGTGGTGACTGATGTTTAATGATCTTAGAATCAAACCTAGAAGCAATAGAGTGGCTGTGAGATGCCAACTTTTCAGTGTTTCCACGTTTCAGCGTTTCAGACACAAAAAGGGAGTAAACATGTATACTATGCAGAGAAAACAAAAGAAAATACGCAAACTTCCATGGCACATGCATTAGAGGGCACAAAATATTTGCAATTCAGCTCAGAATAGCATATACAGCAAACTTGGGATGAGTAGTATTGCAAACCAAAAATGGGAAGATATGAACAATCATGGCCAACCGGGGGCTAACAACGATTTAGCACAGTACAAAAAGGAAACACACAAAACTGCAATATGCAATGCAATGGAACTATGCATAGTATACTGAACAAGCAAATCATTAACCAGCGAACTACTTATTAACCAGCTACTCAATAGTCTTCTCCCTCATCACCCTCATCGTCTGCGCCCTCCGCACCAACTTCCTCGTAGTCCTTCTCAAGAGCAGCCAAGTCCTCACGGGCTTCTGAGAACTCACCCTCTTCCATACCCTCACCAACATACCAGTGCACGAATGCACGCTTTGCGTACATCAAGTCAAACTTGTGGTCGATGCGCGAGAATACCTCAGCAACAGCAGTGTTGTTGCTGATCATGCACACGGCACGCTGAACCTTTGCCAGGTCGCCTCCAGGGACAACAGAGGGTGGCTGGTAGTTGATGCCACACTTGAATCCAGTAGGACACCTTTGTAGCGTCAGCATAAATCGGTCAGTTAGCCAATCAAGTGTCAACAATTAAGTAGATAGGTGGTTGTGATAACATAAAATAAGTGCAACTGATGTCGTGATAAAGGCAGCTTACCAGTCGACAAACTGGACAGTTCTCTTGGTCTTGATAGTTGCGACTGCAGCATTGACATCCTTTGGAACAACATCACCACGGTACATCAAGCAGCAAGCCATGTATTTCCCGTGCCTTGGGTCACACTTGGCCATCATGCTTGAGGGCTCAAAGACAGCATTGGTGATTTCAGGCACTGATAGCTGCTCATGGTAAGCCTTCTCGGCAGAGATAACAGGGGCATAGGATGAAAGCATGAAATGGATACGTGGGTATGGGACAAGGTTCGTCTGGAACTCAGTGACATCCACATTGATAGCACCATCAAACCTCAAGGAGGTGGTAAGTGAAGATATGATCTGTGAGATCAGCCTGTTCAAGTTGGTGTAGGTTGGCCTCTCGATGTCAAGGGACCTCCGACAGATGTCATAGATAGCCTCGTTGTCTAGGAGGACCGCAACGTCGGTGTGCTCAAGCAAGGAGTGGGTGGAGAGGACACTGTTGTATGGCTCTACAACTGCTGTTGAGACCTGCAATCCAGAGTGGCATAAGATGAAAAGATAATGATAGGCTGAAGGAACTGAAAATAATCGAACAACATCTCTACCCACATTGTCCTCACAACAGCTAAGATGCTGCTAACCTACTTACGTGAACAAGCTGAATGGCCCACATCACATGGACAGGTGGGTGCAGTACTATGGGATAATGTTGGCTCATGTGCAGTTTATGTTTTACAGACCTCATAAAAAAGGCCAGTAGTCCGTGAAAGTTTACTAAAGAAGATGCGTAACATAAGAATATTTTGTATTGTTAAATAATCGTAAGCAAATATAAGTGGATCCCCACCAGCCAGACCAGCAGTTTGTTTAGTCCACGTAAGAATGAAGAATGCTAGGCCGATCCAAAAATAAATATCTGCATTGCCCAACTAACAAGAGCAAGAACAATAGTGCCTAATTAATGATCCACCATCCATATCTAATCAAAGCTCTACACAAATTAATTCTACACCAGCCTTAGCACTTCAATTATTTACACATTCTATACAAATTATCCAAAACGGATTGAAGACCTAGCTTCATGCATTTTCAATTTATTTCTCAGATAGTCAAGCCCATGTCCTCTCAGGAAGAACACAGGCCTAGACCAGATTAAATTATACAGAGATTATTCTGAAATCAAAGATACCATGTCAGTAAGACAAAGATTCCTGAGCAAGTTATACCTGTGGGGAAGGATAAATGGTGAATCCAAGCTTAGACTTCTTCCCGTAATCAACCGAGAGACGCTCCAACAGCAGGGAACCAAGTCCTGATCCAGTTCCACCACCAACAGCATTGAACACCAAGAATCCCTGCAGCCCAGTACAGTTGTCTGCCAACTTGCGCACACGATCCAGGCATAGGTCTACAATCTCCTTTCCAACTGCATTCCACAAACATAATCAGAACCAGATACATTCGCAGTCACAATAGCATAAGACTCCAATGACATTCATGGAAAACTAAGCTGAATTACCAGTGTAGTGGCCACGGGCAAAGTTGTTGGCGGCATCCTCCTTCCCAGAGATGAGTTGCTCCGGGTGGAAGAGCTGGCGGTAGGAGCCGGTGCGCACCTCATCGATGACAGTGGGCTCAAGGTCGACAAAGATGGCCCTCGGCACGTGCTTGCCCGCACCAGTCTCACTGAAGAACGTGTTGAAAGCATCGTGTGCGACGCCAACCGAGTTATCACTGCACCAAGATCAAACAAAACAATGTTAAGAATTGGAATGGAAGAACTGTAATCGTTGGTCTATGCACTAACTTATTTACAGCCTACCAAACCTGCCTCCTAAGGGTTCCAACCAAGATTTTCTATTCTCAGACAGTAGAGTCAGGGTATTGTTTGCACAATTGTTTATGGTTTAGTATAAGCATGCGACCAATTCAACAAAAACAAATCCTTCCCGAGGGAGGAGGATCTCTTTTAATAATGGGCCAGATTGAGCTCTTCAATCTAGAACGATCTTTGCTCAGTCTGACACTCAGAGCTCCCCTGTCATATTATTTATTAGGGGGCGACTAGAGAACGGTATGCTATTGCAACGGTATAACAGTAAGTTTTATATAGTTTCAGCAAGTTACTGAGAACGTTTTAAAAGTTTCATGTTTCAGTGAGTTTCGTGTATTTCTAGAAGTTTCTAGAAGATTCAAAGCAAAAGTTTCAACAAGTTTCCGATTTTAGAACAAGTTTCAAGTGATGAGTTTCAACAAGTTTCAGTAAGTTTCAACCAAAAATTTCAAAAAGTTTTAATAAATTCCAAACAAGTTTCAAGAAATTTTGGCTAGACTCACATAGCTACGATGGTACTACCACGCCAACGAGGGCTGCCCGACACCGCTAGTTACTAGTGCACCCTCTTCTCTAGCTCTAGCCCTGACTACTGCCGCCGCCATGGAGCACCGTCAAATCCGTGCTCAAGCTCAGCGTCAAGCCTCCATCTCTCTCTTCCTCGGCTCATGCCTAAGCTCTGCACAAAGTCGCTATCGGATCCGTGTCCCGAGCAGGGTAAATAATTTCGCCGAAATTTGGGTATTTTCGGTTCTTTCGTTGCCTACCGAAAGATACGTGATTCGGTCAAAACTTTCGTGCAGATTTGAACTTGGGCACCGAACAAAGGAAACGCTCGCACCGCAGCCGGCCCACACGGCCACTACGACACTCCAACATTCCTCATTTGGCCCAGGCGTAGCTCCACCCTAATCCCCAATGCCCGATCGGCTCAACCCTAATCCGCAATTCTCCATTTTCCTCATTTCCTCCCCATCATCATCCCAACTGAGTGTCGCCACCGGGGAAGGTGAGGTGCTCGCCGGGTCTTTTTATTAAGCATCCTCCAGAGTTAATTCTTCAGATCATTTGTCTTAAAGAGTTGGAAATTGCCAATTGTCTAGTCCATACAAATGTAGTATGGTTTTATCTTATAAATGGTAATAGCCTATAGATAGATAAACATTCGCTATGATTTTGATAGATATAAATAAAATTACTGTAGTATGTACTACAAGCGACTAGTAGATATATCTTAAAAAGATATTCTGTTTAAAAGCGTCTACAACTATAGTATGTGCTATAAATGATTAGCATTCTATTTAACAGCTAGATACCATAAAAAATCATTTACCGTAAAAAATGGCTATTAGAAACCAAAATAAATAGGACCGCCCAACAGTACATAAGACTACGGCAAACTCTTAATTAGAAACGTCGCGCATCGTATCCTATTCTTGCGATCTCTTAACGACCGGCAAAGAGATGTACCAACCAAAAACACACAACACTTCCCCCAAAACCCCATCGCAAATCCCAAACGAAAAGTGAAAGAGAAAGGAACAAAATAAGCAAAAAAGAAACGGATGGCAAGCAAGCAAAGAAAAGAACAGATTTATCGAATTGCCCCGGAAGTTCCATCAAAGCTTCACCCTTCCCCCATCGTTCGCTCCACCGTAGCAAAACTTTTCGCGAGAAAGAGAAAGAACAAGAAAGATAACCCCATAAAAACACAAAGAAACAATAATTTGGAGGCAATTCAACCGGAGTTCGTAGATCAGGAACCGGGAGCACGCCACAGAAGTGCCTCACGAAATTAAGAACATAATGTATCTATGGATCAAGAAGGATCACCTGGGCATAGTGCCATCGGGCTCGATGCCGTGCTCGAGGCAGTAGAGCTCCCAGCAGGCGTTGCCGACCTGGATCCCGGCCTGGCCGATGTGGATGCTTATGATCTCTCTCATCTTCTCCCCTCTTCCTCTCTCTCCGTTCCCTCCCCTCCCGTTCTCTTCTTTTCTTGGGTGTAAAGAATGGCCTCTCTCTCTCTCTCCTTTCCAAAATGTGAGAGATCGGGAGATAAAAAGGGACAGGAGAGAGAGGGAGACGGGGAGGAGAGAGGGTAGAGGGTGCGGTAGCGGGAAGCGGTTGCTTTTACGTGAGCCTGTGCTTCCCTGGACATTATTCACGTGAACCGGCCGCTGCTTCCGTTCCGTTCTACCATTTGATTTGGCACGTTAAGGAAACGGGTCTGGGAGGGGGTAATTGCTACGGCTACATTCGATAACTTTCTGACTGCAAATGGATCTATTTGTTTTCAACGGTGTCGGTTTCTTTTGCAAGGATTGTAAAATTAAGTTTGGATTACAATAGTCCACGAACTCATTTATATAGCATGTATAAAAGATCAACTAAATTTATGGTACCTACAAAAATAACTAAATTTATGGTTGCTGGAACTCTTCTAGTAGCTTTAGCAAAAATAAGTTGAGGAGGATAGTAGAATAAGCGTTTCGAACCGATACTAGTGAACAAAATACTGAGAATGGTAAGACTAAATGTTAAATATCTCACATACAAAGCATACTTAGACTGATAGCACCCGTATGGCCGGTAGAGTTAATGGTTTATCCAATATACAACTCCTATTTCTTTTATTGGGGCTAGCATATTGTCAATGTTCTTCAAAGTATGAGATCTTGATTTCCTGATTTGTACAGTTGTTGACACTTGATATAGCCCATAAACACTGTTCGCGGAGGATCCCCCGTCCAGATGGGAAATCTGGACGTTTTCGGTACGGTTAGCGTACGAAAATTTCAAATTTAGCCCTCTTCGTACAAAAATTCCAAATCTAACCCCCCTCCCGACCGCACGATTCACCAAAAAGCGACACGTGGCGGAGTCGTGCGGTCTGGGACCGCACGACTCACCAGAAACGATTTTAGAGTCATGCGGGAACGCACGATTGCCACTTGTCGTCTCCTGGTGAATTGTGCGGTCCCAGACCGCACGACTGCACGACTCCCCCACGTGTCGCTTTCTGGTGAGTCGTGCGGTCCCAGACCGCACGACTCCACCACGTGTCGCTTTCTGGTGAGTTGTGCGGTCGGGGACCGCACGACTCCACCACGTGTCACTTACTGGTGAGTCGTGCGGTCGGGAAGGGGGCTAGATTTGGAATTTTTGTACGAAAAGGGCTAAATTTGGAATTTTTATGCGTAACAGTACCAAAATAGTCCAGATTTCTCCAGATGGATGGCCATCTTCCATCGGGCCCCACCCTTGGGTGGAAAGAAATTCTACAGGACAAGGCTCTATCTCTCATCTCTTGAGACCTCTCTTAAATTTGTAACACATGGCAAAATTAAATCTTAAAGCAACTTGATTAGTTCTTTTAGTTCGGAACACATGAATTTTAAATTGATATTGTGTTAAAGACATATGAATCGTATGGTAGATAAATGGTGGGTTCTTTTGGGTTGTAGACATGGTTTTAGTTTATGATTTTTGAATTATGACTGTTCACGAAAAATAGTACGTAGAGAAAAATAGTCGTATGTGATTTTTGGGCAGTATAGTTAAACTCGGTACAATATCTACTACAATCAATTTATAAATCCCGTTTTAAAAGACGTACTGTTTAAAAGTTAACTACTATAGTAGAGAGTAAAAAGTCAAAATCAAAACACTTTCAAATTCACCCAAAAGGTGGGGAAGAAGACAGACCTTTTATTTTAAATTAATATTGTGTTTTAAAATTGATATTTACCACGTATCATAAATCTAAAAAAAGATATTATGAGATGGAAAGCTACGACATTAGCTCATAAAATTATTTCCCCTTGCCCGTCTCCAGCACCCCCCCGGCGCGTCGGTCTAACACAAACATCTCGCCACGGTTGCCTTTACCGGCGGCCCGGTCACTCATTTGTTGCTGCCGTAACGGCGCCGGCCGTGTAGTTTGTTCCACGAAGACCCGGTGTACGAACAGGACAGGGCAGCTGGGTCTGGGTGCCACCACGGCCATGCGCCAAGGTGTCAGGCCCGCGCCGGCACGTGGGGAACGCCAGCGCGGCCGGCTCGCTCAATTCGCTAGAGCGCCCTTTGATCCTTTCTGCTTTCCCGTTGGTACTGCCAGCGAATGGTATCAGTTGGTATTCGGAGATTAATACGAGTGTGGTTTCGTACTTAGTAAAAGTGAACCATACGTCCTGGCTATATCTTGTCACGTACCTGGCCTTTTTCTTGAATCAAACAACCGATCCGGCCGGCCGTGCTCTGGCAGATCATCCGCTTCGGAATGAACGTACGTGCATTGCATCCCTGCGCTACATGGCTGTGCCTGGCTAGCTGAGCACGGAAGCCAGTAATTGACTGTACGGCGCGAGCTGTCACGTACAAAGAGACTGACACGAAGTAGGTACGACCCAAGCAGAGCAGGAACAGGAATTCGACTGTCACTGCGTGCAGAAACGAATCCAACCATTCAGGCCACCATGCGCGGAATTATTTACTCTTTTGTCCCCCAATTGTCATCTTTTTTACAAATTTGATTTTCTTGTTATGTTTTTATTTTTTTGAATTTGGTCCTCTCCTAAGCACGAAAAAAGAGACGCACACCACACATGCCTCCTTCCGTGCTCTGGAAGCGTGGCATGGCGCAGCCGGCCGCATCCGCACTTGGCAACCGCGGAAAGCAGCTTCCGCGCCTGGCGTCCGCGGGAAAGAGCTCTGGTAGATGGCTAGTACTAACTGACATGCAAAAAAGATGATATTATGCAGTTGCTGTTGTAGAACAATACTAGATAATGCCGGTGATGGATGGCTAGTACTAACTGACATGCGAAAAGTTGATGTTACGCAAGTCACCAGGCCTACACGGCTACACGCAAGGTTGCCCTCATGTGTGAAGCTCTTTCCCGCGGACTCCGGGCGCGGAAGCCGCTTTCCGCGGCCGTCGGGCGCGGATGACACCTACTACATATCGCCATACCGTGCTTTTGGAGCGCGGAGTGAGACATACGTCGCGCACCCCTTCTTTTCACGTTCAGCAAGAGACCAAATTCATAAAAAAAAAACTTAACTAGACGACTAAATTTGCAAAAAAAAAAAAAGATGATACATGGAGGCAAAAGAGTAAAGAATTCCCATTTACGAACCCCTGTTTCTTAAGTTTTGTCTCTTGTCTTAGGTTTTTTCAAAAGTTAAAACCAGCAGAATAATTTCTTTCAAAGTGAAAACAAACAAGACGGTTCCTTACAGTAAATTCTCTAGACAACATTTTAAACTTAAAATCAAATATGCTATCTAAGTTATTATCTTCGCTATCTCCTACCGTTTCAAAAAAATACGAATAAAAATTATTCATCGCTGCTGTTAACAACAACCGTAGTCGAAAAAGGACACTCCCTCAGCTGTCCCTGTCCAATTTGCAGTTCGCGGTGGCCGGTTCCGGTTCCAGATCACGCTGATATTTTGTCTGATCGAGAACGGCAGAGAGTTTCGCACGGTGCGTACGGATGGCGAGGCACCACCCACCGGCGCCGATTAATATGCTCTCCGAGCTTTACTTCTTTACCGGCCACCATCAATCATCACCCCCGAACTAAATTAAATCATGGCTGCCGGTGGACAGTCGCCAGCACGTCCAGCTGCGACACAGCTGAGATCGATGGAATCGAAGCTCATCGGCCGGAGCAATTGCAACGATCATCCCAGTAGAAGATGTTTAGGGCCTGTTTGGTAGAGCTACAGATTCTCATTTTTCAACTTTTACTCCAGATTCTGTAAGAATCCACTTCTCTGAGAATCTAGAGCTACATCTGAAAAGCGTTTGGCTAATGGGTTGGCTCCAGATTAATAAAAGAGGAGATTTAAGAGAAATAGACCATATTACCCCTAATTGTAACCCTTTTATTTATCTATTGTTGAATTAGTAAAAGAAATACGTGTAGATCTCTTACTTGCTTCACGTTCAATTGATTGATGTCATACAAGTCAAATCTTGATGTGCAAAATTGCTTAAAAAAATCCTATTGTGCAAAATCAAGAGGCCAAGTAGAATTCATCGGATTGAACGGTCTCATCCTATTGCCAAGTTATCTCGTTGGTTTATCCTGTACAATTACTGGAAGAAGCAAAATAATTGATCTCCATAAAATTTCAACACAACTAACTTTGCACAAACCAAAAATATCTGCAATATCAAGGTTCAAACACTGTGATTCACTCGTCGTTCAAGTATATATGCAAACATACATAAACTTAAGTAAATGATGGAATATGTAAAAGCAATCATCTCATACATATGAATCTCTGTATTCGCAGCAAGTTTTTACAGGCAGTGGTAGATTTTACATCCAGAAACGTGTGCATACCCATGGAAACTAGATCTAATTAGAGGGGTTCAAATCTCTCCTAGATCTCAGAAGTCAGAACCCTCTTTGCTGGCAGCAGTATTCTTGTATTCTCAAGTAGCAGCAGTTAACCAGCAGAGGAGCTATCAATCTCATCATTGTGTGGATTTGTGATCATCTGCCGGAATACTATGCATGTTTCTAGTGTACATCATTGTTGTGGAACCCATTGCATCGTCACCGAATCCACATGCTTCGAAAAAGGGCCTGCAAATGGTACCATAAAATGAATAAACATCACCATATACCGGTGAAGATTCTATTCCCAGCCATATGTCGAAGTAGATGCACACTTCCACCTTTACTGATAATAGATGAATGGTGTAGCAAAATATAACAGGACATTCATGAGGTGTACCAAATTAGATAAGAAAACCATACCTCTCCTTTTCTGTACATAATGCTGAAATGTCATAAATACCTCTACTATGGAGAACCCTGCAGAAATTGTTCCGGCAACAAACGTATTAGATGAATCTTGAAATTTGGACAAGAAATCAACTCATCAGTTGTCAAAGATAACAAGTATCTCTACTCAAGTAGATATTGCAAATTCGCATGTTGTCCTAGGACTAGTTGATCCAAATAAACCATTTTTGACATCAAAATCACCATCTAATATAATGATAAAAGATTGAAATTTCATCCATATGTGTCTTAACTCCAATAGCATACATATCGTCATGTTCATCACTAGAGATTCTTGGCAAGCCATAGTCTTCAAAAATACAATCAGTCAATATTTTGACAATACTTAACACAAAAAGAACAACAGTATGTTCAAAATCCATTTGCTGAAGCCCATAGCTATGTGAAAGCTGCATAGCATCATCAATAGATTTGGCTATCCTGCAAAAGCAAGTGCAGAAAATAGTTAGCAGTATTTTAGAAAATTGTGTCTTTATCGACAATTTTGATAAATGCTTTTCTTCCCAACCACGCAGCACGCAATGACTAGTGGCGGAGGGATCGGACCTTCTCTGATGTTAGGGATCTCCTCGTCGTAGGTGCCGGAGGGAGGGTGGCGGCGCAGGGCCAGAGAGGCGACGGCCGGGCCGGGGAGGAAGAGGCCGGGCGCGCCGAGCTCGGGAGGAAGGGGCGGCGCTGGGGAGGCGGGCGGCGCTGGGCGGGAGGAAGAGGCCGGGCGGCGCGAGCTCGGGAGGAAGGGGCGGCGCGGGGAGGCGGGCGGCGCGGGGCGGGAGGAAGAGGCTGGGCGCGCGCGGGGCGCCGAGGGAGGCGCGCGCGAAGGGGAAGGGGGAGGTGGCGGCGCGAGAGGGAAGGGGCGGCGGCGCGAGAGGAAGGAGGCGGCGCGGGGCTAGATCTGGAGGCGGCGGTGGGGCGAGAGAGGAGGCGGCGGGGGCGAGAGGAAGGAGGCGCGGGGCGAGAGAGGGAGGAGGCAGGCGCGAGAGGAGGAAGGAGGTGACGGGGCTAGATCTGGAGGCGGCGGGGCGAGAGGAGGGAGGGAGGGCGGCGGCAGTGCGAGAGGAGGAGGAGGCGGCGGGGCGAGAGGAGGGAGGAGGCGCGCGCGCGCGCGAGAGGAGGGAGGGAGGCGGCGGCGGGGCGAGAGGAGGGAGGGAGGGCGGCGGCAGTGCGAGAGGAGGGAGGGAGGCGGCGGCGGGGCGAGAGGAAGGAGGCCGGGAGAGGAAGGGAGAAGGGGGAAGGGAGGCGGTGCGAATGAGGGGGAGGCGGGCGGTGCGAGAGGGAGGTGGGCGGGGTAGTTGAGTGGCATTTTGCGGGTAATTTTGATGAACTTTAATGGGCAGATTTGTATAGGGTGGACAGCTTCCCACGAGAATCTACCAAAAGGCTGCTTCTCCTGGCTAGTTTATTTTGGACTCTGCTCCTCGCAAGGAGCAGAATTTGATCATTTTGGGAAGCTAGGTGTTTGGCACAGCTCCATGAGAATCTATTGAGAAGCTGGGAGCAGGAGCTGTACCAAACAGGCCCTTAATTAGGAGCAGTCAGTCGGATCGATCGTGCGTGCTGAATAAATGGAACTCCCGTTATATTGGTGTGCCAAACTAAAGATGGAGCTCGTATTTAGGGCTTTAATTTGGAGTACCATAGCAACACTGATACTAGTAGTATTAGTACCATCAACTGAAACTTCATCAAACTCTACGAAGAACATCTGAAGTTGCACTGCTGGCAGCAGTCCTTGGCTGTCGCTCCAAAGGACTGCGGCTTCTGATTTAAAACCAAAGTTACACTATAATAGCTGTTAATATTTTTTAAATCATTCAATTAAAGTAAAATAAAGAAAAAAAATAAAAATACCATATATCTCCACGGACAATGAAAAGAAAAAGGGAGAAAATCAAAAGAAAAAAACCAAAATTATAAGTTAACATGTTTCAAATAACTTCTAACTTAGAAAACGAAAATCAGAAAAAACCAGAAACCGAAACCGTCTAAAACGGAGCCTTATTGAGATGGCTACTTGAGGTTGAAGCTCGAGCCAGGTCAATGCAGGGCATGTTCTTTTTGGCTGCGGCTTGTGACTTTGGCTAGAGTTTTTGAATTTTAACTGTTTGCGACAGAGATTACAGAGAGAGATACTCGCTTGCGATTTTAGATGGTACAGATGTTGGGCTTTTAACGTATCCTATAATTAACTTATAGACTCCATCTTAAAAAAATACTCCGTTTGAAAGTTAGGTACTATAGCAAAAGACAAAAACCATTTTGAGAAACTGAAAAGAACAGACCCGCAATGCAACTCCTAGTGAGGTTGCCACCAGTGACAGCTCCAGAGGCTTCAACTTCAAGCCTACTCTGCTAGCTCGATTATTCTTCCAAATCGGCCGATCAAACGGGGCATATTATTGTGATGCTAATAGCCTAATATGCTGCAACTTGGCAGATATATCTAACAAAAAGATGGTTTGGTTTGGTGGCCATAGGCCTTACTCATTTGAAATACGTCAACTTCTTAATTTTGATTTTTTTTTATTTTTTTCTCTTATTTATTTTCATTGTCTGTGATGATAAAACGATGTTTTTTTATTTTTTAATCAAATGACTCAGAAAAAATAACAGTCGATACAGTACAATTTCAACTGCTACAATACAATTTTAGCCCAAAATTAGCAGCCCGTTAGAGCGGCCCCATAATTGTAGATCAGGGCTTGACCAGCCAATCAATGAGAGAGACGGATGACATATTCCTCGATGTTGTCTAAGTGAAAGGAACAGCGGGCCTGTTCTTTTTTGGCTTATGGTTGTGGTTTATACATTTTGGTTAAAATTTTTGAATTTTAGGTTGTTTACGATAGAGATTATGGAGAGAGAGATGCTCGTTTGCCATCTTTTTGAGGATGTTTCACATTTGGTTGGACAGTGTAGATCAAAAGTTGCCTATCTAGATCATGCTACGATTGAGGATGGGAAACAAGGAAAATTGAAGGTCATGTTTTGATACGCATGTTCAACAGAGCTTTTAGCGCGTCAAGCATTTTATACGCATTTGGGCAGGACGTGCTTCCTCTACATTCTTCTACTGGCCATGAACCAATGGCAGGTGCCTGGGAGGTGGGCTGGTAGACGTGCATTTGGGCCGCCATAGAGACGAAAATATAGCAGGGCCTGTAATTAGCGTAGATTATACTTGCGGCCACTTTCTGTGAAACAAGGACAACGAAAATAGGGTAATCGTATGGGTGCCATTGCTATGCAATGGTATAGGGATATGGATCTATTCTCGACAGTATGTGAAGCCGACAAAATCCATGCACTACAAAATCGAGAGCCCTTTCATTCTGGTCATTTCCATAAAGTAGAATATGAATCTCCAAGATGAACAAGTTTTTTTTTTTGGTGACTGATCCCCTCCGGTTGCAAAAAGGATCCATTATAAAGTTCAGTTGAAAGCCAATGGATAAATTGCAAAGAAATTCGTAGTTAATTTAAATGACCATAAACTGCGCAAGTACATTGTAATCGAAGTTTGAAATGCACAGTTGCACACTCTTTTTTTTTTTTTTTTTGCCATCTTGCTAGGAAGCATAACCATCTAATGCTAGCAACAAGCGTAAAACAAGACACTAGCAAAATACCCGTCCGTTTACAAATAGTTGGCGATTTTTTCATAATTTGGATAAAAGCAGAACAATTTTGAAATGTTTATTGATGTTTGGGAGTAGCCTGTGATTGCTTGTACAGTGACATATGATTCATTGATGTTTGCAAATAATGATTCATTCATGTGGGTTCACTGTTTTCTTACATTGTTCATGGATGCAAAATGTTGCAATGCTTATGTACACGGCTTATGCTTTTTGATGATGAATTGAAAATATCTGGCCGAGTGGATTGCTAAGTTCATTTCAAATGTTGGCCAAAAGGTAAAAAAACAAACAAAAGAACCACTTAAGCAATAAGGTAAGTAAAATGTACAAAATAAAAGAAAGTGCCAAAAAGCGAAGTTGAGCGCGCCCTTACTGAGTTACTGTAAAGATCATGATAACGTTATTTGCTACTACACATCTTTTCTCTTGGAACAAACAAATCTGGGATATTCCAGCGAAGCACCCCTATCCATGTGGCCTTTTTGATTGGTTCATCTTGTCAGCACGTAAGATTTTTGTAGAACCATTCATATGGGTTGTTCTTTGGAGCTACGACTTATAATTTTTATTTATATTTTTTGAAACAATAATAGACAGTCGAAACTCTGACGCGAATGATATATATAGTTTTGAGCTTATAAATCCGTTTGAATAATCCGCTTCAAAAGATTGTTCTGATTTGACATTTAGCCTTTTGACCCTTGGAGAAATTAAAAATCAAAATCAAAAACCAAAAAAACATAATCATAGCAACTCTGGAAGGAAGCCAACATGGCCCACGTCTCCGACTAAATTAAATGCCAAGATCATGATAACGTTATTTGTTACTACACATCTTGTCTCTCGGAACAAACAAATCTAGGGTATCTTCTTTTTAATTTTTAAAAACTGTTTTTTGATTTTTTTTTTATAATAACTAATTGTCAAACGAAGCATCTTTTCAAGACAGGGTGTATAAGTTGATTGTAGCACACACTGTAGCGACTTCACTTATATTGGTCAAAACCACACGCGAGTTATAAGCCGCAGGCATAAGCTATAAGCTGTAGCCATGAAGAACATACCCCTAGGATAGTCTAGCGAAGCTCCTCTATCCACGTGGGTCTCTTTGATTGGTTCGGCCATGTTCTTTTGGGATTATGGCTTACGGTATAGTAACTAAATTTCAAATAGTATGTCTTTTTAAGGTATGGTCTACAAGTAGATTGTAGTAGATATTGTATTAAATTCATCTACATCAGCCAAAATATAGCCATATGTTGCCGTGAAGCGGAAGTCTGAACTCTGAAGTACCCCTACTACACACATTGTTGGGCTGGGTCAGATCATGTGCTGGGTAGCCAAAAATATGGCCAGGCCTGGTTGAGCACCATGACCAAACTTGAGGCAAGCATTGCATTTGTTGGACGTGAGGGTAATTTGAGGATTTTCTAATTTATTTTTTTAGAAAAACAAAGGAGAGGTGGGGCTCCTTGTCATAGAAAGGAAGAGGGAGATAAGAAGAGAGGGAGGGGCCTTATCTTTTAAGGCATGGTCGGCTTCTCCCGTACAGGCGTGCACGACAAATGGGGATCGATTCGATCCCTACTCCATCGCCGCAGCGAAATCGGTGGCGGCAGTCATTGGCACAACTATCTCCCTCCTTTTACACTTGGGTTTGTTCTTCTCTTAACACAAGAACACTTCCTCTCTTTTCCATATGCTATCGCCTCTCTGATTTGCTCGCTTGATTTGATTGGAACCGTCCAACAGCACCTTTTTGGTGAGTTACGGTGGTAGCAGACTAAGTTCTAGGCTCATTTGCAGCAACTTGAGGCCCTTTACCAACCTCAGTGAGGGCGGAGCCATGAAGAAAGCCGAGACATGGTCCGCGTTTGGGTCCTCGCCGAACTTGCATGCTTTGACTCTCCTGTGGAGGGGCAGCAGGGGCTGTGGTGTGTGGTTGGCTTGTTGGCTTTGACCTTTATCTTGGTCGAGACCTTTGTTGTGGGTGTGCTCTCCTGAGTGCTTGCATACGCTTGATTTTGTGCTTCAATCTTGTGTGGCATTCTTCAGTACCTTGACTTCTCATTTATTGTGGGAAGACAACTTTATATCTTCAAGAACCATGCCGATGACTGCGGTTCAAGTGACGGCGATAGGTTTTTTGGGTCGACATCATCCACGACGTGCCTAGCCAAGTTTCTTCTAGATAGCTTTGAGTGTTATCTCGGTTGTGAGTTATCTGGTGCCTTCAGTTGCATATTAAATAATCTGTCACATTATGCCATACTAGTGTGATTCACATTTGTTTTTTTTCAGTTGATTAAGCACTAGTATTGGGAGAATTGACATGACTAATGGTGAGCTTGTGATTGCTCAATGAGGATTAGGCTATGTTCGGATAGTTTGACAATAATTGAGTTGTTCTAGGCATTGAACTAATCTTATCAGTGATCTCTCTTGGTTTAGCTGGCAGTCTTTTGATTCGTTACCACTATTGTAGAATAATTAATTGAATTTTGATAATTAGCTTGTTGTCTCTTAATTTCTGTTGTTATTTTTCAACACTTACCTGTTATCTATTGGTTGTTGTTTATCAAGTATCTTTTAGATATCTTGTCAATTAATTGTTTGGTAATTAGAATAGTTCCATATCTAATTCATTTGTGATATTAATGTCACACCATTAGTAACTTAAAAGCCTCTATGTCGAGATGGCTTTGTTCTAATACAAGTGCATCTGATATCCGAGAGAAATAAAACTTAAATATCAATTTGAGTAGTATGTTAATTGAATATTGTCAAACTTGCTCTGGTTGATATGATTTCAATTATATAGGACTTGAGATTAGATTATTTTCATACGATAATTTTATTTATGCTCTTGCCATTATTCTTTACTCATAATCATATATTTCATATAATTATTATGGCTAAATTAATGCTAAAACCTTGTTATTTAGGGCAGAATTAACCAGCACAAAATGACCTGACACCTGAAGACATGTGGCTCCACTCAAGTTAGCGATGGTTTCTGGCTTTTTTCCACTATTCCATAATTTTATTCTTTTTTTGTTTTTTTGGCTTTGTTGGGCATTTTTTTTCTTTTTTTCGTATTACTTTATATTGTTTGTGATGAGTTAATACGTTTTTTTATTTTTATTTTTTTTAAATTTAGTTACTCTAAATAAACTATCTTTACCTATAGTAAAAAAAAAGTTATGAACTCATCGTCAATCTGTGCGCTCCCCACATGAATTCGCTGTGAGTGAGACCATAACAACGGAACCGAAAGACGGAATCTCGATTAGTGTGGCACCTGAAGGCAATTCCCTCTCGGTACCCTCCACAACAACCTGTGAAACCAATAAACCACGAACCATGGAACCAAGAGCCCTTTCCCTTCCTTTTGGCCATTTCCATAAAGCAGAGTACTAGTACAGTATCTCTCGTCTCTCGGCGACCATCACGGTTCACGGATGCATGCGGTCACGCACGCATTGGCCTCTCTCCAGGTACGTCCAAATTCCTTCTGCCCAAGAGAGAAGCCTACTTGTTTGCTTTCTCTTCGCCTCATCTGCTTGTTCCTCTCCTCCTGTCCTCCATGCCTCCCACATTTCACCCTCCTTTAACACACACACTGCTCTACTCTCAAGCTTTCCTTTTTGGATCCCTCTGCTTGTCGTTGCTCCACGCTTCTACTCGTGTGCCTTTCAAAAATTTCTACTTGCCCCGCGCAATATTCTTCTCTTCTGCTATAAAACTCTCAGTTCAATCTCTCAGTCAAACACACGCCGAAAATATCTACCAAAATGGCTCATTTCCACCATTGCGCGTTCCTGTTCCCCCTCCTCTTCTTCTATCTTCCTACATGGTTTGTGCTTGCGCATGGAGAAGTTGCCAATGGTGGCCACCAAGACCTCCCTTCCCTTCTCTCCTTCAAGGCCTACAACCCAAATGCCACTGCCATGGCGACCTGGATTGGCCCCAACCCATGCTCTGGCTCATGGATTGGGGTCAGGTGCTACAGGGGCAGGGTGGTGGGCGTCTTCTTGGACAATGCCTCGCTGGTAGGCAGCGTGGCTCTTCTCCTTGGGCTCACCCACATCAGGGTGCTCACCATTAGGAGGAACTCCCTGTCTGGCCCTCTCCCTCTCATCGACAACTCCACGAACCCAAGCTTGAGGCACCTGCTGGTCTCCCACAACAATCTCAGTGGAAGCCTCAATCTCTCGCTGCCTTCTTTGGTCACTCTTAGAGCAGAGCACAACAACTTCCATGGTGGCTTGCAAGCGTTGCGCGTTCCGATGCTTAGGAGCTTCAATGTGTCGAGAAACAAGCTGGACGGAGAAATCTCCAGCGCTCTGTCCAGGTTCCCGAGCTCGTCTTTCGGCCGCAATCTTGCTCTCTGTGGCCAGCCTCTTCCAAGATGTGTCCATGCTTATAATGCGCTAGAAGATAGTGCATCGAATAGTACTGCTGCTATAACTCAATCTCCTAGTGCAGCAACAAGCACCAGTAGTGGTCTGAATTCTTCTAGTAATGGAAGCTTCAGTAAGCTTAGCCTGGTTGCGCTCATGGCCACTGGCATTGGCAATGCGGTGCTTATCACGGCCTCATTAGCTATCTCTGTGGCTATGTTCATCTACATGAGAAGAAAGCTACGGTCCCCAAAGGATGCTTCCAATGCAGCTCTTTGTTTTGAGGAGGAAGACAAGATCAGGATTGGAGAGGAGAAGTGCAAGAAGAGCGTCGGGCTCGTCTGCTTCGAAGGCGGCGAGGAGCTGAGGCTGGAGAGCCTCCTCAAGGCCTCGGCCGAGGTACTCGGCAAGGGCGTGTCCGGGAGCACGTACAAGGCTGTCCTGGAGGACGGCATCGTGGTGGCCGTGAAGCGTCTGAGCGCGCTGCAGTTCCCCGGCCGGAGAAAGGCCTTCGACCGCCACATGTGGCTCGTCGGCAGGCTCCGGCACCGGCACGTCGTCAGCCTCAGGGGCTACTGCAACTCCAACGGGGAGCGGCTGCTCGTCTACGACTATCTCCCCAACGGGAGCCTCCAGTCCCTTCTGCAAGGCAATGGTGCTTTTCGTGCACAAATCCATTGTTAACTACAGCAAGTTGTTCGTTGCAAATGCATTCGCCATTGATGCAAGAAATGTTCTTTTGATTGGTCGTTATTGCAGGTGGAGGAGGCATGAAAAGCTTGGACTGGGCGACGAGGAAGAGCATCCTGTTCGGTGCGGCTCAGGGCCTCAACTACATCCACACGTTCCCGGCGCGGCCGGCGCTGGTGCACGCGAACGTGAAGCCGTCGAACATACTCCTGGACGAGCACGGCGGCGCGTGCGTCTCCGAGTGCGGGCTCATGCGCTACGCCACCAACATCCAGCAGTCCGTCCCACAGCCCCGGTGCCCGCCCGAGCTGTTCCTGGACCGGGCGGCTGCGGCGGCGTCGAGCCGCGGCGCCGCGGCAACGCCGATGGCTGCGGCGTCGTCGAGCGGCGGCTGGCACGGGTACGCGGCGCCGGAGCTGGCGTCGGGAGCGGGCGCGCGGGCGACGCAGGAGTCGGACGTGTACAGCTTCGGGATGGTGCTCCTGGAGGTTGTAACCGACAAGGCCGCGGACGGCGGCGAGGAAGAGCGCGAGGGGGAGGAGACGATGGGGCTGGTCAAGATCGGCATGTTGTGCACCGCCGGGGCGGCCGAGGAGAGGCCCAGGATGGCACAGGTGCTCACCATGATGAGCGAGTTCATGTGATGCAGCTGTGCTCGATTAGCTTGTCAGTTAGTTGCTACCTCGTACTGCTTGCGTGTAACAGTAACAGAGTCTGCCTAGTTTGGTACTGCCGTACTAGTGCAGATGTAGAAGTGCCATGAAAAATCTTCGTATGCGTGGAATATGTGTTGTGAAAATCGTGGCACAAATTGTTTGATCTCATGGAGAGCAAGCTCGTGAATTGGGTGATTTGCTGCGCAATCAGATTGTAGTTAATATATTGCTGCTCCAATATGTTGAGTCGGGCTGACTCATTTTTTTTTAGATTTGAGACATGCTATATCTTCTTTTATGATTTGAAAAGATACGCTATAAAGTAAATGAATCTTATTAGGATTAGAACTTCTATTTCTATTTAAATTAGGATTTTTGTACTAAATTGAATAAAGGCTAAAAGTTACTATATAAATCATAGGGGATGACCATAGAGAAACAACCAAATCTAAAAAGAAGCAACAACACAACCAAGCTACTTGATGAGGATAAATAATCTTCAAATTATTACATCGTTATATGCTTCAAATATACTCCTTATCAATAAAGGAGAGATACCAGTATACCACCGAGTGGTCGTAAGATCTTCCACGACCATGTTCTTGTCGTAAGCTATTCTACGACTACTTGGTCTTAAGTCCTTCCACGACCACCTGATGATCGTAAGTTCTTCTATGAGCACTATATGGTTGTAAGTTTTCATACGACCATCCGTTGATCGTAGACCTACCCATGACCAGTACAACCCCAACTAGCTTGTCTACGACGACTGACCATGCTATAAGTTTATCTAACATGGCAATTAGAATGTGCGTTTATGCCAATTGACCACACAGAGCTTCTCTCTAACAACAACTATCACACGACGAACGACCTACCACGTCTCTCTGACAGTAACTTCCCTCAGGCGATTATATACTGAAGCGTTGATGCACCCTTTGGCGTGGGACAACTACCATCACTTCGTCGTGTATATAACTGTTGATGTCGAAGAGAAAAAGGGGATCCAGTAGTAACAAGAGAAACTACAAGGCTTTTTCGCATTACTCTGTTGTAATCATTCTCTCTAAGCAATAGTCACACAAGACGTAAAACTATTATTCTCCCAAGAGAAGGTCTGAACCTGTATAAAACTTTTCATGTCTTCTATGTACTCGTAGTTTGTCCCTTAAGATAGCTTTTCGCCGAATCTAAACAAATCATACGTAATATCGATCTTATCTAAAGTTAGAGGTACATGAGAGGATTATACGCTAGGATATTTTTTAGCACTAGATTCTTATATAGAGTAAGAATCTGATGAGCTTAAAAGATTCGAGATGGTTGTGAGTGACAATTATTTATACTCTTTTAAAGTCGTGGTTAAGAAATTCTCGGCTTCATTGAATATTTTTCTCTCACCATGCTTGTTTCAACGTTTTTATTTTGGTTCTCTACGAGATACTGTGTATACCTATGTTATATCTCGTAAACTTTAATCAATTCAAAAACTACTGCACATAAAAATAGGTATAAAAGTGTAACACAATCCGATGCAAGCTAGCCGCCCCCCGGCGACTGGCGTCGGTGTTGTCGATCGTATACCCCGGCCATTCGCAAAGGCGATGCTAAACTGAGGCCCGCGGTCGAAATCTGTGGCCTGAAAGCGGTTCAAGTTAGGCCCAAAAGATGGCAAAGGCCGCCAGACCGTCCTAGTCCCGAGTTTAGGGTCTCGCTGGGCTTACATTTCCCAATTTGAAACTTAAGGGGTGATCGTTTTAGCGATGGTTTTTGATTTTTAGCTGAAATTTTACTGTAGTTGGTTTTTTTACTGTAGCTGAGTTAGTGGATAGTGTAGTGAATAATGAAAAATTTCACTGTAGCTAGCTTTTTTTTTACTAGGCTTCGTCGGCCGCTCACTATTTCTGAAGTCGATCTGTACGGGCTGACTCTGCGTGGCCTGTGCCCGGGCCATTTGCTGGTCTAGCTCGTGAAATATTCAACCGAGTGCCAAGCAAACCATGAGACGAGTCAGACGAGACGACGACCCCACGGGAACGGCGATGATAGTGGTTCGAGGAGCCATCCACACCTGTTCGTAAGACTTGATCACTTTTCATTTTCTCCGGCGAATCCGTTTTGCACCTTCTCTTCGACGCTCGAAGACCAGGAAACATCATCGACCTTCACTTGCAGCATGAACCGTTTGCACGGCCCAACGGTGTGCCACTTGTCTCTTGTTAGTGACCTAAAGTTCTGTTCTTTTACGGTTTCTAAAAGTCAATTTTAGCTTTTGCTACAGTAACTAACTTTTAAACAGAGTATTTTTTTAACATGAGGTCTACAAGTTAATTGTAGTACACGTTAAAAAACTAATATCTGTACCATCAAAAATCGCAAACGAGTATCTCTCTTTCCGCAATCTCTGTCGCAAACAGCCAAAAAACTATCAGCCGCAGCCAAAAAGAACAGATCCTAAGTTCAGTTCAACAGTGGTAAGTACAGCCTCTTTTTTTTACTGTATGCACTGTGCTATGAGCTAATTTAGGGGGCGCTCGTTTTAGCGATGGCTTCTGGCTTTTGGCTGAAATTTCACTGTAGTTGGTTTTTTTACTGTAGCTGATTTGATTTTTTGGGCATAATTAATTTAAAAAAATGTAAAAATAGAAAAAATATGTTAACCCATTAGGGACAATACAAAGGAACACGGGAAAAAAAAGAAAATACAAAAAGCCTAAAATATCTAAAAAAATTCAAAAAAAGACGAAATACTGAATAGTGAAAAAAAACTGAAATTAAAAGTTGAAGTCGAAAAAAAACTAACGGGTTAATTTACGATGCCATGATACAGTCCGTACAGCTGCCTGCCCACGACAACTCATACGCGGACCAATGCTTAACGAGCAGCACATGGCAACACGCTTCAATAATTTCAACCTTCGGACCCCTCACCTAATTAACAACCCCGCATATCTCCGAACAACCCATACAAGTACTCCGATTTTTTCCCCCCAGACTTCTCCAGATAAACCGTTTTTCGCAATGCTTGATTGGTTGATACAGAAACTAACAATTCGATGCTCTAATTCGCTTGAGCCTCTAGGTGACGGTCGTTGTTCTTCGTATGACAGTTTGGGCGTTCCACAGGCGACGTTAATGGTTTCAAGCGTTCAATTGCACGATTGTATGTTTCGATCTTTGCCATCAGGTTTCCTGAACGTGTGCAAGACCAAAAGCGACGAGAAAACATGTCTAATTTACTCTTAGTATGTATGATAACATGTCTGCACTTGCTGTTTACGATGGAAAGAATCAAATAAATCGTCTCATTTGAAAAAGAGTGAGTACATGATCGATCACCACCGCAAAGAATGCGTACTGCACCTTCCTCCCACACCACCGCGACTCATACATACATTACACACGCCCACACCTCCCTCCACTCGACGACACGAACACACAACGAAACGAATAAATCAAAGCCAAGACGAACGGGCAAAAAACCACAGGTCACATCCCACGCGCTCAGATCTAGCAGAAGAGGTATCCGAAGGCCGCCGCGGCGAGCGACGCCGCGGCGAGCGGCAGCGCGGCAGCGGCGTCGGAGGTGGGGGCCGGCGCCGGGGCCTCGGCGGCCGCCGCCGAGGCGACGAGCGCGGCGGCCATGGCGGCGACGGCGAGAGCCTTCATCCTGAGACCGGCCATTTGCGACTTCTTGGAGGTTGAGGAAGAGCGACCGGCGCGGGGATTGGTTAGTTTATTTGGCTGTGAGATCTCCGCTGGAGAGCAGATAGATGCTCACAGGAACGAGCGAGAGGCGGCTTGGGAGGTGGAGGAGGAGGTGATCAGGGGGGAGCGTTTTATATAGCGGGAAGGGAAGCCAGGTGGGTTGCGTAGGGTGGCGGAGGGGAGAGGAGCACGGCCGACCATTTGTTGGGTTCTGGACGGGGCACGCGGCCCGTTAGGCTCGCACTGCGGTTGGGCGGGCTGTTGGGATCCTCTCTGACCACGCGCGCCTGAGCGCGTCTCCGGCCGCGTTCCGTGTATGGTGGCTGCCGTTTCAACAATATCCGTCCTATTCTTTTTATGGTTTTTGACTTGGTTTTTAAAAAATCAAAATAAATAAGATGATTTTTCAAATGGCTTCTTGAAGCCGTTTCTTCAAATAATATATTAAACTCAAAATCGTATGCATAATCCATGTCGACGGCTCTACCTTTTACTGTCGCCTCCAAAAAGCGCTCAATTCGACTTCTACGTTCAGCGTTTGGATTTTTTTAAACTGTTTATTTTTTTGTTTTTTGTATTCTTTTGCATTATCTGCGATGGGTTAACATGTTTTTTTAAATTTAATTATATCAAATAAGCCAAGTTAGTTACAGTAAAAAAATTCATAAGCTAATGACATTCTAAATACCCCCGAAAACTATAAACAAAAACTATCAGACATAACTCAAAAAAACAAACATGCAGTGCACCATGCTATGTATCGCGTTCGCCCTTCTTTCTTTCGTTTGCATTTTATTTGATAATTGATGCCTGTTTTGAGTTATGAACTTGTACTGAGGAATAATAAATCCATGGCTACCTTGTCTATTTTCATGATGTAAGTGAAGTTGACTCGCGTGGCAATAGTGATAGTTACATGAAAATCCAACTATATGTGCGGTGCTCGTAAAGTCTGAATTCTAACATGAATGATTGTACTAAAAACTGCATTTAGCATTATATGATCATCAAAAATCACTTTTATTCTGTATGGCCTCTAAAAGAGTTTGTACGGTGTAGACATATAATTCTCTAGGTTATTTATCATCAACCTGATTGGCTTTGGTCCGTTTTACATGGACACGTTCCGCTCTAAATAGCTTCAATTTCTGATTTCTTTTTAGTTTTCAGTTTATTTAAGTCAGAAGTCACTTAAAACATATTGATTTCTAATTTTGGTTTATTTTAACTTTTTGGGGTCTATTTTTGGATTTTTTTTCCCTTTTATTCATTTGTATTATATAACAGATCTTTTTCCAAATTTTTCTTAATTTTCTTTAAAAAATAACAACTGCTATAATGTAATTTTAACTAAAAACTACTATAAAGTTTAAGTCAAAAATTTGTTGGAACATCACCAAACATTGTTTTGTAGGGAAAACATGAGCTTCACCAGGTGTTACACGGAGACAGGGGTTCAGGGGATCATGGGAAAACCAGCCTGGTGGGAACAGCTGGCGTGACAGTTGCTGATGGCCCCCACGAATTAGCTGTCAAAGTTAACGCGGCCAGGCCACCGATGCTAAGCATCCTTCCCCTTTGCCCATGCCCATGCCCTCCTGTCCACTTCTCTTTCTTCTTCGCTGATTTTTTTTGGGAAGGTTGGAGATTTCGCCGAGCCATTATTCTCTCGTATTCACGGATTCACTGCCGATAGTTCCGGTACAAATGAAAACTGGCTCAACATGATTGCAGCTTGCTAAGCGACCGAACGCGTCAGTACACATTTGTCCTGTTCTGAAGTTTTATAATTTTTAGCTAAAATAATACCGTAAGAACTATTTAATTTTTTTAAAGCATTCAACTAAAAAGGAATAAAGAAAGAGTATATAAAATACCGTTATATCTTAACAGATAATACAAAAAAATAAAAAAGTAAAAAGAAATAGGGAAAAATGCTATGTTAAAACATCGATACATTCTAAATAACTTTTGATTTCTAAAAATCAGAAATCATCGCTGTTTCTAATATGATCATAAGAGCAGCTCATGTTCTCAAGGAGAATAGCCTACCAGCCCGCCTGGTAGGAGTTAATCGGAACCGGTGGTTGAAGAAATTCCGAAAGGCCTACAACTATGCTCATTTGGTTTTTTTTTGTTGTTTATAGTTTATTTTTCATTGTTTAGTACTGTAGTTGGTTTATTCTGTACTGTAGCGTGTAATGAAATTTTTGGTGTAATTAAAATTTAAAATTTTAAAAATAGAAAAAACATATTAGTTTATCATGGACAATACAAAGGAATATAGAAAAAAAGACAAAAAGCCCTCTAAAAATGAAAAACTTAGAAAAATATGAAAATAATAAACTAAAAATAAAAAAATTAGAAGTCAAAAAGTAAAACCCAAATAAGCGGCGAATCTTTGGAAGCAAATTCCGCAGCAGCTATTAACACGCGTTAGTGTGGACCGAACGATTTGGCTATGGCCGTCGTTGCTTTTGCGGCGTGCGCGAGGCGGTACGCGTGGTTAACCGCGTTTCCTCGTGCGTCGCGACACCAGGACGCACGCCGAGGCCGTGACCAGCCCAGCGTAGCCAGACGCCGTGTTCCATCCTGGAAGCTCGTGGGAGCATGGTACTGTGCTGCGCTTGGAAATGTTGCCCGGGGTAGCCGGGTAGGGGTCGGTCGAACAAACCATGGAAAGTAGGATAGAAACATTGCCAACACATCAGTGGAGTAGATCGAGAATGCATTTTGACGAGCAAAAACTTGGCCAACCCTGTGTTAATCCCAGATACTTGTATGATACGGGGATTCAGCAGTAATCGTCGCCTCCAGAGTGGTAGACACGCGCATGGAAGCAATGCATTCTTTCTTTCTTTCTGTTTTTTTTTCTTTTTTGAACAAACGTAGGCAAAGGATTCATTCAGGTCAGGCCCGATTTCGTTCATGCGATCGTACTCCCTAGAGGCCAGTTCTTTGTAATGGGACAATAGCTAGCCAGCCCATTTACATCTTATCGGGCTGGATCAAGATGAGCTCTGATGCCACTAAAGCCCGGCCATCACTGAACGTCCTCCTGTTGAGCTCGCAAAATATCAGGCCGGGCCGAAGCGTTCTTCTACCGTCCGGCCGCGGCCGCAAGCGCTTAGCCCGCGGCTGCCGTGCCGAGCAGAGCGACCACCAAGCGGACAGCGAGGCTCCGGTCCGCACGTTCACTGACAGACGAACGCGTGCATGCGATGAAGCCCTTCCTGCTCACGCCGGCGGGCCAGCCGCCTTGCGGCCTCGGCCCCCTCGCCGTCAACACTCTCCGCCTACTCCTCCCACTCCACCTACAGAACCGGCTCCACCATCGTCATGCTGAAACCTCATCCACTCCCCACCCGCACAACAACTGCCTCTCGTCCCCTTTCGTCCTCCACTCTATCCTGCTCATCCTCCCAGGTCTGGCCGACTCGCTTCTCCCTCTTCATTCATTGCTGTACAAGGAGAACCGATCTGCAAAATTGACATCATATAGATGGCTGTTGGCAACGCGTTGTACGTGTCCTTAGGTGAGGAAGGCACTCATCTCTAGGCAGATAGTTTGTCTCTTTTTCTTTGGTTCTTTAAAAATACATTGGCTATGAATGCATGCATTTGGTGGCCACGAATCAATAGGAATGCATAGTATTTAATTCTTGCATCACTGCTGCATCTTAATTGCTTAGAGTGTTGTGTAATTCATCACATCGATAGAAAGGCAGAGCATTGCTTTTTGCATCATACCAGAGGAGACTCCCATCATGTGTAGGCAAAGCTTGAAGACGTCTCAAAGCTCCTAGAAGCACGACACCTGCTGGACTAAACACCACAATCCATCTAATCTAGCAACTGCTATAGTCACTCGAGAGAAAGAAAAATTATTGTTTTTGTGTTTTCTTTTGTTCTCTTTTGTGGACATGTTACGAGATACTAGATTAAAAAAAGATTCATTGTGCATTGCAATCATTCAATCTCTTTTGACTGCCATCGACGATCTTACACTTAGGACAACGTACTGGATACATGTTATGGAGTTAGATAGATTACCAGGAAGGATTAAATATTGTACTGTGAAATAGGCTTGAATTGTTTCTATCCATAATTAACAATGATTTGCTGAGGTTTTCTTGACAAGAGTTAGACTTACACATGTTCCAATGCTGTTGGAGTTTATAGTTGTCTCTTCTGGCCAAACATTCATCAGTACTGGATGATTCCCATGATTCCCCGCGCGTTGCTGCGGGAACAGCCGGTACTATCTTGTCATCAGATGCTAGACAAAAAAAATTATTGGTGGTTAGCAACATACTGATTCAAGGAACTTTGAAGGCCGTCGTAAAATAAAAGAAAAAAACTCTGGTTTTAAACTATGTAAAAATGGCTGAAGCAAAAATCACTGTAAGATACAACAACATTGTAAGAGGGAGAGCACCAATGGCTGAAGCAAAAATGAATTTTAGAGTTTATTTATATTTTTATTTGGATTTATTTATATAATCGTATATTTATTTGCTTCTTCGTTGCGATTGTTCGATTAGAGTACAAAGACCCGGAAGAGTCACAGTTCGAGTCCAACCAAAACCTTTAAGACCAATAAGCTTGTGAGCCAGGTGAATCAATACTTTGATTATGTTGAACCCATATTTGAATGCAAATTATGTTGACTTAAACTATCAAATTATGTTGATTTAAATTATCAAATTGCATGCTTTATTTTATTATGCAAAATTTATATTCACTTTAATATTCTAGTTACTTTCTTATTAATAATTAACTACTATACCACACCCCTTGACGTTTGAACAAATATTCCTTATTACCCTAGAATTAATGGTAAGCATAGTTATAAGTTTGTATCTAAGCGATGTGCTTAGCCTTGCTTAGATACCCAGGAGCATTAATTTACCCTAACATTATTTTAAATATAAAATTTTGGTTTTGGACAACCATTGGAGGGAAGTGGCTAGTTTGTTGAGCTAGAATATATTGTGTTATCAAAACCCTTAAAACTTGTTTTATATCTGGATGAACGATAAGAGATATTGGTGTAGTTGTAGCACGAGAGAGGGTGTAGTCTTGATGGGAAGGTGTATTGTAAAGGCTTTGTGGAGATCTTCTTGATCTGCACATCTACGAAAATATGTGGAGTATAACAAGTTGATTGTCTCTTGTGGGTAAAATGTGCGACCACTGCCGAGTGAAAACTGTTCGAACAGTTGTGCCCACGGTCATAAAAACTTACTTGAGTTAGTATATATTTCTAAAATTTATGGGTGGAATGAAAAATATGACGGGTGGATGTAACCCTCGATTGACTTGCCATGGGTGAAAGTAACCTAGTGATAATAATGGGTGAATATAACTCTATTATCGAAAATAGCATATGGTGAATAGAACCTATGTTACTATTAATATTGCATTCTCTCACACTCTTTAGAAAAATATGGTTTAGTCAAAAATACTAAGTCTTAGAAACTTTTAACTACTATAAAATTTCAACTATGCCATTTCGCAAATAAAAGAACCGTAGCCCTCTTTTGCTTAAACCATACATCTATATTACTACATTATGTGTTGGTTTGTGGAGCATAGTTATTTGTACTTACCATTGCTTACTAAATCAACTCGTAACCTGAGGATCAAGACCACTACACTTACTACGCCGCTTTAGGACTAGATGGAGAAGAAGATAGTTGTGATTAGGATGATCTCGAGTAGCTTAGTCCTTATCTTAGATAGACAGATTTTGATGATAATTGTATGCACATTTATTATCCAGTCTCTTGGAAAGTCATAAGGCATCATTTACCTACAGTCGCTTGCTTATAGCAAGGTGTGGTTCCATCATGTTGCTATTGTTTCTGCTTTTGTAATGTAAATATTTGACTTGATTGACCTGTTATGTAACTCCATCCGATATGGGATATGTAAACTCTCTTATGTAACATAATTGTTTGGTATGGTTTGTACGATGTATGAGTTTGATTCAGTAATATATTTATAAGCATTATCTACTGATCTAAAGAATAGTGCGATGGAATCACAGAGAATTTTGTATCGGTAAAATTCGGATCCAACATGTATGTGCAAGATTTCCAGCAGCACTGGCCTGAGCGCATGCCGGCACTGATGACTGAACGAAGACAACCTCAGGCTTGCGTGAGTAGAGGGGAACTGATGACTGAACTCTTGTACTCGAACTACCCTATCTATTAGCTGAAATCTATCCCCAATCCCCCCTCCAGTTCTTCCCCAATTCTCAAATTTCCCATCCCCTGCTTCCGATCCTACCCAGGCACATCACAATATGACATCCACTAGCGCCCCACACCATCGCCAAGGCTACCTTTCACCCTGGCCGCGAGCGAGATCGCGCTGTTTCTCTCGACTCGTAGCAGGCTAGCAGCAGCGGACACGACGCACCCACCACGCCGACGGCGAAGTGGCGGCAACCAACCCTCCAACCACCCCGAAGTTGACAACCAAACCGTGCGATGGCGCGGCCGAAAACCACCCCCCACCGGACCGCGGCATTTACCATGCCGGCCGTGCGCGCCCTCCCGGGCTCCCCGGCTCACCCACCCACTCACCACCCACACGTGCGGTGCGGTGGTCAACCACCCTATCTCCATTGCACGCGAACCACACGACCTGTCCGAAGCTGGTAGCCATCTTTAACGCTATCTCTCGCGTTCTTCTCTTCTCATCATCACTAATCACCGATCGCCATGTCGCCATTCATGTATACATTAATACATAGCTTTTTTTTTGGTTGCTCTTCTTGCTTTTGTATTTACAAGAAACAGGCACGCGCAGCCCATTGACCCCGATCACCAACCGAGCGTTGCATGTGCCGTTCCTTTTTCAAAAAGGAAAAGAAGGGGAAAAAAAATGCTTGCTTCGCAGTGTCGGTGGGGGATTACACACATGGGAGAGGACAGGTCAGGAAGGAGCTCACCGGCTGGCTATACACACCATCTCCGGGCTCAAAAGGGAGTGACTGTCCTATCATGGCGAAGTGGACGTAGCTACCACTCATCTTTATGTACACCGACAGTTCGTCGTGTCGGTCGGATCAGTAGCTTGCTCTCGCCGCCGCCGTCGGTACGTCGGTGCGCCGTGCTCGACGGACGTCGGCCGGAGCCCGATAGGTCACTTCTTCAGCCGCAGCGGCGGCGGGTGGGACTCGACGAGGATGGACCAGAGTATCTGCACGTCCTCGCACGGGCACGACTTGACGTCCTCGTACAGGATATAGATCCCCATCTCTGCCATCACACAACGGAGACGCAATCCATACGATGTCAGTGCTCATCTTGGCAAGCAAAAGAAAATCGACAAATGAGAGTAACAACAGTAGAACAACAGCAATCAGAACATGAAACATGGATCGCAGGAACAAGAACAGCAGGAGGAGAATAACATGAACAAGAACAGTGGAGAGTGGCACATACTCTTCTTCTGCGCTGAATGCACGCGAATCCAGAGCTTCTTCAGGGGCGTGAAGAGCGACTGGAGCCAACCCATGATCCCAACTCGCCTGCTACTTTGTTACCACCTCTCCATGCACCAATCAACTAAGCTGAAATAGGGAAAAGCAAAGAGCTTGCAAAGGGGTGAGAGAGAGAGAGAGAGAGAGAGGAGAGTTGCTTTGAGGCCGGGTGAAGTCTCTGCTTTACTATTCCTACCATCCCGTTGCGCTCCCTTGCATCTTAATCATAGGTTTTAAAAATCTTGGTGCCGTGTCACTGTCCATCCATATCCCTCGACGGATAAACAACAACGCAGAAGCGTTTCGCATCGCGCTCGTTCGCTCGCAAAAGTTTCTTATGATCGAAGAGAAACGATAGAGAGCAAAAATACCGGCTCGGTTAGGTCTTATTTAAGCTTTGTTCGTCGATGGCTTCTTCTTCTTCTTCTTCTTCTTCTTTTTTGATCTGGAGAGAAGATCACAGGTGATAACTATTCGCTAATCCATTGCCGTCGTCGGCATGTGACGTAGGACAATCCGTGCTGATCCGCACGTTACGATCCTGCGGTCGAGATCAGTTCCTGTTCACTACTGCTTAATGGCATTTGTCGGTGAACAGTGTGTGGCACTGGTCAGCCATGGATACGTGCCTACATGGTCTGGTGCAGGTCCATCCAAATGTCGTGAAATTAACAGGGTGTCAGTTAGGGCATCGCCATTGTACCACGAGCCGACTGAACAGAAAAAATGATGTGTGCCGTGAATGGTTTAAGCGTCTTAGGAGATCATGTGAGAAGGAAATTGAGCAGCGACCGACCTGTTCCGGTGGTCGCCTCTTCACTCTCTCTCGTGGAGAAGCTTTTGCCGTATCGGCAATTTGCAGATCTCACGGACCCACATAGGGAAGATCGGATACATTTTAGTGTGACGTTTGCTAACAAAATTGTAATCAATATTGTATTTGCAGAATCATATGCGGTACTCATGACAATGTTGAGTACTGTATTTTCTGCATCTATTTTGTAGTCAGGATAAATGAAGTTTAACATTATCTATGTTGCAGTAGTAGGTGTACGATGCAACTTTGCACTTTTTCAGTGCGTGATATTCTGATAAAGAAACTGGCAGCAGGTGTCAAAATCAACTAAATTAAGGAATTTGGACCAATATATCCAAAGTGGTGGAGCTCAAGGGGGACATCAACAAAAGGAAAAAAGTTCATCAATCAAACTCAATATCCTGGCAACATTTGGGGATCAATCCTGTAAATTTTAGTTGTTGAGAAAAACATAGGACATTGAAAAAAAATAAAGGTTCAACTTTTTAATTTTAACAAGGACTGAACTTTCTACCAGTAATCTAATTTCTTGGTTTAGGACATTTTAACTTCCACCTTCCTCAGTTTTCGCCAATTCTCTAGTTATTGAGGATCATCAACATATTTGTTCATGTAGCGCACTGGGAGGGAAAGTGCAGCATGTTCCGAGTTGTGCGCTTGTGAAATGGAACTTGCTGATTATCACCACTATCTTTGCTAAGGCTGTTAACTTGGCACAACATATGGCAACAGATTTGTGCAATCCAACACTTTCACTACTTAGTCTCACTGTAAAATACATAGCACAAGAATTGCGAAGATTGCAGAATCGCAAACATCATTTTTGGAATTCTTTCTTGGATTTCTGATCAAAATGTATATGTTGAAGACATGAAAAGACATAATTGGAGAACTAGAATCCGCCAACCTATCGAAATAGCTCTCTTGATATACCAAAAATTATATGGACACTCAAAACCTCAACTTGCTAACCACCACTAGGACAAGATAATTGAGAAACATGAAATCCTTGCACAAGGTTTTGTTAGACTTGCTAGTGTTAAGGGTACACGTGCCTTTTCCTATTATTCTTGTAGTCTAGGGTTTAGCGAGTCCTTGTACTATATATAGCCCCATGGGCTACTATTGTAATATACTCAATATTTCACATTTGCATACCTTCTATTCTTGTAACATGGTATCAGAGCTAATATTTTGAAACCCTAGCTCCATGCGTCTTTCGCTGCCGCTGTCCCCAGGAGGAGTGTTCTCCACTCCCAGGGGTGGCCACCGTTTCGCCCGCACCGCCACCAGCGTGTTCGCTGGCCATCACTACCAGATCTTGTCGGGCCATTGCTGGATATCGCCGCCTCCTACTTGGGCTACAGGATATCCTAGATTGTGATCTCCTGGTGGCACCATCGCCGGTGTCTCCTTTTACGCGCCAGCCGCCATCACCGCCGGTCATCGTCATCGTCCCAGATCTGTTCTACACTGCCACCCCGACCAAATCGGGCCGCCACCCAACCACGCGAGGTCGCCTTCGGCCTCTCCGCCTGGATCCTATCTCCGCCCTTTTCTCACGTGTTGTCATCTCTTGGCTTCCTTCATGTCGAATCTGGCCGCCGCTGGCCAAATCTCGCCTAGATCCGGTCGCCTCTATGTCGGATCTGGCCATCTCTGCCATGGGTTACCGCTTCCTCTTGTTGAGACACCGAGCTCCACTCACCCACGTGCCCTCGCTGCCGCCTCGAATTTGGTGGCCACGCCCACCTCTTCACCGATGTCGCCCGGTCGCTACCTCCCCTGCCCAGATCTGTGTCACCCATGCCGGATTCGGCCTTGCCTTGCCCGGATCTGGGCCTCTCCGCCCTTCTCGGGCCACTGCTTTCTTAGGCCGATGTCCTCCCAAGCAGCCGTTGTCCTCCTGGGCCGTCGCGTCTTTGGGTTGTTGCTCCTCCCGGTCATCAAGCGTGTCCGCCTTACATTTGAGGGGGGTGTTAAGGGTATATGTGTCTTTTCTAATTATCCTTATAGCTTAGGGTTTAGTGAGTCATTGTACTATATATAGACCTATCGATGTTTAATATCGATTTTACGTATGATTTCTTATATTCAGGGAAAAGCGCAAGTGTGGACTACCCTACATCCTATGTTACTATTACTGAGAAAAAGTTTACAAGTGTAGACGGTGCGAGAAATCTAGCACTCCTTACAGAACTGATCGCCTCCCATCTTTCTTCAATACCAACCCTAATATTGGCGACGAAGTGGTGGCAATTGATTCTTGTCAGAAGACACCTTGATACTTCGGGAGTTAGCCGCTAAATGATGGTTATTGTCAGAGAGACATGGACACCTGTTCGTCATAAGACGATTGTTGTCAGAGAGACATGGGCAAGATAGTACGTGGTAATATAGCATAAACGTACGTTCTGACTGCCTTGTCAAAAAACCAACTTTAAGAGTAGATTAGTTAAACATGAGAAAATAATTAGGGAGTCATAGCATAACGTACGACTAGGTAGACATAGCAGATCTTACAACTAGGTAGTCGTAGCAGATCTTACGACTAGAGAGTTGTAGTATAACTTACGACTAGTGAGTATTCGCAGTAAGACTTATGACTACTCTACAAAACTTCTTCCTTATCGTTAAGGGGTATGTTCAGAGAATATGATGACGTGATAAATAGAGGATTATTATATCCTCGTTATCTAGCCCCTCAACTTCAAATGAAAAAAACTTGTACAAGCAGAGTTGTAGATGGTCAAGGGCATTGTCTTTTTGATTCTTGATCAGAAGTGCGCTTGGGTAGAAAGGTAATTTCATTTGAATTGTGAAGATAGATGGATTTGAAAGAGAATTTTTAATTACCTCTCATAATTCTATCCACCCATTCGCTTCTTGAGAAAACCGTTCAACTCCCGAGGAGAGTAACCGATGCTTTGATAAAAAGGCCACTTTTAGGCTACCTTTCCGCTTCACTTTCCTCAATTATTTCTATCTTCCTTGTGTTGTTTGACGAACAAGTCGTCTTTCTCCTTCAACCTTCTTCTAGATCCAAATCATCTGGTCGGGAAAATGGCAAATCTTTCATCCAACTGAACGGTGTCAAATGAAAAGTTTTGCGTAAGACCTACCTTTGATTAATAAAAAATCTCTTTATGTTCCTTTGGTGAATTAGAAGTCTCTTCTTTTTCCTGTAACTCATCTTCCTTTGCACTCATTAGACAAAAGAGCGAAGAAAAAGGAAAAGATAAACCTAGAGCTAAGAAACGAAGTTATATGAATAACTCAATCCTAATCCCCCGACTACTTACTTAGTTTATATGGATAAACTAAGCGAATAGTATTGAGAAGAGTATATCATCTTACTACTATTGTCGAATTCGATTAGCATGCTCTGGTGGCAAAAGTTGGAACGAGTCAACGCTAGGGAGTTCTTTCTAGTGGGCAGAACCACATGCAGAAAGGAAAGTCTCCGACTAGGTAGTCGTTACTACACTTCAACTAGGTTAATCAAATCGAAGCCACAAACAATAGCGATATAATTACTAAAGTCATTTCTTTTATATCTGTGAGTGTCAACAGGAAGCCCATTTAGTGGATAGGACTACATGGAGAAAGGGGAGACTTCGACTAGTGTTGTCCCCTTCTCCGACCAGGTAAAACCAATTGAATATATTAGAAGTGGTCAAATAAACACAAAAGAGTTTACACTGAACAAACATAAAAAAGATTGGAAACACCAAAACTTTATTACAAAAATGAGAATATTCAAATGTAAAATTTACGCAATTGGTCGATGTTCTAAGAATTTGAATAACCTGGCTATCTTCCGTAGCAAGTCGTACATAGTCTAGTCGTGTGACCTCGACTATAGTGCAAGGACCTTCCCCGTTAGGAGAAAACTTGTTCTGATTAGACTGGGATAGGATTTTCTTTAATACCAAGTCACATACAGTAAGGTTGCGAGATTGGACCTTACAGTTGTAGTACTTATGCATGGCTTGCTGATAGATTACCGATCGGATTAAGGCTTGGTTCCTCTTTTCTTCTAGCCGGTTGATAATATCTGTTCGAAATTGCTCTTGGTTGGAGTCGCTAAAGTTTTTGACTCTTGTCGACCGAATCTTTAATTCTGGAGGAAGCATGACTTCTGCTCTAAAGACTAAGAAAAAAGAAGCCTCTCCTGTTGCCTGACTAGGAGCCGTGCGAATTGCCCATAATACCGAAGTGGGTTCCTATACCCAAACCCCTGAGCGCTTTACCAGCTGATCGAAGACTTGAGTCTTAATCCCTTGCATTATTTGATCATTTGCGCACTCAACTACCCCATTGTTTTGAGGGTGGGCGACTTAGGCATAGCAAAGCTTGAACAAAAAATACTTGAAATTTCACACTAGAAAACTACTTACCATTGCCTGTAATTGTACAACTTAGGACTCCAAATTGAGTAATAACACTTCTCATCATGGACCTTTTTGCGGCTTTCGTTGTTATTTCGATCACTGGTTACATAATATACCAATCGCTGAACGTTTTTACGTTCTTCAATGAGTACAACACTTACTGCTTATGGCATGACAGAAAGATATACGAGTGGCGTCTCGTTTGATTTTGGAGAAATCAGTATAAGAGCACTCGTAATATATCTCTTGATATCCTCGAAGGCGTTATTAGTCTCTTTTGACCACTCGAAACCCTCATGTTTCCTGATAAACTTAAAAAAAGGAAACCCTTTTTTCACCTAAACGTGTGATGAAACGACTTAGAGGTAGCATGCAGCCAGTGAGTTTTTGAATCTCTTTCTTCATTGTCGAAAGGCGCATCTGTTCGATGACCTTGATTTTTTTCAGGATTTTCTTCGATACCCCTTGCCGAAACAAGAAATCCGAACAACTTTTCTGAAGAAACTCCGAACACACACTTCTTGGGATTAAACTTCAAACGATGTTTTTTGAGGTTATCGAAAGTCTCTTGTAGGTCTAAGATGTGATTAAGTCGTTTGATACTCTTGACAACATAGGCTTTCAGATTTTGACTCATTTGATATATAAAAGTCAGTTGCATTAAACGCTGAAAAGTTGGACCAACATTTTTCAAACTAAATGGCATTTTTACATAGCAATATATTTCAAATGGCGTGATAAATATGGTCTCCTCTTTATCTTTTGAAGACATACTAATCTGGTGATAACCATAGTATGTATATAAAAAATTTAATATTTTACAACCAGCAGTAGAGTCAATCAACTGATCAATGTGAGGAAAAGGAAAATCATCTTTTGGACAAGTTTTGTTTAAATTGGTATAGTCTATACATATATGCCACTTACCATTAGACTTCTTTACCATTACAGGGTTAACCAACTACTCAAAGTAGTTGACTTCTCTTATGAAGCTTGTTTTTAATAACTTGTCTAACTCTGATTTGATAGCTTCTCACCAATTTGATGTAAATCTCCATAATTTCTATTTTACGGGTTTCTTATCAGGCTATAGAACTAGTCTGTACTTGATCAGGACTCCGAACATATCGGATAGCTGCCATGGAAACATAGTGCCTGTTCTTTTTATGTTCTCAAAACGACTTTTGACTTTTACTACAGTACCTAACTTTCAAACGGAATATTTTTTTTAAGATGGACTCTATAAGTTAATTATAATACACGTTAAAAGCCCAACATCTGTACTATCCAAAATTGTAAACGAGCATCTCTCTCTGTAATCTCTGTCGGAAACAGCTAAAATACAAAAAAAATTAGTTAAAAGTTATAAGTCGTAGCCAAAAAAAAAAAAACAAGCCCATATTTACATTTGTCTGAAGAAAGGCGACAGAATATCTTCCTAGGCAAAGTCCAAAGTAACTATGATACAATCAGTCTTCTAAAACTTCACTGGATCCAGAGAAGGCGACCCACGTAGGAGACTGCGCGGGGGTGCGGGATCGCCGCGCGCACCTGCCGATACGGCCGGTACGGAGGCGGCGGCGGCTACTGCGCCCCCGACGACATGGTCGGCGCGGCACCACGACGCGCTCTCGCGATGGGAAAAGGGGGGAAATAAGCTTTGCGGCTCTCTTCGCCGCGGCCTCTTATTACACAACTCGACACAAGTGCGGGTTCTCATAACCTATTGGCGGCGTCAAATAGGCGGACACGGACTCGAAGCCGTATCAGAAAGCTGCACCGGCACCTCCTCTCCGGGAAGCGGCGACGAGAAGGCTTGCGTCTCGTTGCGTCGCCGGCGCGATGGATCTCCTGAAGCGGGAGCTGGAGAAGAAGCGGAAGGCGGCGACGGCCGACTTCGGCGGGAAGAGCTTCGTGCGGCGGTCGGAGCTGGAGCAGAAGCAGCTCCAGAAGCGCCGCCACGACGAGCACCGCCAGCACCTCGCCAAGGCCCCGCCCGCGCCCTCCCCCAATTCCTCCGCCGCCTCGGACCCCAACGCCGACCCCGCCCAGGCCGCGGATGAGAACCCTAACCCTAGCTCCGCCGCTGCCGCGTCCGTCCCTCCCGCACTGGCGGCGAAGAAGCCCACGCCGGAGGAGATGCTCCTCTCCGAGGAACGCCGCATCGACGAGCTCGACCTCCCACGGCAGGAGGTGATGCGGCGCCTCCGCGTGCTGCGCGAGCCGGTCACGCTGTTCGGGGAGGACGACGCCGCCCGCCTCGCGCGCTTCAAGCTCGTGCTCAAGTCCGGCGTGATTGACGACCTCGACATGACCGAGGGGCAGACCAACGACTTCCTCCGCGACATGGTCGAGCTACGCAAGCGGCAGAAGGCGGGTCGGGACACCTATGTCAAGGGCAAGGGCAAGCGTGTTGGCGGCGGTGATGGTGGCGAGGGTGGCGCCACTGGAGACAGCGCAGATGACGGCAATGGGGACGCCGGGAGGAGTGGCGATGATGCCGATGACAAGGACTCGAAGCGAATGAAGACCAAGTTTGAGGAGCTTTGCGGTGAAGATAAGATCTTGGTGTTCTTCAAAAGGCTGCTTAACGAGTGGAACCAGGAGCTAGACGAGATGACAGAGCTGGAGAAGCGGACAGCAAAGGGGAAGTCGATGGTTGCAACATTCAAACAGTGCGCACGGTATCTCAGCCCCTTGTTCGAGTTCTGCAGGAAGAAGGTAAGAACACCTTTTTTTATTAGTGCGTTGCTTAAATTGTGTGCTGTTAGTTTGATTATGTTTCAAATTAAAGTAATTGTGCAAAAAAAACTTCTAACTAATAAAGAGATTGGGTGAATTATGATTTGAAATGAAGCTTGTGGCAGCATGGTTTACCTGCGATATTCAGGATCCTCTGTAACTAGTTACTGTGATGAGTGCAATTTTAGGACTTTGAGTTGGATTAGAAAGAAGCAACAGCAAAGATTTACATCCAAAGATGTGTGAAAAGTCTCTCGCTCAAATTATTTTTGGTTCTATCTTGGGACGTAGTTGGGAGCTTAAAAAACAAGCTAGTAGCAGGAAATTGTAGAGTGGATAAAGATAATGACCCTAGAAACATTGCCATAATTTTGTTGACCAAAATGACCTACCTCTGGTCACTTGTTGAATGCAATGAAGCAATTTTTACGAGAGATAAGTGGTCAACTAATGTTTGTGTAGTAACATGGACTTGATGTTCTGTAACTGCAAGTCTGCAATTTGTGATATGTAAGTGGTCAACTAATGTTTGTGCAGTAGCATGGGCTGCATGTTGTAACTGCGGTTTGTGACAAGATGACGTCAAATACAACCTGTTTATATTTGCATAATTTTCAACTAGCATTTGAGTTCAATCTATTTCAATAGGATTTTGTGATTATGCAAAATGTATTGCATGAGATCCAATGAAGGTTATGACAGATTCATTGCCAGGTACTGATAGATTGGTAGGCTGGTAGCACAAGATGATAATGCCATCTTCCTGTTATTCTTAGGCCCTGTTTAAAAGTGCTGTGGCTTTTAGCTATTGGATGAAATGGCATTGTAGAGGCTGTTAGCTTTTTTGAGGCATTCAATTAAAGGAAAATAAAGAAAAATTAGAAGAAAAAAAATGAAAAACACCGTTATATCTCCACAGATAATGCAAAGGAAAAAGGAAAAAAAGGAAGAAAAAAAGAAAGAAAAAAGCCGCATTAAGAAGTCAACGCGTTCCGAACGGCTTTTAGCTTCTAGAAGCCAGAAGCCATCACTGTTTGGAATGGGGCCTTAGGCCAGCATCTAATGATCTAACTTGTTGCAAGAGACAAATATTAATGGAATGTTTCGTGCTCCTTATAAATGATGAAAGGAAGTTCTTGAAAATTTTGGAGGCAGCGGTGATTATTACCGTCTGAAAATTCATGCCTGGACTCAATAGAAACAATTATTTCTTACGCATTTAAAGCTTTTGTTGTCTATTGTCATTAGCTCATGTACAGTACCAGTGTAGATTTTGATTCTGTCCCAAAATTCATTGTCATATAACTACTTACCTGGGCTAGATATAGTACTGCAATTCATGCCCGGACTCAATAGAAACAATTATTTCTTACACATTTAAAGCTTTTGTTGTCTATTGTCATTAGCTCTTGTACTGTACTAGCGTAAATTTTGATTCTGTCCCCAAATTCATTGTCATATAACTACTTACCTGGGCTAGATATAGTACTGCAATTCAGCTGAACTTTCTATAAAATTCTGGTTCCTGGTCGTGGATTCAGCTTCATTATAACTATTTATTGCCTCCCAGGGTTTAAGTTTCTCATCACACCACCCTGCTTGAGCTAAATTCTGATGCTCAAATCAGAATATTGTTTTATGTATTTAAACTTTTAAGTTCAACGTTTAATGCTTATGTTATGTCAGCCTTTCCTGACTGCAGATTGCTTGGCAATTCTGACACCAATTATTGTTTTGATCTGTGTTTAGGTTCTTCCCGACGACATCCGTCAAGCATTGCTCGTTATTGTTGAATGCTGCATGAAGCGTGATTATTTAGCAGCAATGGACCAGTACATCAAGCTGGCCATTGGCAATGCACCGTGGCCTATTGGAGTCACTATGGTTGGTATCCACGAGCGTTCTGCCCGAGAAAAGATCTACACGAATAGTGTGGCCCACATTATGAACGATGAGACTACTCGCAAATACCTTCAGTCGATCAAGAGGCTTATGACCCTTTGCCAGCGGCGTTATCCTGCGCTGCCCTCCAAATCAGTGGAGTTCAACAGCCTGGCAAATGGGAGTGACCTGCAGGCCCTGTTATCGGAGGAGAAGGATCCAGGAAAAGCCCCTTCCGAGGAAAGGCTTCGGCTTATGCCAGCATCAAAAGAGTGATCCTTCAACGCACAAGCTTGTATCACAAATAGAACGTTTGAGACTGTGTAATATGAACGCTAAGTTTTCCTGGTTTTCTTTCATATTTGTACTGATGCAGAACAGCAGAAGAATCATGTCTGTTAATCAAATTGCTAAAGAAGATATGTTATCTGTTCTGGCTGAGGTTTCATGAAATCAGATTAACTGTGTAAAATCATTTTAACCATTCTGTGCTGTGCAACAGCGGTGTCGACAAACTATACTGGATTCACAAGTCCTAGTTCTGCCACACAATGCTGCTACTGATATGATAGTTATTTGTGGAACAAAGGCAAGCCATAATTCTGCATTTATCACATGAAAGAGAATTCATGTACCACGTGCTTGAGATGTGCAGCACCAAAATCCGTGGATACAAATGATCTGTGAAGCTACAACTTGTATGCTTCCTGAACCTGGCTACCTCACTGCTTCATTTGCGTGGCCATCAAATTTGTTTCCCCTCCTTAGCAGCTTGCATGTGTAGGTTTTACAGCAGCAGATCCCTCAGTCTCCCTTCTGCTGGATTCCGGGTAAGTGAGCCCACTGCATCATAACAGCCAATGATAATTTGCTAATCATCTGAAGGAAGTTTTGGACCAGGACGCAAATGGATAGTAATGATTTAGAGAGCCAGAAACTAGGACAAAAACAAGCTGGGTTTTAGTCGGATGCTTACGTTTTTCGCAGCTGTGCTGAATGCTTCTTTGTGGGTGATGTTAGGCTCCATGGATTTGATCCTCTTTATCTCTTCCCTGAGAACAAAAGGAAGAATGTTAAAATTTTCATTGCCTCTGACCTGAATAGCATAGTAGCGTACTAGATATCAGTGTTCAGTTGAACATGTGAAAATCTCGACATATCCAGTTCTTGATTTACCAGAAACGCCCCTGTATACATTGCAGTGCGGTGTATGATTCAGAAGAATATACAATGTGCTAGGTGGTGTTGTGCAATTAATGGCAAATAATTCTATCACTGTATACTTATTTCTGATCATTAATTACTTGATGAAACAGTTGTAGGCTGACGGCGTCCGCTGCCTTCTCACCGGAGCTGCAAAAACGTTCCAATGCATGCCTAATTAGCGCATCGTCAATCTAAAAAAATGCACTGGGCGAAGGCACGAAAAGACGGCAAAAAACCGCGTGTCATCTACGTTTGTTAACAGCAAGGGCGTTGTTCTCCGCAACTTCTCTCTCCCCGTCGTCTCCACTGCTCTCATCCGAGCACTCCCTCGGCGGCGGATCAACGCCCAGCTCCTGTTCCATTCATCAGATTGATAGATACGGCGGAAGTTCTCAGATAAAAACTGAAGCTGAAAGAACCATGCCTATGTCCCACATCATAATGCCCATGCAAAGGGAGGAAAGGAAGCCGGGGATGACCTGCAGAGGCAGCTCGACGGACACCGCCGCCGCCGGCGGCGAACACAGGCTGACGGAGACGAGACCGGCGCAGTGGCCGCACTGCACGGCCACCACCTTGAGCAGGCTGCTGCACGGCACGCTCACCTGCACGCGTGCAATGCGGCATCCATGTGACTGTGTGCAGATGCAGGCCGGCACATTGCCATGGAGCCAAGTGGTATATATGGTTTCGTTCTTACCAGCAAGTTGGTGGTGCAGAAGTTGCACTGCACGTAGCCGAGCCGCTCCGGGAGGCTGAAGCAAGGGTGGCGCACCGATGCCATGGCGATGGAGACGAACAGTGTAATTTGCATGTATGGTGCTGGAGTGACCAACGGCTCAGAGTTTATATATAGGCACCAGCAAGAATCAACTTAATGGGTAATTGATCCAAGTATCCAACATTATCTTTGCAGAACCAAGGGGAATGCCCATCTATATAGCAAAACATGAACTGATGAACATGTGCTTAGGCAGGTGCATGGCAGTGTTGCAATCAATGAAGTGAACCGGCTCCCTTTTCTCATGAAAGAGACCCAAACAGGCAACCATGCCAACCTATTGGGACAGGGCCTTGTTCCTAGATACAATGGTAGTCTCTAGGAAAAATCTTATCAGGCCAAAACCATAAAGGCGAAGCAGAACTAGAAGCAAGCATGTGAAAATGAGTGCTTCTTGCAGTCTGGAGATGAGCTTTAAGAAGGTCAACTATGTAGGCAAGTTTCTGATCAGAAATACATGCAGCTCCAAGCCTCCAATTGGTAATGTCGTAATGATCATAGCACAAATGGCATAGTTTAATTGACATTGCATACGCTCAGTGACAACGATGTATAGTTGTGCACACTCTATACTGATCGGCAAAGGCAAACCATCTGTTTGCATGTTTGGTAAACAGTTACTGCAAATCAGCGAATGCTAACTCGGGTCGCAGATTGCCCTGCAGGGGCTCCTCGATTACGTGGTTTCAGCATCTTGTTACTGTTGAAGATTCCTCCACTTCGGGGCAAGTCTATTGAATTGGAGATTCCACGACAAAAGGGCTCGTTACTACTGCCAATGCATACACTAATAATGTCTGAAAGAAAACTCACTTGTTTGTTGTGGTTATAGATTAAACAATGAACAAGAGGGCTACGGAAATACCACAAAGAGCCTGTCCCGAGTCTTACAAACCGTGAAGATAGGGATAAAAGTCTGTGTGGTACCTAGATTTGTCTGAAAAAGAGAACAGAACGGAGTTCATCTAGAAATAAGTGCTTCTCAAGGTCTGAGGTGGGTCCGTAGACCGAGGTCAGCCACCGGGTGTTATTGTTAGCACGCAACATCACGTGAATTGTGACCGAGAAGGTGTGGACCGCACTGTTAGAGACCGAGAAGGAAGAGTCCTTCCATGCAGTGAGTAGTCCACCACGGATCCCAGAAGCTGTAAGGTAAGTAAGCGAAGGAGTAGGCCAAACCTAACGATTGCATTACAAGTGATGCCGGGATGGCATCTAATTTAGTTTCTTGGATACAAAGCACGTCTGGATCATGGTCGTTGACCATGTTCCTGACCACATTTCTGCGAGCGTGCGTGTTTAGACGCTGCACATTCCAAACTAGAATTTTACAAAACCACATACATTTAAAGGAGTGGCCAGCGACTCCAGTCATGTTTGATTATGTTACCGTACTTACAGTTACCTTGTAGCTCCTTAACAGTTTAAGCTGTAAGGTGAACTCCATTTAAAATGCTTGAGAAGCTCATTTTCTCTGCACTTAAATGAGAGTTGCTATAGAAAGACTACATGTAAAATATAGCCATGACTTGCTTTGTTGTTAAGTATGATCACTGGAGCAAATGTAGAGCGGTTATCTTTGGCATATTATTCCTTCATTGTTAAATATGACATCTGGAGATACTTTTCCTTCCATTAGGTGCCGAACCCTCTCTTTGATCTTCTTGGTCTTTTGTGTGGACAATTTAACATCCCATTCTGGAAGTTCTTTCTAGCAACTTTAATTGGGAAGGCCATTATTAAAGTTTATATCGAGGTTTGCTACTTTCAAACTTCTTGGTACAATTCCTCCTATGTAGCATTTATTCTGAAGTGCAACTCCTATGTAGCATTTAGTTTCGAATTGCAATCTTTGCAATATTCATATCATCTTTGTTAAGTCATCTATTTCGATAGACCTAACCATATTTTACAAATTACTTATGTAGACAACATTCGTAATTACTCTCTGCAATAACAAACTTCTTGAATTGGCGGAGAAAAGGCTTATGTGGGTATTTGGCAATGTTCCTGGAGTATCATCCATCCTTCCCTCTTTAGTTGCCAAGTTGAAGACAGCCAAGAATAAGTTTTTATCAGCCCGTGTTGCTGCATCAGCTTCTAGTGCTACGAAGGTGCAGATTGTTATGAATATTGTGTGTATTGATATGAGATTCAAAGAATCATATATATAGGATATGCCATATAGAGATAAGGTATATATAAAATAGAATACAAATTTTATAACCTAATACAACTCTATCTCCTTACACCTCTCTCAAATGGCATATAGAGATAAAGAATAGATAAAAGTATGATGGCGGAGATCGAAACCCAAGATGACGGCGACGCAATGCACAAGGTGCAGAAGAAGTGCGGCGGCCTTAGAAGTTCGGGGTGACGGCTTAAGAAGTGACGGCATCATAACGACTTCTACAATCTACACGCGGCTCAGAGAGAAGAGCGGCGGCTGCTGTCATAGAATAGGGGTAGAGGCATGGCGACGCAGATCAAAACCCAAGACGGCGGCGACGCAATGCACAAGGTGTAGGAGAAACACGGCGGCCTTAGAAGATCGGAGTGGCGGCTAAATAAGCGGCGACATCATAACGACTTCTACGATCTGCACGTAGCTTAGAGAGAAGAGTGGCGATTGTTGTCATGCAAAACAAAATTCCTACACTTCTATGACTGACAAAAATTTGTGGACTTGTATGGTTTTGACGAATTGAAAGATAGAGATTATGGACTTGAATGAACGTAACAAAAGACTAAAAAAACTTAAAAATTAGAGATACTAGCAAAGATCCTAGCCAGACTTAGTTGCCATCGGGATCTGTGGATCGAGCTCCGGATCTCCGAATTTGGCCACGTAGAACAAGTCGTGTTTGTGCCCCGGAAAAATGAATCTATGTTCGCGTCGTGTGCTTTCTCTCCAGAGGAAATCGAGGTACTACGCATCCAGAGAAAAGGCCAGGCGCTGCTTCCTTTAGTCCTAGTCCAGAAGGTGAAGTGCTCCTCGTCGTCGGTGCGCTCGATGAGCGCACGGAACTCGTCCTCCAGCCGTGCCATGCACCGGCTCAATGGTTTCCTTCTTGGACGCGCGTAGCGCCATGCGGCACATCTCCCCATGTAGGGCCCCACGGCGGCGGGCGCGGCGCGGTCGAAGAGGACGACGGCGAAAGCGCGATCGTGGGTGCGACGGAGAGAAGCAGGCGGTAGACGCAGGCGGGAACCGGAGCAGCTCGTCCGCGCGGTCGAGCAGGACACAGTTGGTGCCCGCAGCATCCAGTTCCTGCACGGTGCCGATGATGAGGTCGTCGACTGCTTCTAGGAATGCATCCGCGTCGACCGAGTCCGCCCGGATTAGTCCCTCCGATCCTTCCTCGCAGCGGAAGGCGATGGAGGCGGGTGCCTGCTGGAGTGGCGCAGGGCAGCGGCTGGCGGAGATCGACGTGGCCCAACAAGGTGACCGCCCCCGGGAGCGGAGATCGATCCTTCGGAGGCAACAGCAGCGGAAGTAGATCGAGATCGAGGTTAGAGTTTTAATCTAAACTCTGATACCACGTTATAAATATTATATGTATTGATATGAGACTCAAAGAGCCATATATATAGGAGAGTACAAGGGGATATACTATATAGAGATAATGCATATATGGATTAGAATACAAATTCTATAACCTAATACAGCTCTATCTCCTTAACATAGATGTCATTTAAAATTTATTGCACACATCAACTGCCCATGTTTCAATTTTTTTAAACGATATCACTATCATCATTTGGTTATGCTTTTTTCTTTCCTATTTTCTTGAATTTCGTTGATGACATTGTATCATCATGGACGGGTATACTGCAAGTGATAAATACAGCTGATTATCTGTCAGCAATAGACAAATGTAGTGCTTTACCAAGTCCTTAGTATGGTTTGCAAAATTGATTAGCTCGGTTGAACTTAGATGGAGTCTGATGCAGGCTTGGATACATGATTATGATTGACGATAATTGTAACATAACTTCACAGTAATGGAACGATAAATTATATTATGATAAAATTTACCCTTTCTGGTTTGCTCTGCAGTCTTAACGTGTCATCAGCTGTTTTCTCATTCTTTGCAATTTTTCCTAAATGTATGAATCATCCATGCGTAGGGAAAGAAGTGGAATATGTCATTCTCTTTGGTCTGGAATACCGCGGTGTGGCTAATGATCGTGAACTTCACCATTCAGATAATTACTTCCACAGCACAGAGTTATCTCAAGAGACAACAAGAGCTAGAGATCAGTAACAAGTCATAAGCAACGAAACATTCTGTTTCTGAACCTTCTTCTGGCGTATCAAATTAATTCAGCCAGGGCATTTCATCTGATTTCTCAATATAGGTTCGGATCACAGAGAAATATATAAATTCATGCCATCAGTTTCTGCGTATGATTGATTTGGGAATCCAAAATCTGGTCATTTACAATGCGCTGGACTGCTGGTATTCTTCAAAAAGTTACATTGATACGCTGTACATAACCCATCCCATCAAGCCATCACTAGAAGATTTAAGACTCGTATTATCGTGGAACACTGGTTATTGCTCTACTTAGTAGAAAGCCACCAAAAAAAAAAGTTTTAGTGCTCAAATGTAATGCGGCCCCAGCTACAAGTGTGGGCCTTGTAAATAGCAGCCAAAATATCATAGATTATACGAGAAGCAGGCTAATGCCTGTGTCTTTCGTAGCTGATTTTGTCTCTGCATCGGCAATGATTTCTTGTCGAGATACCTGTCCTCTGTGCCTGATGGCTACGTGATGAGATTTCTGTTCCTGTCAATGCACAGCACATGCCGGATGGTTAAGTCTGAAAAAGTTGCATCCTTATCAACTCCTATACTTTTTCCGTGAAGTTGTAATTGGCATCGCATGTAGTAGTGTACTACCGGAGTCGATCCTCTGACGTACCTTGGCTGGAGAAATTATTGGTTCTTCTTCCATATGGAATTCTGCTTTGGCAGATATGGCCGCTGATATTAGTTTGTGAGGGAAAAAAACGATAAGGGAAAGGATGGGCAAGAGTTCTAGATGGATTCGGCGATTTTGTTCTGCTAATGTGGAACGTGTTTTGGCCCATTCCAAATAGATTCAGAAGACAAAAGTTATTTAAAACACGTTGATTTTTTAGCATGATTTTTCTTTTTCTTTTATATTATTTACGAAGATATAATAGTGCTTTTTAATATTATTTATTTTTAAATTAAATGTCTAAAAAACTAACGATCACTGTATTGTCATTTTAACCATAAAATTAAAAGTCGCAGCACTTTTCAACCGGCCTTTTTAACTCACAGGTCGACGGAAAGAGCTTCCTTGCTGACTGAGCAAATGGACTCATGAGCCAGTCACATGGCTTGCAGAGTTGCAATGTGTGGGTATTTTTCTAGGATGTATGTAGCTGGACAACTAGGGTAAAGCACCTAGAAATTGAACCACTCCAACCCCTTACTCTAAATTTGCCCTACTAAGAACTGAACTTTTTTTAAACTACTAAGAACTGAACTTTTAACCCCTTGTGTAGGGGTGAGGCCTTTGAGGCTACACTTTGATTTGCATTGTTTAGGGTGTAAGTACATTCGGTACAATAAAGTGCATCTTTAAGTTCTGGAGCTGTATCTTTTTTGCCTTCAAAAATGTTCTGAATCTTTCATTAGTATTTCAAAACAGAATTGTTCATTTTTAAGAAACAATAGACACCCGCCTAATAAATAGATGTTCTATTGATTCCTTAATGTAAATGTATTAAATAAACTCTATAAAAATGCAGGTTTATTAAAGACACTTGGTGTATTGAATAAGGCATTCATCTTGAGTGACTTAACTACACATAAGCTTGCTGCGGAGTACTACTTATAAGCTCCCTCCATCCCGCAATATAATACTAAAGTTTACCATACACATGGATCGATAATGTATTAAATCTAAAAAAATATTAATATCATTGGACTATGCACACCCTTATTAAATGGTATACTACAACTTCACAAACACTTTGTTAGTATTAAAAAAAGGTATATGATGAAAATATTATAATAACTACACTTTTGATCTCCTTAATTTATTTATATTATGGAACAATGTTTTTTAAGAATAGAGATTTATACAGTGGGATGGAGTAAAACTTACATTTGCATTACACATGCATATAAACGCCATTTACAATTAATTTATACGATATACTACTACAAGTAGGAGATCGTATGAACTGATAAATGCACGGCCGAACCTCGCGCATGCTATTTTCCTACACTGGCCTACTGCTGGCCTAGGTGCAATTGTCCATTTCACCCCTTACGCTTGCTACAGTAGTGTAATCCTGCTCCTATAATACTAACTACTATGATCCTACAGGCTACTACAAGCCAACAGAATATGATAGTACTAGTGTACAAACCTACCCATCAGGCATCAGATCTGTAAAATAGTAGTATTGTACTAACACCGAATTTTTCAGTATGTTTCATGGGATTCGTGCCAGAAAAAATAATACTCTTTGATGATCTATTTAGGGGGCGCTTGTTTTAGCGATGACTTCTAACTGAAATTTTACTGTAACTGACTTTTTTTACTGTAGCTGATTTGGTTTTTTAGGTATAATTAATTTTAAAAAAATGTAAAAATAGAAAAAAAAACATGTTAACCTATTAGAGACAATACAAAGGAATACAAGAAAAAAGAAAATACAAAAAATCTAAAATATCTAAAAAAATTTAGAAAAAAATGAAATACTGAATAGTGAAAAAAAGCAGAAACTAGAAGCAGAAACCGAAACGAGCGGGGCCGGTCCATTCTCAAGAAAACCAGTGCACTCTAGCTCTGCACGTATCATATGGGCTATTAATAAAATACTATTAACTAAAAGGATTAATTGATAACATTCTATGAGCTACAAGAGCCCCCGGCCCCCCAAAAAAACTTTTTCCTTTTTTTCTTTGAGAATTGAGATGATATGATATCTTCCTCATCCTTTGTATTCTTCTCCCTTTGAAATGCTGGTATTCAGGAGGTAACATGCCAAGCATATTTAGTACTCCACTGTACAGTTTTTTTTAGGGAATTTATTACTATATGGTTATGGGTTGCATGTACACCAACTTCTCTCTGGAAGTACACTAGTATTAAATTTAATGGCGTTGTTAGGCGCTAATGACATGCCATTCTAGAGCACTCTTCCCTCATTGCCACGCTACTCCTGTTAATTATACCCTTAATTAGGTCCCTTTCAAGCCATTATATCCATCAGAACACATCTACGATAGTCATTAACACGTACTTGTACTCGCCATGATGCGGATATAATAACAAATTGGCAACAAAAGCAATTGTTTAATGCTGAGGATAATCTTAGCATATAAAAAATACTAGGACTTAAAAAAAATTGTTTGTATGTGGAACTAGCCATTAGCCCATTATGTGCAACATATACAATGGTTCAGATGTTTGTTCATATATAGCTATAATAAACAAAGCTTCCCAGGCCATGCACTTGCCCTAAATAAATAATTGGCCCTACCACCAATATTGTATCTAGTGGTAAACATAATAATATCATGCATGATGCAAGTAAAATATTGCAAATTTTTATGTGCCAGCAAGCTTGCGTGATCAATCTCTAGTGGATGTGGCAGCATTGGGTTGCTTGTCCATGTCAAATTTGAGGCTTAGAAAATTTAACCTAGAAACATGATCCCAGATATAATATAACTCTTGGGCCCAATAAAGTAAGCACAAAGAACACAAAAAGATTAGAACCAGCTTACATCGAGTTGTTTCCCACAGCATTAGTTTAGTCAAGTAGTACAAACAAACTGGACAAGAAAGTGCCTTTAAAGTATTGGGCATCTTTTTTGTTAGACCTCATTATCATGTTTTCAGCCTCCCAGGCTTTTATGATCCCTCCTCTCCCACACTTGCCCTATAGGATGCAGTAGTAGTACATCTCAAAAATTACAAGTTGCAATATTGTAACAAAAAAGGTATTAACCAAACAAAATTGGTGATCTATATGTTAAATATGTTTAATAATGGCTTATAACTTTTTTAATTAGGATGCCTAGTGTGGGCCGGTCTCACAGCTCAACCAGGCAGATCCTAAAAACCAACTCTTCCTATTCATAAAAAAATATTTTCTTAATAAACAAAGTGAGTTCTTTTTTTGCAAAGGTGTGTGTGTGTGTGTGTGTGTGTATAAAGTTAGAGTACTAATAATTCATAAGAGAATATTAGCTTGTATTTGGAATTTGACATTGCATTGTAATGCTATTAGGAATATTTTTGCAATTGTATTGTTGTTACTGTAAATTTGAAATTTCCCATTGTCCTCCAAAAATATTAGATGGCAATAGCAATTCTTTTACCCAAAAAATCCAAACCAGATGGCCTGAACACATGGTGACCTTTGGATAAATTTAGTTAGTTCTACTTGAGAAATACAGTGTTGACTTGACTGATGCATTGAACGAGTTATATTTTGGACACAGAAGATCATGAGTTGAATTTGCATCCAGAAACAGGTACCCTGAATTGGAGGAACAAAGCTTAAGATGAGAGACAGTTAGGCTGGTCCAACTTTTAGAAAGTAAGATTCTGTGAGATGATTATGAAGGATCTTTTTTAGTTTATGATTTATGTTTTTTTAATAAATAAATATGGCAGCTTTTTCATCATCTTTTTAAACAATTTATCATAACAGTATTTTCAAAGTGGCTTATTGGTTTATTAGCATTTGACCCAAATGCTCACGCTATGATTAAAAATCATCAACCACAATCGAAAAGAACCCACCCGAAGACTAATTCTGCAACCTCATTTCCCAGGTTTGAAGTAATGAGCATCATCGCATCATTACTCTATTAGCCATCTCGTGGACGTTCATTAATTTCATTATCTTTACTTCCTTTCTATGGTGTCCTAGGTGTTTTACAGTATGTTTTTATATCTCTAGTTACAGAAAAGTTACGTACTAGCTCGAGTAGTTGAGTTAAACTCTACTCCTTACATTAATTCTTTTATAAATAACGCTTTAGGTGCTCATGTAAACTCTTTCCTAGAATTATTTTTCTTGTTAATATATTGAATAATCTGATTTACCATTATTTCTTTTTTTGTTTCAGGAACTGCTCACAGGCTGGCTATGAAGGAGGTTGCTGTTTGTGAGATGACTTTGTGCTTTTGATGGTTCTTCCTCAAAGAATGCAGCTAGTTGTTTAGAATGTTTTGTGGCTTGAAATAAACATATATAGCCTGAATCATGTTTAGTAGTTAATCATGTAGTAACATATGGACTTCTTATTTCAGTATTTTGTTCAAAATCGTGTCAATGTCGTTGTGGACATGATGTAGTATTTGCTAGCAGTTGGCACAATTGCATCTAATTATATTGTTAGTTACTTGAGATGCTTACTGTTTTCTTTTGTATACCTTTCACACAAAGAGGCACAAAGATAATGCGTAGTACATCCCTATTTTCTCCATACGCATGCAAGCATTGAAAATACAAATAGCTATCCTTATAGACAGTCTTTTGTATACTAGCTAGATGGTTGATGATGTGGAAGTCTCCTAGTTAGTAAACTAGCTAGGACCATTGGAGATGCCTTTAATAAAAACATAAAAGGCAACAATGCCTCTATTAATTTGGCTTCTACCGCATTAGTTTTGTTAATCAACAAAATCAGCCACCTTTAATGTGTCTTCGTGATCTATGAACAAAGTGATAGCAATTTAGGGAAAAGCAATTATATTTACACATTTGGCATTGAAAAACGTCACTAATAAAAGAAAAAAGAGCCTCTCCCCTGTCACTTATAACAGAACAAGGAGAGTAAATTGAAACTGCAAAGCACTAAAAAAATTAAAGCAAAATAACCCTTGAATTCGAATTCTTCAGCTGGCTTAATTACAATGGATCAGCTGTAATGGCAGTGCTATCTTGTGAAGTTTAAATTAATTTTGAAAAAACACGTTTCTCTTTTAATTACTAATTTGCCCATATATGTTTCAAATATTGTCTTGAAAATGGTGCATTTCATGCGGTATTATCCCACAAAAATTAGTACAGCTTTTATAACTAAAATACAATTAGCTAAGCATTTTCTTTACATTTTCGTTTTGTGCAAAAACGAAGGTAGAACTGCCGAACAGTAGTCTAAAAGGCAACTAGCGACGCTGGTGAGGATAATGTCTAAATGCCAGTGCCAACTTCACGAGTTCATTTGCTTAAGGCTATGTTCAGAAATGTTATGGATTTTAGCTGATTGTGAGAGAGATTAAGAGAGTAAAGAACACTCGCATTGAGAAGTCACTTCGTTCAAAATCACTCCTGCAGTGACTCCTATAAACGGTTTATAGAATCCACTTTAAAAAGCTACTCTATTCAAAAGCTAATTTTTAAAAGTCAGAAGCTGATTAAAACAGAGATAAGAGAAAGTAAAAGTTTGCTGAGTTCCAAAAAGATGGAATAACGCGTGGTGAGGATACAAACAAGTGAACGTAGCCAGTGATTTGGACTAAGCTATTCACTTAGCTGGAAAACAAAGATCAAAACAGAAGGAATCAATCCATGCCTAGGTCAACATTATCTAATCTTCCAGATAAATTAACAACTCAGAGCCATAAAATAAATTTCTTAAAAAATATTATAGCGACGCCGATCTGGATTTGTATCCTCCTCTGCACTGCAGTTTAAAATGGACAAATATTTAATTGGTCGAGTTTGAGCCACTAGGGTATTTCTCGGGTGCGGATCCAAGCAATGAAAATTAGAGGCTAGCTAGTGGAATTGGTAACCATATTTTAAGGGGAATCATTGTACCATTAGGCTCTAACTAAACAAATGACAAGGCAGTAGAATATGATTATTAAGATAGAATCTAGAGAAGCAGACGCGTACGTGACCTTTTAGCGAGTCTAGTGAAACAAGAAATTATTAACTATTACATCCCCATCGATCCAATTATTAAGTAGTCACCACCCTGATATCTTATTGACTAATTACTGTCCTTGAAACGGACAAAGACGGTTTTAGATTTCAAGAAAGTTTATGGAGATATATTGGATTTTTTTTTGAATAATTTTTTATTCAAAAATACATAAATATACCCACGCAAAAAGTATTTATAAGAATTAACTCCAGTCGCTGAACCGTTGGGTAACTGGAGCCTGTCGTCCAACGGGATTCCCGTTGGACGACAGGCTCCAATCGCCCAACGGTAGAGCGACTAAGACCAGTCGCCGAATAGTTGGGCGGCTGCAGGTTTCAGCCGCCCATGTTGAGGGGACTGCCACCTCAGCCTAATTTTTGCGCAATTGACCCCTCCTACTGCACATGAGGCTAAATTACAATTATTGTCGGTAGGTCAGATTCTGTTTGTAAATTATTTTTTTTGTTTTGAAAAAAATCACAGACAATTTTGATTGATCCATTTGTGATTTTTGTAGATTATAAATTGGCTGATTTTTGTATGTGACCTTTTAATTACTGATTTTTGTAGACAATTTTGATTGATCCAATTGTTGAAAGAAGTAGTTTTTAGAAGAAAGAGGCAAGTGGTGAGAAAAATGAGGGAGAGATACGTGCATAAGACGGAAACGAGAGGAGTGGAGTGTATGATGCATATGTGACAATCTGTCTTATTTCCGAAGCAAGACGGAAGCGAGAGAATTTACTTTGGGAAGCCGAGTGTTTATATTGAATTCTGGCTTCTTCAAATAGAAGTTAAAAATAAAAATCAATATAAACAGTCCCTCAAGCTCGTACATCTATTTCTTATGGACAAATTACCACAGCTGCAAGTTTGCTATAAAATTAATTGAAGGGTCGCACAGCTGTAAACTTCTTGTGATCTCTGAGCTCGTAGAGATCGAGCAGTTGCATTTGTGTGTGTATGTGAGGGAGAGAGACTGTCAAGATAGCGTTCAAATATTCTTGAAACGTTTGAGATTTTTTCTTGTGTCAAGTTACAACTTACGCATTTGTTTCTGTCGCCAACACATCGTAATTGTGAAATTGAGATTAACAGCTGAGTTGGCAAAGAAACGATTAACGAATTAAAGGGCGTCTTACACATGAGGCAACAAATAAAAATGTGCAACAAGTGAAAAGAGTGACTTTGATGAGCAAAGCAAAAGAGAAGACAAACAAACATGGGCTCATAAAACTACTGAAGAAAAGAACTGAAAAGAAGAAAAGGATGCGCTATCTATGAAAAAAGGTTCAAAAGAGTGAGGAGGACAAAAGAATGTTCTCTTTTTCAAGAACAAGATGAGAGACCATCCTTTGTCCCAAAGTAACATTTTTCATAAAAACAAACAAAAATAATTTGTGAATAGCCAAAAAAAATCCCAAAACTAATCCACTTCTTTGCCATGTGAGCCTAATTACAACCTGTAAAACCACAAGGAGAGATATTTTCTTCATCAGCCATCCATGATTTGCCAATTGTACACACTAAGTTAGGCATGCTAAGATCTAGCTTGAGCCTCTAGAGAAAAAGGAAAAGGAAAGTGGGCCCATCAAAAGACAATCACAAGAAAAAGGGCAACCTAGTGACTGATTTGAGAAGGGACAAACTGCAGAGCACACCAATGCAAGCCATCATCGTCTTTGGTCATTGCTTAGGCCATGTGGTCAAATAATTAACGAATGTGCAATAGACTAATGTATCATGGATGGCTTGGCTTGCCAATCTTCTGTTGATGTTAGGCCTCTGCCTGTGAGAGGATGCAGAGGTCATCAGGCTGCCCAAATGATATGTTAATTAGGTTGGACCAACTGATGAAGGCGTTTGTGAATGGACTGCAATGTGTAGACAAGATAGGGTTTTTTTTTTTTTTTTTGAGACACGGACTAAAAGTGTGGACCACAAAATTCTCTAGATCTAGTCATGTGCATGACAATATAGAAAGCAGTCCACATGTGTGCACGCTTTCTTTTTTTGAGAACCATACATGCATATTTTTATTAATTGAATTTTCCATACTTGATTTGACATGATGATAGGGCATTCCGATATCAGTAGAGGTGTAATGTTACAGATGAATAATCATCGGTGATATTATATGGTACAAAAAAAATATCGTAATGGATACAACTTTAACTATACAGGTATGAGTATTTTTGACATAAGATTACAGGTTTGGTTTTTTTTTTGCGAGGACAAGTTTGGTACTTAACTATGGTATAGTTTTGGAATTTATAATTACTTACATCGTGCGGAGTTTTCTCCCGATATTTTTCTACCCTGCAATTAGATAGAGAGGCAAGCTTTCTTTTACGGGAGAGTGACTAGCAAACTGCCATTCTGCCAATGGAGTCTTCACTGAAACGACCAGTAAGACCTAATTTTCCAAAACCACCCTCCAAAACTAAAAGTTTTGCACATCCAACCCCTTCAAATACAGTACGCTTACCATGCTTAGTTAAATACTAGCATAATTTATCTTGTAAAAACAAGCAATTTCAAAGGTCCATGCACCTTTGGGGGCGTTCAAAGATCATCACGGGAGAGTCGAGCAGGAGATGCGCCTACACGACTTCAAAGCCTTACTAAAATACTCGACCGCAATATACAACTGGCCAGGGTGAGCACATCAACGATGCTTTCCCTTTAAATAAGCTCTCACAAAAAAAAAAAGATGGAGGCAGATGGAGTAGATAGCACCCGGAAAGGATGGAGAAGCAGAGAGAGAGAGACTAGCTCCTGTGAACTCCCGGCCGTCGGCGGATTGGAAGGCTGCTGTTGGTGTGAATTAAGGCGGGATGAAACTTCACCGGCGAGCTGGTCGGAGATAGTACATCGAAGTGCGACGTGCGCGCGCGGCAGCGGCAGGAAGAGGGGGGCAGCGCCATGACGATGTGCTGTTCAAGCGTAAGGTACGTGAGGCATCGCTTGCGCTTCATCTCCTGCCGCTCGATCTTTGCGTTGCGTCTTTGCTTGAGGTGAAACCTTTCGGCCGCCGGCCGGCCAGTCGGCGATGGAAAGGAGCTGGCGAGTCGAGTTGGGGGTGGAGCGATGCGGCGCGGCGGCCATTTGGATGTTGGTGGTGACTTTGCTTCATCATCTCTGCACCCCCGATGAGTGATTAATTGTTGTTCAGATTGAATGCCTTATGACTTTTTTTATTTTAACTAGTTTATTTTTTTACTATAATTAAGTTAATTTATTTGATATAATTAATTTAAAAAAATTTAAAAACAGAAAAAAAATATTAACTCATCACGGACAATTTAAAGGAATACGAAAAAAACAAAAATAAATTAAAATAAAAAATAATCGCAAAAGGACAAAAAAATAAACAGTGCAATCAGCCTAAGATTTTGAGTGCAGTCACAGGTTATTATTGCCCATCACAAGCCCCGCCCTAGCAAGTCACCCCCATGCAGCCACTACACAAAGCATTCACAAGCCATCATTGGCCAACATATGGCCAAGAGGCAGCAATGCCCTTCTTAAACCCTATCCCCGCAAGAACACCAACATAGTTGGAAGAGTAAGTCAATACAAGACCAAAAGACCACCGGGGAGTACCATGGCCAAGGAGTACCTTCACAAGACAACCACATCACATAGCCAAATCAAGATAGTATAGTCTAGCGAGAGCAAGAATATCTCTACATTCAAGCTGAAAATGCCAGTAAGGTTAATTCATGAGCCTACCATCTCTTCTTTTGCTAACACTAAAGCCAAACACAAAAGCCAGCCAATGGAGCCAAGGCAAGGTAATAACCCCCAACTCACCACACTAGAACAAGGGAGGAGGATGCCCGACTTGTGAGCCCTAGGGTCATGGGCATACTCCCCGGCACATGCCTAAGTGCCACAGTCTAGTTTTTTAAAAGAAAACAATAAATAAAATAATTAATTTAGTTTAAAATAAAAATTAGTGTTATTTGATTGCTTGAATTTTAAAATTTTAGCTAACCTGATTTTCAGCTTTTAAAAAGGTATTTCTGCTAAAAAATATTTTATAATGAAAAATGCTCAACTTTTAGTTGGAAATATTTTTCTAAGATCAAAATAGCTTCAGAAACCTTTATGTTTTTTCCTAAAATTTTTAGGCTTTATTTGTAATTTATTGGATTAATTTAATGATAAAAATATAAAAAATATATTTAAATAATTAAAATAAACTTTAATTAAATCTAAAATTATTTTATTTGGTATTTTCTAGTTTCCAAGATTTTGTAGAATTTTCTTGAAATTTTTAAATTTGATCTCTTTTTTCTCTCTCCTCTCCAACCGTTCTGTCCTGAGCATGCCGCCATGAGAGCTTCTCTGAAGCTTTCAAAATCCATGATTCCTCCCTGATTTTTTTGCATAATCTAAAGTATTCAATTTCTCTCATTAAGACTCCCCCATTTCCGACCTTAGCCCTCAATTTTGCACGCCCATTTTGCCAAAACGAGCCATGCCACCAGAGGACACACCGCATCGATCTCCCCATCCACTCCACCTCCGTCCCTATAAAAGAGAGCCTTAGGAGCCTCTTCTCATCCTCATCCATCTTCAAAAATCTCGAGTCTCTCCCTTTCTTCGGCCACCATTGACCACATCATCGACTTTGCCTTCACGTGTTCTACGCAGTGCTCCCCTTGCCTTCGCCAAAGCTTCACCAGGCCATCGACGCCTCCGTAGGCCAAATTGTGTCGTCGTTTCTCCCCTCGCCGCTGGTCGACCATGCATATTCCACTACCACCAAGGTGAGCATTGTGTTCCCCACGTTCTCTTCTTCGTTTAGCCGTAAACCCCGCATGTTATCTCCTCTTCATTTGCCCAGAACACCGATGTCAATCCACCGGCTGCCAAAGGTCTTCTCCATCGCATTCCGCCAATCCGTTGGTCGAGCTGTCTACACCGTTGAGTTTGTCTCGATGCGCTCTACATCGTGCTTCCATCGCCATTATATGAAGATCCCTGAGTTCTCATCGACCTTGTCAAGCCAAGACAGTAAAACCGTTTCTTCATGTACCCTGCTTTTTTCGTGAGTTTCCTGATTTTTTGTTCGCGTCATATCGTGTGCTGACCTCTAAGCAATTTATCCACTATTTTTATTTAATTTTTCATGGAGCCAATCGTCATAAATTGAGCTTTTCACAGAAACAGTTGTTTTCGACTTCCCGACGTTGATTCATTGTCTCCGATGAGTTTTAGCCAATATCATCACCTCTGTAAGACTTGCCTCATCGTGTTCTACAATATGCTTCTCTCCTTTTCTCTAAAAATATTTCACAAATTTTCACAATATTTACTTCAATTTTGCTTTACGCTCAATTAACCATATTATGCATTTCATTCTCAATCCTTATGCATGTATGAACTCTGTTAAACCTCCTTATGTAACTTTTGGAGTAATTTATGTATTCATGTTGCTTCATTCACTATTTTCAGGAAAGGATTTTATCGACTTCAATAAGGATAATAACGAGTAGGCCACGTCTTACAGTCGTTCACTTGTGGGTAGGCAAGATGGGCTACTGCTTTATTGTTCTTCTTCCGTTGCTCATGTTTAATTTTAGTTCATGAACCATCGATGTAAACTTTGGCCATTAGGCTCATATTTAGTTAATGAATAAATATCATTATGCATGGTATGAATCTTTGTTATCTACCGTGTGCACTAACTTAATCATGAATTAGTGCGATTTACACAGAGAATCCTAGAATCGTTGCTCCAGGGTCCAACACCAAAGCCCCAATTCCTCACAGTTACTCACCCCGGTACCCCCAAAATCAAAGCAATCTCACGGCTAATGCACATGTCCATACAACACATATGTACAGATTGAATCAACAAACTAAAACTATAATAAAAAGGGCAGTACTGTAGGAGTAAAGAATAAGAGAGGACCAGTAGGAGCCGAGGATCAGGACCGGGCGTCAGTGCCTCACGGCCATCAAGATGCATGGTACTGACGAGGGTTAGCTAGAGAACAACATCGCGAGCACCAGTACACAGCATCGGCGGCAAATAGTCGATTGCTCACTACCGCTGTAAAACACCCTCGCGGACAAAGAGTAGTAGTGTCTGAACGTCACGGGCAAGGCTTCAGCTCCGCTAGGGTGTGTGGTGGCAACGACGACTGGGCGCATAGCGTCGGCAGGCTGAAAAGCCCTAGGGAGGTTCGGTTCACCATAGAGTCACAAATAGTACACACAAGAGAAAACAAATCCAAATAGGGAGTTCCAAATCCACTCACCTCATAACAAATCCAAGAAGTCAAACCATAAGAAGGCGAGAAACAACTAGATCTGGGTCGGCGATGGATGGGGAATGGCGTGAGCACCGAGCAAGTCGGAACGCGGTGGCCCCTAAGGGGGAAGGGGGAGGCACCGAGAGGAAGCATAGTGATCTAGGCACGACACGAGGTGGGGGGAACAACACGCCGTCAGCAGCACCTTGGTCGGCGAGGTTGAGCTAGGCGGAATCGCCATGAGAGAGGAAGGGAGAAGCTGAAGGACTGAGAAAAAAAAGGGGTAAGAAGGAGAGAGGAGGCGATCCGATCTCATACGACCGATGCGCATAATGGGCAAGGCTATGTGCACAATGATTAGGCCATTGGGCCAACACTAGAAACAAAAAGAAGAAGAAGATAATATACATGAAAAAACTGATAAAATAATAATAATAATAATAATAATAATAATACACAACGAAACATAACTTCCAGAATAATCAAAAAGAAATATAAATACTCAACAAGGGTTGTTGTTCCATATAAATTATAACTAAAATTTTGAAAATAAATTCTAGCCTAAAATAATGCAGGTGAAGACTTGGTTCCAGGGAAGGAGATCGTCCAGACTACCACTGAAACCACTGTCTATCAGTCAGGCAAGTAAAGTAGGCTTTTAAGAATGCTTTGGTATATAAAATATTTTGGATGCAATTATTTTCTACGGTCACCATGCATCAAAAGTAATTTCTAAAAGAAAGAAAAATTGTCCAAAAGAAACGGAACATGATAAGAAAATAGAAAAAGCAAGATCACCGAAGGAGCAATGCCTTGCAAAGAAAAATAATAAGGAGGGCAGAGCATGCTCGGTAGGGATTTTCAGGGGCAGGTGAGGCCCTCTACATCTGAATATAATATAAGAACTAGAAAATAATCTTCATTGTGGAATGAGTTGTAAATAGTATCAACCATATTTCTGTCTTGGATGGGCAAAACCTGTTACTCCCTTTCATTGCTAATATCTTCATGATGGGTAAGTAATAAATTAGGATAGGAACTCATGATCGGTAGAAAACCCAAAAGTTCCAAGGTGCTTATATTAGCGTAGGTGGAGTGTCGAGTATTCAGACCCACTAGACTAACGGCTATCTAAATAGTTGAATGGAGATTTAGTAATAAAACTCAAGAAAATATTATGTATTCTGAATTTGGGATAGCATCAGAGGAAATGCTACAGACCTAGTGTCCATAAGAATTCAAAATAACTATGGTTTAGGTGATACAAGTCTATGCAGTTCTTAATAATCATGAATTCATAACAGTCTTTTGTATTAGATTCTACAGAAATCGTTGGGGCTTTTCTGTTATCTGGAATGATTGTTAGAATGTTTGAGATTCAAATCTTGCAAACTTTTCAAAATGATAATAATGGAATTTTTGGAATGATAGATCAAGTGAATTTTAAAAAATATGAAGACAAATATGCATCATTACTTAACCTAGTCAGATATTGGATACGATTGATGTACCCACTCGGTGAATTTGCAATCTACGGTGATTACAAGTGATGCATGTGTAGAAGTATAGGTCGAGCCACTTATCATGAACAGAGGGCGGAGAAAAGAATCGAAGTGTTAGGTATGTGTAATCGTCAGAAACCTAGACCACTGCGATAAGTTTTTGCTTGCATTGTAGCCAATATTCGAGGATGTGTGCGTAGTCGCGGAGGGGATTTCTAGGTATGTAGAACCCCCTGATATTGAGTTGTAGATCAAGACTTGAGGGTCGGGGTCTAGGAGATCATTGATGCTTATGTCTTCGAGGAAAGGGTTGTGGCCTCGAAACCAAGGCCGTGCCCGTCGCCCCCTCTCACGCCTTGAGCTTCCAGTCCTGTCTAACATATTTTCTTCTACTCTTCTCTTGTCTCCGCTTTATTTTTTATCAAGTAAAATGAATTTCAGCGGTTTTCTAGGCTTAAAATGGAGACAGAGGGTGCGGTTCAATGATAGAGCTTCTATCGCCAGTTCAAATGGCTACAGAATCTTTATTGCCATTTGAAACGGTGATATAGGATTATTTCTTTAATTTTTAGGTGACAATATATTTATATAATATTCATGAAAAATAAATTATTTTAAAAAATCGGTTTTGCTCTACTGCTGCTACTACTGTCTGACTTTGTAACTCGATCCAGTCCGCTGTCGTATCTGGTTGCTGTTAATTTTGGCCCGTCCAGCCAAAAGCATCTCTATTTTCTTTATTAGTGATCGAGGAAATTGTATCCACACATATTAATATACTCGTATTAAGCGAAAAGAAAAATCTGTAGGGGTCTTTTGTGATAGTAAGACCGATAAGAGGAAAACATTTGCAGGTAAAGATCAAAGTATCAAACAGATTGTTAGATTAATTAGAATACACAAATGACAGCATATCTTGAAATTTACCACCACGATTTGGGTAGGAAATCTCAAGGCGCGCACGCGATTCATCTTTAATACTTTTTATTTAAAGCGAGTAGTAACAGTACGTCACTTGTATTTGCTCATCTTCATTTTTTTGTGGTTCATGATTTATTTTACTGTAGCTGGTTTATTTTATACTATATCTACTGGTAGTTTTTTTTGACGTAATTAAATTTAAAAAATAAAAATAGAAAAAACATCTTAGCCCATCACAGATAATACAAAGGAATACAAGAAAAAAGAAAAGGCAAAAAATCCAAAAATATAGAAGAAGACGAAATGAAGGAATAGTGAACTAAAAGTCAAAAATTGAAACCAAAACGAGCGACACCAAAAACTGGTATCGTTCAGCTTCCAAATACCGCACATACAAATTAACTTTACTCTATCTTTAGGATTCTTCAATTAATATTTTCAAAGAAAATTGCAAACATCCTCCAGAAGCCTACCAGAGTTTGATTTAAGGGGTGATCTAACAATGATGGCTTTTGACTTTTCTTTGAAAAAGCATCAGAATTGTCAAAAACACTATACTGAGTTGTATGTTAGGCATAATTAAATTTTAAAAATGTTAAAAAATAAAAACGGCTCGCTAGTCTAGTGCGGACAATGCAAAGGAATATAAGAAAAAAAAGCGGGCGCAAAAACCAAAAACAAAAAAATTCACTACGTGACAAAAGTGCTACAGTGTTTTCGTCGCTGCTACAGTGTTTCCGTCGCTAAACAGTGAAAAAACTTCTCTATAAGTACTTTTATAGCACATATCTCTCATAAGTACATGGTTGTTTGATTTTCCCCTCGATGCCATCTTCACCGCTGATTTGGCTCTCTTTTTTTTTTGTCTGGTTGATTGATATGGGTTCCGCGGCGCTAGTCTGCGGTGTTCCAACGTAGTCCATGGGATAAAGTTCTATTGCTCGAATTCAGATAGATAGACAGACAAAGCATTAATGTTTCTTTTCCTCCTTAAGATTGAGTTGAATCGAGACATCGGAATGCCACAAATGAGGACTGAACCGGTTGAAAAGATACGGCATAAGTTCAATTAACCATGTTGCACGTAGTTTATTGCCAAGGTAACATGTCACAAAGTTCACGTTAATAAAAAACAACCGCGTCAACAAAAAGAGGTGATAAGGGCCATGTATTATAAAAATACTTCCAGCTAAGAGGACGTTTGGAATAACGTTGGTTTATAATTTTTTTTATTGTAACTGATTTATTTTTTTATTATAACCGAGTTAGCTTATTTATCATAATTAAATTAAAAAAAATAAAAAATATATTAACCATCATAAATAATGCAAAATAAATACTAGAAAAAAAGAAAGGTAAAAAACCTAAAAAACTAAAAAAGGAAAAAAAGACAAAATTACTAATTAGCGAAGAAAATAGAAACTAAAAGTAGAAGCTAGTTTTAAGTTAAAATAAACGGGTAGAGCAAATTTACATCGACTTCTAACGATTATTGGAAATCTCCCTATTTTCAAAGGAAACGTGTCTTTAATTCGGTATAGGCAGAGTAACTAGTGCGGTGTAGGTTGGTGGCTACTGGCAAGGGGGATCTCGTGTGACATCAGCCCGCTGCCACGTCGGCGCCCACGAGAAGAAACATTAAAGAAAAGCGGGGGGCCCGCCGCGCGCGTGGGCTCCGCCGCCACTGCCTGACTTTCCTTCGCTTTTACCACCCGCAGCAACCGGTGCGAACCCGTGCCACGTCAGCTCGGTAAAACCCCTCTCCGCACTGTCCAGATCAGGTCCATCCACGTGGCCCCACCCCGCGCGGGCCCCACCAAAAGCGGACAGACCATGCATATAAAAAGCCATTATTATTTTTTACTATTAATTTAATAATAATGCCTAATGCCCCTGCCCCATCCTCGCACCCACCTGCTATTGCCGGTGGACGCTTAGACTTTCCCACCGCGTGCAACCGCCATGTGTCGGTCTGCGGCCCATGCTTGTGGCGTAAGGAAGCGGCCCCGAGATTTTATTGCGGGTTCGGTGGTGTGCGCCCTCCCCCGTGGGCCATGCGGTCCCGATCCGAGGGCGGCGGTGGCTGCCACGGTGGCGCCGCGAGCCCGGGGCCGTCGGATGCGGGACCCCTGGCTCGGCGGATCCGGGCCGTCGGATGCGTGGATGGGCAGCGACAAAAAGAGGATGAGGCGAGGGAGGTGCCTAGAAAGCGAACCAGACTGAAGGGAAGAGGCCAGACGCGAGACTGGAGAAGCAGAGAGAGAGAGAGAGAGAGGCACAGAGGGAGGGAGAGGAGAGGTGTAGAGAGGAGTGGTAGAGCCTAGAGAGAGAGAGGGGGGGAGCGAGCTCTGAGCTCTCCGCTAATCCTAGCGGAGGAGTTGATAGATTTGTGGTGATTTGTGTGGTGGTGGTGCTTGGATCTGCGTGGTGTTGGTGTTGCAGGGAGTTTGGCGGAATCCGGCGAGCGGGGGAGGAGAGGAGGCGCTGATTTGCCGGGGATCGGAGCCGCATGTCTCAGATCTGAGATGGACCGAATCCGGGAAGCAAGGAGGGCCGGCGTGTCCGTGGGCGGTGGACCGCCGCCGCCGCGGAGACGGCTCAGGAGCAACGGCGGCGGCGGCGGGGGCCCGAGGGACTCACCTCGGTCCGAGAGGAGGCGGGGTGAGCGGCTGATGCTCAACGGCGGGGGCGGTGGCCGGGACGACGGCGACGAGACTTCCGACGAGAGCCTCGGCGACGCCGACGACGACGCCGACGAGGAGCTTGCGGCGTCTGCTCCGAGGTACAACCCGGTGCAGCGGCGTTCGCCGAGCACGGCGCCGCCGCCTTCGCCGCCGCAGCCCGGCGGTGGGCACCATCATAGCAGTGGCGGCGGCGGCGGCGGCGGGGGTTACCACAACCACCACCACCACGGCAGCCAGCAGCAGATGCAGCGGAGGGGGGGCGCCAATCCGAAGAGTCCCGTCGTATGGAAGGCCGCCGACGAAATGATCGGCGTGCCGGTCCCGAGGAAGGCCCGGTCTGGTATGCGCGGTAAAGCACGAATTCTTCGGCCTTGCCGGCGTTCTCCTCCATATAGCTAACGCTAATCTTGCCTCTGTTTGTTTTGTTCTTCGCAGCGTCTACGAAGAGGCCTTCGCACGAGTGGTCGGCCCCCGGTGGTGGAAGCGGCGGCGGCGCCGGTGACAGCTCGCAGATCCAACGGCCTTCGTCGCGGCCGATCTCGCCGGCGTCCGCCTCAACCGCCGCCCCTGCTCGGAAAAAGCTGGTGCGTTTTTGAGACCGACGGCGTCCATCTCCTATCCTCACCTCTTGCTCTTTGCTGATTTTTTTCTCCTCTTGTGTCTCATGTGCCTCTCAGAAACCAGTTGGTGGCGGCGGGAACAGCGGCGGTTCAGGACCAGCACCGAAGCCGCGGCCGTCGCCGTCCTCAGCGCCTTCAGCAGCCCCACCGCAGCCGCCGCCAGCGAAGATTTCAAAGTCCCCATCTTTCATTCAGGAGGAGATCGAGGTCGCCGAGGTGCTATTCGGCCTTACTCGGCAGTTCCCCTGCCCTCCCAAGCAGGAGAGCAACCACAAGGTGGAGCTCAGGGACGCGTCGGAGGCCAAGTCCGGGAACTCCTCGCCGGCTCCGTCGTCTTCTGCCGTCCGACCGTCAGATTCGACCTCCCTTGCCACTATAGGTGGGATACTTTTTTTTTTTACTTTATGTAATTAGGATTTTTCCTTTGCCAATTCTGGTTTTGCGGGTCTAATAAACTCTTTTGCTGATTATTGCAGCGCCAAAGAGGAAGCGGCCGCGGATTGTCAAGTACGACGACGACAACCGCCCGGCGAGCCCAGCAAAGCCGGACTTGGCAGAACCGTCCTCAAGGCCGGAAGCGACCAGATCAGAGGCAAAGGCGTCAGTGTCGGCTGCGGCCGAAAGTGGCACCAGCACCGCCACCGCTGGTGCCCAGCATGAGTCTTCCCGAGAGCCAGAGAAGAGAGAGGGCCACAGAAGCAGAGATTCAGAGCCCCGGGCCGGGGAATCAGATCGACGGGATCTCAGGCCAGAGAGCCATGCTGAGCCGCCGGCACCAGCACCGCCGGGCAAGCCGGACAGTGAAGCAGCGGTCGGCTCCGATGCCAGAAAAGGCGAGGCCACCGCTGCGACAAAGATGTGGGCCTTTTGGATTTTTTTTATTATTGGTGTTTACCATTAGTCTTTGGTTTGTGCCGATATGATTAGTATATTCACAATTTGTGTGAACAAATTGTTTTTCAGTGAGCTGGCATCTGATGGAGCTCGGCAAGAAAAGTTTTGTATTGATCTCATGGTGGGTATATGCTTCCTTGTGTGTGTGTGTGTGTGGTTGAATTGGTCTTGCGGAATTTGTTGGGCAAAGATTGAAAGCGACAATTTTTGCCTCAATTGTTGCTTCTTCTTTTTTTTGCTCTTTTCCTGACTTTATTTTGGTTCCAGGCCCCCCCTCCTGGGAAGCTATCTCCTGATAGAGATGGCGCTTCCGACCCTGATGCGGATAAGAAGGGATTGGATTCTGAGATGGACATGGTGAGCACTTCAGTTTCACCAATTCTTTTGATTGGCCTCATCAGCTGGAGCATTGGATATTTGATACTGATTGATCTTTTTTATTCATCTTGGTTCAATTTTAGGTGGAGAGAGGAAATTGTGAGAAGAAAGATGGCGAGAGGACTCGGAGAGGGCTGGAGATCAATCTGGAGGACGAGAAGGTGCAGAGGAATCCGGCGGATGAGCTCGCTAAAAAGAAGCTCACGCTGCAGTTGGATTTGGAGAAGCCCAGCCTTGGTGACGAAAAATCACCATCAGAACGACGGCCGCGGCCATTGCAGCAGCAGCAGCATCATAAGTCCTCAAAGACTGAGATAAAGCATGAGAAATCCCGTAAGAATTTTGCTGTGTTCTTTGCATTTGGTCCTTGGTTTTGTAAAGGTGATTCTTTTTTTGATCTGTCATTTATCTCGTCTTGCAGCTCTGCCTGCTGTTACACCACCGATGCCAATGGCTGTTGGAGGCTGGCTGGGGAGTTTCCCACCTTTTGGGTGAGTTTTATTTGATGCTGGATGTGTTTTGCTCACTCTTGCTCCCTAGGGGATTGCTGGTCTAAACCTTGCTGTCCCTTATCTTGGCAGTTACCTTGGTCCAGTGCCGGCATTATCAGCTGCTGGCCTTCATCATCCTGTGGACGTCAAGCCAGGGACTTCTGCCGGATTACAGGTGTGGCCTCTTCACTTCTGTAGGGTGCGGTTCTGTGTATTTGGAGTGACATTTTTTCAAGTCATATGGTCTTCTATACTGCAGCATGCTGCATTGCTTCCTCCACCGCCGGTACGCCCGAAGCGCTGTGCTACACATTGTTACATTGCACAGCAGATCCACTACCATCAGCGACTTTCAAAGATGAACTCTTTCTGGCCCCCGGCGGCGGCGGCGGCGGCTGCTGCTGCGACTAGATCGGCACCATTCTTTGGTCCAAGACCATTCAACATGGGTGTTGTGCCGCCTGCAGAAGCTGCGTCCCTTCTTGTGAACCCAATGCAGGGGAGCTACCCTGTCAGGGCCCACGCCCCATTGCAAGAAGCCAAGGCTCCTTCAATGGCTGCCTCTCCTTTCCCGGGGAGCTTCTCAAAGGATAAGGCGGCACTGAGCAATGGTCCTGTTGCTGAATCAAGCCAAAGGAAGCAACCTCCAGCTCATGAAACACAGCAGGCCACCCCCGTGCCCAACATGCTGGTATGTATACGCTGGATGTTTACACTATTTTGTACAGTGTTTCTTGTGATTTTTCTGTTTTTTCTTATAAAATCCCCCTTTTTACAGCAAGGGCCAGCATTCATCTTTCCATTCAACCAGCAACACGCAGCAGCAGTGGCAGCTGCATCTGCTGCCAATCGAGTGGGGGATACAAAATCTTCCGGAGTCAGTAATGTGATGCCACCGGCTGCCACTGCCCACTCTTCAGCAGTGAACCCTGGTGCCCCGACCATGAACTTGAGCTTTGCTAACTTACCGCCAGCTGATGCCCAGTTCTTGGCTATCCTACAGAATGGTGCCTACCCATTCCAGGTTGCTGCTCATGCTGGAGGACCTCCATCGTATCGAGGCATGTCACCACCAGGCCCTGCTGTTCCATTTTTCAATGGGCACGTGTACTCTTCTCACATGTTGCACCCATCACAGCAGCAAGGTGCACAGCAACAAAATCATCAGAAGAACCCCATGCCAAGCTTGTCCACTTCATCTCAGAAGCATCAGCCACAACAATCACAAGGGTTACTGGGATATGCACCAAATGCTAATGCTGCGGCAGCTGCCAACAATTCCCAGAACTATTCGAGTGTCAACCAGCGCCCTGTTCTACTGCCTGGCCTCGCTCACCGACAGGATACTGAAAAGACTCTGCAAGATGGCTCGTCAAGTGACAACAAGTCATCACACCCCCAGAAGGGCGGGTATGATCATAATTTTGCTGTTCCAGTTCATCATCCGAATTTTGCATTGATGCCAGCTGCTGGCAATCAGAGTGAGAAGAAGCTGAGTGATCACCATCACCACCAACAGCCACCAACTAGTCGGGGCCAGGGTGTGCGAATTGATCTTGCTTCACCTCAGCCTTTTGTGATGCCCTTTGGTTCCATTGGCGCTCCTGGATCTGCACCAACTGGTCTTGACTTTTCTTCATTGGCGCAGAACCATGCTCTGTTCCAGAGCCATCAAGAAGCAGGCCGGCATGGTTACCCTCAGCTCAACTTTGCCGCAGCTCAATCTTCTCAAGGTGCGCATCACAAACCCCAGCATCAAATCACCGCAGAAGCTAAATCTGCAGCTGTGGATTCATCTTCGACACCAAGTGCTGGAGACAATGAGAGAAAGAAATCAGCATCTGCGAAGTACCCGGGTGATTCACCGCAGCATTCACTTTCCTTCTCCAGGCCAGAAAACAAGTCTTATATGCCCCCTTTCCTTAGTGGCAGCACAAACGAGAGCTCATCCCGCACCGTGAGCCTTATTGGGTCAGAATCTCCAAATGCCTTTGGTATAGCTAGCAAATCTGCAGTTGCTTCTGCTCCAGCAGCAACGTCAGCTGCAGCCCCATCCACACCCACCACCATTCCTCTGCAGCAGCAGCCACACTTTCTTCAGCTTCAGAAGCAGCAGCAGCAGCAGCAAATGATTCAGCATCACCATCTGAGCGGTCGCCCTAGGTCTGCTGCACCGAGTAATGCAGGTGGATACTCGGACCGTCTTAATGTGAAGAACTTTCAGAGTATAATGTATCCATCAAGTGCTTCCCAAGGGGGAGTTCCTGGTCAATCATCTCAATTGAAGGCATCATCAGTGAGAGTGGCAGCTCCATCTGCTGCTGCTGCAGTCCCTGCTGCATCACCACCCTCTAATTTGATTATGATGAAGAACAGTGGTGCCCATCAGCAACAAGCAAAAGCTCCTCTGCAGGCTATCTCCACCCCTAATCACCAATCACAAAGTTCGTTAAGCATGAGTTCATCAAAGGTGGGGCCTTCTGTTACTAATATTTCTACTGGAGGAGTGGGGGATCTATCTCGATCTTCAAACGCTCCTGTTGCTTCCGGTTCACCATCCAATTCAGTCTCCAAAAGCACTGGTGGCAGTCCACCTGCTTCTGCAAGTGCCAAGGGTGTTCAGCCGGCTGGCCAATTGTCGTCACCTCAACAACAGTCAGCCAAGAACTCTGCTTCGACTTCTGGATCCAAGTCAACTCCCACAAATCACTACAGCAGTATGCCTATGCCATCAATCCTTGGTCAGCAGCCGAATGTGGCTCCAGCTGCTAATTCGAGCAATAAGCAGCAGTCACATGTATCATCAGTGAAACAGCCGTTCACACAAGGTCACTTCTTCATTGCCAATTCATACACACCACAAGCTCCGCCACATGTAAATGCTGGAGCTGCTGCTGGCCTATACCAAAAGCGTTCGGGTGACAAGACACAGCAACAGCTGCCCCAACAGCAGAGTGCCATTTCAGGTTCGTCTGCGATGCTCTCCCTCTGCTCTGGTTCCATGTCAATCTCCACAGCTGCAATGCCAGCTGAAGCAGGGAAGGTTTTTGCCGCAGCTGCTGCCAGCAATAACATGAAGGCTCTTCATCAGTCTGGTGGTTTTATGCACCTTGCAACAGCAGCCCCATCTGCAAGTGGTATGCCTCACTCTCACACGTCAGCAGCGCAATTGACCTTTGGGGCAATGCCGATGCCCGTAAAACCTTCAAGTGATCAGAAGCCTGCTGCTGGTAATGGACTTAAATCTTTCATTTTCTACACTTTTTCTCCTCCATTATCGAAGCGGAAGAGTTTGTTTCCATGTAGCATATAGCTCAGTTCGTTTACCTAACATGAACTATCGTGCTTTTCAGGTAAGTAAACGATCTGGATGCCTGAGCGTCGGAATGCTAATCTGATTCGGCGAGCTAACTCAAAATTCTGGAGAAGCGTGAAAGGCAGCTACACCTACACCTCTTGGCCGCGGAAGAAGCAATTGCAACCACAGCCGCGGCTGCGAAGAGCCGGCCTGTAGTCGAAGAGGATGATGCGCCCATTCCATCCATGCAGGAGCGTTGCTAACTTGAGTATTTGGAATGGTTGACGACAGTGATACTTTTGTGTAGTAGGTTATCCTCTCATGGTGGAAAGCTGGAGGTGCATAGAATCTCATTTTAGCAGTTTTATGCATGATGTCAAAAGGCTGGTCTCTCTTTTCTTCCCTCCTGCCCCCAACCGCTCATTTTGTTATTCTCTTAACTGAAGGAAAATTTAATTAGAATGCAGGATAAGGTAACTTTGTGATGCAGTGGTGTTCCTTCCTCCTCCCATTATGTTTGTCAATATTCTGCTTGGATTGTTTTAGCAACAACTGGAGGGGGGAAATATCCCAAGTAGAGTGATCCATGATCGGGAGGTGGCATAGCATGGCATGACCTGCCTTTTGGGTGTGTTGTAATTAGCTCTGGAGAAAGAAATGAATGAACGAATGATGTGACAATTTAAAAATGCAACAATTCTGGCCTGTGTGATGGCTCTGCAACGCCCATCCCAAAGTGCGGTGTGGAGTCTAGCACCATTTGTTAACTTCTGTGGATGGACGCGCTCTAATCCTCCATCTATCAATGATGGATACTCCATTAGAGCTCTTGGTGGACACACGTGTCTGACTGGTCTCCATTCAACGTGCTGGTTGGAAAAGTATCTGGGAGACGAAACGCCAGGGGCCTCGCTTTCTTGGGCGGGAGTTGCTGTCGACGTTTCTTGTCCAAGTGGGCACAGCGATGTTGGGAGGGTAAAATCTCAGCATGATCCTGAAGCCTTTGTCTAGATCCACCGATCCACTTGGTGACATGTGGATTTATTGCGTGCTGGATGTTTGAATACCCGTTGCTTTTGCTCCATGAGCTTTCCAGCACTCATCAACTGCAGGTAGGGTCATCATATGCTCTCCACAATCCTCCTATAGATGCACACAGACCCGGCCTCTGATTGAGAGAGAGACCAACCTTCGTTGCATCTCCATCATTTGGTACGAGTAAAAAATTCTGTGCGCATCTCCCTGTCATGACGTAACAGGCGAAGCTGTGCCCTGCAAGTTACTGATTCTGTTAATGTTGACGTACGTCTAATTATCGCTAATATAGCAGTAAAAGAAGACTCTTTCTTTTCTTGTGCTCCTGTTTTCGGGCGGCACGTTGAGTGATGACCAAGGTAGTCGCTTGCAGCACCTTTGTGTCGTATCGGCTCCTGAGCACCATTTTCAAAAGGAACTGTTGCTTGATGCTAACCGTTTTCAGTGTAGGAGTCGCTAAGGGTATCTCTAATAGTCTTAGCTAAGTAATATCTATAAGGATTCCATATCATCTATAGAGTACACATTAAAAGGTAGCATTCCAAAGGACTATCTATAAGGATAGCTATTTGATGTTTACATACACACACAGTCATTTATAGAGTCTGCCTCGTTTTACGTTATAGACTAGAGACGAAATAGTAGCTAGCTGTTTGTGTTTTGCATACTCTCTTTCCTCCACATAGGATATATACTGATGTGTACATGCAAATAGCCAGCTGACTCAGCACCATTGGAGATGCCCTAAGAAACACCTGGGTGATCTTTTCCACTTGGAACTAGCACCAGACTTTTGTCCATTCCCTTTGCAGTCCCAGCTCGAGTAATCAATGACGGTGAGATTTTCGACACCAATTAGGTTTTATAAGTATTCCCTTTGCAGTTCATGCTGATATTTTTTATATTCAATTACATTTTTATATTCAATTACACAGAATAAGTCAACAATAACTATATTATAAAATAAGTTATAAGGTTTCGACTTATAAGCCACTTGAAGCGCCAAGAGGAGGCAAAGGAGGTGGAAGACGGTTGAGTAGTGGTTACGGTCTAGGGATTGGATGTTAGGTAGGTGATGAGAATATAATATACTATTAATTATTTATCAGGTATTTTATTAATATGTCTTATATCCCGACCGGTTATTACCCGAGAAATGCCAATTATATATTACATGTTCTAAGGAGCGTTCAGAATAGCGATGGATTTTGGCCTTTAGCTGAAATTTCACTGTAACTGGCTTATTTTTTTACTGTAACTGAGTTGACCTATTGGGCATAATTAAATTTTAAAAAATGTAAAAATAAAAGCGGTATGCTAACATATTACGGACAATGTAAAGAAATACGAAAAAAAGTAAAACACAAAAATACCAAAAAAACAAAAAAAACCACTAGAAGACAAAAAAAATATGAACAGTGCACAAAAGCTGCATAGTGCAAATCGCTGAACGCTGACAAACGCCAACTTGAGCGCGCCCTAAATGACTACCTATAGTATAAGAACATGTGTCATCTGAGTTGTACCAGTTGAGGGGGTCTACTATGGACCTACCTTCTAACTGCTATGCGTGTCTCCTAACATATACTTAATTTTTTTACGAATACATCAGGTTTTATGGAGCATGTCTCCTAACATATACTTAATTTTTTTTACGAATACATCAGGTTTTATGGAGCATGGATACATACTTTCTCATTGAATATACACATGTGTATATTGGTTTATTTTTGGTGAACACCAATGTCGAGATTTTTTTAGAGGGTATAAAGTAGACATATACACACAATTCACACCCTCCATGTACCATCATACATACATACATGTATGCGTGTCTCCTAACATATACTTCATTTTTTATGAATACATCAGGTTTTACGAAGCATTGACTTTGTCATTGAATATACATATGTGTATCTTGGTGAACACAAATGTCGAGGCCAAGCTCAAAGGCACGTGGGCAGCGAGACAGCACAACTCTCTAGCCAATGGACCACAGATCGGTTCTCATACCTCGCTCGATTTACCTTGGCTAGTTTCGCTATCAAATTATCATTGCTTGAAAGGTACGTAGTACCCCCGTGGTATTCGCTAGCTTCCAGTTAACTAGCCCTTTTGTAGCTCACGTTAACATGATATGAAGAACTATTTCAACCAAGGATAGCTTCTAGCCGTTTAAGATGTGTTAATTTTTTAATACGTTTTTCTCTTTTTTTATATATATTATCTGTAGAAATATAATGATATTTTTTATTTTTTTTCTGCATTTATTTATTTTGTTAATTAAATAATTTAGAAAATAATCTAACAATTGTTACAGTATAATTGTAGTAAAAAAATCATGACACCTTGAAACAGGATGAAGTACAGCAATTTTCTTGGTAGCCCGATCACCGAAGGTATTTCCGCATCGCTTCCACTTTGAATTTCGACCTCGACAGTTCTGTCCACCTGGCCTGCTCTCCGAATCAAACGAACGAACAATGTCGGGGAGTACATATCTGGGGCGCGTGGGGCTCGCGCTGTGGGTCAGAGCGCCTCACGGGCAGCTATAAAAGGGTGCGCCTTGAGCTGCACGACCCGGATTGCCACCGGGCGCACACGGCTACCACTCCCGGAGCAACCAGCAACCGCGCGGGAGAAGCGAGGCGGCGAGAGGCGAGGTCGAGGCTCCCACTCCCCGACCGGTTCGGCGGCACCGCGCCCGGCACGGCCTTGCGAGTCCAACGCGCGCGGGCTCATGGGGAACCATCGCCCGCCCGTGCCGCCGCTGGATTTTCCCCGTCGGCGCACGCACAGAAAAGAGATCCGCGAGCCCGTTGTCCCGCGGCACGCCGGCCACGCCTGGACGCCACCATTCACCGCCGAAACGGCCGCGAATCCATCGTCAGTTCGATCTTCACGGCCATTGGATCGATCAAACAGCAAGTACGTTGCATCGTTGTGCTAGTACTCCAGTCATTGACCCTCCAGCTCCTTTTTTTTTTTTGGGGTCAGATGATCACCAGAGGAAGAGACGCAGGGTTTGCTACGCTACCCTCGTCATTTCACTTCCACAATTCCACCGTGAGGCAGAAGATCCCGATCACTGTCATTTTCTTTTCAGGACTCGATGATTCAGACGGGACCCGCTGATCCGTGGCCCCACATCCCATCGCTCCCGACTGCGCCAAGAAGAGCTGGCCAGTGACCACTGCCCCCACATGCACGAAGCATCATGGACGACCCCTAGCATATCGTGCGCATTGGATTCTCCAATGATGTCCGACAAGCCGGGCCCACCAGGTTGGATTTCCAGCGATTCTCGCCCAGCTCGCAGCAAGGACGGAAGGGGGAAGGCTGGCCCAAAGAGGCAACCCTTTCCTCTGCTCTGGCCACGTTGCTCCCTGTGGCCTTTTGGCACCAGGCAGTAGTAACTTGCGGTACTAGTCTGGTGTGTTAACCACTGCTGCTTGCCTTCAGCTCACACACAGAATATTCGCAGCAGTGGCAAGCATACGGGCCCGTGATGGGCTTCAATGCCTGCCTGCCTTCCCAAAATAAAAAAAGGGTGGAGAGGAAAGGAAACAGGAGTGGGAGGGAGAATCTGCCGTAGCTATTCGATAAGTTGGAGAAGCTGGTAGTATAGGTCTGTTCTTTTTTATTTATAATTTTTTATTAAATTTTTGAAATTTTGGATTGTTCGTGATAGAGATTAAAAAAATATATTTATTTACGATTTTAGCTGATATAGATATTGGATTTTTAATATATACTATAATTAATTTGAAGACGTCGTTTTAAAAAATACTCTATTTAAAAATTATGTATTATAGTAAAAATCAAAAATTGCTTTTAGAAACCAGAAAGAATAGGATCATAGTATTCTAATCACCTGAAAGGCTGGGAGAGTGAAAGTGTTAGCTAGGTAGGTGTGATGATAGAGAGGGTTTTGCTTACTTCCTTTTGATGGTGGCAGAAGAATGGTCCGGGTGAGTGAATTGAGTTGTTTGTGAGAATGTAGTAGGGTAGAAGAGAAAGAGCAAATTGCAAAAACATCGAAGGACCCCCTTGCGTTGAGACACCGGCGAACAAAACCAGGGCCAAACATGGTAGAAAGAAAAGTCCAACGAAATGATCATGTGGGCATTGAAAAGCGGCAAAGGAGCTAGCCAAACAACACAAGCGATACAAACTTCAAGCAGAAGAAACCGCCGGCGCAATCCCAAGCAATGGAGGATCACCTTGGATTGCAATTTGCAACCACCGATCCAGGGGCGAGCAAGACGAGCGCATCGCCGAAGAGGAAGCAGGAGCAGACGCACCGCTCCGGTGCTCCTCCATCATTCGTACCCAAGCAAAGCGATACTATCTGTTTCTCTAGCTCCCAGATCTACCATTATATATATACTCTCTCTCTCTCCCCTGTCGGCGTCTGTCCTTCTCTCTCCTCCCTCTCAATCAGGGGGGCCCACTCATTTGGGCCATTTCTGCTCGGTAATGGCGGCGGCACAATCATCTGTCCTTCTAGCTCTCGATGATGTGCATGCATCTCCTCTCCACCCTTCCCTTTGTCCACGCGGTCGTTTTGGTTGTCGTGGAGAGTGATGGCCTACCTACATAGACTTAGCTATCCGCACAAGGCTAGTCCTATGGCTACAACCCTATTCTTGGCTACTTCTATCTTGTTGGCTGGTTGGCGGCGACGTCGCTACAAGAGCAGGAGTAAATTATTAGCAGCAGTCAGCTTGCTCACGTGTCGGGTGGTAACTTCTTTTACCGGAAACAACGGTGTGCCCTCCCCTGTGGCTTGGGAGTTCGCGGCCACAGAGACACCGACGCAGAAGATCCTGGAGGTGTGGCCCACCGTGGGGCCCGGGCCCACGCACAGCAAGATGCTGAAACCAGAGGCCGGGCGGGCCCACGCAGCGCGGCGGGGACGGACAAGTAGGCTCGATCTGTTGCTGACTTGCTAGCCTGCGCGCCAGAGGAGAGTGGGCCCGGGGCCCCGTCTGTCGCGATAAGGTTGCGCCGTGGGCCACGTAGGCGCGCACGCAGCGGTTGCGGTGGTCACACGATGATCCACTCCGCGCGCGCAAGTCCCCAGATCAGAATTCAGATGCATGCACCGACGACAGTATATTTCCGGCGCCATCACGTTTCAATTAATGCTCCCTACGTGGGTCCCCCCGTCGACCTGATCTGCACATTTAAGGGTACGTACAACAGTTCAGATGGCTGATTTCTGTATATATATACATATCACATATAGATAACAAAAAAAGACAGCTTATACAATTGACTGTCTATTTAGTTGTCTGCAACCTCATTAAACAAGACAACAAAAAAGATAGCATGTAAAAAAAACGGCTCGTACACCACTCGCAACGCCGCCTCTTCGCCTTGGAGCACAAGCGCAGGCCGTCTCTTCGCGAGAGGACGGCTTGTGTCTCTCTCTTCCTTAATTACAGTTCACGTCGGATGATTTTGCTGTATTGGCATGATAAAGACAGTAGTTGTCTGTGGGTTATACATGCCCTTAGAGTGGAGTCGTGCCTGTTTTGATTTTGCCTCCATGCACTTTTCGATACGTAGGTGGCGGCGTTCGGAACAGGGATAATTTTTAGATTTTGGTTGAAATTTTATTATAGTTAGTTGATTTTTTACTGTAGTTGAGTTGGTTTATTAGATATAATTAAATTTAAAAAATATATAAAAATAAAAACGGTATGTTAATCTATCACTGATAATGCAAAGGAATACGGAAAAAAATAAAGCACAAAAAATAAAAAAAGACAAATTTGCTATAATATTTTAGAAGCTGAGCTATCGCCAAACGCTGCTGTGGATCGCTATTCTGAGTGGAACCGTAGAGTCGTAGAGATGAACCAACAGTGGACACTGTTGCAATTTTATCGCCACTCATCCAATCCATGGATTCGGAGGAGTAGCAGGGCCACACGTGATCCACACGGCGTTGATTGTAGTGTACTAGAATTGAGAACAGTACAGTCTACAGGGTTTAAGGGCACGTACAACAGTTCAGACGGTTGCTGTCTGTATATACATACACATCACATATAAACAACAAAAAAGACAGCTTGTACAATAGGATGTCTATTTAGTTGTCTGCAACCTCATCAAAAAAGATAACAAAAAAGACAGCTTGTAAAAAAGACGGCTCGTACAACGCTCGCAACACCGTCTCTTCGTCTAGGAGCACAAGCGCGGGTCGTCTCTTCGCGAGAGGACGGCTTGTATCTTTCTCTTCCTTAATTACAGTCCGCGTCAGATGATTTTGCTGTGTTGGCATGATAAAGACAGTATCTATCTATGGATTATACATGCCCTAAATCAGAACAAGGGAAAATGAAATCGAATTAACTCAATCACCATTACCTACACTAAATGGCTCAAAGCCGTGCAGCGTGCTATCCATTCCTGCCCTGCGCTTTCTCACAGCGAAAAGCGCAAGCCGCAGGCCGGCGAGCGAGCACGTGCGTTTTTGACTAGTCTACCATTAATCAATCCAGATTGGCACAGCAGGAGCGGCAGCGACACAGGCGCCATCGTTAGGCCTCCCAACAGTGTCCCAACCGTCATCTAATCCGCGCCGTCCAACGGGAGGCGCGCGTACAGGAGGACGTGCACGGCCCCGATCTCGCCTCGCCTTGGCGCCACGGTACACAGCCGCGCGGGCGGCTTCCACCGCGCGCCATTATTCAGATCCGCGCGGTCCAATTTTGCGGGCCCACTGCCTAGGTGGGGCCCGGCCGCGCGCGCAGGTGGCGTGTTCGTGCGGCACGGCTGCTTCTTCCCCCACGGGACCCACGTGCCGGTCAGTGTGGGCTGGGCCCACCATGTGGTGGCATGCTAGCGGACGGATGTCGCGGCGCGGGGTTGGCCGGGATCTTCTGCGCCGAGCTCCGTGGTGGTCGCCGCAAGCCCGTCCCGGTATGGACCAACTTATGGTCCACGTTTTGCATTGACACTATCAGTTGTCTTTCTTATATTTTTTGATAAAATATTGGTATTTAGTGCCAAGTAATCACTCTGATCATAAATACATATTATTTTAAATATTAATTTGGTCTCTAAGATTTAACTTTGACCATTAATTTATATTATAATATACTTATAATCTTGATAATAATATAATATTATAACAATACTTTTTTAAGATAAATATATATAATTTTTATGTATCTAATCTAAATATTTTAAAATATTTTAATAGCTAAACTTTTAGAAAGTTTAACCGTGTTTATTCTAAAACTAACGTATTTATGAACACTTTATAGGTGGGCCTCGTCTGAAATGCAGCGTTTCTTGGCCATACAAATGTGTGGGCCCCGGCCCGTCATTTTCTCTCCCAAATTACAAAAATCCAAATGGGGCGCGTCAAACCGGTGGGACAAGATAAAGGAGCCTCGCTGCCTGCGCTCGGTTGAAAAGACGACGAGTTCATCGAGGGAATAGGACTACTACCAGGGCGACTCGGGTGGTTTCTTTCTCTCGCCTTCGCCGTCGTCTTCGAGCGTCAGGTGGGTGCCTACCCCTGCCTTGGAAGCTGCAGGCTGCGAGAATGGAGATGGAAGCAAAAGCTGATGGTGGGGAGCGGCCAACCAGCCATCACCTTCCGGTGTGGTTCTTGATCTTCTTTTGTCGATCTTCACTTCCTCTTGGGAAGAACGGAGATGATCCGGTCGATCTTCCTCCTATCTTTATTTGAGTTCCTGTTGGCATCCAACGTTTGATTTGTTGTTTAGGTTGGTTCCTTCTACTTGCCCTGCATTTTCTGCCAGGTGATCCAACTTAGGATCGAACAACTTCTTTCTTGATCGCACGCCTGATTTCATCGCATGGTGTGGTGTTGTCACATTCCTGCATTTCATTTCTCCGTGATCGTGCTGCGCTACTTGTGGGGTTGAGCCTAATGCATTGACCTCGGTGGTGATCGTTTTAGCGATGGTTTTTTATTTTTAGCTGAAATTTCATTGTAGTTGTCTTTTTTATTATAATCGAGTTAGTGGATAGTGTAGTAAATAGTAAAAAAAAAGTTAAAATTAGAAATTAAAGTTGAAAAAAACCGGATTGATGAGGACCGTATGGTACGTACATCATGACGGAATACTCGTATTCTGTTCGATTCCATTGCTAGTAGAGGATGTTAGCTGCAAGCATGGTCAGCGATCATTATCCAAACCTTGCAGAAACGACACATGGAAGAAAAGACTTGCGTAACTGCTGGTGCGACTATTGCCGTGATGTTTGGTGATGGGCACATGTACTCGGTATAGAAAGCTCACATGTCTATGCTACGAATAGACAGGCCTAGTAATTATCGGAGTCACCATCATTAATTACTGGTGGAGAATACAAGACGGGACACATGCCGGGACCACCCTGCCGAAGGGTGGGCCCGCGCCCCTGCCACGGTGGCCGGAGAATCCAGCCCGTAGGCCCGCCGCTGGAGCGGCATCAGCGTCCGTAATTATCGCAGGCTGGTCGTTGTCGGCGTCAGACGTGTCGATCTACCATCGATTCTGCGTCAGTGTGTGGAGATTACAACGTGGGGGCCTCGATCCATTGGCTATAGCGTCAGTGTCTTTGGTCTCTATTCAACTTTTTTTTCAGTTTTAACTTCTAACTTCACTACTTAGTAATTATTTTTTAAAAATTTTAAAATATTTTAAGCTTTTTTGTATTTTTTTTCCTATATTTCTTTGCATTATCTGTAATGAGTTAACATATTTTTTCTATTTCTCTATTTTTTAAAATTTAATTATGCTCAAAAAAACAACTCAGATGCAGTAAAAAAATCAACTACAATGAAATTTCAGCCAGAAACCAAAAGTCATCACTATTTCAAACGCCCCAACATAGCTTCTAATTTTAGTTTTTAGTTTTTTTTTTGAGTTTTGAGCTTTTGCTTTTCTTTTGCATCGTGCATGAGATATATCATTGTTTTTATTTTTTATTATTTTTAATTAAATAATTCAAAAAATTTAACAATAGTTACAGTATAATTTTAATCAATAGCCATAAACCACAGCTTTGAGCGGCGCATAAGCCTGTGCCCGGTGAAACATCCTTCCCGTCTCTGTAATCACACACACAATTTCCTGGTTTACCATAGCAGTGATGATTTCATGAAGTTAACGAGCCGAACAGATCAGCAAATCTGGGGCAACATGTGACAGAACCTGTCTGAGATACAATGCCAGTGGGGTCAACATGCCGTCGACTGTTCTCGAATTTGTAGAATCGAATTTAACTGGACCTCAGAGTAAGGATTAGCACCAGTAATTGAGACCTTTATATATTACATCACAGAACATTGCGATTCATGTGCCGAGGAAACATACTGACAATGTAGCAATTGGGCAAGAAGGTGGTGAAGACCTATTTACTACTATTACAAAAAAGGGAACGAGGGGCACAGCAGCTTTGTCTGAGCTTGCATCCGTCAGTTTCAGCAACCAACCAACCCAAAAAGTGCATCCCAGCGCAGTGCCAATCATCAAAAGACGAAAATTCTTCAGAAAACCTGTAGCCCCAAAATTGACCATGTTAGCTGCCAATACGTTAATTTCTTCAACACAGCCAAGGGTTCATACTTCACAGAAAGGAGTGCTACTTACCGGGTTTACGGTCAGCCTGAGATCTAAATTTTCATCAGTTCCTGAAGAAAAAAAATCAAATAAGTCCGATTCAGTTTTCCATGGTTCTCAAGCGATGAACGAATAACTTCATACTAGTAATTGTTTCTGCATCAAGGGAATGCATTTACTCTAGATGTGCAATTAGCCAATTATGTTATTTAGGACAGGAGTAACATTGAACCAAGCAGCAGGAAGATCTTGGTTGGAAGAAAGGTCAACGAAAGGACCGAAGTACCTGTTCCTTCTGCTTTTGGATGGCTTCAATCTTTTTCATGTACTCGTCTGTAACTTTCTGCATAATTTGTACAAGATGTTAAGTCTCCCCACTGCATCTAATGGATGAGCTTTCGAAGGGACATCATTGGAATCTCAGTACAAATTTAGGAGGAAAAGGCAAAGTATCCTCACTTGTAGATCAGCTGATAAATCCTTCACATTATCTTCAGAAAGTTTCTTTTCCTATGTAAGAAAGTGAAAAGAGGTAAATTTATTGGCAAGGTACAATAGCCCCCACAAAGTAGTACCGAGAGAGCGAACCTTCTCTAGCTTATCATAAGCTTTGATTGCATCTCTTCTTATGTTTCTTAAAGCAACCTGTAAGAGAACAGTCATTAATATCACATTCATGGTTTTTATTAGAATCCACAAAGGAGAAGAATACGCGATCTTCCATGCAAAATTCATGTGTAGCTCAGCAATGTGTTGTATCCACCTCCTTCAGAAAGCTATCAAAATTTTCCTAGCCTAAGAACAGAAGACAGATCGCGCACCAAATATTTTTTACTTAGATTGAAAAGGGACACTTCATAGACCAACCAACATATGTTATAGAAGTTTATGTGTACGCGCACAGTAAGGGCGTGTGCCAAACTGATTTCGTGAAAGCATCTTCGGCTACAGTTCATACTGTGCTACAACAGAAATGGACTTGACTAGGATGGTCAATCTGACCACAATACTAATTCCTAGTATAGCTGTATGAGCAAAAGAAAATAGAAGGCAGGAAGATTGAAGTAGAGAGAAAAGATCCCTGTAGAAAATGTAAAAAGAATATTTCTGCCGAAAACAGCGAAGAGGTGAAACTTTAGACTATACCTTGCCTTCTTCAGCTAATTTAGCTACAGCTTTTGTTAATATCTGCCAGAAGAAAAAACAGAATTTCAGATGGTATCTAGGTGATAAGAACTTCATTATCAATGCAAAAACCTTTAGACATAATATTGGGCACGTTTGCAAAGCTATAACAGACTCCTATATTTCAACCAACTAAATTTAAGTATCATCACAAAAATTAGCGGATAATCCATCTGAAGGGTCCTCTTTGAAACATATTTGTATGTAGCATGTTCAAAGCAATTTCTACTCTTTTTGTTTGAGGTAAGACATAATGTTCACCGCATTACGGCATTAGGTTACTAGCCAGCAATAAAGGTGCTGCTTGGTGGTCTAACAACAATAAGTTTCAGAAAACATGTTTTACAAAGAAAGCTGGATTTATTTTCGTTAAACTTTTCTTAAACACTAATTTGGTGTCTAGGTGGTTTTGGATACAAATTGTTAAACTATTCTTACTAGATTGAACTTAAGGCCTTTCTTTTTGTTATCAAAGCGAAATAACTCTGCTTTGCAATTAATGCTAATTTTTTTGTATGTTAGGAAATTGAGTATATGATGTGTGATTTCAGTGGCGCCAAGACAGATGATGGAGATGTTAGGTTGGACGGACAAGTAGTGCCTATTAAGGACACATTTCGTTATTTAGAATCGATGCTACAATAGGACAGTGAGATTGATGAAGATGTGTCACAGGATAAGAGCGGAGTGAGTGAAATGGCTCCAAGCATCTGGTGTCCTATGTGGCAAAAAAGTTATTAAAAAGTTAAAAGGTAAATTCTATAAGACAGCAATCAGACCCGCGATGCTATATGGAGCAGAATGTTAGACAACTAAAAGACAGCATATACAAAAGATGAGTATAGCGGAGATAAGGATGTTACGGTGAATCTGTGGTCACATAAGACGGAATTGCATCTACAATGATGATATACGTGATAGGATGGAGGTAGCATCAATTGAAAAAAAAAACTTGTCAAACATCGCTTGAGATAGTTTGAACATCTCCAACGAAAACCTCCTGAGGCACCGGTACGTAGTTAAATTTTAAAACGTACTGAAAACGTAAGAAGAGGCAAAGGTTGACCAAGATTGACGTGGCAAAAAGTAGTTAAAAGAGACTTGAATGATTGAAATGTATTTAAAAAATTAGCTTTGCATAGGAGCACACGGAAGTTAGCAATCTACGTACCAAAACAATACGAAAATTTAGGGGCAGTATTTTAGGCTCTCGGCTCAGTATGTTGTATGGCTTAAGGTTTTAGCATTGTAGATATTCAAGGCGCTCGTCTTTTTGACCTTAAGAATGTTTCATTTCTAATCTACCCTAATTTGTTTAGGACAAAAAGCTTTATTGTTATTATTGTTTTGGATATTAGGAAATCTCACTGTACAGATCTTATAGAGGAATTTCACACCTAGCAAATCAATATGAGCGCAATCAAGAAAGCTACAGCTTCATGAAACGATCCAGAATTTACTAAGGGCCTGTTTGCTGATGGCTGCGGCTGATGGCTTTTTGGCTGTTTGCGACAGAGATTGCGGAAAGAAAGATACTCACTTGCGATTTTTGATGGTACAGATATTAGTTTTTTAACATGTACTACAATTAACTTGTAGACCCTATCTTAAAAAAATACTCCGTTTAAAAGTTAGTTACTGTAGCAAAAGCCAAAAGCGACTTTTAGAAGCCGCAAAGAACAGGGCCTAAGTGTCACCGTACAATTCTTATATGGCAGCATAAAAGGTTGCAAATGTAATACACAAATTAACCCCCGAAAACAAACCTTTCTGCGATCAGATGTCAATGGTGGGACAGTGACTCGTACCACTTCTCCATCATTGCTTGGTGTTACCCCAAGATTTGCGGCAACTATTGCTTTCTCAATGAGCTTCAGACTGCACAACGTATGGGTGTAAACACAATAGGATGAAAAATTCAATACCAACTCTGAACTGGGAATGATAGACAGCTTACGAAGATTTGTCATATGGCTGAATAAGAAGAGAAGTTGAATCTGGAGTGTTGATCTGTGCAATACTCTTCAAGTTCACTGGAGTTCCATAGTACTCAACCTATAGAAATTGTTAGTCATTTCTACAGCTTCACCAGTAGCCAACAGTAAAAACTAATAGCTCAGAGCTTCAGACATAGTTTCAGTTAAGAAGAAAACCAGAGAAAATTGTTACATGAAAAAGAGAATTACCCAGGGCGTGTTCAATACAGAATAACAGATGTAATCATGTAAAAGTTCCTTACAAAACTGAAAAAGAAGAAACAAAGCTAGGTCCTCAAACCTCAATCCTGTCAAGCATAGACGGGTTTGCACGCCCTGTCCTCACAGTATTGAAGTTATTCTGGACTGTTTCAATTGCCTTGTCCATCCTTTCTTTCTGAAGACACGTATCTGCAGCTAGTTAACACCCAAGCTACAAAACTTAACCAGGTTTAACACAAACTGCATTGTACTTACAGCTTGGTCTTCAATGACTGATTTTTCTCCCTCGATTTCTTCAATAGTGGCATGCCTCAAAACTGCTCTGATAACATATTGATCACAAGTTAATTAAGATTAATTGGAAGGTCAATAAGTGGAAGAAATATTTAAATATACAACCACTCGCCTCTTGTTTGAGTGTTGAAGAACCAGAGGCATTCTAAAGAAGCCCACTGTTCCAGCATGAAGTTTCATGATTGTTGAGGAGCTCAACAGGATTGGGCACTTTGAGAGACAATGACAACCTATGAAATACAACATTCCCTCATGAACCCTTTCCACATTATTCATTTGCAATTAAAATATGTAGATACCAGAGTGTACCATCTTCTCTAGACTCATTTATAACCACATTAGCTAGATCTGTCTCACTGGGTTCCCATGACAAACAACAAACTGCAAGTAATTAATTTCCTGCACAACAGCAACTAATTCATGGCCTTGATCACTTGTAAACTCAACAGCCTAGCAAACACATTAGCTATCTAGATCCTAAAATTTGGACTCTGGAGCGTTTATAAGATGTTGACGAAATTGCCTCCGTTATAACGTCTACTTGAAAACACAGGTAAAACAATCGATGGGGTATGCCACATGTATCGTAATGTACAAGCTGATCTGCCTCTCGATCAAAATATCCAAGTGCATAACACGAAATTGCTCAATTACGATGCTATAACCTAGCATAGCTAGTACAGCCCTACGATTACAAATACAATCACGCGATGTGCACAACAACGTAACAACCCTGCTTGTAAGGTCGCAGCTTGACAGGACAAGCGATGGAAGCATCGGCATTAACACGCGGAGAAAGAGCAAGCCAATTTTCACAACCACGACCGCAATCACGCATTCCGTACCAGTGGCCCGCGCTAGCTCCTCAGTACTCAGTACGCCGCGACACAACGGATAAAGGCAACCCGTACGCTAGTATGGCTCGCGGGTTCCAAACGCTTCGATATCGCGCCGGCGGGAAGGGGGGCACGGGGGAAGGAGGAGCTGACCTGGGCGCTGCAGGGGGAGGCGGGCGGGGGAGAGGGCGCGCGGCGGGGAGGCCGCCACCGCGGGGGAGACGGCGTGGAGCGCCATGGCGCAGCAGCAATCCGCAGCGTGAGGGGGAGTGCTGCTCACGTGGGCAGGATTGGTGTGGTGTGGATAAGGAGAGACGGAGAGCGAAAGGGGTTTATGATCTGGGGCTCGCGCGGGTTCGGGCTCTCGATTGTTCTCGTAGCGCCTGGAAAAAGGCTTGTGATTTGTATCCCAGCGGGTTTAATTATAGGCCGGGTCGAGAGAGTGTGTGCTACTTTTCAGGGCCTAAAATGTTATCAAATAACTTGGGCGTACGCTAGCCGAAGGAGGGAGCCCGACTTTCTCAGGATGAGACGAGCCCATTCTTGGCCCAATTTCATTCCCACGGTTTGGGTTTTCGCCGACCGAATACTTGTTGCGGTAACCGTGCGCTCACGGTGCCGTCATGCAGAAGCTGTCGCACAACTCTCAAGCGGCGCAGGTTCACGCACAGGTTCGATCGATCAGTGCCCGTCACCAATCAACTCTCGCATTGTCATGTTGCGAAATAACAATCTAGAAGGATCTCGCGTGCACTAGGAGTGTGACTGAGTTGCTTGTCACAGCTTTCTTGTATGCTGCGACTTATTGTTTAATAAATAATACTCATTGAAATAAGCTAAAACTAAAAAATAATTGAAAAGTCAAAAAGAATGAGATCTATATAAATTATGTCAAAAAAATATAGTTAGAATTATCGGTTTCAACATTTGGTATTTTACCCCTATGTTTCACCACCAATAAATGTGGAGGCACAAATCAAGAGTCTTCTTGTACACATCGGAGAGGTATCATTTGGCTTAAGACTAGACTATGGGGGTGATCGGAATAGCGATAGCTTTTGACTTTTGCTGAAAAAACACTATAGCTGGCTGATTTTTTACTGTAGCTGAGTAGCATGTTAGGCACAATTAAATTTAAAAAAATGTAAAAATAAAAACGACTCGCTAGTCTAGTGCGGACAATGCAAAGGAATATGAGAAAAAACAGAATGCAAAAAAACCAAAAAACAAAAAAATTTCACTACGTGACAAAAAGTGCTACAGTGTTTTCGTCGCTGCTACAGTGTTTCCGCCGCTAAACAGTAAAAAAAAACTCCAAACTGATCGGGGCCTATAGCCACTCTACTTACACGTGTCCTAGTGGATGTCCTTATATATGTGAGTTGGAGCGTACGTGCGGAGTGTGTACATGAATGCATGCGTGCATCCGCTGTTGTTCTAAAAAAAGATATAGCCACTGACCACACTATCCTAAAATGCCTCGACAAATATCATGTACGCCTTAATATTATGAGAAAATATATTGTATGACACTGAATAACTTTTGGTTCTATAATTTACCACTAAATAAAGTGCTTCCTTCTATGTAATTAGTTTTTAAAAGTTTGTTACTCCATATCATTGTTGACTGGTACTAGTGAGTTAAAAGTTAAGTTTGATATGCAAAGACTAACTTACCCCTCTTTTAGATAGGAATGAACAAAATTGCCACAATCTCAGCTCTTCCTCCTCCTCCCTCCTAGACCTGCTGCCAACAATCCACAATCACACAGTGTCCCTCATTAACTCCTTCCTTCTCCCATGTCATACTAGAGCACGCCACTACCATCATCATCTTTTCACATCCAGATATCCATCCTACCAATCACCATTTCATATTTTGCTTTGCCTTCCCAACAACTCCAACATCACACGAATCGATCCAGTCCAATGCTTATGTGTAAAAATTAGGATCAATCAGTAACAACTGCTTGAGGGAATGAAGAGAGATAGATACAGGTGCCATGGAGACCATAGCAGATGGAGTCCCCGAGGCGGATAAAGTGGCTGGAGATGGTGATGAAAGGCAGCAACATGATGGGTGTGAGTCGTGTGTTGCCTTCCATTATCTTGCCTATCGCCCTCTCCTCAACTTGCACCCCAGGCCTCCTGCCGCCCAAACAAGGCCACAACGGTGGCCAACCCAACCTTCTTTGTGACCAACGGTGCCACCTCCAAGGACCTTGACATCGACCCCAAATCATCCCTCTCCGTTCAATGGATTTTCTCAAACAAAAATCTCTCTCTCGCACACACGCCTCTGCCTCCATGCCACCATGGCGACTACCTACGTGCACATCCTCGTCCACCTTACGGCCCCTAAGACCCTAGCCACCTCCTCCCCTCAGCTCCCCACCATGGCCCACCTTTGCCTCCTCGCTTGTCGTGCGTACCGCCTATCGGCCTCTTATAGCTCTGACCTCACTGCCTTCCCCAACCCCAATGACCTCCTTGTCGCCGAGCCCACGCCCATCAACATCGACGTCGCCATGGAAGGTGAGTTGCGGGAGAATGGCTTCCGGAGCACGTGTCACACCAAGCTCATCTGCACTATGAGGCCCGTCATCTACAACGTTGCGAAGCTCGAAGCACTAGACGTCAACGTGATGAGCATGGTCCCGTCACCTCCCCTCCATGGCCCACCACCGCCTCCCCACTTGTACCACCTCGTGGCCTTCTACTGCTCCGACCACTCCGACCTCACCACCTTCCCCAACCCTAACGACATCTTGGTCGCTGAGCCCACGCCTATCGATGTCAATGTTGCTACGGAGGCCAAGCTACGGGAAAAACTGCTTTCGGAGCACACGCCACACCAAGCTTGTCTGCACCGTGGGGCCCACCACTTGCGACGGCACGAAGCTCGAGGTGCTGCTATTGGCAGGATTAACATGGCCCCACCATCGGCGTGCCCTGATTAGGTCAAAGAGGGAACTAAGGAAGGAGGAGATGGAGAAATTTGTGGTTGCATTTCTGATTTTGACCAGGCCAACAGGAGAGAAGAGTGAGTGTATGGGCCAATACTGCAAAAAAACTGATATGGTTAATGATTGGCCACTAACGGGAGGTAACGACGATGACATGGAATGATAAAGTTTTGAAAATCAATGATATAGAAGGAATAAGTACTTATTTAGCGGTGAATTGTGGAATTGAAAGTTATTCTGGAGATTTTCTGTAATATTATACTACATTTGATACAGATAAGTTGGCGAAAAGAGCTCAAAATTCCCAAAATCTGTACGTCGTCCACGGACCACACCTTGGCACAACCCCAAGGGCCATGGGTAGGTTCTTTTCGGTATGGCTTATGATTTTTGGTCTTAGCGTGAGCGCTTGTATTAATAAACTGAATGTCGATAAACCAATAAGCTGCTTTAAAATAGCTGTTCTGATAAGTTGTTTCAAAACGACGGTAGAAAAGCCATCCTATTAGTTTATTTGAGAGAAATCATAAGTCATAAGATATAAGCTACAAACCGAAAAGAACTTAGGCTATGTTGTTTTGTACTGTGACTTATGGTTTTTGAGTACGGCTTATTATCTGCTCTCTCCGTCCCGCTATATAAGTCCAAAACTCACTATACACAGACAAGAAGGCATTAAACTTAAGGAAAAAAGTTAATACCATTGGACCATGTATATCTCTACTAAATAGCATATTGCAACTACTCATTTATTTTTTTTAGTATTAAAGTAGGGATACATGATGAAAATATTTTAATAACTATAGCTTTGATCTCTGTAACGGACTTATATTGTAAGACGATGCTTTTCAAGAATAAGGACTTATACTATGGGATGGAAGGAATAATAAATAGCGATTGTTGAGAAAAGTCAAAAACGAAAAGTTACTTAAATGTGAAAAACAATATGGCCTTAGCTTTGCATTTACAACTGGCCTCTTCTTTTTTTTAGCTTCTAAAAGATGTTTTTTTAGTAACTATCTTTTAAATATAGTGTATTTTTTAGGTGGGGTCTATAAGTTTGTTGTATTTACATACTATGATAATTTTATTTAAATTAGTCAAAAATGCATAAATTTTTATTGTTTTATATTTTCTCAAAAATAGCTTAGAAATCATAAGATGTAGTTATAGCTAAAAAACAGGCTGTTCGTCCCCTCACTCCCGCGGCCCACGTGCTTGGATGAAGTAAGCGGCAGTGGTTGCGACTTGCGAGCCGTGAGCAGTGACCCGTGCCGCGCGAGCGCGACCCTGGTCAGGCCGAGGCAAGCAAAAACGCGAGAAATTACCACCGCGGCGTCCGCAGGGGCATTTCCGGGAACCTTCGGGGCCAGAAAGCTGCGGAGCTTTATTTAACCGGCCGGCATTGCCGCTCTCCTGCACTGTGCAACACTCAAGAGCGAGCAGGAAGAACAGAGTAGAGAGGAAGTAGCAGCCGGAGGCGATCTCCCTCTTTTCTGTGGCTCGTGCTTCGTTCTCGGTGCTGACCATGGGTGCGGTGAGGAGGGGGTTGGCCGTGGCCGTGGCGGCGGTGATGTTGGCGGGGATGGCGGCGGCGACCGTGTACGAGGTGGGCGACAAGGCCGGGTGGACCATCATGGGCAACCCCAACTACGGCGCCTGGGCCGCCTCCAAGCATTTCTATCCCGGCGACACCGCTGGTACGTCCTAAGTCTCTCACACGCACACACTACTTCTCTTGCTAGTGAACTCTATTTTTCTTCACAAATTCTGGGCTAGGGTAGAATTAAGAACTTGAAATGTATCGTTTCTAATTTTAATTTGTTTATTTTTATTTATTTTTTTATTATCTGTGATGATATAATAGTATTTTTTGTTTTTTATATTTTCTTAGAAAAAGATAATAGTTGTTATAATGCAATTTTAATTAAAAATAAAAAATCACAGCCATAAACTTAAACTAAAAGTTAGTTAAAGTACCACTATATACTCTTATATTAAACTTAGCCTTGTCAGATAAATCAACCGCAAATTCTGAAAAATTGGAGCCATAATAAAATCTGGAGTGCTAGTATATGTCTCCATTCTCCTATAGTTTATGACTTTTTTGAATAAATAAATAAAATAATTATTATTATTATTTTGAAATGATTTATTAGAATAATTTTTATGAAATAATTTATTAATATTTTATTTATTTGTATAAATATTTACGCTAGAACAAAAATATCAGCTATAGGTATAAACCGCACGCGAAAAAAGCTCGTGTAGAGCAAGTTTGCAAAAGCTAACTAAAGTGGGAGACACTGAGCATAAAAAAAGCTCACACGAACGGAAGACACGGAGCATAATAAAATCCGGAGTGCTCGTAATGGAATTTCACCCATTTCTAAACTAGCTTTACAAAATTTGCTCGCAAGGAGACACGTTCACACGGACACTCGTCGCGGTAGGCAATTAGCAACGCTGGCTCCATCTGCGGTGTGCAAGGCATCGGAGCCGGGACTACGTCGTTATCCCTAACCTTGCCTTTTATTGTAACCTTTGCCACGTGAGAGCACCGAGTGGTTGACGTTTGGGACCTTAGATCTGTGTACAGTTGGTTCCGCACTTCCGCGGTAGTGCAAGCCAGCGTATAGCCGTGCCATATTCGTGTACGCGCGGCACGGCCGTCGCGAACTCGCGATCGGCTCTCCCCGTTATTTAGGGGTAGATTCAGGAATTTTATAATAGGTATTTAGAGTTATAAAAATATTATTTAATAGAAAAATATAAAGATGTATAATAGAAAAATATTATTTAACAGCACTTATATAGTTTCTAAATAATTGATATATCAGTCATGAAAATATAATTAATTACTATGCAAAATCTTTAGAATCATTATAGATGCCTACTTCTTTAAGCAAAATATAACTCACGTATTTATTAGACACATATTTTTGCTTTAAATCGGAGATTACCAAGAGAGGAGAAGGAGATGGAATGATTATTGAATTAGGGATATAGGGCCATACCGTCATAGGGGTCACCAGGTTGGGGAGGATGAACCTATGTGACTACGCCACACCGGCAAGCAACGACGGCGAGACGACTTGTGATTTACGAGATAGCTGCTCCGGCGCTCCTACGTAGACTCCTGAATCCTACCTGCAGAAGTTCAGAGTCTAGAAGACCAGAAGCCTTTTGCGCCTCCAGACGAAGAGAAACAGAGGAGAGACAGAGTGAGTTCTAGAGTTTTTAGTTGTATCATGTGAATCACGACAGTAGACCTGGTTTAGTGTTCGGCGCCAATTTGGGTTTGAAAAAGAGAAATGTGTCAAAAGAATTTGACGCTAATTTAGTCTGACTGGATATGAATATGATGAATTTAATCAACTACTATTATATATATATATTATCTTATATATAATGAATTTTTTGCTAAAATTTTTAAGCATTCAGCTGAATACCCTCTATGCCATGCCGCCCCTGCCGTGGTTGGTGTGATGTGATCCGGTGCAGCGCGACACGGGTCAAAGCCTCATTCGTCGCCCGGCGATAAATACTAGGCGTGTAGGCCAACATAAGTTAATGAGCCATTACTCAGTTTATGGGAATCGATGGCATAGCGAATTGCGGTGCAGCGTGTAGTGTGGTTCGAACAGCGGGCTAGCGCGTACAGTGGGCGTTGGACAGCGCACCGGGAAAACCTCACGTCACGATGCTAGATTAGCGAGCAAAGCTTCTGGAAGACGAGATATTTCCGGGGCGTGACCCCACGCGACGCGACCCTTTTCTGAGTTTTGCAGACGCCAGTGGCCCGCCCCATCCATGTGTCAGGCAGGGTGCCCTGGGTGGCCGTTTCGGCTCCTTTGCAGCGTGACGCAGGCCCCTGCCGGTTCCGGTGCTAGTGGTGGGGGGCGCGTCTGCAACCGCTGCTGCATGACTGCATCCGCATCGTGCAGCACCGCGCAGCGCACGGCACGAGCTGGGCCTCCCACCGGTTGCCGACGAGGCGCTGTAACCACCAGTCCACCGCCCCAGCCTGACTGCCTGCGCCTGATCTATTCCGGTGGGTGGGGTCGCGGCAGGCACATGTGGCTGGCGGTGGCGCCCACCGGCTTTTCCATCCGCCTTTTTTTGTGTGCCCGTCCGGCCGGACGCTCGCTGGCCAGCTTTCCGGCGCTGCCTCGCCTTGTCCTGCTAGGTTTCTAGCTCTTGTTCTGTTCTGTACTGCTCCGTCTGATCAGGACGAAGAACGTTTCGGTTCGGTTCACGGCGCTATTGGCTGGTTTGGTACGTACGTCTCACCGGGGTTCATGGGCTGCCTTTCGTGCGTGCTTGCTGCAGATCTCTCCTGTCGTGAGTTTGGTAGCAGCTCCTACCGTGTGGTAAACGGTAGCGTGTCTTGCAAGTTTGTTTCTAGCGAACCTTGGGAAGTCATTCTTTTTAGATGTGAATTGTGAATTACCATTTTTGAATTATGACTATTCGAATGAGAGAGAGAGTACAGAGAGATATTTGTATATAATTTTATCCGATATAACTGAAGTTGTTTCGATATCTATTATAATTAATTTAAAAAATATATTTTAAAAAGATATTTTATTTGAAAACTAGTTCATGTATGTATATATCCTAAGACACAAGCAAAAGAACGGGCCTTAGTCTTTTTCCTAGGTCCGGAAAAGTAAGGATCAATAGTGAAAGTGTGAAACCACCGGAGATCTGGTGATCGTTTGTAGTCATGTCTGGTGATCGTTTGTAGTCACTTTTTCCTTGGTTCAAAAACGTGTACTACTACATCGAAGGCACTTTTGCAGTTGCAGGGCCCCGACAGAAGAAAGTTGAGGTCTAGAGGAATACTGCTGTCTTTGAAAAGCTTTGTGTTTTTTTTCCTTTGAATGATCTACATTAATCCATCATGAGCTATGGAGCAAAATGAAGTACTGCACGTGATACACATAAATACTACTATTTCATCAAACATACGATTCATTCTAAAGCAATTTCGCAAAGCAGTAGTGCAGCAGCAGTACTATGATTCTTCTTTCCTACATCAATTCTCCCGTAGCAGCATTTTTTGCGGCACTTTGAAACTTTGTCCACGTCACTTTTAATGCCAACATAAGCTCAGGAAGGCAAGATAAAAATGACAGGCTTTGATTAGCTCTGCCTTCACATAATTTTGGAACAACACCCTACGTTAGAATTGCCGCAAATGAATCATGCACCTTTAAATATTGGAAGCCCTTTTCCTGCTTAAATAAGCTCAGCATGTCTATAACGGGTATGTTCTTGGCTATGGCTGATGATTTTTTGGTCTTAGCGTAAACGTTAATATCGATAAACTGCTTCAAAAAAACCGTCCTAATAACTTGCTTCGAAAAGACGGTGGAGAAGCCGTCTTGTTTATTTATTTGAAGAAGGCATAAACCATATATAAACTGAAAAGAAGGGGGCTAACAGGTACCGGTCTAGCTTCTTCTTTCCGGTGTGACTGCCTCGTAGGGCAAGGCCATTGTTGATGCTGGCTCGTTGATTGCTTGCTACAAAGACCCCTTACTGGATTGCACTGCGGAAAGTTTGATAGTTTTTGGGCCTGTTTGATATGGCTGCGGCTTATGGATTTTGACTGAAATTTTTGAATTTTAGTTGTTTGTGACAGAAATTACAAAGAGAGATACTCGCTTGCGATTTTGGATGGTATAGATGTTGAGCTTTTAACGTGTACTATAATTAACTTGTAGACTCCGTCTTAAAAAATACTCCGTTTGAAAGTTAGGAACTATAACAAAAGATAAAAGTCGTTTTGAGAAGCCGAAAAGAACATGCTCAGATCCGCAAGTTAAATTAAAATGTAAAAGGTTCTAGTCTAGTACAGTCTCTTCACTAGGCAAACTTTTTCCGCACATCAAGATCCCAATATGGTGCACATCAATACATATCATGCTTCGATTGTTCCTAGTTCTGTCCATCAGAATTAACTAATGGGGTACTTTCTTCGTGTACCATCATCTCCTTCCTTTCTTCAACCCAAACTAGCCAGGGAGTCAGGGACCATGCTGTTCCCCTCCTCATCTGCCTGAAATCCTTTTTTGCAACTTGTGAAATAATGTTTGGGCCCTGTTGCCAGCTCACGGATGCATGCGCTCTCATTATATGTCGTGCTCTTTTCCGCGGGTAATCTCTTGGTTGGTTGGTAGCCCCTCGGTGGGCCGAACAGACGACGGAACGTATGTCATCTTTAGCTAGCATGGAGTGATGAAAGAACCACAGATGTATATAGCTATAGCCCATCCAGAAAGAGGGTCTATGATTATCACTGTATATGATAAGAGTTGCCAAAGTATCATGTTTGCAATGTGGATGCCAGGTTGAGGTAGGCCCATGAGCTGTAAAGTTGGCATGGTGATCATATTTTGTTCCACTGGAGATGCCACTCAGGTCAAACTAGTTCTGGGTTTTCACTTGTTTAGCTCTTAGGTGGTTCTGGATTTAGGGCCTGTTGTTCTGTGCTATGGCTTATGTTTTTTATTGTGGTTTATTAGTTTAATGAATAGTAATTACTGAGAAAAACCAAACATTGCTAAAAAGTCAAAAAGAACGGGCCTAAATATCTTTATGATAGCTACATGTCAGCTGATCTGAATTTTTTAACTAAAAAAAGATTAATTTTTTTTAGTGAAATGTTTTGAGGAGAGTTCAGACATATTGTCTATCACATTAAACAGTTGGTCAAGACATTGCTGAGAAGTGAGGAGACTGGAAAGTGTAATTGTAGCCTGTTGGTATGGATGCGGATTGGTGGATAGTGTGGAGCTTTTAGTAGCAATTTTTAAAGGCGTATCAGATCTGCCGATTGCGATTGAGTGGCTTGGTAGGATCGTTGCTGATATGAAATGCACCTGATGGTTCATCCTGTTCCTCAGCAAACCAATGCAAAACCAAAAGTTCGCCCATGATAGTGTTGACATTTTATATGTATGTGACCATCATAATTGCCAAGGGGACCCTTGTCACTAGGACATTAATATGATCCAAGTGCGTAGTTGAATAGTTTAACAATACGTCCAAGCTCATTATCAATTTAATAACTTCTGCAAATGATCGTTCATGTCGATGTCAGATTTAACTCTATTTTACAAAGTTCTATATGCCGTTCCAAATATTGCCGTAGCTTCTTCAGAAAACTCACTGCGCGCTCATGCAGGATATCTTCCTACGCACTGCTGATTTTATCGATCAACTGTTGGATTCTTACGGACCAAGCTCACAATACTTATGCTTGATGATTTCCTTGTCTGAAACTGCCGCAGCCTTCACGTACAACAAGCAGTTCCACAACGTGCTGGCGGTGAGCAAGGCGGACTACAAGAACTGCGACGCGAAGAAGCCGATCGCCACCTGGTCCACGGGAAATGACTCCATCGTCCTCAACACTACCGGCCACCACTACTTCATCTGCGGCTTCCCTGGCCACTGCGGCATCGGGCAGAAGGTCGACATCCGCGTGGCCACGGTCAGCCCCTCTGCTGCCCCTTCCATGGCGCCAGCCCCAGCCTCCGGCTACGGTCCCGCCGGCGGTGGCTCGTCCGGTCGCGCAGCCGCCGCGCCGTCACCTCACGGCAACGCTGCATCCACCGTCGGCTGCTCCGTGGCCGTGACACTCGCCGTGTCCGTGCTCTCCGTTGCCGCCGCCGGGCTGAACTTCCTGTAGCCCAGACGCGCGTTGTCGGTTAGGATCCATGGCGCCTTGTGAATTGTGAGCTTGCGTTTGTTGCCGTATGAGCAGGAGCATCTGGACCTGTGTCTTGCCCATTTTGTTTCATACACTAGTCAGTCTGGGTCTTGGTTTGATTCGGCGATTTGTGTCGGTTGTCACTTCATGCTTCGGCTGTTTATTCATCTCAGTTTGATTTTATCAATTGAGCACTCGTAGTATTACTTGCATTGGTATGATTCGCTATATCGTCTGCCGGTTAGCATCATCTTTCACACAACTGTCGCACGTTAGTGTTTTATCACCACGGTACACGGTCTTCACACAAGTTTATCACCGTTGCTTCATTGGCAAGCTGGCATCGTTATCACCGTGTTCTGCTATGAAGTACGGAAATGCAATTGCATTGCTTATTTGTAGGACCCGGGGTGGCAATAAGAGGAGGTGAATGATGCTTTTAAATTCGATCTTTCCAAATTATATCTTAAAACCTTCACTTCACTAGCTACTAAAAGGTAGGAATATCATATTAGCTTACAAAAAAAGACTAACATAGACGCAAAAGAAAAACGGAGTTCAACTACTAGTAACCGGTCATATTGCTATGGACCAATGGTTGGACCAGCTGACAGTCGGACCGCCTGGGTGCATCAGTCTGACTGGCCTCTAGTCTGACCACAAGCAGGGTGCGGTCTGACCACGCTCCCCTATTCCAGAACAGAAAACTGTCTGAGTCAAAAACCTTAAAAGATGCAATCTTTAAAATACAAATCCAAATAACTTAAAACTTTGCACATATTTTGCCAAGTATATCAAAAACCTAATACATCTAAGGATCGTATGAATATTGGTCAAAATTTCAGTCTTTCCTTGAAAGAAGCAAGAGTGCACCAATACTGCACAAAACTCACACACACACACTTGATATACGAGTTGCTCATGGGTTAGGAATAATCAAGATGACTTTAGATAAATTCTCACATATCACAACAAGTTAGAGCATCCAAAGATTCAATGTCAAAATCCTCATACCATGATTACACAAGAAGTCCTCCAAATCAAGTCAAATCAGGCAAATTTCAAGATCTTGCTGCAGTTAGTCCCTAGATAGATGGCATATGATTCTCATGAGATATCTCTATCTCTTACATGTCCTTCGAACCAACAAAATCAAGAGAGAATAAGAGAAAGCGCAAAAACTCCAACCAAAATAAGTGTAAAACCAACAAGATCAAGAACACACCAAGTACAATGAAGATGATTGATCTATTATAACTTATAAATAAATATTTTACAACCTCTCTACCATGTAAGATAGAGCACTCTCATCCAAAAGTACACACCCAAAAGCCTCATCTCCCTTAGAAACCTCTTTCACAAACCCTAAAGAATGGATGATTGGGTTGGTTAGCCACGTGCCTCCAACCCCCTCCCACTCAAGTAGATGGGGCAATCAGTCTACATCTAATCATAATGGATGCAATCCATTAGTACAACTAGAAAAATCTGTTAACTTCACACACACTGGAATTTACACTCAACAAATGACTTAAGCATGCTTTTCGAAGCGCGTAAACTAAAACCCGCTTAGGAGCAAGTTTCCATCCACTTGACCTTCTTAGCGCCTCCTTGACCTAAACCGCTCTCCAAATGATCTCCAAGCGCCGTGGTTTTGGTCCCTTTGCTCTTCTAGTACTTTAGCTTTTCTGCCAAAACACCTTCACCTTGACTGTGGACCTCACCTCTACCCTGAGCCGAGTCCATGGTCATCTCTTTCTTTGTAAGCAATCCACATACTTGCAACGTGTAGGTTCACCGATGGTTCATACATTGGCTAGCCTCTCCATACTTGGTTGCTTGTTTCCTCTCTATAGTCACCCTGTACGGTTTACATAGTCCCTTCTAGCCATTTTCCATTTTAGAATATAAATCTTAATCCAAATAGGAGTAGGAGTCCTAATCCTATATGATTCTATTAAGTTGCATGCACCAGCTAGTTCACTCAAAAGCTTAAGCTGATGAGGAAGGGTGGACAATTCACTTATACTTCAACACTCACCATCACGTGTAAACTCTCTCAGACCTAAGACGTGGAATAGAAGTGGACTGCAATTATTTTTCTTTAATTGCGCCAACCGAGTCTCGAACTCAAGACTTCTTGGCTCTGATACCATGTAAGCGTGGAATATTTATGATAATTACGCAATTGATTGATTGATTCTAGTCACAAAGAGTTACATATATATAGCCTGGTATGGCTAATGGAAACTTATGACTAATGTGAACCGAAATAGCTAATGAGAACGCATAACTAATACGAACACAACACATGATTAATGTGAACTTAAAGTTGGCTAGAGTCGAGATGACACACAGGAGCCGCTAAGAGCGGTGCCACTTCTGAGCCGCTGCCTCCATAGCTTCCGCCGCGCTGCCCCTAGGAGATGACCTTGTCTCCATGATCTTTCCCGGGGGTTGCGCAACTCATAGTTTAACTCATATCGCCATGCGATCACCACCGTCGTGAGTCCTCCGGCGGCAGTCGCCATGTCGCGCGGCCCTCCTGCGCCCCGCGACCGCCACTGTCGTGAGTCCTCCGATGACAGTCGCTGTGTTGCGTGGCCCTCCTGCGCCTCGCGACCGCCACTGTCGCGAGTCCCCTCCTCTGCTATTGCGGCAGCAACACCAGCTACCCCGAGCACAACGATGACCTCAACACCAGCTACCTCGACATGGATTCCTTCCCCACGGCTACGATCATGGTCACTGCACTCTTGACTACCTCGGCAACAAGGGTCTATCATTCACCGAGTTCCGTTCCAGTCTGAATGTTTGGCCTTCTCCCGTTCAGATTGCGAGAGGGTGTTAACAAGTCTTGCGTGTTCACACGGTCTCAGCTCCTGTGTGTCACCTCGACTCTAGCCAACCTTAAGTTCACATTAATCATGTGTTATGTTCATATTAGTCATGCATTCCCATTAGCTATTTATGTTCACTTTAGTTATGTGTTCCCATTAGCCATACTAAGATATATATATGTAACCATTTGTGATTAGAATCAATCAATCAATTGTGTGATTATCCCAAATATTCCACGCTTACAGATTCATCTAGGAGACTTTATTGTATATTCTTCTAAATACTAAAAGACTAGATATGAATCACTCTAACTCAATAATCTTTACCTTAAGTCTTATCTATTGAAATCATTATGCTCCTCCAAAAACTCGACACAAGTCAGCTCTACCTTTTCCCCCCTTTTTCCCTCCCACCTTTGGAAGTGCCCCCACCATAAGAGCCCATACATACACATCACTGCGATGTATGTTAGTGTCTATGTTCGGGCTAGTTTGTCTAGACCCTCTACTTGAGAGTTTCTTCGTTGTGTAATTTAGTAAACCACACCTTCTGTTCCCACAGTCTTCTATGCTATTGATTTGCACCTCCTCTGAGCTTCACTTGCTTGCTGATATCACGTGGCTGGTCTTACCACATCTTTTTTCTTCCAACATCTTGCACCTTCACATTGGTGTATGTTAGATTTTGCAACCATCTTTTGCAGTTCCGCACATAATTGCAAATAAAATCTAAATATCTACCATTGATGGCATAATTTCCTTCTCTTGGCTAGAACTTTTATCAGGCCTCCTATTGGTTGCCATTCCTTAAAGATTATTTTTTAATCGGAATTCTCTATTATTTCAGATATTTTCTTGATTACTTGCTTTTGCAAGTAACTCATATGACTCTACCTAAAAGTGATACATCACAATATTTGAGTTCAAGTGACCTCACAAATATTAGATTCTTCTTTAAATCGAGAACATATCAAACTTCTGTTAATGTACCATATGCTCTATCATACATATCCACTGTACTGTTTTTACCTTAGTAATTGTATATTTCTTGTAATATGTTAATCCAGTTTCACCCCAGGCTAAAAGGTGAGATGTCTTAACTCACTAACATGTGGGGTATATTTTTTGTGGGACCCACTTGTCGGCCTGTCCGGGGCGCAAGAGTGACTGCTCCGCTTCACGCCGTCGCTTGCAGGAGCGCCGCTGCCGGCCTCTCCTTTCTCCTGCAGACCTCGCTGACGCCGCCGTATGCATTGGCCACGTGCCTCGCATCTCCCCTGACCTGCTACGCCCAGAGCCATCCGCGGTCGATCTCTGCAGAAATAGCGAATCCATTTACCGTCGAGGCTTCCACGGAGGATCGAATACCTGCTCAGTCTTCAAAAACTGAAAGCCAGAACCCAATCTGGTGCAATTGTAAAGGTAAGTAATCAAACGATGTCCTCTGTAACGCCTGCGTCTTTCACTTGCGCAGGGTGTATGATATCTTGGATGATCTACTACATCCTAGCATGCTTAAATTTGGAAGCAGTGATGCAACGTGAGTTTCAGTCGATGAGCAATGGTCAGGAAGACAGGAACCCACTTTCAGAGATTGCTCTGCATATTTTGGGCTCCGCTTATTTTAGCTTGTACTTTTGGTTTCTATTTTATTTTTTACTATTTCTAAATTTCATCTTTTTTTATCTTTTCAGTTTTTTAAAATTTTTTTGATGGTTCTTTTTTCTCGTATTCATTTATATTATATATGATGGACTAATTTTTTTTCTATTTTTAATTTTTAAAATTTAATTATACTAAATAAATCACTATTAATTATAGTATAAAATAAACTAACTATAGTACAAATTTAGTAAAAAAACCATAATTTTTCAGCCCAAATAAGGTCTAGAATACTGAAGTACCTCCTGAAATCAAAAGAACGGGCGGTAAATTTCCCAAAATGCCGTCCGAAATCACGTGAGATGGGACTCTAATAGGGAATCCAGGTCCACCTGGCGAAGACTGTAATGCCAGCAGCTCCTGAATTTATTCGACCTGGTTGGTGTAAATTGGAGCGTTAGCATGCCATGAACATGCGTGTATCATGATGTGTTCACACGTCGTCCTCAGTATTCGGTAAAAAGTAAGTGATGACTTATTAAAAAGTAAGTCAAGCAATGGAATTTCTCGGCTCTTCTTATGTTCTAAGTAAAATTCGAATTGGCTACTTTGGACTTAATGAAAGCAACTACGCATTAGGGTGCATTCGAGAGGGCTTCAAGCTATTGGCTTATAGCCTTTGCAGTTACTAACTTTTAATGATGTATTTTTAAGATAATATTTACTAATTAATTGTAACATACTATATACCGATTTCAATTATATCAATAAAAATTATATGCAACTATCTTTCTCTTCATTTTCTTTGGTAAACAACTAAAATTCAAAAGATATAAGTCAAAAATTATAAGCTATAGTCCAAACCATCGAATTCTTGTTGCGTCACTTCATGTCGGAATGTTCATCGCTCCTGCACGAAAGTATCATGGGAACAAACCAAGCTGTCTTTAGAGGGTGATCGTTTTAGCGATGGCTTTTGATTTTTGATTTTTTTACTGTAGCTGAGTTAGTGAATAGTATAGTAAATAATAAAAAAAATTAAAACTAGAAACTGAAGCTTTTAAAAGCAAAAACATCAACCAACTTCGTTTGCTTCACAACTCGCAAAAAAAAAAAAAATCGTTTACTGGACTTGAAGAAGTCGTGAACTTTGAACATAGAGCTGTCCTGGTGCACGCGGAGACCGCAGCACGTGGACCGTGCCACGTCCCCAGTGGCTCATCCGGCCCAGCCCATTTCCCCCAAATGGCCAGCCAATCCCGATCCGCGCCGCAGATCCACCGCCCCCACCGCTCTCCTCCAAATCCCAGAACGGCGAGGCGAACCCATCGCTGCCAACTTCCTCGCGACACGCGGAGCACGAAGCCGCGCGGACTCTCCCCCGACGACGACGACGACGACTGGGCCGCGACGCGATGGATTCGAGGCCGCGCGAGGTCGACGCCCCCGCCGGGCCGGCTGACGGCGCCGCTCCCCCGCCGGCGGCGGCGAAGGGTGTGGTGGAGATCACCAAACCCCGCAACGACAAGCGTGGGTACCGCCGCCTGGTGCTCCCCAACTCCCTCGAGTGCCTCCTCATCAGCGACCCCGACACCGACAAGGTCCCGTTCACTCGCTCCTTCGATCGGGATGAGTAGGGGGTTTCTGTGGTAGCTGCCGGGTTGCGTTTCGTTTTGAATTTGTGATTTGTTTGCAGGCGGCGGCGTCCATGAACGTCTCCGTGGGGTACTTCTGCGACCCCGATGGCCTGGAGGGGCTCGCGCACTTCCTCGGTGAGCGTTCTGCTCTGACTTGTTGCGTTAGTTAGGACTGGGGGACATGGTAGATACTGCGATTGCCGTTGTAGTTAGTCGCTTTCCTTAGTTGGCAATCGGTTTACATGACGCTAGTGATGAGAATCTTAGTGCAGTCCGGGCCCAATAACCTGATTTTTCTGTTACCGTGATGCTCCCTTGTTGTAATTTCAGACCTGTTTGGCCTGTCACTACATTTTTCTCGCTTGTTACAAAATTTTGTTTTACTTTTAGGTTGTGGGGCCTGTTATAATACGTTGCGCTAGCTTGAGGTGTATGTGCTTCTAGTTGTTTAGTAGTAAGTAGTAACCACTGATGTTGAAAGAAGGTTAAAATTTTGATGTGCATATCCTCCTCAGCCCATATTACATAAAAAAAGCAAGGAGAAAGTCAGAAAGATGCTGCGGTCTGTAGGTCCATAGCAGCATGCTACTCATCTCTTTCTTCTGGTAGATGAGCCTCTGTCTTTTTGGAATTTTCCATATTCCTCTGGTCTCGAGCATCCAAGTCTGTACCAATATCTGCAAAAACATCTCAGAATAAAGTTCTAGCCTCATTCCAAGCATCTTTTAACTCGAAGAGCAAAACAAATATAGCATGGCCATGAGAGAACTTGATTCACACGTGCAACTTAATGTTCAACTTCAAAATTGATATCTCCTGATAGAATGTGGATCAGAACATCTCGCTAATAAGTAATAATGACCCAGACCCTCAAAGATTATGAGTTGAGGAATGATTTGGTGCAGTTAACGTTTACCCAGTCTCTGCAAAGGAGTCAGTTTGGTTGTGAAAGGGTATTAGCAGTAAAAATTGGATGAACCTCCAAAAAACTTACTTATCTGAAACTCATGAGATTCATCAAATGTAAAGAGATATCAACAATAACATTTGTGATTGAAGAATTTTATGCCAATAAATGTTAGTTCGGTTCAATAATTTCCCTCCATATTGAAATGGGTGACATGTTATTATAAAGCTCATTTGGACATCTTAGTGCTCCAATCATCTTATAACACACTTAAAGGCGATTGCCAAAATCTAGTATGCCAGGATTATCCAACTGGAAAATAAATTTACTTAGTTGTAAATATTTGCTTGGATAGTTAAAATAAGCAATAATATTCCCATGTATCACTGAGCTTTGTATATGTTCAATTTGGTCTGTTATGTTTTGGCTTGTTAGCCTTGTTTTGCATATTCCTCATAGTTTCTAATAGTTTTAATGCACCAACAGGCAACAGCCACTGTATAAACCTCATTGCATTATTTCATCTTGGGTCGGATTGCACTATCACATTTGAAAAGTTTCAGGACATGTATATTGCAGTAATAAACTAATAATGTGTTTGTAGTTCTGTATTGTTTGATTCCTTAACACAGTAATGGCTGCTTCTTCTTCTACAGAGCATATGCTTTTCTACGCCAGCGAGAAATATCCTATAGAAGACAGTTACTCAAAGTACATTGCAGAGGTATATATTCTTCCAGGGTCAATTTTTCCCTTTTTTTCCTGCTTCTTTTCATTTAAAATGGGATCTCTGTAACTGATCTTGAATTCTTGATATTATTGTGGTAGTAATTTGTTGGATTGAGCTGACATTGATTTGTAAACTTAGTGACAATGATTAAAACAACTGGGAGGCCCAGAAGGGTAGCTGCTGAGCTATAAAATAGTGCAATCCTTGCAAAATATCTAATCTATGCTCAAATCACTTGGCAAGGAATTGACACTTATACCGCATTTGGGGGTACTTGGATGCTTCCTGTTATGCCAATTAATTTTCACTTGTTTAATTCTACATTTGTAGTCCTTCAGAACAGAATGCTTTAGAATAGTTCAATATATGGACAACTAATCTAGTTTATGTCTGAACGTTGGCTACTGCCTTCGTTTTTCTTTCTGGAGTGCCAGTTGGTCACAATATAATAGTTTCTTTTTTCGGGGATGTGTGGCTACCATGTCCTGTTTATAAGTAAACTGAGAAAATTTGCTGTTGCAGCAGTGCCTGAATCATGGTTTCCCTACCACATGGTATGCTGCACTGGAATTTTTCCAGGCAGAGCTTGAGCCCTTTAATCATCAACAATTCTAGTAGGAAAGGCCTTCTTCCTGGACTCCCATATGGTTGTTGGGAGGCATAATTGTTTAGAGATTCATACAATAATATTATGATCTTAAGTGGCTCCTCTATTATCAATCATTAGTTGGGTAATATGGGTGTTTCTTGTAGCATGGTGGTTCAACCAATGCCTTCACATCTTCTGAACACACAAACTTTTATTTTGATGTGAACAATGAGTGCCTGGATGATGCTTTGGATAGGTACCTTCTATTGCTTTCTTTTTATCTTTTTTGTCCTTGTTTTGCAAAATCTGATTCGTTTTGCTTCTTGTCTCTTATTTTTAGGTTTGCACAATTTTTTATAAAGCCATTGATGTCTCCTGATGCAACTCTTAGGGAAATAAAAGCAGTTGACTCTGGTATATATGACTTTTCCTCTTTACCTGGAGTTGCTGATTCTACTGAGAGATCACCTTCTAATTTCCCTATTTTCTTCGTTTGCAGAAAATCAGAAAAATCTATTGTCAGATCCTTGGCGAATGAGTCAGGTACTTTCACTTTCCACGCTCATGTTGAATCAATAAACAGCTTTGTCATGGAAATCTGTTAGTTGCATGGTGTCATCTGACATTTTGATTTTTGGCAATAGTTTCTGTTAAATTCATACAGCATATTTATTTGTTTATTTTGGCATGCTGTTTCATGCTAAATGTTACAGTAGTCAATCATATTGTAAATTCAATAGTTCTACTCTCCTTGTTTCATATGCCATGAAGGCTGAAGCAAGGATATTCTTGTAGCTGTATTTCATATTATTTTCGAGGTCAAATGAAGCAAGGATATCCTTGTAGCTGTATTTGATATTATTTTCGAGATCTTTGACCAGAAAGTGTGTTAAAAAAATGAATTATCAGCTTGGTGAATCTGCAAGATTTGGTAACCAACTAGAGAGTTGCGACTTGTGATTCTAAGAATGGTCTGTCAACAAAGTTATAATTAGATAACTAGAGATAAGCTTAAAAATGGCTTTTGATTCTTTCTCACTTGTTAGTGATGTGCTTTTATCCTAAGGAGTGTTGCACCTTGGACAATTTAGTTGTCACCTGTAATACCTATGGTTGACATATGATTACATTTTATGTTTGGCTCATGACTTACCTTGCTAGGAGCATGGAGTTAAGTTTAGCCCAAAATATTAGATCTTAAGTCCTTTATTACCTTCATAGAAGTTGTCCTATTTTGAGTTCATCAAGGGTTTGATTCAATCCCAAGTGTCTTTGCTCTTTAGGTATTTGGCTAACTAGAAAAGAATAATATGTGTATCATTCATTCTAAAGGTTCTTCCATGCTAGGGCTGCCTGGCTGGAGCTGGTCATTGTTAGTGCTTAATGAGTTAACGTTCAAGATCTGAAACTCTAAATTGCCTTCCCGCAAGAAATAGAATGGCGTGTGGTTTTTTATTTGTTTTTGCTATGCAATGGGAAATGATAGAAGGTAGCAAATTGCTATACCTCCTCTACTACTAGTACATGTTTCATTGTTATGACTAAGATTGCAAGTATGATGTCATATGCTGAAGTCGAATAACTTCCTAGGCTAATTCCTCTGAGAATACTTAAGAGCATAGTGTAAAAACATCGTTTCAAGTTCATTAAGGCTCAACTGTGATGACAATGACTTAGCATAGTGTAAAAACATCTTTTCAAGTTCATTAAGGCTCAACTGTGACGACAATGACTTCAGTCCGGTCTGAGATAGCTACGAAGATAAAGATCTGAATTCCATCTTCTCATTTGAATATCTTGGCCAGATAATAATACGTAGATGGCTTAGAATAACTTATCCGAAAGTACTTAAATGACCTGTCTGAACTACCTTATGCACAATATCAACCGTTTAAAAGCTTGACCTGCCTATTCCTGGTACAGCCAAAGGCCACCCTCATGATGATATGATTGTGTTCTCTTGTTTCCATGATCGTGGGCAGTCCTCCCTAAAATGATACATATCGTTGTCTTTCATGTCATTCACTGTTATGTTTTTTCTATTCTTCATCTATACTGTTTTTGTTTCAGCTCCAGAAGCATCTTTGCTCGGAGAACCACCCATATCACAAGTTCAGTACTGGTGGGTACTTTAGTCCTCATATCAATGTCTTTTAATGTCGGATTTTATATGCCATCAGTGAGACAAGACCTTGCAACTATACTGCTTGTTTGCTACCTAGTTTATATTTCTCTCTTCATTTTATATTAATAAATATTACACGACAAAGTTAGTTGAAGAACACATTTGATTTTACCTTTTGCTTAATTGCTTCAGTGTCTCAGTAATAAAATCTCGTAATGGCACAGAAAAATATCCATGTTACATGTGCAACTTTTGCTTTTGATATTATAATTTCCTAACTAAGTTCATAACATATAGTACTTTACTACTACCTATACCTTGATAGTAAGTTAGTAACTTAACATCGTCCGTTGCTTTGGGCGGTTGTAGGCCTCTAATTTTATTCAACTTTTTTTTAATCATTTTTAGTTGGCAGCGTGGTGCTCCCTCTGTCCCTAAAATAATTGTTGTCTCAGAATAGTGCAGTCTCACTTTCAAAATTGTGACCCAAATATTATATACCCACAAGTATTTAATTATATTTTCTATATGAAGATAATTTCTGTAGAATTTTCGTTGAAACTTGAAATTACTTCGATAATAATAAAGTTTTTAAAACTTGTAGCTACATACTACTACAAAGATTAATGGTCAAAGCTGTAAACTGGAGACCTTGTCAAAGTCTAAAACAACACTTATTTAGGGACAGAGGGAGTATTTACATCCTAAAATATATTCTAGATGTTTTTCTCTTTGTTATCAGTAGTCATGGAAGTTTTAATTTAAGCCGAACAATATACTATTTTACTTGCTAGAAAGGTTTAACAATTATTTTTTGAGAGTGACTATGGTACATGTATATAATTTATGCACTTTACATACACTTTTCCACCATCCACTAATCATCCTACAAGTGGGAGTGTTAAAATTGTTAGGGGAGTGTTGTGGGGGTGGTCCAACCCCCCGTAATTGGCCCTTGGAATGGGCCCGGTATGTAATAGGCCTAATAGTATAGATGAATGTACTAATGTACTCTCATCTTTTGTAATTATTAAGGGGTAGAATTGAAAATTTTCATTCTACCCCATTTATGTATATAAACCCCTAAGGGGGGTATGAGAGGGTCTGATCCACCCATTTACACACAAGCTCTCTCTCCTGTGATTAGCTTTCTTTCTAGCTCTTACCTCCTCCCATACAGAAAGGTATCCCGTACCCCCTGTTGTGCTGATACCACAGCAGGGAGGAAAAGTTTTATGTACCATAACCATCCCCCCTTTTTGTTTACTATTTTTCTGATCATGTATTGTTTTAGGAAATTGGGACACTTTGGAGGTTAAACCAAAGGAGAAAGGATTGGACACAAGGCTTGAGCTTATTAAATTCTATGATTCACACTACTCAGCCAACTTGATGCAGCTTGTTGTTTATGGAAAAGGTTTTTCATCAAACCATTTTACATCTTTTCTTCATTTCCTTACAAATTCTTCATATTTGACCTTTTTTTTCTCTTATATCTGTTGTTTTTGCAGATAGTCTTGACAACATTCAAACCCTTGTCGAAAATAAGTTCTGTGATATCAGGAACGTTGGAAGGAAGGGATTTTCTTTTCCCGGTCATCCATGTTCAAGTGAACATCTCCAGGTTTGCCATTTGCTCAAAATGAGTTGATAATTCAAATGCACCACTGGATCAGGTGCCTTTTCTGAAATGTTAAGGATACTTGCACATGTGTTTATGTGATAGTTGATGACTTGCAGATCCTTGTTAAAACGGTTCCCATAAGACAAGGTCACACTTTGAGAATACTATGGCCAATCACTCCAAATGTTCGGCATTACAAGGAAGGTCCTTGCAAGTATGTGAGCCATCTAATTGGCCATGAAGGAGAAGGATCTTTATTTTACATACTAAAAAAATTAGGTAAGTTCTGTACCAGAAGTTTAGAACTTCTTTCCGGGGATTGGGGGCTTCTTTGGCCAGTCTCTTGGCTATTTGGAGTAACGGGATGCTCTTCCCAACTTTTAAGCTTCTTGCTTTCAGAAATGCTGTAATTAATAAGAATACTAGGCCTTATCGTTAACCTGCTGCAGGATTTTAGTGAAGAGTCCAACTTCTGTCTTATTTTTTATTACTTACGTTAATGCCTTAATGGAATGTTTAGACATGATAATGCATTCTAATTTCAAGAAATTCATTAAACTTTCAGTTGTGTGATGAACTGATATCTAATTAGGCTTGACCTTCATCTAATCGGAGCCATAGTTCGGCTTTCCCATTGACATGCCAATTTTTAAGTGGCTTATGCCTTTATAGTGCCACATGGATGGCTTTCCTGGTTTCGCCTTTCGTGTTTCTTTTCCTTTTGTATATGCTGTTGTGCAGTATTCATTTATTGGTGCTATACTGCTATTTGCTCTTTATTATGTGTTCCTATCAAGTCTATTAGGTCATTAGTTCCTTTCAGTTTGGATTGCAAGGGAGGGAGCTCTTGTGTTGTTCTAGTGTAAGAATTTAAAGTCAAAACTAGATTTTCTTTGGAACAAACACGATAAAGAAAAGGACAAAAACACTTTACAGGCACAACATGTGAAAAGGAAAACCATAGATTTGGTGTTATCACTATATAAATCCCTCTGTTCATGTTATTTTCACCTTAGTGTTCTGGTGAGTGGTGCGGTTTACTTGCTTGGATTAACTTTGTATTCTGCTAAATTCTTCAGGATGGGCTATGAGTTTGGAAGCAGGGGAAGGGGATTGGAGTTATGATTTTTCTTTCTTCGGTGTTGTTATACAGCTCACAGATGTAGGTCATGGTGAGTTCTCATTCAGGAAGGACCATTTGAATATTAAAGTTTTGAAATGCGAGTGATAAGTACCTATTTGATTTCATTGATGATAGAGCACATGGAGGATATTGTTGGATTGTTGTTCAGATACATAATGTTGCTTCAGACCTCTGGAACTCCGAAGTGGATTTTTGATGAGGTAAATTTATAATTTATTATACAATACCAAAAATCAATTACCAGCTGTATGTGACATCAGATGAAGTTTTGCCCTGGGTAGTGCCATCTTTCGAAAGTTAGACAATCTGGTCATTTATCAATGATACAATGACTCAAGGTTGGAAATATCAGTACCGGGGCAAATCCCGCCGAGGGACCGGTAACGGTAACCGACCGGTTACCAGAAAACCTGGAGAAAAACCAGGCAAAATTCGTCAAATGAAATTTGAATTTTGTTCGGTTTGACGGCTGGTAACCGCCCAAAAACCGGAAAAACTAGTGGAAAAATCGGTATAAACCCGGTTTTGGGTAATTAGAAATTGGAATAATACAAATATTAATTAGAAAATGTACCCAATGATTATAAACTAGTTGGTAATATGCGGATTTCATCCACTAGTAAACAATTCTTGCATTGGCTTGATTTCCATAATGGCAAGTAGGTTGTGAAGAGATGTCTGAGGAAGAATGAGAATCATCACTAGAAGGTAATAGGTTGGCATCTTGATGTCCATAATTCGGAATAGACTTTCAGTTATCATGGGATTCATAAGAAGATGAGTCTTGTGGCCGATAATGATATCAAACTAGCATGTACTACTTAGCTTGGATGTCCTACAAAATGTGGGGACATCCTAGGACAATAATTCATGTGTATTTAGTTTATACAATAGTTAATTTACCATAAATGATGCCTAAACTAACATAGGAAGTGTATTATGCAATCATAAATTCAAAAATAACCTAGGCATTTTTTTACCAGTTCCCATCGGTAAATCCGGTTACTGGCCGCTAACCGCCGGTTTTTTTGAACCCTGCAATGACTTCACCACCATTTGATTGGGTTAATATTCTAATCAGAAAAACTTGTAAGATCTTAGAATTTTGTTTAAGATATGAGTAAGTACAATTTTGTTATAATTTGGCCAGTACTTTTCTTATACTCGCTTTGTTCTTTTATAAATGGCATTTTAGGGAGTGAATTTTGTTCTTTTGTAAATGGCATTCTACATTTTTGAGATGAAGGATAACAATATCTTCCTAAATTGCCGTACCTTATTTAATGTACACACATGTATGAGGTTCAATCTCCTTGTAATTGGTAATTAGGACTGAACATAGATGGTTTAGGAACAAATTTAATAAGGCAGTAGGGGACATAACTTAGTAGGGGCATGATGGTAATCTTGTACCATTTCTTAATATGTGTGCACAAGCCTAAAACACCATTTATAAAAGAACGGAGGGATTAGTTGTTATTCCATGATTACCTGATCTGGCTTTCTATTGCAGCTGTTGACCCTACTAGATTTGTCTTCTGACTGTAGGATATACTCGCACCTGTTCCTTTATTACTCAAACGAAACATGTGTGCTGCCTTGAAAGGGTTTATTTTGTATCACTAGTACTTTTTTTTAATGAAACTAGGAAAAAAACAACTTATTGACAGTAAACGCTAGTGATACGTAATTCCATTTTGCCTGATGCACAACTATGACAGTAAACGCTAGTGATACGTAATTCCATTTTGCCTGATGCACAACTAACTACCTTATTTTTTTGGACTGTCAAGCTTCTAGCTATCTGTGAGACAGGATTCCACTATCGAGACAAGAGCCCTCCTATCCATTATGTGGTCAATATTTCCTCAAACATGCAGGTATATTCTAGTTATTGGTTTGGGCATGTATATTGCATGGTTCTCATAAATTTTATCTTCATAATTAATAACTATCATGTATCTTGATTTTGTTTGCATGTGCCTGTAGGAAGTTAGGAATTAAAAGCATCTAATTTAATTGCATTTTGACTGTTTCAAATTCTTGTTTTTTTGTTGCATGCATGAGTAGTAGACTCTCCTAGTCTCGTTGTTGCTTGTTTTCCAGTAAACTATTCTACCTTAAAAGTTTGGATTGATAGCAAACAATTCTTTGCTTAGAAGAAAAGCAGTTTGTTCAAAATCTTAGTACTTAGCTATTTTCTAATCGGACGGATATGGATTTTGCTAATTCCATAAGAGTGCTAATGCATAGAATGGTATCATGTCCATTCATCCAACTACCAATTTGCACCATATTATTCTATTTTCTCAGTGACATGCATGTGTGGGGAAGAATCTAGTGCAAACCCATCTTTGGGTGCCAGCTTAAACGTTCTAAGTCATATCATGAGCTGTTGGATAAGATTTGGATGTATTCAAAGGAATGTGAGCGGTTGGAAATTCAAAGTTGTCAATTCCATTCTGGAGGCCATTCCAATATGTTTCTTGGAATGGAACGTTCCGATACTAGTTCATACCGGTGTACCGTTTCAGAGTATAATATAATAATAATATATATAAATATATGTTTAATATTTGATAAATAACGCAAGGCTTCATTCGGCAATCCTGCCATCCACACACATGACGAAGCTTGAGCGAAGGAAGTGAATAGATTTTTCCACACTGTGGGCACCACTTGTGCTCTTATCCTTAACTTGCGAACCCACAGAGCTCTCCTAGCTACTCGTTAGTCATTACTAGTCACTGGCTTCTCTCTCTTTCTCCATCTCTCCCAGTCTCCTCCATCTTCAGCTAGAAACCAAGAAAGCTAGCACCTAATTCAACGCTTATATGCAACATACTAGTCCTAATCAAGCAAGAGATAGAGGTGAAGGCGAGGAAGGCGGAGGACCTGGCTTAGCTGTCGTCGACATCAAAGCATACCTGTCAGCGGCGAATGCCCACATCGGAGACGGCGTGGAGCACCTCCTCGGCAGGCGATGGGCACTGGTAGCAGTGTCTGTGGCATTGGGTGTGCTTGCTGCTTGTGGCGCGGGTGCGTCGCATGTATTCCTAAGCATCGCCGGCTCGTTGCTCCATCATATTCACCTCCATTGACCGGCAGTGTTCACCAAGGCGCTAGTCGGGTGGCAGACATCGCCGCGTAGGCAGGCTAGGCGGCTGCCTAGGCTAGAAAAATCGGCAAGGCGGGAGGGTGGCGCCTAGCGCCTAGACCCAATTTTTAGAACATTGTTGACTAGTACCGAAATTGATGGAAGGCTCGATTCTGCTCGGGGTGACCGGACTCGGCTAGAATTGTCGCCAGTACAGAACAAAGCCTCATCTATCCCGTTTTGCATGCTGAAATGGTACGTTCCGGGCTTCCGACCATTCCGGTTGGTACCAAAACGGTATTGACAACTTTGGGTGGGATCCCTCATAAATGCTTTATTGATACGTGTTGGTGTTGTTCGCAAAATATCCCTTTGTGTGACCATCATCTAGCGATTCACGTGAGGAGTAAGCAAGTTAGCACTCAAAGATGGGTTGCACTAGACACTTCCCCTATGTGTGTCATGTAGGTTCCAATGGCCTTCCCAATGTAGGCACATAATTTTACATAAACATGGGAGCTCTTTCTTGAATTATGTATGTAGGCACACTTGCACTGTTGAACATAACAGAATTACACAGAATGCTGGACATTGTGATATAATATAGAACATTGGAATGATCAATTTCGTTACTATAAGTTCTGCCAAAATGTTCACTCATACATGGTTTATGTATTCTCATCCCCCCATCTTTCCTCTTTTGCAGTTTTTTCCACCAGAAGATTGGCTGATGGCATCGTCTGTGCCGTCAAAGTTTTCGCCAGATGCTATTCAGAAGATATTAAATGAATTGACTCCAGACAATGTTAGGTAGGTTCTGAGTGCGTTTGTGCCATATCAGGTTTTCCAAATCTGTTTAAGATGCAAATTCCCAGTTCTTGAATTTTCATACTTGTCGTATATTTTGATGCTCAACACATGCCAGTTGAACACTGATGTTTTCAGTATTTAAGTCAGTTATACTTTAGTGCATTTCTTAGGAAGCCCATCGGTCTCATAATTCATTGTGTCACAATGTCACGATTACTTAAAAGGGTTCCTGCACCCCATTGCTAAATCTGAAGATGCTTTCTTCCTGAACACAAAGGATAGCCATGTTTCCTAGGGTGTATTGAGAGCACATGCCAGTGCATCTTGTAGCCCACAATCTCCCATGGAAAATTTCCAATCGTCATGATTCATGATGAATTGACAATAATGAGATGCATGTAATGTTTTCCAACAGAAATGGGAACCAGTCACTGTGATTCGACTACTCATTTCAGCAGTTAGCAGTAAAGGCATATCCTGTTAGTGTTATTTTTCAATTGTTGACTGGAGTTTTTGAAATAGAATTGGGCAGATTGTTGCATTTAGCTGGTGTTCTAGATTCATGACTCTTCTTGACTTAATGTATAATAAGATTATATTTTCTATGTTGATAAGGCCTTTTTCACAGCAAGAGAAGCTTGGGCTAGAATAAGTGATGCGATGGAGAGAAACTTTACTTGCCATAAATTCGGACTTTTTTCTCGCAAAAAGTGGAGAGAAGTTTCTTTATTTGTTCCTTTGTATTCTTTTGTCAAATTCCAAAACCGGCTAGAGGTTCTCCACTCTTCTTTGATCTGTCTGAGGGCCATCCGCTTTCTTCATTTTTCACACCCTGAATCCATTCCTTTCTTTAATTCTACTTTTCTATTTTCCCTGTCCAAATGGATATTTACTTACAGGAATTATTTAACACTGATTATCTTCCATATCTCCTTCCAGAATATTCTGGGAATCAAAAAAATTTGAAGGGCAAACAAACTTAACAGAGCCATGGTACGGTACATCATATTCTGTTGAAGCAGTCCCTCCTTCCACTATACAGGTGCACATTTGGATGTTACTGTTCTTATTTTATTCTCCAATTCCTAGATTTAGGAAACATACATTTGTCTTATGTTATTGATTTGTATTACAGAAATGGGTAGATAAAGCTCCCAAGGAAGATTTACACCTTCCAAAACCTAATATCTTCATTCCAAGTGATCTTTCATTGAAAAATGTTGAGGAAAAGGTAATTTTTTTTTAAAAAACTATGTACTTAATTTTATTCTGGTTAACTTGTGATTGATTTTTTTTGGGTTTATCCAGGCAACCTTTCCTTGTATGCTGAGGAAAACACTGTTTTCCAGATTGTGGTACAAGCCCGATACGATGTTCTTCACTCCCAAGGTCTACATCAAGATGGATTTCCACTGTCCATTGTCCCATCTCTCTCCTGAATCAACAGTTCTTACTGATGTATTCACAAGGTTGCTGATGGATTATTTGAATGATTATGGTATGTAGCAATACCTGAGATTACTTAATGTTTTCATGCTTATTTTGGCATAGGTTGATTGATTTGTGTTAATAATATAAGGGTATTTGTGTCTTTTCTTAGTTTTTAGGGTTTAGTTGTATCCCTTAAGTCCTGTACTATATATTGCTTATTGGGCTACACAATACATGTGTGATTCATCTATTTATCCATAGATCTAATATGGTATCAAAGCTTAGATTCATACCCTAGCCGCCTTTGCTCGTCTTCCGCCTCTGCTGCTCTCGGGAGGATCGATCGCCGCTCTTGAGGGCGGCCATTGCCTAGCCGCTGCCGTCCTCTTCTTTGGACAGCCGCCACCATGGGCATTCTTCTCGCCGCCGTTGGATCCCACCGGGACCAGATATGGCTTGTGCACATTGGATCCTCTTTGAGCCACCATCCTTCGTTAGATCCAGCTGCCGCCAGCTTTCTGCCCAGATTCGGCCAGACGTCTTCATCGTTGTCGGTCGTCATCTTCCTAACCACACGAGGTTGAATTCATTCGATCCGATTGTCTCTAGATCCGAACGTTGTGGAGCTCGAAGGCGGTTGGAGATTCTTTGTATTAAGTTGCATGCACCAACTATTCACCCAAAAGTTTAAGGTGATGAGGAAAGGTGGGCAATTCACTTATACTTTAACACTCCCTCTCACGTATAGCCTCTCTCAGATCTAAGACGTGGAATAGAAGTGTGCTGCAATTATTTTTATTTAATTGCGCCAACCAAGTCTCGAACTCAAGACCTCTTGGCTCTGATACCATATTAAGTTGTATGCACCAATCAATTTACCCAAAAGTTTAAGTTGACGAGGAAATGTGGGCAATTCACCTATACTTCAACACTTTGCTCGGTGGCCGAATGGATCCACCCAAATCCAGCGTCTTTAGGCTGTCCGGTGCTCTCCGCCGCTGGGTCGCCTTCCGCGTCGCTGGCGTGGCTCTTGGATCCAGCGTGTCTAGGCTGATCCAGTGCTCTCCGCTGCCGGGTCGTTGTTGCTGGCGCGGCTCTCGCTCGCCGCCGCCGCCGCGCCAGTGCCTCCTTCGGTGCATCCCTGTTCCGATTGCCCTCACGGCCCGGATCCTCGTCGTCCCACTTGGATTAGGCCGCTGCAGGCCTCTCCACATCCGGATCCGGCCTAGCCACTTCTCCCCGGCGGTCTTTTGTTCTGTGAGGCGGTTGACTTGAAGGTGTGATTTGTCGTGATGGTGTGTCGTGACTCGTGAGTCGGTTGAGATACATCGGGCGGAGATGATGTGTGGGCGGAGGATGAAGGCTGATGTTTTTTGAGTCTAGTAGTTTGGTGTTGCTACTGTTAGTATCTGCAGTTTTGAGTCTTCCGTTGCGTCCATTTATATCCATAGCCTTTATTTTTCAGTTTGTCGTAGCCATGCGAGTCCATAATTTATTTTTAGTCATAAAAGCATAGGAATTTCCTTTTTGCATGGCAGCAGCAGCTGCTCTTCTCTCTGAGCCGTGTGCATATCGTAGATATCATTATGATGCCACCACTTCTCTCTGAACCGTCGCCCCGAGCTTTTAAGGCTGTCATGCTTCATTTGCACTGCGCTTCTGTTGAGCTTTCTTGTGCACTGCGTTGTTGCTGTCTTGCGCTTCGATCTGCGCCATCATGCTTCTATCCATTCCTTTTCGACTCTACATATTTTCCAAGAGCCGCATGCTAAGACGACATCTTGAAGACTCGGATTTTGGATTTTCCTTATTTTAGTGTCAACTCTCTAAAATGCAATGTTGCATTCGAGGGGATGTTAATGATATAAGGGTATTTGTGTCTTTTCTTAGTTTGTAGGATTTAGTTGTGTCTCTTGAGTCTTATACTATATATTGCTTATTGGGCTACGCAATACATATGTGATTCATCTATTCACCCATAGATCTAACAATTTGTTCGAGTGTATTCTTAATTTCTATTTATATGATGATCTTACATGTATATACATGAGGTTAGATCGTTGAAAAATTAGGAAAAAGTTATTTTTTGTTTGAGAGCCTTATACTTCCTATTTGGCCAAAACAAGAACTCATACTGGATAGTATATATCAGTATATGCACCATAGTTATTAAGGCGTCGCTTAGGCGATGCCTAAGCGGTAAGGCGGCCTAGGGGTTCAAGGCGCCGAGGCGTGGCTGGGGAGGTGGCGCGATAGCTGAGGGAGGCGGCGGCGGCTGGGAGATGGCGGCGGTGGATCGATCTAGACGGATCCGATGGCGGGAAGCCCCGATTCGGCACGGAGAGGCCGGATCCGGCGTCGTCCGGGTGGAGGCGGCGCGCGCAGACTGATCCGGTGGCGGGAGCCCGATCCGCGCGAGAGCCGGATCTGGGCTAGGCGCGCCCAGCCAGTGGAGGGTCCGGGTGGAGGCGGCGGCCGATCTGGAGGGGAGCCGTCGGAGGAGAGGCGGCGGCGCTCAGAGAGGAGGCGGCGTCCTGGGCGACACGTCGGGGGGAGGAGGCAGCCGGCGCAGTGTCGGGGGAGGACAGGGTGGGGATAAGATGTATCGAGGGTGCGGCTGTTAAAAAGGGAAGGGTTTGGCATTTTTAAAATTTAGTCATCAGAGTTCTATGAAATTGTAATTAGGTCTTTTTCTTTAGAAATCTTCTGATTTAGACTTCCAGAGTTTCGTTTTCTTCGCCTTAGGACGCGTGTAAGGCGTTGCCTCGCCTTGCGCCTTACCGCTTAAAAGTTGTGAAAGGGGTGGGTCGCCTCGCCTCGCCTTACCGCCTTAATAACCTTGATATGCACTTACGTTGAGAAATTTTTTTATAGCTAAAAGTTGTTTGAACCATAGCCATCCCCATATTATTTACATATGCTAAGGCAGGTTCTTAGGAAGTGAAATGTTGATGGATGAAACACATTCTCATCTGGGGACTGGATGCTCCACAGTGTGCTATCTCCTGATTGGTTTGCCTTTGGTTCATTTTCCTGTCGCAATAATCCACCAACTTTTGTTTTGGTTTCAGCTTATGACGCTCAAGTTGCTGGTCTTTATTACGGAGTTAGGCCAAATGACACTGGTTTTCAGGTTTGTTATGCAATTCAGTGATTCACTTTGAATAAGCTTTTTTTTTTTTGCCTTCATTGCTAATCCAAATGATGCATTGTTGGAATCATCACATTAATTCTTACTACGGAAAAGGTTGAGTGACTTATTAAAAGTAGTAGTCCTGTTGTATGCTTGCATACCAACTCTTAAGTATTGATACTGACTACTAAGCTACAAACCAACCACAACACTTACTTTTTTCATTTTTGCAATGTCCCGTAGAAAAGTGGAACTTGTACTACTGTTGAGTAACATATGCCCAGAGGTCATAATGTCACACAACAGTAGTAGAAAAGTGGAACTTGTACTACTGTTGAGTGACATATGCCCAGAGGTCATAATGTCACACAACAGTAGTACATATCATGTCTTCTGGCAGTAGTTTTTTTATTTCTGGAATTCAGTTCTATTGTTGCCTGAAACTGGCCAGATCTGGATGAATTCTATTGGTACCAACTACCAAGTATGAACTGCTATCGCAGTGTATCTGTACGAGTCCATAGTGTCCTGGTGCCTTTGGGTTTGGTGAGTCGTCATTTTAGTGATGTCATTGTAGTCATGATTGTTTCATCCCTGTTTACATACAAAGTTTCATGGCATTTAATTGAGGTTATTTTGGCATGTGCTGTTCTGGATGGTAGAATTAATGTTACCAATATTTTTTAGATATGATGTTAGCATCAAATGAAAGGGTTTAAAGTCTTAGTATAGTTTGCGTTGTGTGGCAACATGCTGCTCATGCCTGCACAAAAATACAATTTTACGCCACCTACTTGATTCCATCATGTTTGTTTTCTTTTGCATGTTTTCACTAAACCAGTTTACACTCGTGTTTACACTGGTGGTATGATTGGTGAGGACCACTCTGGTGCAGGGCTCCTTGCATCATATCTAGTGTAGGTCCTATCCGAACGTGACTCATGATGCAGGCTGAGCTCTGTATTTGAGTTGTTGCAGGATTTGCAGCACTACTATGCCTAAACTTAAATTTTCTCCTAAAGCACGTGCTGTATTTGCATAGATTGGGACAAGATGATACAGTGTTATGCATAAGAAGATGCTCGCCATATGATTCTTATTAAATCAATTTAAAGTTAAATTCCTGCTTCACGTTGCTTACCGAAGCTTGAAATAGATAGGACCTGTTCATATTGGCTTATGCTAGAAACTAATATAAACACCTGGCTTCCCGAAGTGGCTTCCCCACTTGTCTCGCTCCGGGGATAAGGCATGAGGTCATAGGCGTATTACTTACCCCACTCCTCTCGCTTCCATCTCATGCACGCATCTCTCTTTCACCTTTTCCACTGCTTGCCCACTCCTTCTAAAAGTTACTTTTTCAGTCACTACTATTAATTTTCAGCCATCAGCCGCAGCCAATATGAACATGCCATATTGTAGCCTGTCTCTTGTCTAAAAAACACTAGGAATATTGTCTTTCAGCCAAAAGCTATCAGCCGCAGCCAATACGAACATACCATATTGTAGCCTGTCTCTGGTCTAAAAAAACACTTGGAATCATAGTTGTTACGGCGTCGCCTAGGTAACGCCTAGGCGTCACGGTGGTGCTTGGTGGATGCCATGCACGCTCGCCTCGACTTGGGTTGCGGGGGGAGGAGGTGGCGGGGAGGGGAAGCGGCCGGGGGAGGAGGCGGCTGGGAGGGGGGATGCACCTGGGAGAGGAGGCGGCGGGGGGAGGAGGCCGCCGGGAGGGGAGGAGGCTGCGGGGGGAGGAGGCGGCGGGGAGGAGGGATGCACTTGGGAGAGGAGGCGACGGAGGGAGGAGGCGGCGGGGGGAGGGCCGGAGGAGGCGGTGGGGAGACAAAGAGAGGTGTACGGGAGTCTGGAGATGCTGCGGGAGAGTCGGCGGGAATTAAATCCGGTTGCAGACTTTGGCTAATTGGCTCGCTCTTGGCTGGTTACGTGCGGCGACTCGCCTAGGCGTCCAGGCGCCCCTCGCTTGCCGTGGTTGCCGACTCCACCGTGACAACACTGCTTGGAATATTTTCTTTCTTACTGCCACATATCAACTCAGATATGCATTTTGGTTAACTGGATGTGCAGGAGTTTGAGTACTACGACCGGTTTATAAAGACCTTATTATTTTTGGATCTTAATTCACAAGATGTATACGATAGAATCTTTTCATTAGTTACAGCAGGCTTTTTCTCCCTTTTTTTTTCTGTTTTCATAAGTTAAAATGGCACTATATTGTCTAATAGGTTGATATTTTCTGGCCTAGTTTTTTTTTCACTATAGTTCGTGGTACAAGCCTGACACTGTTGCATGTGTGTAAACCTTGATCATGGATGTTTTGTGATTTATTATTCAAATGTTCATCTTGTGGACCGGAGTTAGAACTCATGACATGATATGAGATGTGTGGCTTACTGGAAATCTTCTTGTTTTCTAACCCTCCAATATTTTGTGATTACCTTATAGGTAACTATGGTTGGCTATAATGACAAAATGAGAGCCCTTTTGGAGACTGTTATTGGCAAAATTGCAGAGTTTGAAGTTAAGGTTGACCGTTTTTCTGTGATAAAGGTAATGACCAATACTACACTACAAGTTGTTTGGTGATTCTTTGTTATTAAATGTCCTCTGGAGGCCTGCTAGGATGTCCTGTTTTGGTGGTTATTTGGACTGGTAAGGAAATTGGAAAACAGTTAGGCGATTCTTGCCAGAGCTACTTTTGCTGTGGAAAAATATATAGTTTTCATCCATGAGTGGACAACTAGACATAATGTTTGCATGCTATAGATAATACCGTGTGTTACTATTTAGACTTTGACAAAGTGCACATTTTGAAAAATGTCATGTATTGCCTTGGAACTTGGAGGGAATGTGCTTGCTGAGAGCAAATGGCTAAGTGTAGTATCCCTCAACCATTGATGAATACCAATAGCATGGTAATATTGTGCAGACAATAGTTTGTTGACCAGTAATCAAAATACACGAGGAGTCTATGCAGGATATTTCCTGTTCCTGCTATCTCTGGTGCACTATTTGTCATTTCTCACTGTCTTGTTCTGATTTCCAAGATGTTTTCTGACAGAATATTCCGTACTTGTACAAAGGTGGTAATTTGCTGTCCGAGCCTGAGCACATATGCAGTACATTTAGTGGCATATGTATGGGCATAAGATTTTTTTGTGTTTACTATCTTTACATGCAAAGAAAATGGTACTGAATAGATATTAACAACAGTAGGAAGGAAAATTGTTGCCGTATATGCGCATCTGACTTTCTGTAGAATTCTAACTGGATTATGCACGCATAGTTCTTATTAGCCTAGGATGTTCTAGTAGAGTATTTGGGCATTTTGTCATTTCTCTTGCAACCTCTTGTGGCTTGCTTTCCTGATGATGCAATTGCAAGCTAGAATTCTATTCATTTTACATGAACTGAAGGAATGTCTTTTGTTTCTGTCATCAGGAAACTATAACAAAGGAGTACGAGAATTTCAAATTTCGGCAACCATATCAGCAAGCCTTATACTATTGTACGTTGATATTGGAGGAACAAACATGGCCATGGGATGAGGAACTTGCTGCACTTTCTAATCTTGAAGCTAGTGATCTAGAGAATTTTTTGCCTCATCTGCTGGCTAAGACATTTATTGAGTGCTATTTTGCAGGTTTGTTCAATAATTGACTTGAATGTTGTTGTACTTGCTCATTAACTTATTTCATAATGCTGCTGATGCCTTTTTCGGTTCTCCCCCTCGGTTTCTTTACCGAGAGATTGGTTTGCATTGTTGTTATTCCTAATTGCATATGTAATTGATTTTAGGGAATATTGAACGAAGTGAAGCAAAAAGTGTTGTCCAGCATGTTGAAGACACCTTATTTAATGTGCCCGTTAGTGTTTGCAAATCATTACCCCCATCACAGCATCTTACAAAGCGAATTGTGAAGCTTGAAAAGGGTTTGTGGTATTATTATCCAGCAATGTGCTTAAATAACCAGGATGAAAATTCTTCCCTTCTGCATTATATTCAGGTATAGCTTTTGCGTTTGTTTCTTCTTGGATGTTATTTCTTTTGATCTCTTGCGCAATTACAATTGGTTGTACGTTAAAGTACTGTTGAATCTGCACGGAATAGCTAATTCGGGAGGTTGATTTCTTTAAAGTAGTTGTGAGTTGTGACTGACTGAGCAGAGGCTCACATCCAAAATCAGATGCAACATTTGAAAGTTGAAACATAGCATGAGTGCATAAAATAACAACAAAACAAGACATACAGTAGAAAACCTAAAATTGTAGTGAAGTACAATAACAATTAACAAGACAGAAAAATATTGGCAAAGAGAGCTGCAAAATGTTCATATTTTCTGAAAATTTTATTGAGTTCTGATTTCTGAAGACTTGAGTAAATTCAATTTATGCCTTTTATTTATTAAGAATTGCTTGTACAAATAAAATAATTCTCAAAACCTGAAATGCTGGGTTTTTTTTACAAAGAGCTAAACTGAGGTTGCTGCCGCAATACAGGGACGATTACAATTCTAGCAATTAAATTTTAGATGGAATGGGAAATGAAAATCATATTTTTTTCAAAGCAGTTTGCTGCCCAGCCTGAAAAAATACATGCAAGTATGCAACACAAGCTACAATTCTATAACAATGTTTCCATCACTGCAGATTCATCAGGATGATCTCAAACAAAATGTTCTACTTCAGTTGCTTGCTCTTGTTGCTAAGCAACCAGCTTTTCACCAATTACGCTCAGTTGAGCAACTTGGCTACATAGCACTGCTTAGGCAAAGGTATGCTGGTGCCTGTATTTTGATTGTTGTCTTCATTGTATAAGAATGTTGTTTTCTTCATTGTATAAGAAATTAAGAATGCACTATGTTCTTTGCTTTGGTTTTGGAGATAAATGTTGTATCCTAGTTGACCACGCAATCATGTTTACCCAGAAATGATTCAGGAGTCCGTGGGTTGCAATTTATAATCCAGTCAACCGTGAAGGTATATATATTTTTTCTTTACAATTCCAGCTGTTGTAATTATTCTCCTGTTCTAATAAGTTTGGTTTAACAGGATCCATCCAGTCTAGATGCCAGGGTCGAAGCTTTCCTTAAGATGTTTGAAAGCACTCTATACCAGATGCCTGATGCAGAATTCGAGGTTAGATGAACGCTGGCATTAATATTCATTAACTTCTGTTACAGCGTGCTGTAGCTTTAGTGCATGGTTCTATACTTCTATTTTAAACATTGTATTGTGTAACCTGCAGAGTAATGTCAATGCTCTCATTGACATGAAACTAGAGAAATACAAGAATATAAGGGAGGAATCAGCTTTCTTCTGGGGGGAGATTTCTGAAGGAACTCTGAAATTTGATAGAAAGGAAGCAGAGGTATGTCCTATTTACTTAATTTGACCTGGTGTATCATTTTTGAACTCCCCGAGTTCTACAATTGCAGGTTGCTGCACTGAGGGAGCTCAAGAAGGAAGAGTTGATAGAGTTCTTCAATAATCATGTCAAGGTTCGCGCACCACAAAAGAAGATTCTTAGTATACAAGTATATGGCGGTCTCCATTCCTCCGAGTACGAAAAGATAGCTCATGATGCGCCACCACCGCATTCATATCAAATAACCGATATATTCAGCTTCAGGAGGTCGAGACCTTTATATGGTTCATTCAAGGGAGGTGTTGGTCAGATGAAGCTGTAGGACAACTTTTTTTTTTTTTACTTTTGCAAAAGCTGAGAGAATCATCTTTACATGCAACTTCTATTGTTCCTAAATAAATTTTTCGTGGGACAAATGTCTTTAGTTTTGCGTTTGTGCTGGTGGGAATCTCATATTTTTTGTTGGTTAATGGTTGTCATGCTTTATAAAAGAGACACCAGTCTTGGGCTTGAGCTCTCAACTTCTGCGCAATGCTAGCCTTATTATTCTCACTTGTTTCTTCCTTTCTGCTTCCGAACCGTTCCTTTTTTAGTACTATTTGCAGAGCAGTTCTTGTTTGAGAACTCGCATTGCTGCACCTCCAGGCTGAGGCAGGCATCATTTTTCGTTGATTTTAAGATGTTCTTTTTTCTGCCTGCCTCTTTTTGACGGATTGTTCTCTGCTAGGTTGTACTAGAGTTGGCTTGACTCTTCAGCATATCACAAATTTGGGTAGTTGATCGAAGTTGGATGAAGACTCAAAAAGTAGTTCAGTCCTAACTTAGACGACACAATCAAAATTAGTTCGCAATCAACTGTGTATCACGCCAAACTCAATTCTGATAATTTTTTAGTGCAGAACTCATACCATCTTCCACTTCAAGCTAAGAATTGGTTCTCTACAACCAAATGGCACACATATTTCCTTATGTAGCTATGTGCGAACATGAGAAATTTGCATCATGGAGCAAATCTACATCACGAAAAGCTAGGGAAACCAAAGATTTCCCCTCTAGTTACAACAATAGATCATGGAGAGCTCAGTCTCCCACATACATGTCAGCCCTTGTTGATTAAGTAGCCACGAGCACTCGGGAGAGCAGCTGGATGGTCCAGTTGTTGCGGAGGAACTCGTCGAGCGTTCACCACTCGTTGAACAACAAACTCCGGCACTGGTCGAAGAGATTTCGGCCGACGAGCCAGCAGCGCGGTTGCCATAGCCTGCAACGCTCGGCGAGTACGTCGGCACGGGCATCTTTGGAGGAAGGCGAGGCAGTGGAGCCTCGAACTGAAGCACACTGCTTCATCAACATAGGTTTGATATTAAATTTGTTATTGTTGCTTTCAAATAATAGTACAAAACAAGAAAACATACCCATCACAAATAGAAATATGAAATATATTATAGTTACATAAGCAACAGAAAAACATAAGGCGAGTCAGTTATGGTTTTGATATTACATAGTCAATTGAAATTTTTTTATCTCTCAGTCACCTAAAGTTGTATAGTACTAATCCCCTCCAAAAAATTCCTCCCTAAAAAAAATAAACCGTTGAAAGATACTTATCTAATAGATAAAAAGTGATTGAGAATGAAGAGAAAAACTAGTTGTGTGCATTGTGCAATAGACATCCTTAATTAATACCTTACGGCACCAGCATGACCCGGCTAGCTAGTGTCCAGCTCCTGCGCCATGCATGAGCTGAAGCCCGACAAGATCGTGGTGTGCATGGGCAATACAGGCGCCGCTATAGCATTCTGGTGAAGGTGGAGCCGGGCTAGTTGTCGTGGACTGTAACGCCTCTGTTTTTGGGGACGTGCGGGGATCCACAATTGTCCGTAGACAGTACAGAATTGTACATCATTGTCAACAAGCTTAAAGCATAAGATCCAAAGTTTATTACAACATACGACACGTCGGTCGAGTTTAGCGTAGCGGGGCGGCAAGCCCAAATAGTTTACATTACAAAAGAAAACCAGCGATCAAGCCCGAGTGCGGCTAAAACCTACGTCCACTGCTCATCCACACCATCGGTCTCCTCCGAATCCTCCTCGTAGACTTGGCCTTCTCCTTGAAGAGCATTTTCTGGATTTATGATTAAGCAAGTTTGAGTACCACCGTACTCAACAAGTTACACGGTAAGCCTCACATACTATATGCACAGGATTTCAAGTGAAGGGTGTTTACTGGTTCCATCTATATGGGTGGAACACCTTCAGGGTGTTCCAGGCCTCCTTTGCGGTGTCCCATGCTCACGATGAGCAACTACACAACGTGGGCTGTGAAGATGAAGGTGTTCATGCGCACTCAGGGCGTGTGGAACGCAATTGTAGATGAAGTAGTGAACGAGCGACAAGATCAAATGGCGCTCGCGGCAATTTTCCTCGCGGTGCCGGAAGACATGCTGCTGCTCCTAGCTGAGAAGGAGACCGCAAAAGAGGCCTGGAACACCCTGAAGGTAATGCATCTCGGTGCCGATCGCGTCAAAGAGGTGCGTGTACAAAACCTCAAAAGTGAGTTTGAAAACTTGCGCATGAGGGACACCGAACAGATCGATGACTTCGCGATGAGGCTGACGACAATCGTCAGCAAGATACGAGGTCTAGGTGAAAAGATGGAAGAGGCCTACATCGTGCGAAAGTTTCTTCGTGCAGTGTCTAAGAAGTTCTCTCCCGTCGTCACCACGATTGAGCAATTCGGTGACATAAAGAATATGTCGATCGAAGAGCTAATCGGCCACTTGAAGACGCAGGAAGAGGGAGAACGTCGCTACGGCAACAACGACGAAGACGAGAAGCACTTGCTCTTGACGCGCGCAGAGTGGGAGGCCCGATCATCGAAGCATGAAGGTGAAGGTTTCTCAGGTGGTTTCGGTGGCGGCGGTGGACGTCGATATCGACGAATTGACAAGGCAAAAGTAAGGTGTTTTAATTGTAACGATTATGGACACTTTGCTTCAGATTGCTAGAAGCCAAACAAGAGGGAGAAAGCGCAGGCGTATCTCATCGAGGCGGATGCTAACGACGAACCAGCACTGCTGTAAGCAAGTCAAGATTAGGGGGAGATTGTTAGTTTTAATCTTGAATTAGTATTTTGCTTTGAGTTAATAAAATGCATGCATGCACAAGTGTGCACGTCACGGGTGTTAGCAACTAGTTTGTTATCTAGTCAGTTTGAATATTTGTTGAGTTAGTGGGCCACGATTAGTTGGCTTGTGGCGTGAGTTCAGGAGGGAGTTAGTTGGCTTGTGGCGTGAGTTTAGTTGTGTGGCTGCATGCAGATTACTAGTTTAAATGTTGAGTTATCTCCAGAGGGCTAAGCCTCCAGAGGGCTATTTATACTTCCGTGTAATAGGTTTGGAAATTGAGCGAGCAGTACATGAACAAAGAAGGCAACACCTTCCAGTGTTTATCTCTCTCCACACTTTATGAGTTGTGTGATCTTGTGATTTTTTCCTGGGCCAACAGTGCTTTCCACCATGTCTTGTTGGATATCATAGCAAAATTTAAGGTGCCCAATTGCCCATGTTGCCAAAAAGATACAGTGCAAGTTGCCCGATTGCACAGTACGCTGCACATCGAAGACGATGAACCTGCTCATCTGGCCTTGCGCTTGTGTGCCAATGGGACGGCAGCCTCTCACCCACTCTTCCTGGGCAATCGGTACAGAACCTGGCACCAATTAAAATCAGCTAAGTGAAGTAACGACACCTTGGGCTTAACGCAAGCGACAAACCTCTGATTTGGCTCCTTCAGCATAGCATGCTCGGGCCAGGCCTCCGTGTTGACCACCAAGATCCCCAATTATTTCAACCTAACATTTAACTGATCAATTTTTACCTGATGAACTCACCTGGCATCCTCAGTTCTGTCCTTCCTCTTCTACTGCTCGGATGTGTACCGAGCGTCCTTGACAAGCTAGACCGCAATCTGCGTCGCTCGGCCTCGGCAAAGCAGGCGCGCGCGCGCGGGGGAGAGAGGCCCACGCCCTCCAGGCGAGGTTTGCAGCATGCGGCACGCACGCCCGACGAGTGAGTGCGTTCGTCGCCGATCAAGCGGAACCGCTACTAACAACGGTTGCCGTCAAGGCCACGCGCTTGCTGGAGCTTTCGTGCGCAGTGGCCGCTGCGGTGCGGCTGCTTCAGTCGGCACGAGCACGCGTGGACACGAGAGGTCGCTGGCGATGCCGCGCCGCTACTGGCCGCACGGTTGCTGCGGGCGGCGGTAGCCAATAACCACGGCGGATTGATTGGTTGGCGCGCACGCGAGTTGCCGGCACGTACGGCACTGTGTGCGTGCAGACTGCTGAGTGCTCACCTCTGAAGCCGCATTGCACAGTGAGGTTGTACCTGTCATTTCATCATTAACAAGCAATAGTTGCAACATCTATCATCACAAGTAGATTCTTTTAACCAATCATACTTTTAATTTCTAGCATCCAGTACGAGGTTCCATGTACAATGGCTTGCCTTCAAAATTCAAACAGCAAACAAACTATACTTTCTTTCATGGGCACACTTCGAGCCCAGAGCTCAGCCGAGTATAAGCCAATCAATTAAAACGAGTAAATTACAAAGTACATAGGCATACAATACTCGCGAGCAGCTTTATGCTCTCGACGTTCCTCCATGGTCCCTCTCAACATGCTCCACAAGCAACACTGGATCTCGGAATCCCTTGCTACATTTGGGGCAAACATCAACCGTCACTCCAGTACGACTTGATTGCGAGTTGTTCTGATGGGATTTCTCTACATGCTCGATTAAGGCCCCCACAGTCGAAAATCTTGCTGGGCAATGAACACATTGCTCCACGAGGTCACTGCTGCTGCTACTGCTGTTCGGGGAGATCCCATCCTTAGCCTTCTGGAAGGCCTGGCTAGTTGCAGTGCTCAGTTTTTGCATTCCAGCTTCAGCCGATGATCTGAAATTTGATGCAGCATTCACAAGGCTGGAGCTCCACCACGAAGAACTGTTGTTACTGCTGTTTGAACGTGTCTCTACTTTCTGACTTCTCCTGAACATATTTGCAAAGGGGAAGGTAGGTTCCAGCTTTCTTGGCCCCGGACACTTGTGATCAGGCCCAAATCTATGCTTCAGGCAGTGTTCCTTGCTGCAATCTTTGCATTTGATTGTGTTTGAAAATGTCAGTGTTTCTCTGCACCCAGCAACAGGGCATTTCTTTTTCTTCGTTACTTTCTGGTAATTTGATGGATCACAGTCAGTATTAACGTGAGACTCCCAGGTGATGTTTGGGTCTTCATTTGGATTCAGGCGGACTCCTTTAGCACAGAGTGGGCAGATGAGGACAGTGACATCCTTCTGATTTGCATTTGGACATTTGTGTGAAGTGTAACTTCGGTGCTGAAGGCAAAAGACCTAAACAACGATCCAATAACCAAATTAGCACTCTGGCTAACAGTATTTAGTGATGAATATATACAAGAAATATGAGAAGCTTTGAGGCAATACAAAAGTTGTCCATGAACTTCAAAGGGCAAAATAAACTCGGTTTCCACAAATATAAAATACTACACATTCTATGGAAACATGCAGATATAATTACCTCGACACAAATGTTTGTTCTTAATTACGCATGCAAAACATCTTTAGTATAATATTGTTTTACATTTACAAAGCCAGGAAGTGACAAAGAATTAAATAAAATTACAAAAAAAGGGTTAAAACCCATTCTATCCGCTACATTTAGACACTGCAATAAAAAGGGTATAGTATTTGTAATTCCGAGTGTCACGCTTCAAAGTTAGTTTAGACAAATAATTAAGGGCTGTAACGTCAGATAATCTAGGAACTGCATGTGGCGATGTCAATCATGGCAAGTAGAAGCAGCAGAGGGGGGAAGCAAAAACAGTAACTTTGACACACCCTAATCAATGGCTGCATACAGGATTCAGGGCATGTGTCTGACGCAGTATGTAGGTGTGAATACGAGTGCCACTATTCTTTTTTTCCTCCTCATCCTCATCGTCGCTCATAGGTAACAACACAGCATTCCTCGTCAATTAAAACTTTTTTCTTTTCCCCTGTTTCCAATTTTGTTAGTGTCCAACGTTTCGTTACTTACTGAAGAAAAAATGTGTCCAACCCAAAACACTTTATGTAATTGCAGTGGGCCTCAACAACTATATGCCTTCGCTGAATACTGATGTGACCAATCTTTGACATACAATTCTGTAGCAAACTCTATTCCCCATCAGTTGCTTATTATTATGTAATTATTAAGAGGTGCACTTCAGGCCATTATACACATGAAGAAGCAGACATTTCTTTCAGGTTAGAAAAGGCTAGCATTTTTCATGAAGACACGTCTGGTTTGATGTTTCATCCATAATATGCTTTGCTGAAAGTTTCATTTACTTTTGTGCGAGATAAGGGGAACTAACCAGCTTTATATTTTGGATTTTAAAAATGAATATAGGTACCGAAGAACCAAGCGCAATAAGCCAATGAACTTTCGTCAACAAACCCATTTGATCCAATGAATCAACTTATTTCTTAAACATCTTGATTCTTCAGAATATGGTTTCACAGTCAAGGGAGACAAAGGCCATACAGAGCTTGTCACTAGAAGATGAACCCCAAGCAGTGACACAATAACTATATTTCACTAATGAAGGGAGCAAAAAACACCACATAAAGATCATAAAGGGTCATACTCTTGGTCAACGTTAATGGCGCATAGGGGTCAGCCACCTAAAGCCCAGTCAATGTTAAACCCAAACTACTGCTCCCAAGATCTATTTCAAGATACCGCGTCTATTAGATTTTTATAGAAAGATCGATTCTTGGGTTCCATAATCTACAGAACAATACTTAGATTGCGCAAGCTCTACAAACCAATATGCTCACACCAATAATCCAATCTGGGCAACGAAGCATGAACACACCAAATGGGCAGAGGAACAGGAGAGGCGGAAACGTACGTGGTCGCAGCGGTCGCAGGTGAAGGGGAGGAAGTCGATCTGGTTGCAGTCGCCGACGCTGCAGTGCCGCCCCAGGTCCGGGAACTCCGGCGTGCCCATCCCTCCGGGACCGCACGCTCTTCGGGCGGATCCGAGCCGTTCCTCGCCGCTGCGCCTCCTCCGCTCCGGCGGTTGCCTCTAGTCGTTGCCACCGGCAGAAAGGAAGGCAAGGGGAAGGCTCGCTAGGGAAAGGGGACAAGAAAACGAGCCAACGTGTTTGACGGTGTTTTTGCGGTGAGGACACCGGATGTGTAGCGAGTTAGGGGGGGGGGGGGGGGCAAAAACCCAAAAAAGTCGAGTCTAAGCGTTAGGTGTCACTTATTTTGGCTTGAATTTCCAATTTATTATTTTTAAAATTTTGTTTTTTTAGTTTTTGAGGTTTTTTACCATTTTTTCGTACTTGTTTGTATTATACGTGATAGGATAATCTTTTTTATTTTAGATTTTTAAATTTAATTATGTCAAGTAAGCTATCATCAATATGCAAATCTAATCATAAACCACTAATTTTCAGTCCAAATAAGCGTCCTCTTAGTTGGCGTAACTTTTTGTGAGTTGATGAAAGCATGTAGCCATGTTCTTCTGAGTTTTTAGCTGGTTTCTATCTTTGATTTTTATCGGTTAATATTATTTACCAGATCTATTAGTCATATTTAAAAGTCATTAGTTAAAACCTAAAAAAACGGACTTAGGGGGTGATCGGAATAGCGATGGCTTTTGGTTTTTGCTGAAAAAACACTGTAGCTGAGTTGGTTTATTGAGTGTAATTAAATGTAAAAAAATATTTAAAAAACCGAAAACAAAAAACAGAAAAAAAAAGTATAAGTAAAGTTTTTAAAAAATGAAAAAAATAATTTTACTGTAGCAGGTACTGTAGCTACAGTACATGTTACAGTGTTCCTGCCGCCCACCGCCAGCGACAGGAAGCTGTCTTGAGCACCCCCTTAGAGTAGTCTAGACTTGTGAAACCTTGACTAGTTTGTCTTGATACGAAAAGCTACTGATGTTTGTTTTACTGAATTTTTGGTAACCATGATTGGAATATTTAAGTATTTAGTTTGCTATCAAATTTTAGTAAGATTATGTTTCACCTTAGCTCTTTAGTTAATCTTCTCGCCAAATAATTCTCAAGGTACTATTTATTATTGAACAACACTCTCTAGAAGAGTTACACATGTGTACGGGTTTAGTGAGACAGCACGTACCCACTCTCCTGGAGGTTGAGCCATGGCTTACATCTTAGCGTATGTAGAAGATACGCACACGTATGATGTGAGTAGGTGTATGTGAGTTGTGTGTATCTATCTTATACCTCTCAAAAAAAAAAAAAGTACGCATCAAACCTAACACTCGGTGACACCATTAGAGTGTGGAGACAGGTTATACCAACATACAAACAATCCTTAGAACGCGGATGATAAGATTTGAATGTGAATTTTCTCTATTATACGAACTAGGCTAACTATTGTTAGATTGTGCGCAAGTCTTCGACATGTTCCCCGGGAAAGAAAAAGGCCGCCGGCAAGTTTTTTGCAGGTTCGTGGTCAACTAGGATTGGACGAGGTTTAGGTACTACAGTTTTCACGAAGTTGAAAACACAACAAAATTTTGGCTTATATTCGTAAAAAAACAATTCCTAACAAAATCAACTAGGATTGGACGAAGCTTAGGTACCACAGTTTATTGTTTTTTTAAAAAGTACTACAGTTTCCACGAAGTTAGGGAATTATTTGAAAACACAACAAAAAAAATTCGCTTAAATTGGCCCGGGGGGTGGGGGTGTGAAAATTCCTACCAAAATCACGTGATGTTCCATCAGACCAGGACAAGGCAAGACTGGTCTTTTCTCATTTTCACTGTACGTGCAGGCGTAATACGTTTACCTTAGCAGTTCGTCGAACTTTGAACGCGTACGTCTGTACTCCCTCTTCAGCTACTCACACGAAAGATGCGTTGTGCGAGACAGTACCAGCGTATCACAGTGACACGGCCACAAGAATAATAAACCTGTGGTGCGTGCGGCGATGAGCCCCGCACGGGGGCGATACGGCCGAGCCAGCCGCTCCCACCACCACCAGGGCGCCGTGCCGGTGCCGACGGGAATCCACCGGCGGGGCGGGTGACCGCGATCTGCCCCGCGGGATCGGCCGGTCAAACTGGGAAGCCATCGGCCTCATGGCCCGGCAAATTCGCGGCCTTTGCCGGGTCTCGGCGTCGCGCCTGGTTTGGTCTGGGCGCGGCCGCGACTTCGTTTCGTTGGCGCGTGTCGTTTTTTTTTTTTTGCTTCTGGTTTGCTTGCCGTGAAGTTCGGGGAACGCAACGGGAATTCGCCGGTTTTTCGTACGCGGGGAGGCGCCGTGACGGTTGACGACCGATGTCGGTCAGAACGGCGGAAAGGTGGTGGCATGTCCGATGAGGAAGCGGACAGCACGCGGTGCGTCATCGTACCTTAAATTTAGACCTAGATTCATCACTGAAATTCGAGTACGCAATTAGTTACCACTTGGAAGTACCTCCACTACCACACGAGTATCCTAGTTTGCTACACTCACTGGCTCACAAGTCGAAAGATATTATCAGACCGGTCAGAAATTCACATTATACACGCACGAGATATTCTCAGAAAGGTTTAAAATGGAGGTTCCCAAAGAAAAGGAAAACGAAGGGAGCAGAAATCAGCAGAGCTGCCCCACAGGAATCTCATCCCCATTTCCCCACCAATCGGTAGGCGGTCCAGACGAAATATCGCCAGGGCAGGTGGGCTTCGCCGTTGCCCTCACTGGCGCCGGGAAATGTGCGTTTTCGCCGGTAAAACCGGCCACCTCCACAAAAAAAAGGTGAAAAACCGCACGGCCACTGTGTCCCGCCCGGAACCGTCCGACGGCATGGCAAATCCACCCCTTCCGCTGCCGTCACACGGTGGCACCGCTATCCGAATCCCGCAACTCCCTTCCTTTCCACAAACGACCCACACGTACTGCAGCCGAGGTCAGCTCACGAAAATATCTTTGCCATCCGTCCGTTGGTGTGCGCGATGGCCGTCGCCCAGGCCGCTGCGGTCGTGGCGCCGGTGATGGTGGCTGCGGCTGCGCCATCCGTCTGCCTTCCCTCCCCGTGCCAGAGCTCGCGGCGGGCATTGCTGTCGTGGGCGCCGACTGGGGCGTGCAGGCTGAGGTGGCGCCGGCGGCGCATGCTGGCGCAGGCGAGGGGGAGGACGAGCCGCGGCCTCGTGATCGTCGACGGGTTCGGCGGGTCGTACGAGGAGGGGTTCGAAGACGTGCACGCGGTACGTACAACACTGCGTCGACGAGTTCAGCAACCCTCTTATTTACGTACACGATTTAAGTTGGATTGCAGATGCTAATATTTTTTTTTAAAAAAAAAAGTAGAATTACATATGCTGTGTGGCAATTTAGAATGTTAGTACAGGTAGGTTGTTTTTTTCTCCCCCATTGCATGCTGTTTACTCGTATCAACACGTAGCTAGTCGTCTGAATTGATTTCTGTCCTCGCCATGTCTTGATTTGCAGCAAATCGTCAATTACTTCACTTACAAGGCCACAAACACGGTTCTCCATCAACTGTATGAAATGAATCCGCCAGCATATACTTGGCTATATAAGTAAGCCAACCTCTTGCGTACAAATTACTCACCCTCGTTGGAGTTGGACAGTTAGAATAGTTTAAGGATTCTTGTTCGTGTATGGTTCAACTGCTATCTAAAATTATACTTTCCATTTGTCAGTTACGTTGTCGTCAACGATCCAAAAGAGGGAAAACATTTCCTTCGAGCGCTCGCAAAGGTATCTTCTTTCGCTTCTTGTTCTGAAGCTACGGCGAAAAATAACAGTGTTCAGCACTGTGTTTCGGTCCATTTCTTTAACTTGTTTCATATGCACCAGGATAGGCAAGATCTGGCAGAGAGAGTGATGATCACACGCCTTCACTTGTACGGCAAATGGATTAAGGTAAGTGGAGAGAACCATTTCGCCGAGTCTAAGAGAAGCCTTTGATGCAGATTGCAGAAATTCATTACCTTGTGATCTCTGCATCTGACCAGAAATGCGACCATACAAATATGTATGAAAGGATTTCCAAAGAGAACCTGGAGATAATGCGTGAAAGGCTAATGGAAACTGTAGCGTGGCCAGCTGATGACACGAACACTGGCGACAAGAAAGATTGACGAGAACACGATTGGAAACTCATGTTGAGTTGAGTATGATTGCTTCACTCAACAATGTTCTTGAAAAAATCCTTGCAGGTTTTGAGTTTTGACTTGAGTTACTCGTTAGTGTATATAATATAACCCTGCCTAAATAGAACAGTTGATGTATATTCTCTTCAAGGGGTTTGTGATTTAGTGTCACTTGATCCTTTTTGTCCTCTAAACTCAAGAAAGTATCATAAGGTGCGGTCATTTTGTTTGCCCTTGTTTGACATTGTGGCTGTTTTCTTCTGTGCTTAGATTTGGTACTGAACATTCAGGTTGTCTGGCCTGTCTTTTTCTTTCTTTCTTCCCCTTCTTTGGTTTTGGCAATGCACAGCAGGAGATTACTGGAGTAATTATACTGACATAGATTTGATGAACAAACTTTATTTTAGTGCAGTCCCAGAGATGCATTAGCTAAAGATTCTGTTCCTAAATTTAATACAGTATTGAGAGTTGGCAGTAATATGTTTGAACTCAGTCCAGGCAAACCAGGGATATCATACGAGAGCCCTGCCACAGATAGTGCCTGTTCCGTTTGCTGAACGAAGCAAACGTAATCCTTTTCTGCCGGCAACCAACAAAACTACACTTTGGTGGAATATCCTGGACCTCGTTTCATGTTGCCATCTGTTCTTGTCCGCAATCTAGGCTGGCAATGGCGATGCAAACCAAGCCTTGTCTCGCTATTGAAAAGCTCAATTCATAGTACAACACCGTACCATTATTTTACAGCTTCAGATAGCTCCACCAACATAAGCTCCAAATTTGAGGTGCTTCTCCTGTGGCCGACATCAGTCTTTTCAGCGACTATTGACAAGCCGGCAGTATGATCGAGATAACAGCAAGTGTGTGTGAGGCAATCAAGGGTTGACCGAGTTGAAGACTTCTTACTTATGTACAGCAATATGCATGTGTAACAACTTCTCAGCTCTGCAAAAGGACAACCCACAATTCAGTGCCAACTCCAGCCTATCTTATTCAGTTAATCTCAGAAAATATCTTCCAGACAAAGTGGCCATCGGTTTCTCGGCTTCCACGGGTAGATTTGTTGAGTTTCATCAGATACTTTACTCTTTTTTCTCAAAAACGCAAGAGGATTGCGTTTTATTCATTAAGGGGGAAAGAGTACATAGATGGCTTTGGAGCCATTGACAGAAATCTCAGACTAGAGTATTGCAAATGAAAAACGACTAGGAACTACTGGGAAGCATTAAGCTGGAAGCGGAAGTAATCCGGTTCGCTCACGTCCAAGAAGGTCTTGCAGCCTGGATTTCGCGATGGACGAACTCTTGCTTGATGCGGAGGGCAAAATCCCCGGTGCTAAGACAGCCTTGATCATGCCGCAGTCTATTCCTTTCCTTCCAGATTATTCAGACTACTATAATTATCAGGAAATCTACTCCTTTAATTTCGCTTCGAGCTAGGAGCAAATTCACAAATGACTGCCCAATGCTCATGTAAGGTCTTCTGGGTGAACTGGTAAGATGTGCATAGGGACAGTCAGGAGATGATATGAAACCACATCTGTTTAACCACAGCATAGCCAACAAGTAGATGGTCGATTGTCTCAGGTTCCTGTTCACAGAAGAGGCAAACTGTTGACGCTGGGATATTGAATTTTCGAAGCCTAGAGAAAATCCAAACCCGGTGCTTGAGTGCCAGCCAAGTGAAGAGCTTTGCGGCTGTACTCTTCCACAGTTCGTTGGCACAAGGTAGGAGTATGTCCAATGCCAAATGACAGTATCCGGGGCTCCTTGTTGCAACTGAACCTAGTTTAGGGCTGAGCACGGAGCAAAGAAGTCAACTATGGCTCGCAAGCTGAAAGGCCCTTGCAGGTCTGTCATCCACTTATTGTTAAACAGTGCTTCCTTTACCCTAGTCAGCTTTTTTCGAGAATTCTTCACTCTTTCGCAAATGGCCGGAGCTAGATCACAAATAGTCAAATATCTTGTCCTTGCAGCCATCTATCAGTCCAAAAGAAAATTGAGGAGCCGTCACCAATCTGAATGATAGTTGATGCACGGAACAAGTCTTCAGTCACCTGGTCCTCTTGCCAACGAACACTTTGCCATAATCGAGATGGGTCAGTGCACACTAACCATTCCCAGCGTGCGCGGAAGGCAATGCTGGCAAGCTTAAGATCGGCAATACCCAATCCTCCATGCACATATGGTTGGCAAGCTTAACACCAGCTGACAAGGCACCTCCGTTTCTTAGCCAGATCATCCCCAATCCAATGAAAATCCCGGCGCCTTTTGTCAATTGCTTTGATCGCCCAATTAGGGAAAACCGAGGTAATTAGGGGGTAGATTACCATGGATGTTAGGACTGTTTTGACGACAATTAGCCTCCCTGGTCGCGAAAGCAGCCGTGGTTTCCAAGTTGGCAGGCTGTTCCGAACTTTGTCAATGTAAGGAAGGAGGTCCAAGCGCCGTAGCTTTCCTGTTGTCAGAGGCATTCCAAGGTATGTGAAAGGGAAAACAGCAGCATTACATTGAAAAATCTCCCTTGCATTTTGCAGTTCCTCTTGTATGCAGCAGATTTGGATTAGGGAAGACTTGTGCATATTTGGCCAAAGCCCAGAAAAGAGACAGAATTTGTCTGACAGCAAGAAGGCCTTGTGTCTTTGGATTGATGAAGAGCATGACATCGTTTGCATAGAGCGAGCACTGCCTTGCGAGGGCTGGTGCAGGTGACAAGATTTGGGATTGTAAAGCGGAGAGAAGTAGCCTGTTGGGCACGTCCATGCGATGACAAATAGCAAGGGGGCAACGGGTCTCCCTGACGCAGTCCTCGGCAGTGCTGAATTTTTTGCCCTGGTGTACCATTAAGCAAAATTCTTGTCGTGCCCGTGGAGAGCAAGGTTGAAGGCCAGTCGCCTCACCGGGTACCGAAACCCAGGCTGCGCAGAACTTTTAGCAGGATGGAATTCAATTCTACCGATGTGCTACTAATGAAGACCGAGAAGACGAGAAGTGTACTAGCGTAAGCGTTGCGGTCTTTCCTATGGCTTGGTTTGGTGCTTCCTATGTTTTAGGACGACTGGGAGGTCGAGAAAACCCAGAAGATTCCGATACAACGAACTCGTAGGCGCCACGAAGAACTTTGCTTTGGAAAGCTTGGAGAAGGCGGATTCGGTGCGGTCTACCAGGGCTTCTTGAAGGATCAAAACCTCGACGTTGCAATAAAGCGAGTCGCAAAAGGGCCGACGCAGGGAAGGAAGGAGTGCATCTCTGAGGTCAAGATCATTCAGCCGGCTGAGGCACCGGAACCTTGTAATGCTTGCGGGCTGGTGTCAAGGGCACGGAGAGTTCTTGCTCGTGTACGAGTTCATGCCAAACAGGAGCCTGGACACGCACCTCTATAACAATGGTAACCTGCTAACGGGGCCACCGCGGTTCAAGATCATTGTTATAAAACGCACGACAAAAATAGACGATCAAAAAACGGGATACACTGATTTAACGTAGAAAAACCTTGCAAAAAAATTATGAACACACGAAGACGTAATTTACTATATAAGTAGATGTTTACAATGAGACTCTTACCGTCATTATAGTTTACAGAGGTATATTTATAGTGTTTACAAAGAGACTTCAGGTAGAAATAGAACTCTGCGTTAGAAATGGAAACAAACCGAATAGAATTCGAAACACACTTTAACAATCTCCACCTTGAAATGAATTCGCTTCTGTAGATGAATATCAAATCTCCTTCAAATAATAATTCAAAACTCACCATCAATGATCCTTATGTGTTAAAAGTCTATAAGACTAATCAATGAGTAAGATTGAATTTGTATTCTTCATATGCTTCTCCTCTGGCACTAGATAACTATAGTGAAGAAGCTATCTCATGGAATTTTTACAAGCTCTATTTGGAACATATAACTCAGCAAACAATGTCCATTGAAGAGCCACTTGCACGTGTGATCATTACATACATCAAACTGCCAACTGTAAAAATAACTGAATTCTATGACATGATTGAAAACTACTTATATAGAAGAATATCCGAACAAAAGTAACTCTTGTGTCGTTAATGGAACAGAAACAATCTCTGCAATAGACCCTTCATATTGAGCTGTGACAACTAGAACATATTACACATGCAATACCAAATGTTGTAGTACTAAGCAAATAATTAACTCCTTGCACTTTAAATCATTTATCTCGAACTCATATTTAAAGTATAACCTTCATCAATGAATAAGAAATTCCAAAGAGTATTATGTAGCTGCCATTAAGGTGTTATCAAACAATGAATCAGTTATCCCCTCAATTCTACCGTAGCCCAGATTAACTTAGCATATTGAAAGCCTACAATTCTACCGTAGACTTTATATGTACGAATCTTGCCATAGTAACCCTAGTAGATGATGGATCATCGAAGAAATCAATAATAATTAATCTCACATTAATGCCATCTATAATAGGCACAGCAGGCTGAATTGCAATGAACTTCACCTTAACAAAAGTAATGCGTCACTCAACTAAGACAAAAGATCGTTGACGAGATAACATAATACAACACCACAACATGGTGTCAAGCGGCACAGACAATGGTGCTAGCGAACTTGATGCTGGAACATTCATCGAGGTAGAGCGTGTGTCCACACTTAGTATAGAATCGAGTCGTAGAACGAAGTCGAGGCAAGTCAAAATTGTTGAGTCATGGTTGTTGTTTTGGTACACAGACTCGTGTGCGCTTAGCAAAACAAATCACCTAAAATCAGGGCCAAATGCTGGCCGACAACCAATGTGATCTCCTCGGGAAGGGAATGGATGTCCCCTTTTTTTAGCTCTTTTACGATCATAAGATGATTTGGTTTGACATATATCAATGTATATGTATTACATGATGTATATTTTAGCTAATATAGGTCAAATTATGAATAACTTGTGCTCGAAAACGATTTCTTAGTGTTTGGATATGTAGGGTTACTTACAGTCAATCATAGTAAACGCGCGAGAATCGGGGCTACGCTCATAAAGGAACTAAAGTCTAGAATGATCAAGGATGCCGGAGAGATGGCTAAGCTCAAGTATGACATGAGAAATGCCAGAAATGTTGAAGGAAAGTTCGAGTATCGGATTGCACCATGTGGTTTGATTGGTCCAAGTGAGACGTGGTCCGATAGAACCGGAACGGGAGAAACTTGCCGACGCATGGTAAACCAGTGGCGCACCTACCGTGCCAAGCATGACGATTGCTTGCAAGAGAAGATGAAAACCGAATTAAGAAAGAATATTTTGGTAAGTTGACCAAAACCGCGGCGTTTGAAAAGCGGTTTAGGTCAAAGATAAACTGAGCAGATCAAGTGAATCAAAGGTTAAGGATTTAGCGAATCTGGGCTTATGTGTTTTGAAAAGTGTGCATAATTGTAGTGCGTGAGTAAAATCCATATTGTATGAGGTTAACAGATTTTTTTCATTTGTATTAAGTAGATAGTATCCATTAGGGTTAGATAGGGCCATGATTGTCACAGCGTTGCCTAGGTGATGCCAAGTCATCCTGCGGCTAGAGGGGGATGCCGAGACTGTTCGCCTGTCTACTCCCATCGTTGGTGCTGATCTTCAGCCTGCTCCCATCACCGACGTCAATCTTCGGCCTGCTCTCATCACCGGCGCTGACCTAGCCTACTACCACCACCGAGGGGAGGGGAGGCAGCAGGGGAAGAGGCGGCGGGGAGGGGAGGAGGCGGTGCATAGGGGAAGGAGGCGCTAGCGAGGGGAGGTGTCGGCGAGAGAGCGGGAGAGAGATGAGTCAGTCGGGAGACAGCGGGAGAGAGAGGAGATGGGATTATATGGGGCAAGATAGCGGGAGAGAGTTAGGAATGTCGGGAGGAGACGGGATTTACACATCTCGTATATGTACGCACGAATTTATTGTCTCACTGTGCCCTCGCCTTGGCATCGCCATGGCATCCCGGTGCGTCTTAGACATCGTGGTCGCCAATTACGCCGTGACAACTATGGGTAGCACTAGTTGTATTGTCTATTTAATGGGTTGGGATGAAAGCTTGCATGTTAACCATTCAATCTTTGTTCATTGAAGCTAAGTGTTCTAGGGTTAGGGTTTGAAAAGTGTGAGTGTTGTGGTGTACTCTCTTATCTTTCAGATAGAGTAGCTATAAAATCATCATCATTAAGTAGTAATATATCAACTCTGTTCATCTCATAGGCCTCTCTTATTTTGGTTGATTTACTCTTAATTTGATTGATTTTGATCTTCTCTCACCCCTTCTTGATCTTATTGGATACCAAGAACGAGTAAGTGATAGAAATGTATCTTGAAAATCAATCTACATCTATCTAGACATCAGTTTTGATAAGTTCATAAAGTTGCCCAGTGTTACTTGAATTTGACCTTCTCAAGAGTTTTCTTGATGCATTTATTTTTGGCTTGATTCTTTTAACGTTCTTAATTGTTGTGATATGTGGGAATACATCTAATATCATCTTAGCTATCATTCACCTACAAGCAAGTCATATTTATCATTTTTATTTTTATCCAGTTTTAGTGCAATCCTCCTTCAAATGAAAAAAGTCACAACTTTAATAACAATTCTCTCAATCGTTAGTTAGAATAGGTTTATGACACTCTAGAGAAAATTCATACCAAGTTTTAAGATATTTAGATATATGGATCAAAAATTTTATAGATTTTTTGTTTTGAAATAATGCTATTTCTGTGCTGATTTTACTGTTAATCATTTTGACACTTATCCGGTCTGACCGATACTGTTCATTTGATTTGACCCAGTTTGACCGGTGCTGTTCATCCAGTCTAACCACTTGAGGCACGTCAAGGGTTGTTTTGTTTGATTTTTCTTGAATATTTTTTTGTGAGAGATTAGTCTCTGATCTTTATAACTTCCTATAACCATTGGAGTATAGAGTCGGTGAATACTTGAAAAAAAATTTAAAAACATAATTCCCTCTGTTACCGTACCGGTCCTACAAAAGACAAGCTCGTTCAGTGCAACCAATGATTCGAGTTCACCTCCCTCTGTTCGGTTGCCAGAGGTGGGTTACTAGGTCTATCGGTTTCCTTTCTATATGTTCAGTATGTTTGCTTTTGTTTGGTGCTGACTGTATTAGAGAGGCACTAAACTGCAACAGATGTTGTTATTGACTCTAGCTGGATGTTGTGAACAGTACTGATTCAATTACTTGTGTATAGCTTGGCTACCTATAACATAAGTAATGAAATGCTCTTGGCAAAAACTCTCTCTATGTATCTGCATTCTCTTGGGTGAATTTATGTTCATCTATTGTCAATGCTATTGTGCTGACTGTTCTTTCTCACTCATTTTTATGAAAACTTTGCATTTGTATAGGATATTTCACCACATGCTGATACAAATCAAGCTAAATTCTTGCGCTACATCAGGTGAAGACCTATTCTAACAAACCATGCACCATAATAGATACAATGAACACGCACTACTGAACTTATATATTTCCTGAGTATCTTTAGTTTCTAATATCTGGATGTGCCCCTTCTGAATTGGTCTTACACCTAACTACCCAAGTGTTTAGAATGTCCAATATAATGTTGACAAGGTCTCGTTCCTCATAAAACCATCATGTAAATATATTTCTACTCCCATGGCAAAAGGAACTATGTAAATATATTTCTACTCCTATAACAAAAATAACTAATTACTAAGGGTGGGTGCTTTTCAACTGCGACTTATTACTTATGATTGTGGCTTATGGTTTTTAGCCCTAACGTGAAGGTTTATGTGAATAAACCAAATATCGATAAACCGCTTCAAAAAAACTGTTCCGATAAGCCGTTTGAAACAATGGCAGAGAAATTGTTCCGTTTGTTTATTTGAGAGAAATCATATGTCATAAGCTATAAATCAAAAAGAACTCGGCCTAAAGAGATAAATTGTAATGAAAATAGTAGGCATAGAATTCTGGTGCTTTGACTCAAGTACCAAAAGAAAGAACAAAAGATGAAGTGAAAGAACATTTGGTGTGAAGTAAAATAAGGTTTTAAATATCCTAACATGCAGAGGCATCATGTCATTGAGCTCTTCACTGGAGGTCCATCATCATTTGAAATACTAGTACGAAGCCACACTAGCATTGAGCACCATGAACTTTGTCATGCCCAAACTCCCAAAATTGAAAGGTCCCTTGCCAAACATGTGTGTCAACTACTACATAGCTCATGTCATGCATTATTATAGATAAGCCTCTTCTAAATTCATGAAACTCTAAATTGCAACCTGACACTTAAATTGTGCTTCATGAATCAACCATATATTGAACCAGCAGAACAGCATCCAGACAAATCCAAGCCAGTATACAACCGAATTTCGGTCCTCAGTTGCACGATGTTACATTGTTCGCAGGAATCATTTTCTGTTTAATTCTACCAGTAGAATCTAGCACGCAACAAACAACAACAAACAGAGCATGAACCTAAGCAGACAGGCAGCCATTACCTTCAGGCAGCTTCTTCATTTCTTGCCATGCTGCTTCTTCGCGGTGAACCGGTAGACCACCGGCCCGTGGCGCCACCCTTCGAGCGGCCGGTCCTCGTGTACCACCTCGACGTCGAACACCTTCCTCGCCTTCCCGAAGAACTTCTTGTCCGTGCGCTTCCACCTCCTCATGTGCGCCATCCAGAACACCACCTCCCCCTTCACGAAGAACCGCAGCGTCTCCATCAAGGGGTCAACCAATGCCTCGTAGTAGACCACGTCCGACGCCACGACGAGATCGAACCGAGAAACCGACGCCGGGGCAGCTGCGGCGGAGACGGCGACGGCCTCCATCGCGGCGGCGTCGCCCCAGGGGAGCGGAACGACCGAGACGGAGCCGCCGCGGGAGTCGAGGAGGGGCGCGTTGAGGGAGGCGTTGTGCCGAAGGTTGGGAAGCGCGGCGGGGAGGTCGGAAAGCACGACGCGCGCGGGGAGGGCAGCGGCCAGGGCGAGGCCGGCGGCGCCGGTGCCAGAGCCGAGCTCTAGGATGCTGAGTGGGATCTGTGGGGCGGGGGCGCGCGGGAGGAGGTGCGGGGAGGCGGAGAGGACGAGGAGGAGGGTGGAGGCGGAGGGCCAGAGCTGGAAGGTCAGGCCGTGGGAAGGGAGGGCGCGGACGGTGACGGGGCAAGGGAGGGAGGGGAGGTGGAATTGGTGGAACTGCTCGGCTGATGAGGTGGCGGCGGTGGAGGTGGGAAGGAGGTTTGGGAGGAGGAGATGGAGATCGTCAGAGTCGGAATCGGATGAGATGGCGGCGACGGTGGATGGGAATGCCTCGTCGTCGGCGACGGTGGCGGCGGCGACGGTGGATGGGAATGCCTCGTCGGCGGCGACGGAGGTGGCGGCGGCGGTGGATGGGTATGCCTCGGCGGCGGCGGCTGCCATTGGACGAGCGCAATGGTGGGTGGTCTGCCTGCTTGGGGTTTTGACTAGACCTAGGTTGAAACTTGAAAATCCGAGCTGTGAAGACGTGGTTTTGACTAGACTTGGTCAAGTACTGTACTAGCATCTTCGCTTTGCTTTTTTGAGGCATGACAGGCAGCTTCATTTTAGGCTTGCTAGTTGCTACTACTCGTTATTACATTGAAGCGGTTATTAATTTTTTATAAAATTATTTAATAAAAAAATAAAACATTGTTATATTATATCTCTATAGATAATACAAAGAAAAAATAAAAGTAAAAAATCAAAATAAAAGCTAAAAAACAAAATTAGAAGTCGACATGAAGCTAAAATCATTTGAAGCAAAAATATGAAACTTCATTTATGCGTAGAACTATAAAAATCCCAATGATGCATATACTAGCTACCCCTCACTGTTGTCAGTGTCGCCTCTCAAGACAGGTGACACCTTCGTCAGATCGTAGCTCCTCCTCTACCTTGTATCGGTGTCAACCATTACCTCCTTCACATCATGCAGTCCAACGAGCAGCGACAGCGATAGCCCAACAGTGATTCGATTGTTTGATCGGAACTTGCTAAAACTTGTTGTAATTTAGTCCTTTCATTTGAAACCAAAACAAGAATTTTTGGTTTTATTATTTGAAACTTATTTGAGATTTGGTTTTCTTATCTGTAATTTGAGCTAAAACATCGCTGTTTAAAACTTGTAACCTGCTAGAAATTTGCCTTCAACCTGAGACAAACTAAAACTTGTGTGAAACCTGCTAGAAATCCGCTCCCGAGCCGTCCAAATCCGATGGCGTCCGGTCCGAACACTAGAGTAGAGAAGATCAGAAGACAGAAGACGCGGTCCGGTCCGGTCCGGTGCAAAAATACGGGAAGCGCTCGTGGCGCAGCCCACCCCGCGCGCGGCGCAGCATTTTCCCGGTCCTCCCGCGTAGTCGTGCGGCCCATCGTCTTGCCGCGGCAGAGTTTTGCACAAAAGCGCACCTGGCGCGCCCGTGCGGTTCCCGCCGCGGATCCAGCCTTCCTGTGGCCCATCGGAAGAAAGGGAGAAGGCGGCCCAAAAGTATGGTAATCTTATGTGAAGTACTGTGTTGGTATGCTTGCATGCTTGAATGATCACATGACTGGATCAATCTTTGTGCTCTCTCTTTGAACAGTTACAGAACAGAGATGCATAGACATATTCAAAAGAAACTTGACTATTCGTTGATTCGTTGCTACTGACGGACTAGATCACCTTCAGCTTTCTAAATCATCCGGTCTAATCGGTCCGGGTGGATCCAGATGGGCGGTTAGCTTGACTAAATATTCTTCCAAAATGCTGTGTACTACTCACTCCCTCTCGTAATATAAGTCTAAGGGGCCACTCAACTGAGCTTCCCATCGTCGCGTTCGGCGTTTTTAACACTGTACAGCGATTGCCAGCTACTGTTCATATTTTGTTCGTTTCTTTTTTTATTTTTTATTTTTGAATTTTTGTGTTTTTGTTTTTTCCGTATTTCTTTGTATTGTTCGCTCAAGATTATCATGTTGTTTTTATTTTTACATTTTTTAAAAAATTTAATTACGCCTAATAAGCAAACTCAGTTACAGTAAAAAAATAAGCCAACTACAGTAAAATTTCAGTAAAAACCAAAATCCATCGCTATTCCGAACACCCTCTAAAACTCACAATAAATATAGATCAAGTAGACATTAAATTTTAAAAAAATATTAATACCATTAGATCATACATATCTCTATTAAATGTTATACTACAACTATTCACTTATTGTTCAACACTAAAATAGGAGTATATGATAAAAAAATATTATATAACTATATCTTTAATCTCTATAATATATTTATATCATGAAACAATGCTTTGTAAAATAAGGATTTATATTGCCGGACATAGTGTGTATCTAGCCATCCTAGTTACGTCAGTAAACATCTTTTTCACCGGAGGTATTCCTACGGCTAAATTGCTCTCGTACGTGGCGCCCCAAAAGCACGACAGCTCCTTCCTTGGATTTTAAACAAAAAACCTAACTCGGCTTTCACCTACGTCACGGACGGGAACATCTTTGTCCCGGCACGAACCCTAAAGCTTATATCAACCAATCAAGACAATGAACCAAGATATTAGACGTCACGAGATACATTTATCGATCTCTGCCAATTAACTCACTGTGCCATAACGTGAACGCGTTGTCTTCTTGCCCCCGATTTCTACAGTTATTTTCACCATATTCACCTGGCGTCTCAGCACCATAGTTGTTTTTTTAAAAGAACCGACGTAACATAGGTTGCCATCCATCCGCCCACGGCCGGGGTAAACCTTATCCCCCGACGCCCAAGCGCGCGTTGATGCGAGCGTTCCTACGTCCGCGTCCCGGTAATTAACAGATGGCCCGAAAACGACCACGCGCGACGCGACAGCGGCCGGTTGGCGACCGAGTAGGCTCCACGAGGCAACGACTCGATCAGTCTGGCCAGCCCGTCTCGTACGTCCGTCCGTCCCGCGCGCGGCTGGGTGAGGGCATCCATCCGTCCGCTTCATAAATTTCAACTTATGATTTAAATTTATATTTTTTTTAATAAATAAATAAGATAATTTATTTATCGTTGTTTCGAAACAATTTATTAATATAGTTTTTCAAATCAATTTATAAATATTTAAATCGTTCGTAAAGATACTTATATTAAGATAAAAAAAACTATGAACTACAGAAAAGAACCATGTACGGCCGGTGCATGCACCGAGGAACGAAGCTTCGTGCCGGAAAGGCGCGCGTTTGGTGCCGTTCGGGATTTCTGACGCCCGGCCCCGTTTCAGCTCGCTTTTGCTGATCCGCTCCTCGCTTCTCTTTATCCTCTCGATCGATACGGCTCGTGTCCGGGTACATATGTGTTTGTTTACGGGATTGGGGGTAGATGTATAGGGCCTACCACATCATAGCATGTAGTAGGACAAAGTTAGTACATACAATGCTGGTTCTATCGGCCGCGAACTTTTTAGTTTGGGTGCTTCTGCTTTGGTTTTTCTTTTCGTTCGTTCGTTGTTTTATTCCGCCGGGCGGCCGGTCCTCTCCGTCTTTGCCGCGGTAGAGGATTGAGGTTGAAGGCATTTGCCGACAGGTTGGGCCCGGGCAGCCGGGGTATTTTTTGCGCGATGTGATGTTCGTTTTCTAGACGTTTGCCGATCGGCGTGTGGTACGGTGTATATCTAAGCGCGCCAGTCCAAGAATTATTATGTGGAGCGAAAAGAACACTTTAGTATGCACTGAACTTGCAAAGGAATCGATTTCGTGATGACAACATAAGAGGTAATTAATCAACTACAGGTACATTGGTCCATGTATAAAGTCATAAAAATATAACCTGTTTATATTAACTTCTGCTTAGTAAAGTTAAAAACCAATATGAATACCCAGTTTCTTAAAACGATTTCTCTAATTCTCTCGCTACTGCTCTGTTCTGAGGATAAGAAAAGAGAGTCATTGACGTATCACTCACACTATTACTTTTGTTTCTATCACGCGTACGTATCTCTCACATATTTTTTTCACCACTCATCTGTTTCTTCTAAAATCATATTATTTTTCTGTTATTACTATTTATTTTTAACTAAAAATCAATAGCAAAAACTAATAGGACGCTTCGGTAGATTTTTCTACCATTCGGCTATGACTTACGAATAAGGAGCAGCAATATGTTTCGTTTTCTCCGGATAAAGATCTCGTACACATCCAATAGGATGCCCGTATATGACGAGAGGGCACACATCACAGCGCGTACATTCCATGCGTGGCTAGCCGCCTGCATCCCGAAGATATTCCACTAGCGCCCAGCGCTCCGCCTGCCGCTAACACGTGTCAATGTTCCGCACCCCACCGGTGCACAAACAACAAAGCGAACGTCAGGGTCGGACGCGAAAGCTCCCTGCGGCGCAAGCCACGACGCATGCGATCCAGCCCAGAGCCAGCGCGACCCACGGTCCATCCGGCCGGTCACGTCTGGGCTCCACTCCACCCGCGGGATCGATCAGAGAGATGCGCACGCTGCTCGCCGTGGGAGGAAACCCACGCCCATGTCTAGCTAATCGCACGATGGCATGCCGTAGATTCGTTGTGCGCCTACGCGAGACGTGACCAAAGGGGCCGGGAGCTTGCAGGTGCGTTTTTTTTTTTTGGCATCTTCCATGGCGTTACTACGTGTGCCCATAACCGTGGGTCGTGTGCTGCTTCCTGGAGGCTGGATGTGTCATATCTCTGTTCCCTCATTTTGGGCAAGTGGTACAAGTATTTCTATTCATTCCATCGGGTCGTGCAAGCGAGCTAATGTGATTTTTTTTAATCAAAGCTAATGTGGATTCATGACGAACGAATTGCGACTTGATGACATGTATTTTGTGTAAACTGAATTGCAAAGAGATCGACAGCACACATGACATGAGAAAAGACGACAAGCACCTCCAGACTCGAGAGAAAAAAAAACACCTCGTTTTAAGATAACGGGTAGCCGTTCCCTCCTCGCACGATGTTATAGTACATGAGACATGGGCAAACTTGGCCTAACCCAGCCCGATTAAATTAAACCGGGGCTCACTAGTTCGACACAATTCCATCGTTTCAAGACAGGTGGTAATTGCTAGCATCATAGTCACCCCAAAACGTACCCGAGCAATTGCAGGATGTGTGCTTAGTAAATTTGGTCGGCATTTTCACAATTTTTTTTGCCTGGTTTGACTACGTTAGAGGCAGAGCTAGGATGGCCTTGACAAGTCTGACCGACCTCTAAGGAAAGCAAACTTCTACAATGGAACGGACTATTGGAACCCAGGATGGCTCGCTAAATGCTCAAGTCTAGTACTATACATTACGACCGCAAAATTGTACATGGCACGTATCTAAAAGAACAAATAATACACCTGATCACAGAGCATATCGAGTACGTACTTAACAGTTTGTGTCTCCACTGCACTGACCACCCTAACAAAAAAAAGTTAATATAAACAAAGAGAGTGAGATTCTCACATTATCGCAAACAATGTAAAGTAATTTATCATCAGCCGTACGGGCCAACGGAACTGCGGCAAGTGGCAGGTAGCAGCAGCGGCAGCGAAAGTTATCTGCGCACAAACCCATCTTTTTTTCTATTTCTTTCTTGTCCAAAAAAGAAGATTAAATGAACTCAACAAGTGCCCGTTAAGATTTTTTTTTCCTGCGGTAGGTACGTACGTGGGAGAGCATGCGCGGCAAGCGATGCACGGAGACGGCGGGGCCGGCGAGAGAGGCCCGGCCGCCGGCACGTCGCACCATGAAATGGCAGTACGGCCGGCATGGCATAATGGCATTGGCAGGCCGCGACGCTGCGTGCGTGCGTGCGTGCATGGGTGGGAGGGAGGCGCGCGCGGCCGCGGGCCGCTCGTGCTTTTTTCCTGCGTCGCTTCGCTAGTTCGCTCGATCGATCGCGCGCGCCGCCGGGTCACGGCTGCTGTCGGTAACGCCCCACGTGTCCGTCCGCCTGCCCCGGCCGACAACAGCGTCTGACCACTGTGCCTCCTGCCATGGCTCCCCATGACGGGGTGGGGGCCGCCTAGCCTTTTCCCCCCTCGCGTGGGCCCGGACCTGGATGACTGGGCCCGGATTGTCATGGTACGTGCGTTAACTTTGACCCTTGACCTCTCCTACAGAGCACGGCCTGTCCTGAAGAGAGTATTCCTTTTGCACTATTACGATCTTCGTGCTAGTATTTCAGGAAGGAAATTAAACATTGACACATGATAGACAAACAGCTTAGGTTTGCTGAACGGCATGTGTAGGTTTTGTTGCACTATAACCAAGTGTGAACTGCGACAGGACCAATTCTGATTTATGCATACCTCGCTTATCATATTTATAATTGAAATGTGCCTTTTATCTTCCTAATCGGCACAAAATATAAAAAGATCTCTCGTCACCTTGTAGCTTTCGGATTTATTATATTGGTGTGTGCTATGTCTTTCTACTGGCGACATTAAACTTTGTTCTCGAATTCCACATTATGTTATACAAGTAGAGAATATCAGCAGAGATGTGGTTGTTACAGAGGATCCTCGCTAGCTCATGCGATCTTTTCGTTCGTTTGTATCCTCTGTTGCATACAGAGCGCTGGGCCCTGCAGTTTATTAATCTAAAGGCATGTACAACCCACAGATAACTACTATCTGTATTATACCAACATAACAAAGCTATCTGATGTGGACTGTAATTAAGGAAGAGAGAGAGAGACACAAGCCGTCCTCTCGCGAAGAGACGGCCTGCGCTCGTGCTCCTAGGCGAAGAGACGGCGTTGCGAGCATTGTACGAGCCGTCTTTTTTACAAACTGTCTTTTTTGTTGTCTTTTTTAATGAGATTGCAGACAACTAAATAGACATCCCATTGTACAAGCTGTCTTTTTTGTTGTGTATATGTGATGTGCATGTATATACAGACAGCAACCGTCTGAACTGTTGTACGTGCCCTGAGCAAAGCGACGAGTGAGGCGGATTTGACATTTGGCGTTTCCACAGGCGATCGATCTTGTCCCGTCCGCTCTTGATCCTTCCCAATCTCGTGTCGTCGCCCCACTAGATGTTCCTTCCTTGTCACCAAAGTTTCCTCATTCTTCCGTAAAAAAAATGTGAGACTCAAATTGTACGTTCATGCTTTGCCCGCATCAAAAACAAGCACTTTTCGAACATCTTTAGGGGGTGATCTGAATAGCGATGGTTTTTGGTTTTTGCTGAAAAAATATTGTAGCTAGCTGAAAAAACACTGTAGCTGAGTTGGTTTATTGAGTATAATTAAATGTAAAATTTTTTAAAAAAACCGAAAACGAAAAAGTATAAGTAAATTTTAAAAAAACGAAAACAAACCGAAAAAAATTTTTCTTAGCAGTACTCTAGCTACAGATGCACATTGCTGATGAAACGCCCAACGCCCACAAATTTCACAAACAAATCGAAGCGGCCTTAGCAGGCTGTAAAATAAGTAAAGCAAAGCAAATACTATTCTTTTTTACTTATACTCTATGACTTTATTCGAACAAATAAATGATATAGTTTTTCTGTCATCTTTTTAAATCAGGTTATCAAGATAATTTTTCAAAGTAGCTGATCGGTATTCGGTTTATTCGCACAACCACTTGCTCTAGACACAAAAACTATCAGTAGCAGTTATACACCATCAGTCGCAGTCGAAAAGAACATGTCTAAAATTGCTTATGACTTTTGTTGGTTTGACTACTACGTGCATGTCATGGAGGGGCCGTTTTGGGTTCCGGTGATGTGAGTCTTGAAGTATAAGTGAATTGTTCGTTTTTTCTCATCAGCTTAAATTTTTGAGTAAATTGGTTGGTGTATACAACTCAATATGGTATCAGAGTCAAGAGGTCTTGAGTTCAAAACTTGGCTGGTACGATTAAAAAATAATTGCAGCCTACTTTTATTCACGTCTTAGGTCTCTAGGAGTCTACACGTGAGAGGTGTCTTTTCTTATTAGCTTAAGTTTTTTGATGAATTAGTTGATACATGTAAGTCAATAGTGAGCCTGCCATTGCCATGCATGATGGATGCACCGTGTTGTGTACTCAGGTCTTGGGGTTGCTTTCCACTTCCAACATTATACAGCCACAAAGATGCTGCGTGCAAAGGGTAAAACAGAAACAAACACGGGGGCACGTACGTTTAAAGGGGGTAAGTACTAACACACGCTTGGTCACTCGTTCAATTTATGTAAACACACAAGCACTTCCTGTCACCGTTGTTTACTTGAAACATCCTAGTGATTCTCTACATGATCGTTTTTAATAAACATATCACGCAAAAAAAAAAACTGAGGAAGGCATGCATAGCACATATGGTTGTAGACATTACACTGAATTGCAGAAAACAAATGGATGGCAAGTTTTAAACAATCACACAAGTTCAGCGCGTTATAATCAGTCTATCTGATGTCGCATTTTCAAACAGATGAGAAATCACGGGAGATACGGAGAGTGGCGGCTATTGTCAGTTAGTGGTGAACAAAAATGCATGAGGCGAAAACATGGGAGTGTTATATGTTCTTCAATGGGCCATTCGGTAGCACACAACATCTGAAAAACACCAAAGAGAAAGGGAGAGAAAAAAAACTTTGAAATTGCAATCTTCTCGCCAATTGTCCTCACTTGCGAGTTGTGACATTCTACCTGGATTTTCGTTGCACTGACTCAGGTGATCTTTTTACTAGAAATAGGGGTCTAGGGTTGATTGCTTATCCTAGGAGCGGACACTGCCAGACGCTAGACATTGTTACTCTCGTCAAAGCATTCTCGCAGAGCCGATGCTCTTTTCTTTCTCCTTTTAACTGACAATGCCACGTCGAATGTCACGCTCGCTCTCATAAACACCCGTCCATATTTGCAGATATCACGAGACACGGATACAAGTCGACCATACCAAACCTTATCTGTTGTTTCAACTGCTAATAATGCGTAGGTTCTTTTTCGACTACAGTTTATAGTTAAAATTTTTAATTTTAACTGTTCAAATGAGAGTATAAATGTAAAGATATTTATGTACGATTTTGGTCGATAAAAATGTATAAATGTAAAGATATCTAATATAGTTGATTTATAGATTTAGTTTTAAAAAAATACTTTATTTAGAAATTAGTTATCGTAGAAAAAGTAATAAGCGACAGCCAAGTCTCACCTGACGGGCTTGTTCGTTCTGACAAGCAATGCATGACGAACCCCTCGCAAATATTCTTTTTTTTTTCAAATACGTGGCAGAGCCTACAAAGTTAGAGGGCCTGAGTAAGTTTTAACTTGAACTTTGTTGTGCTCAGCCACGTCGCCTCCTTCCTAAGGCCTGCATCCTGCTCGGCGACGACAGACCTCCATGACTTATCGCCGGCAAACACATAGCCCGCGTACACCGGGAGGGAGGTGGCTTCGCCCCCTGCCGCGAACCAGCGGCCTTACCAAACATACCTCGGCCGGGTATGCCGCTGATCTCTACGTGGGTCCACAAGGCAGAAAAGGCATGGACCCACCTTGTCTGCGCCAAACCGGCAAAATAACGCAGACCGATTGAATGGAGCTGTCTGGGCAGTGGGCCCACGCGACGCTCTGCATGCGGCCCGCTTTGATCCGTGACAGCAATGTGTGTTACCAAGGCCAACCACGTCTTATCCCCACGTAAAACGCTAGCGGAATATCTCCATCTCTACGTGAGTCGTAAAAGTTGCTGTCTAGTTCCAAGCATCGCATGGTCTCCTCCTTTCACGGTAACCAAGTCATTACCACTTGATTATTGAATCTTACTACTTGTGACCGAACTTAACCTAATCGTCATATTTGTATCTGTCGCTCTGGTACCGATTACACAAATTAATATAGGCAGCTCTCCGACACATTTCTCGAAAATAACCGTGATTGCACGACACTTTCTCTGTGCTAACAGCATCGCTGGAAGGTTCGCCAATTATACCTACTACATCCTTTGATAAGAATAGTAAGGACGAGAAATTGGTTATAGGATACGGTAAATTATTACTATTTGTCAATAGACATCTAAAATAAAGTTGCGTCAGAATATACCGTAAAAAATATAATTTTACTGTAGGGTACCGAGAACACTATTATACCATTTTCAGGCTGAAGGGGAGAGAGAAAGCACTCGAATTATCAATTTTGCCCTAAGAGAGATAAAGTAAAACTTTGAACTTGCATTCCCATTCCCTATTTCTTCTTGGTTCTTCTTATCTCCCAATATCTCGTGATGTTGTTGATCCCTGCCGAAGCTCCCTCATGGCGCCTCTTGATGTGGTTCTTCTTCAGTCCCTCGCAGTTTATAAAAGCGGACACGTGCCACCAATGAGATTGCCACATCCTACTGTCTCTCCCCTCCATTGAATTGCATCACCACCAGCCATAGCTCAACTATGGTCATTTTGGCCTGTGGCGCCTCGGTGAGAATTGGTCCAATTCCTTTGGCATCAAGCATCTATGGCAGCCACTGATCTCTTCCCTACCGTTTGATTGAAGCTTGAAGCATTATAGATCGCCTGCGCCGTGACCATCCCTCCGCCACCTCAGGCTCCCATCGCCGGCTAGCCTCATTGCTACTCTAGCTCCTCCAACCACCTTGGTGAGTCTCCCTTAGCTCCTTGGTGCCTATGCTCCCTTTATTTTGCATTCATTTCCCCTTCGGCACCACCGCACCAACCGGCCTCCAACGTTGGCCACTGGTTCCCGCACATTGGCCCTCCTTCGTGCACCATGGCCCATGCCACCGCCCCTGTGACACCTTCTTCCACTGGGGGACCCATTTTGGGATCACTTTAGCACCACCATGGACCCTCAGTCGCCGGCGAGCTTGCCCCAACTCGGCGTCGGTTTTACTCTGTTTTGGCTCTGTCTTCTCTCCACCTCTTATGTTTTCCCCCTCCCCTAAGTCACTCAGTTGGTTAGCCAAGCCAACCGTAAGGTCTGTAAGAGGCAACAGGAGGCGCCATGAGGAGGGCACAAGAGCGGGAGGTGGGCTTCTGGTGGTGGAGCCTAGCATCACAGAGGTGTACGAGGGCGTCGGGGCGATGGAAGCGAAGGTGGTCGGCCCTTGTGACGGCGGCCGGAGATCAGGGCTTGTGGATGTGTGAGATGCCTTGCTGGAGGCAAGCGAGTAAGGGGCACCCGAGTCTTTTTTTTCGAAATTTTCTCTCCCTCCGACCTAGAAATGATATAATGGTGTATTTGGTGTCCTACGATAAAATTATATCATTTACAGTGTGTTCTGGCGTAACCATATTTTTTTAGATATCCGATGATAAATGGTAATAATTTGTACTGTCCTATAGTCAATTTTCTCATAAGAATAATAATTGTACATGCGTGTCTAGGGGGCGTTTGGAATGACGTTGCCTTATGGTTTTTTACTGTAGATAGTTTATTTTTTTACTGTAGATGAGTTGTCTTATTTGACATAATTAAATTTAAAAATAAAAAAATATGTTAGCCCATTACGAACAATGTAAAGGAATACGAGAAAAAAAGAAAAGGCAAAAAAGCCTAAAAAATTTAAAAAAAAAATCAAAAAAATAAATTACTAAATAGTGAAAAAAGTAAAAATTAGAAACTGATTTTAAACTAAAATAAGCGGGTCTAATAAACTTGCAGAGGAGATGGGGAAGATAATCATGTGGTGCTAGAGCGGGTCAGCGCACTTTGCCCACGCGACCCTAACCCCCCAAAAATAAACATATATAATCTCCGGAATAAGAAAGTGCGAGGAAGGCGCACGGAATATCGCGAGCGCTGTGCTCTCATCTCATCCTCGCCCTGCATTGGTGGGCACCCCCACTGCCAGAGTGTGGCTAGCTTTCTCCTCTATTTAAGAGGGCTCCTTGCGCCGCCGTCCTACTCACCACACCACACCGCACCGCGCAGCTCGCCGCACCAGCAGAATCCAGTCCCAAATGGTTTCGCGAGTGCTAGTGGCTTAGCGTGCATTAGCGGCAGGGTTGGTACGAGTAGTAGGACGAGGAGGAGGTGCCACATGTTGAATGAACAAACGGCAGCTAGTGGTAGTAGCAGCAGCAGCCGCCGCGGCGCCGATCAGGGGAGTGGGAGCGGTGAGGAGAGGGATAGGGAGAGGCAGCGGGGGGAGGAGGAGGAGCCGGAGCCGGAGTTCAGGGACATCCACGCGCTGAGCCCGCCGCCGTCGTACCGCCGGAGCAGGGGAAGCAGGGAGTCGTGGGAGTCGGCGGCGGGGAGCAGGCACACGTCGATTCGCTCCGTCGGGAGCGACACCGCCCCCAGCGAGCCCTTCCCGTCTATGAGCAGGGAGTTCTCGGCCATGGTCGCCGCAGCAGCCATCGCTAACGCCGCCGCCGCAGCCGCAAACGGGAACGGCCACGTGGTGGACGGCGCGGGGGACGACGAGCTGGGAAGGATCGGGGAGGAGGAGCTAGAGGAGACGAACCCGCTGGCCATCGTGCCAGAAAGCAACCCCATCCCGTCGCCGCGCAGGGCGGGGCCGATGCACCCGGCGGCCGGCGAATTGGCGGTGGTGGGCGCCGGCAACGGAGGCGAGGTGTCGGTGGGGCAGGTCAAGAAGGAGGAGGTGGAGTCCAAGATCGCCGCGTGGCAGATCGCCGAGGTCGCCAAGGTCAACAACCGCTTCAAGCGCGAGGAGGTCGTCATCAACGGCTGGGAGGTCGACCAGGTCGAGAAGCCCAACGCCTGGCTCAAGAAGTACGAGGTAACAGATGCTCCTTTCACTCCAATCTTCTCAATTCCACGCCATTAATTTCTTCTAGGTTCTGATGGTGTTTCTTGGACATGTGCAGAGGAAGCTGGAGGAGAAGCGTGCCAAGGCGATGGAGAAGGCCCAGAACGAGGTGGCGAAGGCACGGCGGAAGGCGGAGGAGAAGCGCGCGTCGGCGGAGGCCAAGAGGGGCACCAAGGTGGCACGCGTGCTGGAGCTCGCCAACTTCATGAGGGCCGTGGGGAGGGCGCCGTCCAAGCGCTCCTTCTTCTGAACTCTCTCTCTCTCTCAGCTCTTCCTCCTCTGCTTGCCCTCACCTGATCGTTCACCGCTTCGCTTCACAGGGATCAGTGCTGTGATAGTTGCCGTGTGGAACTCTTGTTTTAGTGTTGTATCCACATGTATCATCTTCTTCTTCCTTGAAGTCTTCGTTTTTCTTGTGCTTGATATGGTATCGCAAAGTTGAAGGGACAGACAGACAACAAGTACATACCATAAGATGGATGGGTAGTCTTGAGGACAAGCAAGAGCTGCCTGTAATTTGTTTTGTCATGAAGGATTGTGTATGCCAATATGAACAAGATATGTAGCTACCGTTTTGTGTAAACTTGCATGCAGACTTCATTTCTGAAGTAACTTTCGCTATTTTCATTTTCATTTTCATTTGCTACCTTTATCCCCAAAGCCAGTATGGAGTTTCTCTGTTCCCAGCAACTTGTCCTGCTTCTTTTATGGCCTCCTAAACGCTTAACCAACCACACTTGACATAGATCTTGGAAGTCTTGCGTGCTGAAGGGTACTTGAGCAAATAGTAATTTGGGACTGAAAGTACTGAACCCTGTGAACTCTCTGCCTTGATTTCGGCATGTGATCTACCGGCTTCAGTTTGAGCATCACAACGTGTGCTGTTCGACGAGATTATTTTCGTGGTCGGTTCTGCTACAGAACCAGAATTTACAGCCGTGAGGCGAAGCTGCTACTGCCCAGTTAAATGTCGCATCAACCAACACTCACATTAACTAGGTGAGGTGAGACTTCGAGAGGAACAGCAGTCGCTAAAGAATACTATTATCTGAAAGTGCCCTTCGCAGCCAGGACATTGCCGGGAGGTCTAGCTAGGTCTTGTGCTTTTAGATTCTGACCCATATTTCAGATTAGAAGAATCATAGTTTAACGAAGCGCTTGTGTATCCTAGCCTTGATAAACAATATCCCTACGTAGGAAAGTGACTTGTGTACTGTGCTCTTGATTTAGATGTGGAACGTTTCTTGTGAATACAGGAGATCGTTCCGCAGCATCTGGGTTTGGCAACTTTGGATGTGGAGTACGGACCTAATGAACACGGACCACCCAAAAAGATTTTCCCTTTTTTGCTTGACTTGGTTAAACGCAAGCTGGATTCAGATTCCTCCGCGGCTAATTAAGATTTTTCTGTTCAGATTGGAAATAAGAAAACTACCAATAACATCATCAATAAGAAAACTACCAAGCCTTAATTTTGGGTCCGACGATACCTTGAAATTGTGCCAATTATGCTTTTCGAACGGATACGAGTCCAAGTATCCCTTGGACATTACTGGTCCTATCACCTATGGAGAGGATGGCCGAAGAACCACAGTGGCGTCTTGTATTAAATCTTGTCGGACGACTTCGTCGACTGGCCCATGGTCAGGATTAGCCCATGTGCATGCATACGCGGACGGCTGGAGCATCGAGCAAGCTCACGTGTACATAATGTGGCCTGTTCTTGTGCTTGCTCACGTAACATGGCGTGTTCCGAATTTTACCTGTTATTCCTTAAAAAAAAAGCAACAAGTGGTTACATAGTTAGAAAATAAGCTACAAACAGTTACTATATGGGAACTAGGGTTAGAAAAAAAAGCCCAAGACTCATGAGCAGTTTAAACTTGAAGTTGACTCGACTTAAACTTGACTCATAAGCTAGCGAGCCAAGCCTCATTCTCAGCTCGTTGCAATAATGAGCCGAGTCTGAGCCACTTGCAAGCGGTTCGGTGGCTCGATCGAGCCAGTCAATACGACAGGCCAGCTAAAGTCCCCCGATTCCCTGACCCCTCTTAAGTCCCCATTGTCATTTCTCTCAAATCTCGCTCGGTCCTCTGGCTTTCTTGTCCACAGCCCCAATCCGCCGCTCCCCAAATCCACCTCATTGTATTTCGTTTGTGTTGCACAGAAGCATGCCCGTTGCTCCTCCTTTTTCTGGGAGGAAGACTATCAGGAGTACTTGCTTGACAACGGTTTGGTGAGAATGCATGAGGATAACAACTAGGATCAACAGCCTGGGAGTTTAGGATTGACATAGTGAAAGCAGTGGCCGGAATCAAGGAATGTGAAGAAGAAAATATTGAAAAGATGAAGGAAATCAGGGAAGAAATCAGGAAGTTTGATAGAGATTTGAAGATTGTTGCCGCTTCCTTTTGTTTGATGTTAGCAGCAGTGGTACTTAGGGGGTGCAAATGGGTTGATGTTAGTGGTGCTCTATTACATTTTGTTGTTTCAGGCTTTCATCATGTTTAATTGTTGTGAGCTCAGTTTAATGAGCCCGGGAGCCGGCTCGAGCCAGGAAACAAACCGAGCCGAGCTAGACTGTTGGCTCGTTTCCTTAACGAGCCTAGCCGAGCCGCATCTCCGGGCGAGCAAGACTTGAGCTGGCTTGGCTCATTTTCACCCCTAATGGGGACTATGTAATGGTGCATTTGACATGTTGCTGAAGAATCAGAAAAGTTGTGAAACTACGCAGTAAATCAGGCAATTCACCTCTATAATGGTCCAACCATAATTTATCTATCCAATACCAGTCTGGGGGTGGTTTTTTTGGGTTTATGACTTAAATATTTGAATTCTAGCTGTTCGCGAAAGGTAGTACGCATAGAAAAATAGTCGTATATGATTTTACCCAGTACAGCTGAACTTAGTATATTTTTTACTACAATATTCCTGTTGACTCTGCTTTGAAAAAATACACCGTTTAAAATCTAGTTACTGTAATCTGTACAAACATAAACTAGTTAAAAGTGGAAAAGAACTCAGCCTGGATGTATTATTGTCCGTGGTAATTCAGGTGACGTATCTACTATGTAGAAATTCACAAGAACGATATAAACTGGAAATCTGGTAACTATGCTTTTCCTGTAATGATCAGTGCTGAAGGGTGATTGGCGAACAGCAATAGTACATGGACAAGTGTTGGGTGGTAAATCTATTGCACAAACAGCAGAGCACCAAACAGAGCCAAATGCACCTTGTTTACTCAATAGTCATAATATTGTTTCAGACACCAAGACATACATATATGTACAAAAAAAAAATCTGCGTGAGCGTGGAAGAAAACGTTGGTAACTGTACAGGACACGCTAGGAAAAAAGTAGCGCAACTGAGTATGTTTCTCTTATTTCTGACGAGTACAGCAGTATGCCTTGACCCTATATAAGGCTGTCAGGCTGTTCTCCACTGCGACCTCCAGCAAATGTCTCAGAAGGTTTCGGCAGATCATCTACGCTGGTCAAAGGCTCGTTCGCCGCAGGAGCACATGTCCCTGAAGGGTTTGTCAGATCATCCACATCAACCAAAGGCTCATTCACCGCAGGAGCACATGTCTCTGAAGGGTTTGTCAGATCATCCACATCAACCAAAGGCTCATTCACCGCAGGAGCACATGTCTCTGAAGGGTTTGTCAGATCATCCACATCAACCAAAGGCTCGTTCGTGGCAGAAGCGTATGCCTCTGATGTCATCGGCAGACCAACAAGATCAGGTATCGGCACACCAACTAGATCAGCTAAAGGCTCATCCGTGGCAGAAGCATCATCATCTGAAGATGAGAATGTACTAAACAATTGAGCTGAATCAAAGCCAGCATCATTGTCAGTGTCCTCCAGATCAGAAATTTGCGCTTCGGAACCAGATGATTCTGCAAGCAAGGCTTCAAGAGAAGGGCTGCTCTTACTTGTTCTCTTTGTTACGAAGGTCATGCCCATAAGGTCATCCTTGTACTCATAAAGCATGTCATAAACCTTTTGCAGCTCTTCCCCAGCAAGTGGGGTTACAGTAGAACTAGCTCCAATTCCTGCAAAAAGATCTTGCACAGAATTTCCAGTTGTGGTGTTCCCTGAACTGACAGCTTCTCTGGCAGGTGCTCCACCAAATGACTCCATACTAATAAAATCTGACCAGGAGTGTTCCATCTTTGGTTTCGTAAAGCTGTCATTGAGGCTTGAGTTGAAGCTGCTATTCACAATACATGTTTTCTTGGAATCATGAAAGCTACGCTGACAAAATAGAGAGTCCATCCCATCAGCAAGCCTAATGCTGTTCTCTGTATTCTCCAGACCTTTGTGCTCATCTGACACGGTTCCCATTGCATTGGTACCATGCCCGTTAGCACCATTTGCAGGAGCTGCATAGCTTGATGCTTCAAAGGTTGTGTCAGTGGATATATTATAAAAAACTTTACTGTCATCCTCATCAACCTCAAAAGCTTTCTTCAGTAGCAAAAGTTGACTGATATCGTTCTTCTGGGTCACCTTGCTGTCACCACCTTCCAAGTTCTTACAAGTTCCTGCCGATGTTCTCTCAAAGGACAGTAGTCCAGCAACATCATTACCACGGCATACCTCAGAAGTAACATTCCTACAAGAGCTAACACTCCTTGCTGCAAGAAACTCAGCCAAGGATAAGATAGGTCTGTTTTCATTCACCTGAGCCGTGTCACCAACAGATTCCAAAACAGCAGGAGGCTTTTCTTTTACCTGAGCTCCGTCATCAACAGATTCCAAAACTGTAGGAGGCTGAGAAGGAGCATCCAAAGGTTCAGTGCTTTTGACAAATGGCATCGTGTCTGAATTAAGACTAATATTCTGTTCATTTACCTGAGTACCATCATCAGTAGATCCTGTATGAGGCTGTGAAGGAACATCCAATGGTTCAGTGCTTGCAACAAATGCCATCTTGCCCGAACTGAGAACGATATTCTGCTCATCCACCTCAACCTTGCCAACCAAGTTCACCTTAGAGAGAGAAGTATGTGGAGTTTCATCGACTTCGACTTCCTCATAAGATATGGAGGTCCCAACCTTATCTGCATCACCACATGTACCATGAAATTGGCCAACCGAGCCTTCTTTAGTGGATATCTCATCAACTTGTTCAGGAGAAACAGAGCACCTAGAGGAATCATTAGTATTCCCAGCACTTGAATTGCTGGCAGTGCAAGCAACAGATTTCGGAGGTGATGTTCCTTTGGTGGAAGTGAGAAATGCCTCCAAGGCAGATGCTAATGCACCATCGATAGATACAGGAGTTTTGCCTTTAGAGCTGTCGATAGTGCTTTTGCTCAGAGTATCATCAGATTTTGTATGACCATCATCATGATCACCAGATTCTGCATCTTTGTCTTCCTCCACTTCATCGTCTTCATCATTTGGGAATTCAGGAACCTTGACAGCAAGACCTGGGGAAGTCTTGTGTTCTTTATCAGAAGATAGTGCAAAATCAACTGGTGAGAAAGGCCCATCATGAAGCTTTCCACAAGTTAACTCGGGTTCACAAATAAAATCGGGGGCCTTAACGAGGAGCCTTGGCACCACGTTAGGTCCATGTAAGGTAACTGGATTTTCATCAGCCACATCATAGGCACAGGAATCTTCTAAAGAAAATTCCGGTGCCCTGACAACCAAACCTGGCTGCCTGCTGGTTATAAAAGCAGAAGTCCCAGTATTGCCATCATTAGGTGCTTTGTCCTGTGAGTTAGTCGTATCAGATAAACCATCTGGCACCGACATTCTTGCAGAAGAACCTCGTAAAGACTGAATCTCCAAAGAGAATGAATCAAACTGTTGCTCTAGTCGCTGAAGCCTTGCCTCAATGCTAACAAGGGGCCCCATCATATTGTCCTCAAACCTAGAGCAGTATAATTCTATCTTCTCCACCTTAGACAGCAGAGTATCCAGCATTCTCTCAATGCGATTGCAAGGAGTAAAATTTTCATTCATGAGAGGGTTAGGAAGCTGATCTGTGTTTGATACTCTCTGGTCCGTCGCCAATGGCACTTGTGTATTTTCTGTTGTTTGTACAGGCAATGGAAGAGACTTGGGATCTTTTAACGGGAACTCATCTTGGTTGTTTTTTTCATCCGATATTGTACCACCATCTGTAGGTGGTAGTCTGCTTTCCATCCCTGCTGACTTGAATCTTGAATCATTTGTACCATAAGGCCCTGCTTCGTGCGCAATCTTTTCACATGGGCTGCTCTCTTTCAATGCACAACCTTCGGAAAGTTGGGTCCTTGAGCCATCAGAAAAATATCTGTCATCTATTTTCCAGTTCCTATATTTGGACATTTGCATAAGGCCAGGGACAAGCATAGCCAACAACGAACTACCTCCTGTGTTTCTAGGTCCCGCTATTGAATCATCATTGGTGGACTCAACAGGATCAGCAAATATGTAGATTTCTCCAATGTGCACTGATGTCTTTGACAGAATTGAAAGAAGACGGATAGTAAGAGATACACATGGGTTTGCATTAGTTACCTCAGCAGTTGCTTCATAGTGTGCCTGGATTACACATAATAAAACAAAAGGTATAGAAAGATGTAAGGAGCTATGATCGCAGTGGGAGCCACTCCCAGCAGAAGTTTCTGGTAACAGTGAGTATTAAAAAATGTTTGTTGACAAGAAAAAGAAAAGGAATTACCAGAGTATTTTTCTGGCAGGTTCCAATCGCATTCCTTTCTTGAGATTCAGATGTGTTATTTTCCACAGGAGACTCTGGAATTTTGACTTCAACCCAACTATCTTCATCACCACTGCTGGTTACACTTTTGGTCTCATGTTCATGCTTTTCACTAGTTGAAGCACTGCTACTCCATTGAGCCATACTTTCTTCACCTGAGGGCAGCGGTTCTTTAACAGCAAGTCCACAACGTACAGTGCACAGATAGTCCTTACTGGTATCCTTCAGGTCAGTTGAATAGTATATTTCATAAATCCGAGCTGTGCTTCGCACATACACCCTATGAATCTCGTACTTTCCCATGAAATTAACTGAAGAACAGCCATAAATTAGATACATGCATCATGACATGGAAACTGAATTGAAATTCAACAATGACAAGTACTATAGTATTTATAGAACGAAATGGAGACTGGCTGGAAATTTGGCCATGACAGGCACTGTAGTTTATATAGAATGAGATAGAAACTGACTTGAAATTTGCGATGCTAAAAGGTTTCAATGGAAATACGACCAGTTCAATAGAAGATGACTAAATAAAAGTATACCAATTTAGTTCCTAATATTAGGCAGCACTACAAATTCTGCAAATTGACACTATTAAAGCAAATACACATATCATGAAGATTTCACCACGACAAAATGTTGGGTGGGCTATTCATAGTGAAACAGCTTTACTTTGGTACGGGTTTCTGGAAAAAGTTGAAGCTAGGCTGTAAACAATTAGCCAGATATTTTCCTAACTAGTACCCAAAACTACCAATTACTGTTGCTACGATCATGGGCAGGATAAGAAACACTGGAGTATTATACAGCCGATCTCAAGTAGCAAATGAAATCCGCTATATCACATACAACGATCAGACGTCCAGTTCTAGTATGACCACGAACGGGAGTTGGGAATCTACAAGACTACAACATCCACTCTTAAATATTACTCCAAACAGTCCCGTTAGCCACCAAAGGGGCTCTAAAACAGTCATATGATACTCCAATTCCAATGGACTCTACACTAGAACTCGAACAGCGATGAATTCCAATGGACTACACTGGAACTCGAACACCGATGGCCAGTTCGGCTGGCTCGTACTAGCCTACTAAGGTTTATCCGCTCGGATGATGAAACGCAACACAGCAATTCCCAACAGCGCGTGCATCTGCATCCGATCAGCGACGCGGATCAACGCGCAACACACAATTCGCAACAAACCTCACAAACTTTTGACTAGTATAAAACTATCCAAGGCAAAACGAGGACTCACCAGTAACCTCGCAGGGAGGGGGATCGCCGACTCCGTCGGAGGGCGGGCAGTCCAGGACGACGGCCGAGGGGGCAGCCTCCTTGTCGTAATCGGACGTCTCGAACGAGACGGCGTCCTCGACGGCGGCGCCGCCGGCCGGGGCCCAGGTGCTGGCCGCCGTCCAGGGCCGCCCCCCTAGCTCGTCTCCCGATCCCGACGCCGCCATCGCTCGCTTCCGCCGCGGAGCGGGTGGAAATCGGTGTCGGCGTGCTGGTGTTCGCCGTTCGCGGTTCGCCTCGCTCGCTTCCGGATTCAGTCGAGTGCTCGCTCAGTACACGAATCTGGTGGGGTGGATCACATCTTATGCAACGTTGCGGGATCGCCAGATAGGATTGTGTGTGGGTCTTAGGACTGTGTGTGCGGAGGTGTTTTTGGCTGTGGTTTATAATTTATAATTTAATTTTTTAAAATTTAGTTGTTTGTAAGAAGTTCTATGTAGAAAAAAAATAGCTATATATGATTTTAATCGGTATAACTAAACATAATATATTTTTTACTATAATCTTTCTGTTAACCAAGCTTTAAAAAAGCACCAATTGAAAACTAGTTACTATAGCATAAGCAATAAGCTATGAGCCATGAACCGAAATGAACGCAGCCTGTATTTCATCTAACAGATTGATTCTACTAGATTTTTAAAAGAGTATATATTTTATATAAAAATCAAATTATATTTCTAAATATATAAGTTTATAGTGCAATTTTTGAATTTAATTTTGTAATTTAAGTAAATTTATTCATGTTATATTAAATTAAAGTTATTACTAAAACTTATTTAATTATTTTTTTAAAATAAACTAATAATCTAAAAGTCTAATATGTCAAGAATAATACTACTTTATCTTAGAACAACATGCAAACAATAAAACCAAAGTAAATTAAAGTAGTGCAACTTAAACTAGCAATAATTAATGTCAAATTTTAATGCTAATATAGTTTGTTATCAGGATTATAATTTTACTGTAATTCTATCTTATTCTAATGATGTCTACGAGTTGAATGGTGACCCAACTACGATACTATGTGATCCTAACATGGGCTGAGCCGCTCATTAGGCCTACTAGCCACATAGGCGTGCGACAACCACTGTACGGACCGAAGTAAAAGAGGTGAAAATTCGTAGTAAAAGAAAAATACAAGGGATTTTTTTTAAAAAAATCGAGGGTTCTTTCGTAATAAAAAAAGAGTGAAGGGGTTTTTTTTGAAAAAAAATAGAGAGCCTTTTTGAAGAAATAAGGGCCTGAATCCCTCGGAAATGTACGCGGTAATTTATCTCGTTAAAATCGTTATCCAGTATCCACGCTGCGAATGGTTCGTCTTTATCTGCTAAAAGTCCACCGCAGCCGGCTTCCCGGGCGCGGCCGGTCAGAATGCAGCTCCGCTTCCTCTCGTTCGCCGCGAGCGCCGTCGGGGGAAGGAGCTTCCTCGCCGCTCTCCCTCGGCCCGTGCGGGGGAGCAGGAGAAGGCTATGCTAAAACGAAGCCAAGTTCTCGTCGTCGGAGAAGGAAGCGAAGCGCGATGAGCCTGGCCCACAGGAAGAGGCGCTGCGGCGGCTGGCGGAGCTCGACGCGCAGCTGGAGGGGCTGTCCGAGCCCACGAAGCGACCGCTGGAGCCCCATCCTCCCTCGGGTAATCCTTGCCTTTGCCTACCCCGTTCTCCTCCAGTCAAGTTGAATTTCCGGTTTCCATGTGCCCAGTCTCCTCTGTGAGTCGTCAAGAATTCGAGATCTTCATCACGGCCAATAAGCGATGTCGAATATAGAAGTACACGTAAACTGGTGCATGCTCGCATGTTCTCTGAAACCTAAACAAGATTAACAGTGAGGTTGTGTTACATGCAATGCAAGGATGTTTCAGCCATACAGAAATTGTAGTTGAGCTGCCTAAGCTATGCAGAAGAGATGGACCAGTAGTTCAGTACTCTAGAAAGACTGTTCGACGAAATTCTGAAGTCTTATGCGAAGTTTGCGATCCTGCCTCGCCCGTAACCTTGATGAACGCTTCAGTAAACAGCACAACTAGTCAATTCTGAAGTACCTAAGAATAAGAGCAGTACTAATTCAGGTGCAGAATGCAGGTGACCTTGTCATTTCTTCATGTGTTATAACGTACAATATTTTAATGGAAATAGAATAACTTAGTTTATAACGTAGGAAAATTCTTCTATAATCTTCCAAAAAGAAAACCACATTGATCCTTAAACGTCTGCAATTGCTAATGGCTGCATAGTGCATACCGGCAATTCAAGTAGCTTCTAGACATAATGTAGTTTGTTACAGTCAGAAGAGATGCTCTTCTCTTTCGCTAGCTGCATCATATATGCCTCGAATTTGCTTCATGTATTTAGTACCCACATGTTTTAGACGAACTATATTTGGGTTCATGTATGAGTAAGAATTACTGGAGGATTTCGGTTGGAAAAAGTTGGTTTGCAGCTTACTGAAAAGGAGAAAAAACATTCAGTGGTCAGGAACTTCAAAGAAACTTGTGCCGTCATGCTGATCACCCACAGGCCACAACGCATGTGAGAAATACATTGGCGTCCTTGATCAAACGTATCAAATGAAAACGATGCGCCAGTTAGATTACGTGGCCATGGGTACAAAACTTCGAAGATGCCTGTCTCTTTTCTTAAAGAATGACAGGAAAGAGCTGTGAAACCAACTGTTAGCAGTAACATCCTGGATACCAAAACGCCGACATGAATGAGCTGTCAACAATGGCCGCGCGAGAGAAGGGGAAGCAGAGCAGGGTACTCCGGTGGTAGCGGTCCCGAGCTCTGCAATCTTCTACAGTGTCGCTACTGATTTTGCTTTTCAGTTGTTTATTTCTTAGGATCTTCTGTTTTTCTTCTGTCTTGGCTTATCTCGTCAGCGATTTTTTTTTTTTTGAGTTCTCGTGAAGATCATCGAGCTTTTTCATTCGCTTTCGCTTTCATTAATCAGGATTCTGAATTACTTTCCTTTCGTTGATACGGTACGTCTTGTTTTGTCTCCTATTTTTGTCTGAGTGATAAACAATACACACTGATAGTCTGAGTTCAATGTGGCTACAGGACAGATCGGACGTTGACCTCACTTTGAATCTCACATGATTTTTCTTCTTAAATTGGTCTTTTATGCTACATCGTGATTTCCCGTTGTTTATTCTTTTGGCCTGTCCTCAGGTCTCTCTTATTTAGTTCATCTCTCAAAATGGAATTTTGTAGAGGAATCTCGTAACACGGAGAGATTAATCTAAGCTGAAAGAAGAACACGCTTCAGCGTTCTCCCTCGAGGCGAGCGATTTCCAGTCCAACTACCAACATCTCGCAACGTCTCATGCGCCGTGATCTGAGAGTCGCAGAATAATAGTGATCCTAGCAAGCGAAATAAATCTATAGCAGCATTTAGCTAGTGAAAAGCTGTAGTAGTGAGAAATCAATCAACTGTTCCAGAATCGAAACATCACTTAGAAGATCTCGAACAAAGTCCACATCTGCATCCTATTCTCCAAGAACCGCATCACATCCCGTGTCCGCGTCATGTGCATGCGTCTCCAGATCTTTTCATCTTATCGGGGGCGACCGGACAGGTGTCCGGGCCTCATTCGGACAGCGGGCACGTCGCCGCGCGCGCTCGTCGGCAGCCGGCGCCCCACGCTCCGATCGTCAAACCCGGCCGGCCGGCTCCATACGCACGCGTAACCGGTGCCGCGACGCGACGCGAAGATCAGCACGGTGTCGATGGACGAACGGCCGAGCGAACGAGTCGTCCACCGCGACCGCGACCGCCGGCCGTTGCTGTCATGTGCTCATGATAAGGGCTCTCCGGTGGGGGAGCAGGCAAGCCCTTCACACGCCGTCGTGATGCACGCATCGATCAAGCTAGCACGCATGCCGCTCGAATCAATCGGTAGTAATCACGCGGCGGGACGAATCGGCCTGCGCGGCTTGGCTGGCATCTGATCAGCCATGGCCTACCCTCTAGGCCCGGCAAAATGCAGAGGGCCATGAACGTGAGCAATTACTTATCCCTGTGTGCACCAACTCTTGCCTGTCAAGTGTTGGCGGCTACTGCATGGTAGTAACTTCCCTTTTTACAGGCACGTGATCATGTGCCAGCCAGTTGGTAGTTGTCTACACGTGTTTGAATACTATAGTTCAAATCTTACTTCTGAAATGTGAAACGTTACGTGGACATGAGTTGGTGTAGCGCTGCAATCTCTCTATTTGTCTATATACCTTGTGTCTTGTGGTTTAAAAATTTTGCATGGTAGCCCTTTATATTTTAAAACTTTTGCTTATCAGAAGTTTTTGAGACAGGTGCTACCATGCGTTACCGGTGGCACTTGCGACAATGTAGAATGACAAGCGAAATTACCTGGGGGCTCCGCCACTTTTAACTACGGTGCAATCCAAGTGGATACGGATGAATAAAGTTTATCTTATATTCTATTTCATATATTTTTTCGAAATCAAAGTCAGATATGAATAATATCATATACCCATTTTTTCTATCCATATTCATTCTATAAGTCTTCGGATGGTTGATCCGATGAAAATTATCCGTTTCTTTTATACCCTTACCCAAGACATTAGACGATAGGGATGTAATGAGGGCGAACACAAAGAAACTAATCATTGAAATGTTAAAGGAAGAGCACTCAATATTCTCTGTCTGTTTAGATATCACTCCTTTAGTATCTTATTCCGTATTTTTCTTAGAGTCAGACACGGATAGTATCGGGTACCCATTTATTCCTTCCGTATTTGCTCGCGAATCTTCAGTCAATCGATCAGATAGAAAATATCCGCTCCGTTTGTACCAAAATATGTAACTAACCCCACCTCCGTGTTAACGAAAGCGACGCGACGGCGTTATTTAGCGCAGTGACGCAGTGCAACGTGCACGCTCGCCGAACTGGGGAGCACGGAATGAGCAGCGGCTACCGCGAAAGAGCACCTCCGGGCCATGTGGTGCGCAGCTGGATCAGGTCGGCCGAAGAGCAAAGCTGCGCCCCGGCCAGCCAGACCGGAGAGCCGAAAGAACCCTTTTCCTGTTCTCCTCCGCCATCCAGCGGCTCTCTCTCTCTCTCTCTCTTTCACATGCGCTCTCGCGTGCGGCCTGAACCCTGTCGGACACGTCTACGCCGCATTATTTAGTTCTCACGTGGGGGCCGCCCTGTGTCTGTGTGTGGCTGTGCGCCGAAGAACAGAAAGAGCCCGATCGGGAGACGTGGTACCGAGGCGAGCTGATTAAACAGGGACGACTACTTTATAGCTTGCACGAGGATGTTTCAGCGTTGCAGGGATCGGACGGTGGCCATTGCATGGGCTCCTCTGCAGTCTGGCACTGGTTGAATTGGACGCCACCAAACGTTCTGTGACTTGCGTGGAAGCTAGGTCGCCTCGTTGCTGATGGTCCTCACATCTCACGCCCCGATGGGCCTGATCAGCGTCCATGCATGCACCGCCTGCAACGTCGACGTAGCGACGACGTTCCTTCGCTCGTTGTTTCCGGGGACTATTCCCGTCGAAGGATGCAAATTTTCAAAGAGTTCAAGCACAAATACATGCATCAAATAAAGGCTCAAGGCCGGCTTTTTCCCCCCCGCTGCATTATAAAAGCTCTATATAATTGTTTGTTGGATTAAATAAACAAGAGTAAATTGCGTTCTTCACCGTCGAGCGCTCGCACCGTCGCCTGCACACGCTACAGTTGCGTCCGCCGCCGGCACCTCCCGACCTACGCGTCGCCGCAGCTACCGGCCACACGGGAGAGAGAGAAATAGATGAGAAAGAGAGGAGAGGCTGGGTGTGCTCCCATATAAGAAAGATCTACCCTTTAAATGAGCCTTTAAGCCTAGATTAATTAGGGTTTCACCGATTTTCAAAATACCATGGCCATTTCCAAAATCAAGACGCTACACAGATAGAAATTATCCTTTTTTGCACCTCTACAGATGTCATTGAACATAGATATACAGTCAGAGCAAACACAAAAAGACTAATCGCCGAAATGTTAAAAGAAAACACTCTGTATTCTTTGCCTACTCAGATACAGCAATCCTTTTATCTGTTATTATATTTCTAAGTGAAGTTACATCAGACTTTCTTATAACACATGATATTCAAATACATATGAACAGATATTGCTTATCTTGTATTCTATTTCGTATTTTTTTTTTCCAAAGTTAAATTTGAACACAAATAAATTTAGATATCTATTTACTACATTCATATTTGCTCCACGAATATTTAGTCATCAATGGGATGGAAATTATCAGCTCTAATTGTGCCCCGCTAGTCAACAATTGCGCGATGCATGAGAGGGGCCGAACCCACTCGGACGCTTCCCAGTTACCACCTCTCTTTGTCCTGTTGCAGTCAGGGATTCAGCAGAATAGTTTCATTTTTCTGTCATGCCTCGGTGGTGCTCGTACCGCACACCGCTGTCCATCTCGGTGTCCGAGCACGTCCCGATTCGATGGTGGTAAAAAAAAAGAGAGATCTTATATTTATGAGTATTTAATTTTTTATCTATTAGATATTATTTTATTTGTGTTAATGATTTTGACTATGATTTTTTTTCTCTGAGTCAATAATATGATAATAGAGCAATCAATTTATTTAGTATCATAAAAAAACACAATATAAACGACTAAGTAAGATTTTTATATAATTTTTTGATGTGTTCCTGATAGTTTGCTTTGTTTCATATTTTTACAAAGTGTCATACCATTTTTGTTTCATAATTTAATTTATGTAAAACTGGTATATAATTGATGTAAAAAGGTTATGCAGAAAAGAATAATATATATTTAAACATTTCTCAATATATTATATCACATACTAATAACTAATAAGTAAATTATTAGATATAAATAGATATACATCCAACGTCTAAATAATTAAATATTCTTTGATAAAATAGTACTCAAATAGAGGGGAAGGAGGCAAAGTGACCGTATCCATTGAATTTAGATATAAAGATTAAAATTTAAATTCTATGTATTAATAAAACACTTAAGTATTTCTTAGACATAAAAAAAATGACACGTTTATGCCCGTCACGCTTCACTGTTGCACGCCCTTTTAATACCACCACGAGAGCTGATCACCTCCGCAGTCAACACTTCAGCCAGCTCCAGCCTCCAGCCCACGGGCTAGCTAGCTAGCCAGCCAGTAGCCATAATGACGTCGACCACCTCCTTCCTCCCGCTCCTCGCTGTCTTGCTCGCGGCCCTCGCGGCGCCGGCGCGGTCCTCGCCGCCGCCGTCCCGGTGCCCGCAGAGCGACCTGCAGGCGCTGCTTCGGGTGAAGCAAGCGCTGGGCAACCCGAAGACGCTGTCGACGTGGTCCCCGGAGTCGGCGGACTGCTGCACCTGGGACCACGTCCGGTGCAACGAGGCCGGGCGCGTGAACAACGTCTTCATCGACGGCGCTGACGACGTGCACGGCCAGATCCCGTCCGCGCTGGCGGGGCTCTCGGCGCTCATGTCGCTGTCGCTCTTCCGCCTGCCCGGCCTCTCCGGCGCCATCCCGGTCTGCCTCACCTCCCTCTCCAACCTCCAGTTCCTCACCATCTCCCACACCACCGTCTCTGGCCCCATCCCGGAGTCCCTGGCGCTGCTCCGCAGCCTCGACTCCGTCGACCTCTCCAACAACCGCCTCACCGGCCCCATCCCGAGCTCCTTCGCCGACCTGCCCAACCTCCGGTCTCTGGACCTTCGCCGGAACCAGCTCACGGGGCCCATCCCGGCCGGGCTCGTGCAGGGGCAGTTCCGCTCGCTGATCCTCTCCTACAACCAGCTCACCGGTCCGATCCCGCGCGACGACGCGCAGGACGAGATCAACACCGTCGACCTGTCCCACAACCGGCTCACCGGCGACGCGTCCTTCCTGTTTGCCGCGGGGCGGCCCATCGGCAAGGTGGACCTCTCGTGGAATGACCTCGACTTCTACCTGAGCAAGCTGGTGTTCCCGCCGGAGCTCACGTACCTCGACCTCAGCCACAACCGCATCAGGGGCACCGTGCCGAGGTCGCTCGCCGCGCTGTCCACGCTGCAGACGCTGGACCTCAGCTACAACCAGCTGTGCGGGCCGCTCCCGCGGCTGCACGGCTTGCTGCGGCACGGGTGCAAGCCGTACGAGCACAACCAGTGCCTCCGCGGGGCGCCGCTCGGGGGGTGCCACCAGTTGTGAGTGTGAGGAGGCGAGGCGTGTGCTCGATCGATCCGTCGGCTGGCTCGGCGGCGGCGGCGTACGTATACGTGTCGATGTTTTTCGCGCACGTGGTTGTGTACGACGGTGCCTGGGGTTTAACTAGTAGGGCACTGCGTGGTGGTAGTGCCTGATGAGCGCGGTTCTTTGATTAAAGCTTGTACAATGAGAAGGGCTGTGCGTACCGTCTGGGGATGATGTCCGTTTTGTGCCTGGTATGGATCCGACCTCATGTATCGCGTGTTACATGGTAATTATATTTGCCTTTTTTTTTTTACAAGCTTCGGTTGGTTGTGACTAACTTGTTTTGAGAACTAGCATGTACACTGGTACTACTCCTGTGCTCCTTGGTACGCTCTGTCTTACTTTTCGATAGGATGGTCGAAGCACAGGGTTGGTGACAACCGAAAAGTTCAGAGCATACACAAGAGGAATTTCAAGGGTTCCAGATCCTTCCAATTTCATGTTCACCACCGGCCTTCGTCAAGGCACGGTTCCAAGCGAACACGTTATGTGCTGTGAGCTAGTTTCGGTAGGAAACCTTAAAACAGGCTTACTACAGGCTTGATGGTAGCGCCTAACGCCATCCAGAAATCCGTGTTCGTCTCCTCCTGCTTCCGGCAAGAGTGTGCGCTCCAGGTTTACCTGCCGATTTTGATCATTCGGGCTACTTATGTCAATGGGCTTTCCGTATATTTGAATATGGGCTGGGCTAGTAAGTTATGGGCTCGTGGCAATCCGCCTTTGCCAAACGAGCCGGATTCAAGGTCTGTTTATATTAGTTTTTGATTTTACTTTTAGCTTTTAGATTCTCTAAAAGTCAAAAGATCAAACATCAAAATAGAACAACGGATTCTTCAAACGGCTTCCCGAGCTCAAAACCGTAGGCGTCATCTGCGTCGACATCTCTGCCATCCACATCGATGTCAAAAAAACACAGACAAAAGCCTTCAGCCGCTGCTAAAAGTCATCAGCCGCTGCCTAAAAGAACACCTCCTTTTGCTTGTGGCTCATATTTTTTGGCTGAAAATAACTAGTAGTGGCTTAAAGAAGTGGTTTTTAGAAAGAGAGGATGAGTGGTGGTAAAAGTGAGGGGGAGATACGTGCGTGAGAGGACGCGGGAGGAGTAGGATACGTTATGCATTTATGACCCTTTATTTTATCTTCGGAGTAAGAAGTGAGGGGATGAGCGGTGGTAAAAGTGAGGGGGGATACGTGCGCGACAGGACGCGGGAGGAGTAGGATACATTATGCATATATGACCTCCTATTTTATCTTCAGAGTGAGAAGTAAAGAAATCTCTACTACTTAAAAAGAGGAGTTAGTGATGGTGATACATCACCGTGATTCATCTGCGTTCCAGAAATCTACGATGTCCGTCACTGGTCCAAGGATTAAGACTCCCGTAGGGGCCACACGTCGCTTCAGGTCACACTCAACCCATGCCGACTCCTCCCCTCGCGGCCTCCCTACTAAAGATGGCAACGGGTACCCGAAACCTGAGTACCCGATGGGTTTTACCCGATAAGAAGGTGGGTATAGAAAGATATCTTCACCCGCGGGTATGCTAATGGGCAAAAATCTCTACCCATCGGGTATACGGGTACAGGTGTATACTACTCGTACCCGCATACCCGCGGGTAAAATATACCCACCACGTCCAAATCCCACCCGAGGCCCGACCCCCCGCGCCCAAATCCCACCCGAGGCCCGACCCCCCGCGCCAAATCCCGCCCGAGGCCCGACCCCCCGCGCCCAAATCCCACCACACCCAAATCCCGCCTCGACCCCCCGCTGCCCCTCCTCTCCCCCGCCGCCCCTCCACCCCCATCCTCCCCTAGCCCCTCCTCTCCCCTGTCGCCGCGCCCCTCCCCCCGCTACCCCCTCTCCCCCGCCGCCCCTCCACCCCCGTCCTCCCCACCCTCCTCTCCCCGCCGCCGCCTCTCCCCCGTCCCTCCTCCCGCGCCCCCTCTCGTCGCCCCGCCTCGCGCGCCTCTCCCGCCATCCTCCGCCTCGCCTCCTCGCTCCGCCGTCTCCTCGCGGCCTCCGACGCCGGCGCGCCGCCCTCCGACTCCGCCCTTGCCTCCTCCGGTCTTCGGCGCCGCCCTTGCCTCCTCCGGCTCCGCCTCCTCCTCGCGGCCTCGCCTCCTCCTCTGGTATCAGGTATGAGTTACCCGTCAGGTACAAATACCCACGCGGGTGCGGGTATGGGTAAGTTTCTATACCCGTGTACGGGTACAGGTATTATAGCGAGTACGGATATTATCTGTCGAGTACGGATATAAGTTAGCTATACCCGACGGATATCTACCCGTTCCATCTTTACTTCCTACCCACGCCTGACTCCCTTCCCTCGCGCCGCTCACCGGCCACGCCCGACCTCGTGCTTTCCCTCCCCACGCCGACTCCTCCCCTCACCCGTCTCCCTCGCGCCCTCCCTTCCCATGCCGGACTCCCTTCCCTCGTGCCACTTGCTGGCCACACCCGACCTTGCGACCTCCCTCCCCACGCCCAACCGGTCTCTCTCACCTTCTTTCCCTCGTGCCTCTCACTGCCTTCGCCCATCTCCTTGCTCGCGATGCCCTCACTCGCCTCCCCTTCGTTCCCCTCCCCTCCCTCCTACCGCTTGACCACGTCCTCCAATCTGCTCCCCTCCCGTCCACTCCGCCAGTTTGTGGCCCCCTCCGCTCCGCTCCCGCACCTTCAAGCCATTTCTCCCGCACCTTCCCTCCGCTCCGCTCCATTCCCCTCCCTCCCACGCGCTCGACCATGTCCTTTTGTTCGCTCCGCCAGTTCATGGGCGCCCCTCCGCTCCACTCCCCTCTCCTCCCCACCCCAAGATCTAGATCCACTTCTCCCGCACCAGTGCTCTCTGTACTCGAGCATTGCTATTGAAATCATCCGCACGGGTGTGGCCGCCATCGAAGTCATCCAGCGGGTGTGGCATGCTCCGGTGACCATCTGTCGACCAATTCATGGGCCCAGCTGTACAACGGAGGCACGGTTGTAAAATAGAGAAGATAAGCTTCCTAACAGATAAGCTTCTCAACTAAAAATATTCTTGTTACAACCAAATATAAGTGAATGCAACATTTTCATCTGAGCTATCTTTTGAATCCAGCTTGTAGAGCCTTCTTCATTCAAACTGTACCTGAAAGACATGACCAAGAGTCACCCGACATATTTAGATGTTTATCATGCTTCACCTTCTTCATTCTAATAGTTATAATTTACAAGTCAACTTGTAGACTTTCCAGTCCTAGAATGTGAAACATTTTGTTGTAATTTCTTTTATGTCAGGATACTTAATGGGACTGCACCCTTGACATTGGTGCCAGATAAGAAGCCACCAGTTATGTTGAAGTCGCCATTAAATGAAACTTCATCAATGAACTCAGCAGATACTATCAATACTGCATTCTACAGTTGTCGCTGAATGTACAAGGTATAGTATGGTAAAGAAGAGCTTTCTGATAAATATATAGTGCTGCTCTATCAGGTGTTCTTTTCTGATGTATATGTAGGGTTAAGGAAGCTTTCTGATCATCTTACAAGCGATAGGCTGAACTCTGTAGGTTAAAATTCCCCTTGTGTTCGATCCAGACTCTGCTGAGCTGGCTCCTGACATCCAGTCACTTTAAAAAGGCGGATGTTTCGGAAGGTCCTTATTTCGACATGAATTGGGTTCGGGCCACCTGTCGTTAGAACGGTGATGTGCTCGGCCTCCCATGATTGGATCTGGGCCTTAGCCCAATCTACGTTGCTCCAGGACGCTGCCTGCACTCTCACAGCACTACCTCGTCTATTTGCTCGGCTCAGTGGGCTGCAGAGTGCAGTAGCATGCTGCATGCAGCAGCGTCTCGTTTGAGCGTTTGACCGCGACTTGGCAAGCAGCGTGGATGCTAAGACGGGACCTAAAGCTTCTTCCGCGTGCTTTTTTTTTTTTATTGCGCACTACGCTGGAATGCACGTAGGCATCACCGGTGTTTGAACGACATCGATCATCGACTGGCCGTCGGAGTCGCCGCCCTCCCTGGCTGACCACGTCCACACTGTCCTCATCCACTTCAGGCACGGCATGGACTTTTTTTTTTCGGCGGGCAAGCGGGCGGGCGGGCGGGTAAAGGCCTGCAGCGACAGCAACTTGATGTATATCCGTTGCTCCATTGCCCAATCGGTTTTGTCGCCGTTAGCATGCTTTCGCGGGAGAAGGAGTGTCTTGCTGCCTTTGTCTGAGGCAGAATTATCGAGCTACAGGAGAAGTGCGTACCTGGTGTTTTTCAAGAATCAGAATGGGCTTGTGCAGCTAACTGGCGTTTTAATTGGGTAGAGCTGAGGACTTTTGACCGAAGAAGAATGGTAACAACTGAAAAAAGTGTTTTTTTGGAACAAAATTTGAAAAATAGATTTTAGAATACGAGGAGATTACGCATGCCTGTTAGTGGCTTTTAGAAGCGGTTTAGAGAAGCCACTTTAGAAAATCACTTGAATGTGTTTTTTTGGGCTTATATCTTGGCTTTCTACAATAACAAATGGTGTGCCTTTTCAAGACAGGGTTTATAAGTCGATCGAGTAGATATTGCTCCGACTTCATTTATATTGGCCAAAATCGCACACGGGTATCTCTCTCGCGAACAACCAGAATTTAAAATTTTAAACCAAAAGTCACAGCCCAAAAAACATACACCCTTGATATTTAAATGAGCTACCGACTTCTTAAAACAGAAGCTGAAAACCGAGTCCGATTTAAACACCCCCTAAATCATTGTAACCTAGAGCTCTATAGCTAAGGCTATGTGGTGACGGTTCAGACCAAGGATGATCATTCATCACCTTGCCATGAACTCATGAAATATTCGAATAGATCACATAATTCCGTAGTGTCATGGCCCGTTTTTTTTAGCTGGCTTTTGATTTCGTTTTCTTTCAATGATTACTTTTGATAGGACTAATAAATCATAACCAAAAGCTATAGGTTCTGTTCTTTGCAGCTTCTAAAAGCCGCTGTTGCCTTTTGCTACAGTAACTAACTTTTAAACGGAGTATTTTTTTTAAGATGGAGTCTACAAGTTAATCGTAGTACACGTTAAAAAACTAATATCTGTACAATCAAAAATCGCAAACGAGTATCTCTATTTCTGTAATCTCTGTCGCAAACAGTCAAAAAATCATCAACTGCAGTCAAAAAACTATTAGCCGTAGCCAAAAAGAATAGATCCATATGCTGCAAACCAAAACCCAATATTGCTTATAATCGGTAGTTATTGTGTCATATGATTCAGCTTATCATCAACGTAAGGGAGTGTGAACACCCGATTGGTGAGAGCCGTCACTTTCCCCTTTGTGTTCCTTTGACCTTTGGCACGCTCTTTAGTCTTAGGGCGCTTTACACCACACCACACCATATTTATGGGCAGGTAGCGCCGCGCCGATGAGCGTACGTCATGAAGGAAAAACGCGTGTTTTCGGAGAAGTGTCGCGCCGGTCAGCATGTCATGATGAAGGAGAGCTACGGCTTTGGAAGGGAAACTGAATAGTTGGGCATGTAAGCTGCATGGCTTTTCGCCGACAATTTTTTGCCCAATTGGAGTTGTTGGTCTGCAACAAATGGGTATGGTATGGAACCAAGTAGATATAGGGCTGTTTGAAGTTGTTTTTAGAAGTGATTTTTGGTTTTTATTATAATACCTAACTTTTAAATGATTTTTTTAAACGGGGTCTATATGTTAATTATAGTATATGTTAAAAACTCAACATCTGTACCATCCAAAATCGCAAACGAGTATATCTCTCTCCATAATCTCTGTCGTAAATAGCTAAAATTCAAAAATTTCAACCAAAAATCATAAGTCATAGCTACTTCAAACAAACCCATATTTACCACGGACACATTTGACATTTAGGAGTTGACACAACAGAGTTGTCAACTCAGGAATGCACAATAGAAGCTGAAAACTAAAGATCCATTCTACATTTACTAGAGAATTATAAAGGTATTCTCAATGTAAGACACAATTTTGCTATATCTATATCCTACCCATCACTTAGAAAACAACAATAGATATAACCCTCAATGCATCGTGTCTGCCCAGTCAATAAGTATGCACCTTCTCCCATGTTTCCTTTCTTTCCCTATGGATGCATTAATGCTGTGGCACCACAGACAATTTATCTAGAAATAACTCTCCTCCCTAATGCAAGTTTTTGTTGTATCTTAACTAGGGAGGACAATTTATCTAGAAATAACTCTTCTCCTTAGAGCATCTCCAACAGTCCTAGCTAGCAACTAACTAGGAGACTTTCACATCATTTATAGAGTACACACTAAAATCTAGCATTCCAAAAGACTATCTATAAGAATAGCTATTTGATGCTTACATGCACACTAAAGGCTACCTCGTTTTGTGAGCGAGACTAGTGCTTAAGGAAGAGCTGGCTCGGTTTTTTTTGTATACTCTCTTTCCTTCACATAGAATATATACTGATATGTACATGCAAATAGCTAACTGACTCAGCCTTGTTAGAGATGCCCTTAGTGATTATATTATGCAAGACATTACTTTTCTCTCTCTTATTTATTTTTTCCTCCATATAAACTTCAATCCTATGTGACATGTCGAAGACATTGCTGATGTAAGAGTATTGGAGTGCCCTACAATGTCACTCGCCCCCTCAAAGTTGGCTGCCCTGTAGATGGAAACGCCTTGTACCACATACTGGAGAGATGTATTTTGTGGCTACGCATTTATAACCACCGTAAGGGTAAAAATATATAGAGGGAGCAAAAATATCCATATAAAACTCATGTCCATGTATAAGACCGAGGGTCTACTATCAAACTTACAAGAATTATTAACAAGGAACGCTGATCACCTAGAGACTTATTTGCCGTGAACACAGAATTACAAGAGTGTGTTACAAAGAGTGAAGGATTTGTTGTGTTTCGTTATGTTCTTGATGATGCACAAGCCTCTATAATTATATCATATACAATGTTGGGGTGTTCCTGCCCCTCCCACCGTGCCCATGTAGCCTTCTATACGAAAACTCTCCTAAGTTTTTGTAATTATGTATATATCTTCGGTCTTTTCGAAAAGGTTTTTGATTTTTTACAAAAAAGCCTCTACGTTTTTTTAGTGGATAACGATCGACAGTTTTTTAAAATTACACACGAGTCCTTGGTTTTTGCGAAGAGGTCCCTAGCACATTATTTCTTCTCCAAATCCCCTCCATTTCTTCGAAATTATGTACGGGTCCTCCGGATTTTCATGGAGGCCCTCTTTTTTCTTGATAGCACTTTTGCGGTTTTCGTGAAAATACGCAGGGGTCCTTGGTTTTTTGCAAAAAAAACCCTTTATTTTTTTTTGAAATACAGTCAAACCCTCGCTTTTTCAGATAATCGTCTTATACAGATTTTCGTTTTTTTTACTTTGATCCATATGGTGGCGTTGCGTCTATGTGGCTAATTGATCTAAGGGGTGGCACTGTAACAGTCATGTCTTCACACATGTGTCTTCTTTGTGTGATGTGTCATGAAACGTCGCGTCTCTTGTCAGCCATCACGACCTGTCGGAACTGTCGTTAATTGCTCTCATATGTCTAATTAGATATCCACGTGGAAACATTGTAACTCCGGCTAGCTGTGCTCTATTCCAAAGAACTCTATCTCGAAAGGGTGATCAAAACATGTACTATATACCGTAAAGTGCCAACATGACATTGCAATATTTAGGGCCGTTTAGATTGCAAGGATTTCACGAGAATTTTCACACGAAATAGTTCAATCCGCTGGCGTTATAGGGCATTTTACGAGAGATCACTCGTTACAAACGAATAGTATAATCTTATCTTATGATCTAAGGGGATATATTTAAAATTACATGTTTTTAGTAGTGCTTATTTAGGCTTAAGTTTACGGGTTTTTGTTTTTTTAATACTATTTAAGATTTTTTTATTGTAACTGTTGTAAGCTCTTTTGATATAATTAAATTATAAAAAAATTAAATAGAAAAATAAGTTTCTCATCAATGCAAAAGAATATAAAAAAAGCTAAAAAAAACCTTTTAAAACTAAAAATAAAAAAGACAGAATAAAAACATAAAAAATTAAAAAAGTCATAAGCCTACACCGAGAGCCACGCCTACCACTTGAGCTAGATTTCCACCCTCCGATTCCATATTTTTTTTGTACCCATCAAAACGTCGAGATGGCCTCTATGATTAGGCAACAAAAAATTGCGCAAATCCTGCTTAATGCGGTGGTGATCGTTTCAGCTTCAGCTTCTAACTTCAGCTTTTTTTTCACTATTCACTACACTATCCATTAACTCAGCTACAGTAAAAAAGACAGCTACAGTAAAAAAAAATCAAAAACCAAAAACCATCGCTAAAACGATCACCACCTTAAAATCCCCCACCCAACCCCCTCTTCTTTTAGGGGTATTTAATTAATTAGACTTAAGTTATACTTATTTTAACTTAAAGTTTGCTTTTGTTTTTAGTTTCTATTTTTTTCACTATTTAGTAATTTCATCATTTTCTTTTTCTTAGATTTTTTGATTTTTTTGTCTTTTCTTTTTTCGTATTCTTTTGCATTGTTCGTGATAAGCTAATATGTTTTTTCTATTTTTTAAATTTAATTATGCCAGATAAGTCAACTCAGGTACAGTAAAAAAATAATCTAGCTACAGTGAAATAGTCATAAGCCAACGCTATTCTGAACACCCCCTTAGTAAACTATAGCTTATGATTTATTTTTACTATAGCTGAATTATTTTACACTGTAACTAATGATGACTTATTTGATATAATTAAATTAAAAAATTTAAAATAAAAAATAAATTAATCTATTATATATAATACAAACGAATATAAAAAAATAAAAAACCTTAAAACTAGGAAAAAACTAAAATTTAAAAATAGTAAAAATAAGCTAGAAGTCCACTTCATCACTGTCCTAAGAACTTTCACCAAAGTCTTCTTCCTCATTAAAGAGAGCCACACAAGAGAAAAGGAAAGAAACAACAAAAATAAATTCAAAAACAAAACAAAGAAATACAACAGCAGCAAACAAGATAAGACGAACAAGCAACATCGAAGCACAAGCAAGGAGAAGACGAGGAAAGAAAACGAGAGGAAAACAAAAGGAGAGAAGAGAGGAGGAAAAAAGAAAAGGCGAGAGATCTTTGACCACTCCCCCTCCCCCCTCCTTCCTTCCTCTTCTCCTCGGTCGCGTCGTTGGCTTCACCACTGGCGGATTCCCACACGGCCCAGACGCCGCCACTGCTGACCCCGTCTACACCAAATCCCGGCACAATTTAACCCCTCCCAACTCGTCGTCTCCCTCTCCCCCACACACCAAACGCGCACGCCGTCTACCATTTCTTGGCCTTTACTCTCACCCTCTTCGCAGATCTCCTAGGGTGGTGTTGGGTCGGATTGTTTCTTGATTTGGGTTCTTGGGCTCGGATCGGCGGGGGATGGGGAACTGCTGCGTGACGGCGGGAGGAGGCGGCGACGGCGGTGGCAAGAAGCAGAAGCAGCCGAAGCAGAAGAAGGGCAAGAAGCCCAACCCCTTCTCGATCGAGTACAACCGGTCGGCGCCGCCGGGGCCGAAGCTGGTGGTGCTGCGGGAGCCAACGGGGCGGGACATCGCCGCGCGGTACGAGCTCGGTGGGGAGCTCGGGCGGGGGGAGTTCGGGGTGACCTACCTCTGCACGGAGCGCGCCACGGGGGAGGCCTTCGCCTGTAAGTCCATCTCCAAGAAGAAGCTCCGCACCGCGGTGGACATCGAGGACGTGCGCCGCGAGGTGGAGATCATGCGTCACCTTCCCAAGCACCCGAACATCGTCAGCCTCCTGGACACGTACGAGGACGACAATGCCGTGCACCTCGTGATGGAGCTTTGCGAGGGCGGGGAGCTGTTCGACCGGATCGTCGCCCGGGGTCACTACACGGAGCGTGCCGCCGCAGTGGTCACCCGCACCATAGTGGAGGTCGTGCAGGTGAGGCCGTCTCGGTGATTTCTTGATGCCTTCGTTGTTTTATGCCTGAAATGATCATGCTTGATTTCTTTTTTATAAGGTTGTTCTCAGAGTATGTTGGGAGATGTTAAGTTCATTGGGGGATTCATGGTAGAATCGTTACTAAATGATTGACAGCAATTATAAATAGACGTTTTTTTAGGGGAAATTCATCATATACACTCCTCATAGATGAAAATCTAGGATATACCCTTCTACACATCCAAATTCATCATATACCCTTCTCCAATCTATTTGCTTTACAAAACACCCTCTTTGCCTCCTCCAAATGACGAGACTACCCCTACTCCTCCTCCTCTCGCCATTTATAGGAGGAGGGGTAGTCTTGTCATTTGGGATGTGTAGGAGGGTATATGATAAATTTGGATGTGTAGGAGGGTATATCATAAATTTTCATCTATGAGGAGGGTATATGATGAATTTTTCCTTTTTATATGCTTTTGTTCCTCCGACAATGTTGGGATAATTTTTTTCCTTATCTGTTAGATTATTTCAGATAATTCCGTTGTCTATTCATTTGGTTGAATTGGTTATAATCAGCATTGAGGAGCAATTATTTACTGTGGTTGCTGTTATTGATGCTAGCTATTAGCTATCCATGCCTGTCATTCTTTTCGTCTATATTGGTGAATAACGTGTACATTTGTTCTGTACTGTACAATATCAGATGTGCCATAAGCATGGAGTGATTCACCGTGACCTCAAGCCAGAGAATTTCTTGTTTGCAAACAAGAAGGAAACTGCAGCTCTTAAGGCAATTGATTTTGGCCTGTCCGTATTTTTCACTCCAGGTACAATCATGATATCGCTATTTCCAATATATGAAATTTACCATTTTAATTCATCTGTCGCTACTCACTTGTCAACAGTATGATCACAGGACAGTGCCTCTAGAAAGGCTTCTTATGCTGTCTGTTTACTTTGTATAGTGTTTCTCTAGTGTGCTCATTGTTGATTATGTGTAGGTGAGCGGTTCACTGAAATTGTTGGAAGTCCTTATTACATGGCTCCAGAGGTGCTAAAGAGAAATTATGGCCCAGAGGTTGATGTTTGGAGTGCAGGAGTGATTCTTTACATTCTTCTTTGTGGTGTCCCTCCATTCTGGGCAGGTTAGTTTTGTACCTGAAAATGATCAATTGTGACACTGGCATATCTGAACTAATTTAAATATTTAGGATGATAAAAGTGGACTGTGTTCTGATCTCTTGTCAGCACAAATGCACTACATGTCATGTTCTAAACTTACACTTTATTTTCTTTTTCTTCATTTTGGTTGCGGGGTGATAGGGGGATTGGCCTGTGATAGAGAAAAAGATCTTTATGCTATTGAATGCTCTTTCTGAATATTTTTTTGTTTCCATGTTACAATGCAGAAACGGAACAGGGTGTTGCTCAAGCGATTATTCGTTCTGCCATTGACTTCAAAAGAGATCCATGGCCAAGAGTCTCAGATAATGCAAAAGATCTTGTCAGGGGAATGCTTAATCCAGATCCAAAGCGGCGATTAAATGCTCAGCAAGTGCTTGGTAATAATCAAATTCTCACACTAATTGATTGTATTGTGTTTGATTCCTTCTGTTCTATCTTAAACCGATATGAAAACTTTCCAATATCCAAACTCAAAATGTGATAATTCCGAGCTGCAAAGATATACAGCTTTTAATCCAGCATTGGAAAACCTTGCATTAGAAATTAGTAAAGATAATTCTTTGTGATTTCTGAAGATTTTCGCCCTATATCATTTAATTAGGTTGCTTTTGTCTCATAACTATAACTTTCCTCCAGATCATCCTTGGTTGCAGAATATCAAGAAGGCTCCAAATGTCAATTTGGGTGAAACTGTTAAGGCCAGACTACAACAATTCTCCGTGATGAACAAGTTCAAGAAGCATGCACTTAGGGTATACCTCACTCTGACTTGAACCTCAAATAATTCCCTTTCAATATTAGACTTGCTTTCTCTGAACTTTCTTGCATGTTGTCTGACTACAGGTCATAGCTGAGCATCTTTCGGTAGAAGAGGTGGCTGGCATAAAGGATATGTTTGAAAAGATGGATCTAAACAAAGATAATATGATTAATTTTGATGAGCTGAAGCTTGGTCTGCATAAGCTTGGGCACCAAATGCCTGATGCAGATGTCCAAATACTAATGGAAGCCGTGAGTAATCATTCCTTTCCTTCATTCAAAGAAACTTAATTTGCGGTTCTTTGTTATTGGACTGGAGTCTTTTGTTTTTATGTAGAAACACCCTTTCCATGTATTTACCAACTTGGTTTCATAAGTATCAACGTATCATCTCACATATCAGAATTCAGACATCTTCCTTTTTGACTTGGATGAAATGTTACCTTGTTATCATTCTTTAGAGAGAGATTTTAGAAACACCCCTCGAATATTTGAAAAGAGACACTCATAAGATAGGAAATCAAATGGCCTTTATGTTTTTTTGGTGAGCTAGAAAAGATCCTTTAGCATTAGATAAATACAATTTCTACGAATTACTATGTGATGAAGGTGATGGGTGGGGTTCTTATATTTACCATTTGTGCATGTTATGTCAGGCGGATGCTGATGGAAATGGATCTTTAGACTATGGAGAATTTGTCACTCTATCTGTTCACCTGAGAAAGATCGGCAATGACGAGCATCTGCATAAGGCATTTGCATACTTTGATCGGAACCAGAGTGGATATATAGAAATTGATGAGCTCCGTGAATCATTAGCTGGTGACCTGGGACCGAATCATGAAGAGGTTATCAATGCCATCATCCGTGATGTAGACACTGATAAGGTTTGTGGTTCCTCTTCAACTAGTTGCAAAAGCATGATAGTTTTGCTTCCTGTCTTTTCGACAGTTTAAATCATCTGGTTGTATGATCAATATGATGAACGTTGCAATTCATAAAGTGTGGGATACTGAAAATATTAATTTCGTTATTTTGTTCTTCAGGATGGCAAGATAAGCTTTGATGAGTTTGCAGCAATGATGAAGGCTGGAACAGACTGGAGGAAAGCCTCAAGACAGTATTCAAGAGAACGGTTCACTAGCCTCAGCTTAAAGCTGCAGAAGGATGGATCGTTGCAGATAACAAGTACCCAGTAGATGATAACGCAATAGGCAAGTTGTGAATTCCAGATGAAAATCTTGTGTAGCTTCCCTGGTTCTTTGTTAACAACTATTTCTTCTTTTCATCTCGAGATTCTATTGCTCTATTTTTCGCTTGGTATCCGTATGAAGCATTAGGTGGTTGTTGAAGGTTTGTTTGTACTTAGATTGTATGATCCACGCCTCACGGATGGCCACGACTTTGGCGAATTGCCGAAATGCACTGTACAAGAGAAAGAGAAAATAGTAGGTGGTGGTGCATTTCTTCTCTTTTGTTGATTCTTCTGATTTATTCATCTGATTGGTTAGTATATCCTCAAACTGAAAGGCTAAAACTAAACTGGGACGGTTCATTTCCAAAGAATCTTATTCATATATGTGGTGCTCGGTTGACATTTTGAATGTAAAAACAGAAATTCGATTTGCAAGTAGCAACATATGTAATGTGAGTTTTTGGTTGTGGTTTATTAATCTAATGAAGTTAACTCAAAAGCCGAAAAAATGGGACCTACATCTTCATTCTGTATAATATGTATAGGATCTATGCAGAGATTCATCACAACAAATTCTTGAATTTGGTAATGACAGTTGAGCGTACATAATTTAATTTTGGAGTACAATACTTCTGCTTCCTGTCTCTACCTAAAAAAGGCATGGGGGATGTGATGACATGAAAAAGATGGAACAGGTGGATTGGTTAGCCAGACTATTATTATATTATGTTTGAACACCTAAAGTTACGACTTTGTTTAGCTGGTCAAGAATCTATGGCGATGTCACTGCCACAAAACAAAGCAGAACTTAAATGTGCCTAAAAAAATTGTTGGATCTGGTCGGTACATGTTGCTGTCTTGTTTGTTGGCGCAGATATTTGCGACCTAGAGGGGTTGCCGTCCTCTAGCGGACACCAGAAGCAGATTAGGGCCGGGAGCATTGGGTGAGCCTCTGCTGCGCCGCAGTTGAAGCTGTCTCTTCTGTAAGTTCACTTGTGTTCCTGATTGACGTCGCACAATGCACATTGCCTGGGCTTGTCTATGCTGCGTTCTGTGATTTATATCATATCATCCCTATATTAGATAGGGGATTCATGGTCTCCTCCTATGCCACATCATCATTTTTACAAAACAAAAGTCATCTACATTTGTGTTTTTATAAAAAAGTCCTCCAAATTTTGCAAAATAGCATAAGGGTCCTCGGTTCTTACAGAAAAACCCATGTCACATTGTTTTCCCCAAAAAAACCCTCTCAGCTTCTTCGAAATTAGGTATAGGTTCTTCGTATTTTTACGAAGGTTCTTCTTTTGCTGGATAGCAACCTGTGGTTTTTCTAAAATTACGCAGGGGTCCTTGATTTTATGCGAAAAAACCTTCGGTTTCGTCGAAAATATGTACGGATCCTCATTTTTTCAGATAATATTTTCATACGAATTTTTGTCTCTTTTATTTTGGTCCGTATAATAGCTAGCGTGGCGTGACACCGCATTTATGCTGCTAGTTCTATATTATAGCCGAGGGGAACTCCGGCCTCCCCCCTGCCACATCACGGTTTTGCAAAAAGCCCCCTAGATTTTCTCAATTTAGTGAAAAGCCCCCATTTTTTAGAAATTGCGCATGGGCTTATAAATTTTTTAAGGAAGCCCTCCTTTTACTCGATAAACCTCTGTAACTTTTTCAAAATTACATATAGGTCCTTAGTGTTTTTAGAAAAGCCCTTCGATTTTCTTGAAAATACATACATGTCTTTAATTTTTGTGGAAACCCTTTTCCATGAATTATCGGTTTTTTTTTGATTCACATGATAGTTAGCATGATGTGACGCCGTGCTAGCGCTGCTAGTATAATCTACTGCTGGTACGTGTGAACGCAGCATGGACTCAGTGACACTTTTGTTAAGAAAAATCTGAAAAGGTGATTAAAATGATAAGTCGACAACGACAGCATCAGTGATGCAGCTACTGGTCTCGCATGTACTCTTGCTCTTGATGAGATGTGCTGATGGCCCACTCTGCAAGCCAAGTTGCATGAGAAATCACTAAAGGATGAAAGGCCCTATTCACTGGAGTATTGCCCAAGTACCAAAGACAGCTTACCTCAAACGCTGTCCCAGATGATTGCACCCCCGGGCAACCTCCTGCAGGCCGCAGAAGATTCATCCAGGATTCCATTGACCCTTCGTGTTGAAATTTCACAAGCTACCTCCCGAGAGATATTGTGTGTCGCAAGTAAAACCACTTCTTGGAATCGGATCTATTCTTTTTGGATGTGACTTTATAACTTTTAACTATGACTTATAACTTTTAAATTGTTTATGAGAGAGATTATAGAGTAACAGAAACGTATGTGTGGTTTTTACCGATATAATTGAAATTACTACATTATATATTATAATTAACTATTAGATCTTCTATTGAAAAGACACTCTATTTAAAAGTTAATTAATATAGAAAAATCAAAAACTGTAAAGAATAGACCCAATGTGTCACGACGCATCCAAGCTAAAAAAACATCCAGGATTCCATCGATCCTCGAAGTTCGAATGATCTCACAAATCTCCATGTGAGGACCGTCTTGTGGAAGTTATTTGCGTCCGCAATGGTATTTGCTAATTTGCAAGGATTACATTTGAAAGAATCGGAACTCGCATAGAAAGCTTAGAGAAGACAGGGACCAAATCGGAAAAAGCCCAACGCGCTAAGACCATGTGTGCAAATGCAACAAAGCCCACAGCCTTATCATGGGCGCTTGGACCTATTTAATTGTCTCATCTTACCATGCGGACAACATCACATGTAATTACGTCGGAAGCCCTGCTTGAATTGGAGGACGGCGCTTGCAGCGATTCACTGGTGCTTACTGAGCTATGTAATAAGTAGATCTCGTACTAGATTCACTGGATGCTTGCATTTGGATGAAAAAAACTAAAATCCTTGCATTAGAGACCATATATTCGCTAACAAGGTAGCTGGACTATTAAGCATGTGGTATATTTTTTTTAGACTATAACTTTGATTTTTAAATTCTAGCTGTTCCTAAGAGTTAATACGAAAAGAAAAAAATTATATATATTTTTGATCAATATAGTTAAATTTAATATATTATATATTATAATCTATCTATTAAACAGCGACCAAAGTTAAACTCAAAGCGGAAAAGAACCCACCGCATCGCAGATTCGGAGGGGAGAGTTTTTCACAGGTGCTTAAAGATATGATAACACCTTTCTCTTTTAAGTATCTGTGTGTAAGCACCTTGCATCGTACATGGCTTAAATCGGCTCCAACTTTTGCTCCTCCCCGCTTTCGCGTTGCAGCCGGCGTCGCGTCTCCTCTCCCCCCGCCTCCTTCCTGCGCAGAGCTCAAATCGCCGCAGATTCCTTGTCCTCCAAGCAGCAATCGCTCCCTGGTTCGCGCACCGCCTCGGGATCCGGGCTCCTCCTCCGCGGCAGACCGATGGCTCTTCTGGCACCCGCCATCTCCGGCGAGGTACGCGCCTTCACCCCTGTCTCGCACGAAAACCTAGATCGCCTGAGCTGCGTGAGAAATCTCGCTCCAGTCGTTCGTCGGAGGTTGTGGGACAGTGGGGTGTTGAAATCGGCGCGCTTGTACTCTTGTTCGTGTTTGATTTTTGCCTGGTGGGTTCGGTTGGGGAGACGATTGGGGTAGGGCACGCCTCAAATATAGTTTTGATTTTGCACTTGGATAGATGGTGAATTGACGCAGTGTTTTTTCGTTCGGTGATTGTTGCGTTCCGATGCCATTAAATTGCAGTAGGCTATGGTAAATATGGAATAGAGACGAACTAAGCGTGCTGGGTGCTGAATACTTCCTTATATCTCCACCAGTTGAACATTGTTATAGGTTAGGTGGGAAGTGCTTCATGTTTTGCAGACATTGGTTTTTTAACTGCCTGGTCTTGCAATGAATTGTTGTCAATTAGTTGGCGCATTGGTGAAAATGGTTATCACACTGGGAGGGAATTACCTCTTCTGAATATTGCGTATGTAATACACCCATCATGAGCAATATCAGAGTCATGAGCTCGCTTGGTCCTCCTATGCTCGTTACAGAAGGCAGGATGGGACCTTGGTGTTTTCAGTGCGTTCAAATTTGATTTGGATTTGGTGGATTTTCTAGATTCATAGTATGGCTGGATTCAGCTTAAAATTACCCTTCTGTTGCAACGCATAGTCGCTATTGACCAAATTAGAGTATGTGGCACTCCAGGGTTCAATCTTGTTTGCTGTGCTCTTCTTTGATATGGTGGTTCGTTTCTGATGATCCAAGTGGTTGAACTTGAAACCTGAATAGCGTTTGCTGTGGCTCTAAACGCGGCACTTAGACTTTTCACGTTTGAGAGAGTTAGGTTGGTACATCTGGTTCCTTGCTGAGCTATCGATTGCATTTATATGTTGGATTACTATCTTATAACTTGTCTATAACTTATAAGTATTCCGAATGGATTCTCATCAAGTCTTTGACCTCTAATGTGTTCTTGACTCCCAACTGAAAGTTATTCCTTGTGCTGAAAATCTGAAACTGCATTTGATGTCACAGGTGGGTTTACGGCTCTTACTGGCCCCACTAAGCTCTAATGTTGTCATCCGCACAGCCAGGTATACTTCAAATGTAGTAAGTTAATCAGCATGTTGTTACCTGGTTGTTTATTTTCATATTGTGCTTCTTGGAAATTGGATGTTGATTGTTTTTCTTCGGTTAGCCTGTTTTCCTTATTTGATACCTTGTGCTTTTTTAGGCAATTACATAGATTATGTCAGTGAACTGATTGTACTGCTGGTTGGACTTCATCAGCGTTTTTGGTTTATAAATTACTACGAACTGTCAAACTGTTGTTATTGTCAATAATTACTTTTACTTATTTCATATTAGCATCAGTGTAAGTATTTGTCTATGCTGAAAGCAAGTGTCATAGCTCACAAGCATATGCTCATTCTGTACAACAATCTTATGGGCTGTTAGGCGACAAGATGTTAATATGAAGTTACAATGTTACATGCTGGTCTAGCTGGATGCAATAAACCAAAAACTTATAATTTGTTCTAACAATCCTTTTAAAAGATGAGCTATTATTAGTGTTGTGGATAAGAAATCTGTCATGTTTATGATCCTCACTTCATGCTTGTGCAGTTGTGCAGTAGGGATTGGTCTGCCTGTATACTCCACTTACAGGGCTATAGAGAAGAAAGATCAAAATGAGAAAGAACGGTGGCTCCTTTATTGGGCAGGTCTGTAATAAAATGGATTCATAGTAAAATTTTCATTATTACCTTTGAAGCAACTTCTTTCAATAAAAGACGAATTACAACGCAGGTCATAGTTCCTTTTGAAATTGTTCGTGTGGGTATCTACACTCTTAAAAACAATTTCTTCTAGATGCAGTTGGCATTGATCAATTAGTTTTAATGAAAAGGATATTTTTGTCAATTAAGGAAAACTGCACACTGACATACTATTTCTATGCTCCTTAGTCCTTATAGTCAAAACCAACACTGCATGTACATTAACTTGCCCTGTCATCTTGACACGACTGAATAGTTGATAATGTACCAGTATGACTTGATGGATTTTAGTATAAAGACTTCGATAGTTCAATGCTGCAATTATTGGTATGACAAGCTATGTGAGCATTTCTCAAAAATAGGAAAAGAATGAGAGTTCAGTGTATGGACTCAAATGAAGAATTTCAAAAGGCACAGTTTTCTTTACTGTATTTTGGTCTAAAATATATGGTCAAGATTTGTTTAATTGGTTGTTGCTTGTAACATTTATATCCCAATGTGTTGCAGCGTATGGATCTTTTAGCATTATGGAAGTCTTTGCAGATAAGCTTCTGTCAAGGTATGGACATTTGATGTTATCAATAATGTTTTCGAGATGTCTATGATTGAGAGTTATTTCTTCTTATTTGTAGCATGATCATGAATAGGAATGACATTGTAGTGTGGCATCCTTTGTAACATTTTGGCGCTGCTCCTTGCACCTTGGTGTTTGATTCCATGTAGCCATGCTTCGTGCAAATATGAACGCTGAACCTTTGTCTCATATATGTTCCTAAGAAGTAGTGCTGGTGCATCCTTGTAGGATGCAATTTATATGCGATGGAATGTTTTCAAATTGTGCAAACTATTTTAGCACCAGTGCATGGAATGTTTTGGTTGCTTACACAGTACTTTAGTAGCATCAATGATGAGGAATTATCCTGTTTTTGCACCTATCTCTGGCTCTCAACCAGTTATGATATGGTGGAGATAGCCTGGGGAGGAACTTGGTCGCCCTCCTCACGGAGGCTCTGACCGAGGAACCAACCGGTTAACTGAACTTTGCTTTATTGATTGATTTCCACGAAAGACAATCCAAGCCTTTATATTAGGTGCAACAAGCTCTAAAGGAAACTAATCTCTTAAGGAGTCTAATATCATATTTAGGAAAGCACAATAATATCTCTAACAATAATATATAAAGGTAGACTACGTATGGAAGTCCACTTCGGCTGCTGCACCCAATCCGTCTCCTGATGCAGTTGTTGACGCTGTCTCCAACTCGGACGCTTCCTCCTGCGCATCGGACTCTATTGCCGGAACTGTATCCGGTCCGGCAATACTCGCCATAGCGTCATCCCGTGATGCAGTAGCCGCTGGGCGCCTTCTTCGCTGATAAGTCCTTCCGATAAAGGAGTCCACAACAGTTATTACTGGTGAAAATCTGCACTAAAAATGTAAATAGTGGTCTCATGATACACTGTTAATATATTAAATTTACGTATGACATCCTTCATGCAAAACTTTCTAGTTAGAGCCCTGATGCAGATTGCATTGCAGCCCTTGCTGATTGCTCTTCGACAGTTAGAATGCTTGCTTGGAGTGTAACGTCAAGAGCCTAAACAATAATTTCGGTGTTGCTGCCTTAGTTTAAACAATAATTTCGGTGTTGCTGCCTTAGTTTAGTGGGTAACACAGTTCCAAAAACTGGAGGGAATGGCCGGGTTCTGGTTTTTGGTTTCCCTGGCCGGTTCACCTCTCTACACCCCTTAGTTGAGCCTAAACAATAATGTCTTGTATGATATATACTAATTGTTATTATAACCATTGCAAGTGAGTTGCTTTCATTTCTACTAGTCTTAGAAACCATTTGAACATTTTGTACCCTGGTGCTGTTCTGCAGTGTTCCTCTCTATTACCATGTGAAGTTTGCTATCCTTGTGTGGCTCCAGTTTCCTTCAAATGGTGTAAGTCATAAACTCTCTCCCTCCCTCCCTCAGTGTCCAAAAATGTTAATTATAAACCAAAAGCTGTATTCTGTAATATTTTTTTTGTTAAAATGAAGACCCATGCTAAGGAAATAAATTAAATAAAGCATATGCTTTGTTATTAATTTAAAGAAGTAATAAAGCATCTGCAGACAAAGTTTTGATGAACATCCGTGTGGGGCAGGACATGTCAAACTTTGTCCACCACCAACTTCATCAAAATCAAAAAAAAGAAAAAGACCACCCCAACTGGGTCAGTTCAGACTTCAGATGGTTTACCCAGCAGCGTTTGCTTCTTGGCTATTACAATCTTTAGCTATCATGATGTTCATGGCATCTGTTCTCTATCATTGCTTGGCCCAATCTTTTTTTCTTTCTCCTTTCAAGCATGATGTTGCTGTGATTATCTAGCTGAAAGCCTATGATTCCATACTGTGTATAGTGTTTGAACATCATTTTCATGCCTGTGTGGCAAGGTTTGTGCTTCCTTTCAGTGGCCATTTTTTGTACTAACTGCTGTGTTCCTTTTCCTTTCAGGGATCAAAGCATGTGTATAAAAGATACTTGTGCCCGTTTTTCCTGAAGCATCAAGCAAAAATTGATAGATTTCTGAATATTTTGTCCAAGGAACTTGTAAGTGTGTTTTAGTAAGCATATCTGTCGACATATTTTTCATGAATATATTATTATATTACTAATGGAAATCATACTGCTACTAACAAAACCAGACGAAGTTTGTGAGCAGCCATGAAGATGAAATTCGCTTCATAGAGAACATGGTCATCAGGGGTGCTACAACAGGTACAGAATTGGAAGCAGATCCTCTCTGACTGATGAAAAAAAAAAACAGCATGCTTGTGCAGGCTGTTCCATTTTATGGGGGAAAAACAGAAAAACAATGCTCAAGATTGAGGGCAGATAATAAATTAAATATCTGGTCATAAATTGGGATCCTAGCTTAAGCATCGATTTGGATCATATGCTTGCATGATGTCATGGCTGTGGACCTGCCTAACCAAGCCCATTAGGGGCTGCGCACAAGGAGGGGCAGCAGCAATGGAATAACTAGCATGCATGCATATCTTCATATTTAGAATAATTAGATGCATATCTTCATAGTTGGTTTGATTAGATGCATATATTTATATTTGGATAGTTTAAATATGATCTTATCTTTAGTTGACTGGTTGCATTAGATATCTGTGTTAGGTGGCTGTCTATATAAGCATGGCATTGTCATCTCCTTTCATCAAGCAAGAGATAACAAAAGGGTTCATCCCAGTCTTAGTCTCCTCTCCCAACCATGCCACCGCCGGGTGCCATCCTATCGGCGGTCTTTACCCTCCATGAAAGAAAGGCCACAACACATGGGCCTATCTGCCTCAGCCCTCTAGCCCTCAACATAATTTCCCATGTGCATGTATTGTTACACAGCTTATCCCTTATGTTTTATGGTTTTCGTCTCATCAAAGGCCTCAATCATCTTCGCTCAATCTCTTAATCTTAATATTTTGAACTACAGACGTTCTTTTCATCAGCTTAAAACTGTATACTGTAATGCCTTTTTGTTACGGTATAATCTATGCAATGTTGCTATGTTGATTATCTTGAGCTACTTTCACAAATGTAACATCCCTCTGCCTCTATAATTATGTCATGCTGCTTCGTATTTCACAAGAACTCCCAGCTTCAAGGTAAACTAATCTGTGCTGCTTGTGTTTGGAACAGCAAATTATATAGTAAATGGTCTTGACCAACCTGGACAGTCAGAGGCAGTAAACACAATTGAAGGCCCGAATTCAACTGGGACGGAAGAGGCCAGCACGCCTGGAGCTGAAACTTGAGCTTACAGTCTCTGCGCATTGTGTCTGGCGCATCAAATAACATCTTGCTGGATATGCTACAGAAATGTTCCTTGAGGTTATCCAGCATTAGTGGAATGTGAATATGGTGGTTCTTGAAAATGGAAATACAGAAACTATGTTGCAAGCTTTAGGAGTATATACTATCAAGCTACTGGTGTTAGAAAAATTTGCAGCACCTGTCTGTGAGTTACTGTTTAGAATTGACTGGGATACGAGATGTGGTTTTGTACGTTATTGGTTTGTCTTTTCATTTTCTAGGTTTTGATTCGCCTGTGACTAGTCGCTGGATCTTGGATATATGCATCGAATATTCTTCAGTTGAGCTATTTCATATCATTTCTTTAGCACTAAGCTATTTTAAGGTAAATCGGAAAGGATAGTTGTATACACTAATCCACTGGTTCGCCATGGGTAATAAGATTGATCTTTTAGAGCATATTTAGGACTATACACTTTATATCACTCTCCGATCATTCATGTCTGAACACGTTGCCTGCCGCTGTTCATCGTTACCCCGGTACTCGCCAAGTTTGTGCCTACGAGATGCATATAAAGTCTAGAAGCAAAATTTGCTGAAACGGTGCAATGTCATGGTTGTTGACGCTGTTTTTTTTTCCATTTTTAGCCGGTTTATACTTGTATGGACTACAATAACTTGTTTTTAAACGTTGTGTTTTTTTAAAGCGGTGTCAACAGGAATCGTAGTAAAAAGCACACTAAGTTCAGTTGTATCGGTTAAAATCGCAGACGACTATTTTTTTTGTATGTACTACCTCTCACGAGCAGTTAAAATTCAAATATTTAAATCATAAGTTATAAGCTCAAAAGTACCTAAGTGCTTTAGATGGTGCTGTTCATTTCGGCTTTAACTCTTAGTTTTTAGAAACCAGAAGAAACACATTAGCTTCTTTTGGCTTTTTTGGGGGGTCTTTTGGTCTTTTTTCTTTGTATTTTTTTTTGTGAAGATCTAATGATAAATAACTTAAAAAATTAACAGCCATTACAATATAATTTCAACTAAAATCTAAGAAAGCTAAAAGTCTTCTTAAGCCAAAATGAACAGGCCAAACTTTTGACCGAAACCGCCCTTTCTTGTTGGAAGGAGGCTGCTTCGTTCGTCATCTAATATTCTAACCAATACGGAATGCGCTTCGAACTATTTCCATGAGAATTATCTAGCAATTGAAGAAAAACTATTGGAGTAACTCGGTTTGTATTGTAAAAGTCTTACATGCATTTTTTTTACCACGATACTCCCCTAGCACCCCATTTGGACACACGGAAATTTTTCTGAATTTCGGCAGAAATTAGAACTCCCCATTTGGAACACGATTTTTTTTTTGAATTTCGGCAGAAATTAATCCTCGTGTTCCATACGGTGAAAAACACGTGAGAAGTGGTTAATATGTAGCTCGAAATTTTTATAGGTAAGAGTTGGTTCGTACTATAGCCGTTCCAAAAATAAACATTTCGTACAGAATAGACAACCATGATACTGATATTACTTGAACAGTTACAATATTGCCTCCATATACATTTGTCTGCGGCAGTTAGGCCAAGATCTGATTAAGCTTGGAACTCGGATCAAAAAATGGACAGGAATGCAGAGTTTCTTGTAGATAACCCTTTCGCGACTACAGTAGAACAACAATATCCAACATAGGATAAGTCCCAGAAAAAGAAAATGGGCATTCAACAAGGCACAATAAACTGGAATTAACAATGTTTCCACAAAATCATTCATTGATAAATGAAAAATGGACAATTTTAATCTCTTGTTGGGAAGAGATCATAAACACAATAACCCATGGTGGAGAATATGAATTTTCACCATGGGAATAAAATAAAGACTCGTCTGAACTAAAGAAAAGAAAACTAGTTAGGACCCTGAAAGTAAAGAGGTTGTTTTACCGATTCTCCAGAACTGCTTTCAGCTACCAATCTGTAACCCGAATGTTTTGTCGAACACCACCATCTCTGACTTCGCCACCAAAAAAATTCAAGAATAAAAAAGAATAAATATTATTTACTAGGACCAACAACTATTCCTTGGTAAATAATCTTGCAAAATGACGGTTTCATAAAGTTTGGGACTTCACCGCCTCCTTCGCAGTCACTTCTGATCCAAGTGCATCTGCTCAAGCCAAGCACCAATTACCGTCTGATCCAATAAATCAGCCTGATTGCTCTGGTCAGGCCTGTTCGTCGATCCAGAAGCCATGCCTGCCATTTCGCCCCTCTTGCCATTCAGCTCAGCATGGCTCACCAGTGACTGCACCCATGAAACATCCGGCTCCTCTTCTGCAAGCCCTGATTGCTCAGGGCGTCTCAAGCGAACCAGCTCCTCATCATCAACACCCCAGTCAACCTTACCCATTGGGGAATCCATACCGCCCCATGAAGCATTAGAATTCCGAGGTGTACCCACGGATGGCAGCTGGTGCTTGTTCAGGGAAGAAAACTGCTCAAACATCTCACGCTGTGTCACAGTGGCTCCCACACAGCCCCTTAGGGGCGATGCTGGTTCCATGGTCCAAGGGGAGCGAGAAGACATACCACCAAATGGTGAATGGGTAAGCGCTGATGGATCAAGAGCCCTTGGTGAGTACACTCTGTTGGTGTTAACAGGCGAGATGAGGCCCTTCTGTTGATGAAGCTTGTTGAAGATGGCTGATTTGTGGGCTGGTGAGTAGACTGAGTGGCCTTGGTCATTAGAGAACCTTGGTGACATTGCCATGTCTGACACATACATGTCTTCAAGATTGGATGGGGCAATTGCTGTTGGTCTGATGCTCAGACCAGTAGAAAGGCGGGGTTGGGCGCGGCTGCTGGGTGAGAGGCAGAGTGCCCCAAGGTACTGTGATTCCCAATCAAGGAGCATGCCAAGGTCATCAACCGGCGCATCCCTTGCGTTATAAGAAGAACGCAGCCTGCTACCTTGAAGCCAATGAGCAGCAGCAGCGCCACCATTGCTCCCAGCAGATGGTGACGCAGGCGGTGGCACAAAGTGCCTAGGAGGAGAACCAGGAAGAAGACCAAGCGCAGCAGCAGCCGCAGTCATATCAATAGATGAAGCTGCACGGGGAGACAGCAGACCAGCGCCACTATTGTGAGGCCCGTGGCGGAGCTCATCTTCATCATGGGCGAAGAAGCAGATGCGGCGGGCGCAAGCTGCTCCCTCCTTGCAGAGCCTGGTGCGGTACTGTGACGGGTGGAGCCAACTCTCGAACACGCCATGAGAGAACTCGCAGCTGTCGCCACAAGGGCAGCCACCAGGCCGGCGGAAGTTGGGACAAGGCACCGCAGTGTACGGGTGCTTGCGGGGGTCACGGCGGCGGGCGTTTTCACCGGGGTGCACGAACGGGCACTCGGTCCAATCGTGCGAGTAGGCACGGGAGCACGGCCGCACCTTGAACGCGAACATGCGGAAGTCGTCCGTGGCGTACACGCTGCTCTTGATGTCCGGCAGCGTCGGATCCACGGGGTATTCCTTCTTGCCACGCTCCACAGTGATAGGAGACAACGACGACGAGCGTGACGACGGTGACCTGTTGCCCTCATCTGGCGAGGACGAGAGCGGCGGGGACGACGCGCCCGAAGGCATCGAGGTCGAGACGGCGAGTGCCCGGCGGCGGCCAAGGAGCATCTCAAGATCGCCCAGGGCGCCCGGCGAAGCCGGAGGAGCCAGGATGACGTCGGCCGGGAAGCGGCCAGCGGAGTCGGGGGTGGCCGGGTCGGCGCCGGCGGCCAAAAGCAGCTTGACGACGGCGACTGCGTTGCGTGAGCCGCCGGAGGCGGCGCAGTGGAGCGCGGTGGCGCCGTCCACGCCAGGGCGACGGTTGACGTCGACGCAACCGCCCAGGCCGAGCAGCAGTGACACCACCGCCGCGTTGCCATACGTGGCCGCCACCATCAGCGGCGTGCGCGGCTCGTACGCCTTGCTCCGGCCATACCACAGCCCCACCCCATCAGCCAGCTCCGCCGCCTCCTCGCCTGCCCCCGCGAGCGCCTCCCTCAACCCATCAAAATCATCTGCCGCCGCGAGCTCCAGCAGCACCGCCAGCCTGTCCCTCCGCCCGCCGCCCGCGACCTGCGCACGCGCCGCGCCCACGAGATCAGGAAGGTCCCCCATTACCACTGCTCAACGCATAAGCTCAACAATCTGCAGCAGCGGCGACAAGAAGAGGTGGGGTCATATAGATTCAGCAACCGGAGAAGATAACCACGGAATCCAGATCAAGAAATCGTCGAATAAGGGAGGCAATAAAGGGGAAAGAGGGGAGAAGAGACCGACTCCACGAATCGGAGCTCTGCTTCTTTCGGAAGGAAAGCAAACCATCCAATCCAATCCGGGTAGCACCGGGAGCAATCGCCGATTCGATTGCCGGATCGACGGAAGAAAGGAAAGCTATAAATGAGCAGTATTCATTTACCTCCCGGATGATCCAATCCAGTTCAGTCGGATCCAACGGGGTCTTTCCTTCCGAGCGACGTTCGCCGGCGGTGGCGGCTCCCCTCGCCGGAGAAGAGAAACACAAACAGCTCTGGGGAAAGAGAGAGCGCGCGCGACACAGCGAGGACGAGGACTCGCAGTTTACTGGTGGTGGTGCAAATTGTCTCATTCCTCGGGCACCACGACATGCGTCTCCCCCGATGTCCAGCCCACTGCCTTGCACACTACTCACTATCACTGACATGTGTGCAAAAAGACCGTGGGGCCATGATGTCATGCATACTGTTTTAAAATGTAAGGGGCAGCGTGGTTCGGGAATTATATGCGGGAATTTACTACGTGGTGGAGCCCACGAGCGATTCAAACTGGCGGGTGCCGGTGCACGGTGCTGGCCGCTGCCGCTGCCCGCTCCCTTCTCCGCCACGCGGGGCCGCATCTGGCCGCCGATCCGCAGGACGGACGGTCCGGATCGGCAAGGGCAGGTGGTGGAGGGAGATTCGGCGCCGAAAGCCTCGGTTGTATCTCCGTCGCCGTACGGAAGTCCGCGGGGGAGAAAGGTCGTCGGTGATCGCCGTGGGACTGGTCCATGAACCGTCCTCTCCTGCTCCCGAATGCGACAAACGTGCGCAAGTACTCTGGCGCGATGGGCTCGGTCCAGGGAAGCGCGCGGCGGGCGGACGCGCCGAGGGGACCGCACAGGTGGATTGGAGGTGGGTTGTGGAGTCCGCGAGCGGGTTGCGGGGCCCGGACGGCAGTCAAAATTCCCTGGCTCCGAAGTGGAGCCCATCTGTCAGTACAAGGGATGGGCCCACCTAACAGTCAACAAAAGACAGAGCTAGTTTTTCTTTACTTATTGCTTATAACTTTTAGATTATGCTATATTAAATAGTTTTCAAACAAAATATCATTTTAAATTAAGATTTACAAGTTAATTATAGTAAATATTGTACTGATTTTATCTATTTAGAACAAAATCGCACATAAATATCTTTTTTTCATACACTCTTTCACAAACAGATAGAATTTAAAATTTTATGTCATAAACTTCTGTTTAAAACAACCCACGTCATATCTGTTCTTGTCATGAACTTATTTCTTGCGATTTTCTTCTAGAATAAAATGTGATGTGCTGGCTTATCTGATAATGCGTGCCCAAAAAGCGTACGAGGTCATCATCATGCCCTCATATCCAATGATGGGGCCAAAGCAAATCACCTTCGTACACTCTAGAGGCGTACTATAAAATTTAGGAATATAGGTTTAAACTATTTACAAAATATATTCATAAATATAAATCATATACTATAAAAATTATATATGAGTTTTAACTATTTATAAAATACATTCATAAAATAATAGCATCATACCATAAAGAATATGTGCAAGGACTTCATTTATTTGCGAAACACATGTATAAGCTCTGATCATATACTTACAAGGATTATACATGAATCTTAACTATTTATAAAATATATTCACAAATAGTAGCATCATGTTACGGAGAGCTAGAATAAATGAATTGAGCTATTAACACATGATGAGATTCAAGATACTAACAATCAGGTCTCCTAACCAAACATGAAGATCGGTAAAAAACTATGAATACATTCTTAATTTATGTTAATTATATCTTTGCTTTGTGCATCTATTTGAAGCTTTCACCCACTGACGATTATTTTTTTCTCCAAGTCTAGAGCCTTGTCTTGTTCAACACATGATAATCTACTTGATCTTGGGATATTGACTTATTGACTATCAACACACGATGCCATCTATAATTTTGAACCGTGACTTGATGACCATCAACACACAACATCATCTAAAATCTTTATCATCATAAGACTTAATCTATTTTATTAACTTATATAAAATATTACTTTCATACATTCAATTATCATTAATCATCAAAATATACCATTAACAAGTAATGGATGGACTAATCATTGCTTGTGATCAAGATTAGTCGATGGTAGCGGTGAACCGTCGGACCAGTTGTTCAGGTGCCTTGATGCTTAGATTTGGTGGCTTACATACTCGTCTTCAGTAGATCTTGTGCAGGGACTGAGTCGATAAGAGGGGAACTGAGATTTAAGGTAAGTCATCTCCTGAAATTTATGTTGGTCAGGTTCAAAGGGATTTACTCGGTGATTCGTCATGACGTTTGTGCTTATTTTTAGGAAGCGGTGAGGAGAGATGTTTATATCTACATAGTTCTAAGAAATATTAGGCAAAGAAGAGCAAGAGATAAAACTGAAGGGCCGGATGGTACTCTTATCATATAAAAGTTTTAGCTCTGTTCTAGTCATTTGAAATGTATTGGTTTTTTAATATATCTTTTTTTCATTTATATTATCTGTGAAGATATAACGATGTTTTTTAACTTTCTTTATTTGAATATATAAAAAACTAATGACCGCTGTAGTGTTGTTTTAGTCAAAAGGTATAGCACTTTAGAATAGAGCCTTAGTAGAGAAGCATGGAAGTGTGAATGTATAATATACTTATGCATACCTTATTATTAAGAGGACTGTTTATTGTACAACTGACATACTTGAGCAGTTGAGCTGAGCAGGCAAAGAGGAGAAATTAGGAATTTAGCCAGAGGTGAGGCAGTATCTAGGGTTGTTTAGGATAATATTGGTTTATAATTTTTTTATTGTAACTGAATTGATTTATTTAGCATAATTAAATTTAAAAACATTAATCTATTACAAACAATGCAAAGAAATATAAAAAATAAAAAAACCTAATAATAAAAAATAATAAAAATAAATTAATAAATAGAAAAAAAGTAAAAAGTAAAAAATTAGAAACAGCGGTGCCGCTAACTTGCCTTCAGCTTCAGGCACCACGGTCGACGGGCAAGCACCGGCTCTGCCCGGCCCAGCCCGACTCAGGCCACCTGTACTACCCCTGCTTGCTCTCGGCTGCCCCGTTGGTCGCAACGCATCTCTCACACCGTCGTCCTCTTAGTCCGCGCCCGAGCCCGCGCGTCCAGCCTCCTTCCACAGAAGCGCGCCATGCACCTTGTAGGAACTCTTCCCTCGTAGTTGTCATCCTCCTCCTACCCTCTACTGGACTGGCGTGGAGTGGAGATCCATCCATACATGGGATTGATTTCTTTTGCTGGTAAGTATCCCTTACTTTCTTGGATGGATTGTTCTAATAGTTTTGTTCCGGGAGATCCTTTCTTTACTGTGAGCAATCAAATCCAAATGTTCCTTCCTCTCCATCAGTTAGTAGCGGTTTTGTTTGCTGCGTGGTACCATACCGACCCGATCCATCCATCCATGGTTCGATTAGGTTCATTTTTGTTTCACCGCGCAAGATCGATCCCGGTTGACCCCATAAGACTTGGTACTGAAGGTGCGGGTGTTGTGAGATTGATAAAGACACTTTATTTTCCTTTTCATGTGCTGATCAGTGGGTCAAGCCTAGCCTGCAATTGCTGTTAAGTGTTAATGCAAATGGATGGTTTGGTGGGGGATGACTGCAAAATGCAGCCATTGTTGACAGATCGTTATGCATTTGTATACTGAGTAGATTTAGAGTAAGAAATGATTGAATGCAGAAATAGTTATGCTTTTGTTCACGTTGTTTGCTGGATGTTAAAACTCTCGTGCCTAGTGCTCATTTTGAGGAAGCTTATATCCGTCTCCTAGCAAATGTTTAATTCAAAACTACATGTTTCACAAAGTAACCATTCGACATTTGAAAATTCGGGTGATAAGTTCAAAAAACTGCCAGGAGTAATATCTGCAATTAAACTGAGCAACAATTCTAAAAGCCCCTGGAAAGAGGCCACCACTTGATATTAACCAGTATTCTATGTACTTGTACGATCTGTTGAAGCCCCAATTGTTGCGGACTCGATCTCCAGGATCTTTTAGAAACGTGAGACATTTTCTTTCTCGAAAATGCAGGAGATTTGCGTTTCATTCATTAAGAAGAGCAGTACAGGTTACAAAGATCCAAGAAAGGACCGGGTATAGAAAATAAAAAACACACAATTCTGAAAGCCGGTGGCTAACATAAAGGCATAGAAAATAAAAAACACACAATTCTGAAAGCCAGTGGCTAACACACCCAACGCCGACCACGTTGCCGACTGCAACTGATAAGCACTAGTATGAGTTATCGTCGCCACCCATCGCACCCATGACCCAGCTGCTCCGACTTCATCGCAACACGCCTCATGGCAGTCCAGCCACACCCATGGAAGGAGTAAGATGACGCCGAGAGGACGAGCACCACCGATGGACAAGCACTAGACCCCGGACCATTACCACGAGCCCCCGCTGTGTGTGTGGTACAGCTCTAGGACGATGCATCTAAGGAGGGACACGATGCCCTAGGATGTAGTCATCGTCTGATCCTTCGAAGAAGAGCAAGATCCTGAGTTTTCACCTAGAGCTCAGCACAATACCACGTGGACCAATGGGCTGCTAGCTGCCCACAGCCCCCTCCGCCCAACCACTACAGCCAGCGTACCGCAAGTCCAACATACCGGCCGACTTCCCTCTCTTCCTCAGCTACAGCGGCCGGGACTCGCTGACTGTCCCCTTCAACGTCGGCCTCCTTGATGACCTCCGGTGCCACGATGGTGACAAACTAACGGTGCAGTACCTGGAGCAAGCAAGGCACCGACACGTGCAGCCCAGTGTCGACGGCAGCTGCCGCCCGTGGCCGCTCGCGTGTGACAGAGAAGCCGAGGTGGTAGGCCCCCGCCGAGCTCGGATCCGGTCCAGAGACGAGCAAATCTGGCCACCTTGGTATCACCCCGCCACAGATCTCGCCTCCTCTGATCGCCTGGCTTCAAGCTGTCGCTCCGTTTCGATCGCCACGCTTCATGTTGCCATTCCAAACCCGACCAGATTTGCTCACACGTGGCCTGCCAGCTCACTGCGTGGCCCTCCGGCGGAGAGGGGGAACGTCTACGTGGAGGACCTTTGGTGGTGTGGGCTGGCCACTGAACCCGAATCCGGCCCGGAGACGAGCAGATCCACCCACTTACGGGTCCCCTAGCGTCGCCTCTGGCAGCCGGGCTTCATGACGCCACGCTCGACATAGCTTCGGAATCGATGCTGCACTTGACTGGAACGGAGTTGCAGTTGAGGGACCCGCTGTCGTCGCCGCACCGGCAGCGAGGGGGGCGTCGGCAGGGAGGGGCTTTGGCGGCGCGGGTTGGGTCGCCGCCCCCTGAGTCGCTTGTGGGAGCGGCTCAAGAGGTATCACTCTTCTCATAACCTGTGAGACATCAATGTAAACACTTATCTGTTCTTTGCAAGTGTTTCTTTTCCTTGAATGTTAGAAACTCAAAATCATAGTTCGATTAGACATTTTATGTAATGTCTCTGACATAATACCCAGTACCAGCTTGCCTATATAATAACTTTATCTATCATGACCTCTAGTCCTTGAATTGTGGGCTTCTATTCTCCGTATGTTTCGTACTTTTGTGTGCGAGTGTTTGAGTTATGCTGTTATCAGCTCCTAAGTTTTAAGTAAGATCTTGGGGGTGGTCCAAACTCATGCCTAAATGCTCTTTCCTGGGCCACAGTTCTTTATAAGAAGATCAAGTGAATCAATTGATTCTTGTATCAAAGTAGTTTGCCTTCTAGGTTTCTAGCTAGGGACAGAGTTGTAACTGCTGACTTTAGTTGACTGAACAGCTACTTCGAATTTTCTTCTGCATATTTTGTTCAATTTGTAAATAAGTTTATCAATAAATCTAGTATTACTTGAAACAGTTAGTTCTAGAAACTTTTGCCAGTTTTCAATGCTGCAACAAAGTCTTGAATTGTTATATGCTTTCCATATGACATAAATCAATCTAACAAATTTTGAACAGGTTGATTTTAGGTGTTGCAAGTTATTCTACACTTTTCTTGTTCGGTATATCCGAGCATATTGAGGCACAAGTTGTCCAGTGGAATTTTGATCTGCTTATAGCCAATTCTATATTCTCACCAACTCTCACGGTATGACTACTTTCCCTCTTATCTTCACTCTAAGTGTATTGCAGACTTGTACTAGGTCTACATTCTGCTGTTCAGATGATATGCACGGTGAATTGACAAGCCATGAAGTAATTGTTTTATACGCTCCATATCCTTTACTTTTTTTCCAGATGGATTATCTTGAAATTAAGAACGAAGAAGAGTATCAGGTAGATATGTTCATATATTTATGTTCTATTGCTCAGCTAAGCGTTCACCCATCATGGGTTCTAATCTTGTACCTCCTTTATTTGTGCAGATGGATCCTATTCAAATCAAGGATAATGAAGAGCAACTGGTAGAGATGCTTGTTGACCAGCCGCATTTTCTAGAACCCTTATGTCCAGAGGAAGTCTATGAAGATACACGAGTATACCCTCGTGTAGGGGAGGAGTACCAGGTGGAAGTTCCAAATCTAGCAACAGAAGAGGAACGCATGAAACTAAGGTCATTGCCAGTTGATGACAGCAGAATGTTTGGTTTTGAGTATCCTGTGGGAGTAGGATTAGCTATTCCAGTTACATGGACCCAAAATACAAGCAATGATATAAAAGAAGAGCAGAGGGGATTTTCAGGGCAAGGTTCGTGTCCTTCACAAGATGAATGTAACAGCCACAGTGGAAATATTCCAAGAAATTTATCTCAGAGCAGCATTTGTCCAGAGTGTTTGGGCTGTAAAGTTGAATATGATGAGCAAGATGAGAAATTTTCAAAATCTGCTGGACAAGATATGCACCGCTTACAGAAAAGGAAAGTTCTAGTCTGTTCTTGTGTAAAGAGGAAAGTCAATGATTATATTTCATTGCCTGGAATGCCAAGATACTCCTGGACTGATGAAGAGGCACAAACTTTTCTTCTTGGTCTCTATATTTTTGGCAAAAGTGTTGTTCAGGTGATGAAATTTATGGAGATTAAGACAATGGGAGAGGTTCTATCCTATTATTATGGAGAATTCTTCAGGTCTGATGCATATAGACGATGGGCTGCATGTAGAAAAGTAAGAAGCAGGAGATGCATACTTGGGTTGCGTATATTTTCTGGTCCTAGACAACAGGAACTGTTGTCACGTTTGCTTGCTTGTGTAGCAAGGGAAGTTCAAGATTCTTTGCTGGAGGTGTGCTCAACTTTCTTTTCCTCTTTGTTTCTTTTCTGAATTAGATCATTTTGAACTAGTGAGCATTGACACATGGAAAGCTGATGTTTACAATGAGTTCCATAACTACATCCCTACAATTTTCTAATATCCTAATAACACTTTGGGCAAGGCCCTTCATTAGCATTGGTACAATATTATTCCATGGTACGACTGATAAAACCATGCTTCTCTGCTTTTGGAAAAGGCCCAGCGTTGAGTATACTGGTTCACCTTTATTTAAATCTATAAGTCGTACTGTTTTTTTTTGTTAACACTAAGTCTTACCATAATATTATTGTATTTTTAACTTGCTGTAGGATGCTCTTGCATTTTCACCGAGCATGTTGTTGCATTGATGCTGACTGATTCTAGTTTATGCTCCTGTTAGTTTTCTCAAGAGGATGAAAATTATTGTCTTCTGCAGGTCTTTAAGACATTCAATGAGGGAACATGTACTTTCGAGCAGTTTATTTTATCCTTAAGGACCACAGTTGGTGCACAAGTTCTTGTAGAAGCAGTTGGAATTGGCAAGGGGAAATATGACTTGACAGGATTTGCATTAGATGCTAGTAGAAACCATGGTATCTCGACCCACCCAGAAATCCCTATTGGCAAGGCTTGCTCATTGCTTTCATCTGCAGATATCATTAAGTTTTTGACTGGTGATTTCAGACTAAGCAAGGGAAAATCTAATGATCTATTCTGGGAGGCTGTCTGGCCTCGCTTGCTTGCAAGAGGGTGGCACTCCGAGCAGCCTAAGGATTCTTCACCAGTTGGCAAACATGCTTTAGTCTTCCTCATTCCAGGTGTAAAGAAATTTTGCAGAAAGAAGCTTGTCAAAGGAAATCACTATTTTGATTCTGTTAGCGATGTCTTGAGCAAAGTTGCATGTGAACCGAGGCTACTTGAGTTTGGAGTTGAAGGTGGTAATAATGAAGGTGGGATTAAGTTTGGAAATGGATGGATCCATGATGTTGAACCTGACAAAAGCACACTTCCTGACAAGAAACCTCCTTGCTATATCCGGCCCAGTGAACCTGGGTGTTCCCCAGAGTTAATGAAATTTACTGTGGTGGATACTAGTCTTGTTCAAGGGGAAGAACCATGTAAGGTGAGGTCACTAAGAAACCTGCCTACAGATGCCAGTCATGGTTATATGTCTTCACCATGTTCAGGAGATTCTGGGAGTGACAGGTCAGAACACTCAGATTCGGAAGATTCGGAGGACAGCTCTCAGCCTTATGAACATATAAATACTAATCAGAACACAACTAATGCTAAGTATTTTAATGAGGAGAAAAAATGTAAGCCCCTAACAGGTGATAAGATGGATTCTGATGTACTTCAGAAGATTTCTCCTTTTTCAGGCGCAGCGATGCCAATCAATTGTCATGTTTCAATTGATCAAAGTTTCGGCACAATGAATAATGCCTGCTCTTCAACTGCAACTGTCCTTCCTGTTGGTCATGTCCATGCTACTAATTCTTCAACTGAAGTAAACTTTCAGTTCGATCAAAGGGTAAATCCTGAGCCTCAAGTTTTCTTAGCACCTGTGTCAAAGAGGAGGAGGTTAGTTTCCTGCAAGAATGAAAGAACTGGTCGCAAAAATACTGCCCTGAATGAAAGACATAACTGGAAGCAAGTTGACACCCCACTGCAACATGATATGTCTGGAGCAAATGAAGCAAGTGCAGGAGCTAAACCTTTTGTATGGAGTGCAATTCCGAGCTCATCAACCAACATAACCTTCGACATGAATAACAATCAAGCATATTGCAGACAGCTTCACAATGTGCCCCCTAATGTTGAAACAATGGTTTACAAGGTGAATGCCCAAGATAAGCATGTTATTGATCTGAATGTCCCACAAATGCCTTCTGATTATGAGCCAACTGCAAGCTACATCGTGCCTCTACCTCCATATGACAAGAATACATCAACCATGGAGAGATCTATGCATTCCTCTGAAACCAAGGAGATGGATGGCTGTCTTCCAGACATCAATGCCTCTAGCAATGCACTCTTGAGTGAGCAGCTTTGTTTCAACTCAAGGAGACAGAGCACCAGAAGCCGCCTGCCATCAGCCCGAGCTCTAGAAGCTCTTGCCTGTGGCTTTATGGGAAAACAGAAGGGTGAGGAGGCAAACTTCCCATCTTCAAGCAGGAGGAGCAGACCTGTCCGACGACCACGAACATCAACTGATGTTGTGGTGCCATTTCCTTCTGATGGTGAGGGAAGTAGTTTTCATTTTACTGATCCAACCATTATTGTCAATGAATGGCGCATGAGTAACCCTCAGTATCAAATACCTCACAGCACCTCCTCAGACAAGTCTACTGATAAAGGGTCTCATGAATTGTTTGGGCAAGACAAGTCTACTGATAAAGGGACTCATGAATTGTTTGGCATACCTTAGATCACATGAAAATGAGTAAAGGCGTTCCATGCCCAGCGATTCCTTCAATTATTCAACCTTTATAGAATGGATTAGCTGCTGGTTAAGAGAATGACATGTTCTTATTTGGTCAGAATGCAACCTGCAGTAAGTGACGGATACTACTTCGTCAAACTTTTGTTTTCTGTTAAGAAATGAATGGAGGAAGCATGTACAGATCATTGCCAATTTCAGCTATAGTCTGGTGCATGTCAATCGCCTAATGTTCGGGCTTAATACTTCTGAAGAACAGATGAACCCAATGAACTACAAAGATGTGATGGATATTTGCCCTCAGGTCAACCTTCAGTGGTTTATCAAATCTTTTCTGATAGCATTAAGCGAGAAAGAACGAGTGCAAGAATCATGTTCCGCTTGTTAGAAAGTCATCTCATGAAGTTGTTACCTTTTCTTTTTTGAGGTTTTCTGATGAAACTTTACCTGGAGTTATACCCTTGGCCTTTTTTACATGTACTGTGTGGAGTAGCTGGAAAAGTGTGTAATAGTGCGCCCATATAAGAATCATAGTTAACTAAACTTGGAACGTTAATGTTGTCCAACAATCCCAAAATTCAGAAAGGTGAACCCAAAATATATATGCTCTATGCATACTTGTTAAATTCTTTGTGACTGTGTTCGGTTCCAAAAGTTCAAAATCGTGTAGCTTTTGCCTGTTTGATTTGAGTAGAAGGTAGTGATTGTATGGGACTAGACTTGCTTTGCTGATATTTTTTGTTTTGTAACTTTTACTATGCTTTTCTTCATATAGCATATCACTAATTCTAGTTCAGGAGAAAAGTAACCAAACATCCCATTATTTATCAGGTACTCTTTTGAATACGCCAGAGAAAGCAAAAAGCAATACTCTTTTCATTGATTTGTATAAGGCTTAGTTTGGCTTGGCACGGTCTTCAAAATTAAATTATAATAGCTAATTTCTTTTACAATATATTGTTAAAAAATATCAAATCATTATCATATGAAAGTACATTCAAATATGAGTATAGTGGTACCACTTTTGTGTCACTAGACCTATCTATTGTTGGACTAATTAGTAATTAATGGTCAAACATTACGAATTTTAAATCTCGAAACGCGTGGGCACCTTATTAAAATCGAAGTAATAATCGAAATTGAATTACAACAATAGTGCTACACTTTCTGAGGCAGGAATAGTCGAAATAATGAACTGGTGCTACCTCAACATCTCTAATGTTCGAAGGCCCAAACCAAGTCCTAAGAACAGTTGCATTGCGCACACACGACACACTCACCAGCATATAGGTAATTGAATCAATAACAATTGTACAGGCAAAACTGCCTCTGTTTTGTCTTTGGCATGCTTTCCATACTGCAACTGCCGTGTGTCTGCTGCGTGGTCACTGCATGGCCTCCGTAGTCTGTACAGATGGGTCAGTGTAACCTCCTCTCCATACCCTTCTGAGTCATTCATGGCTTGATGTCAAAACTGTGAACTCAGATGTGTCTTTAACAAGCATCACATCCGTGAGACCATGAGGAATGAAGAGGCATCTTCAAGATCACCATTGCAGAGGTCGTTACCTCGGAAGCGAAGGCATCGTTTGCAAATGTCCTTTTGTTTCATCTATCCGAGCTGAACCTGATGCAAACATCTTCCTGTCTATGGACAGATGGCGGTTGGAGCCGGGCGTCCCAGTGCTTTCCATGGATCTCATGTACTCTGAAGCGTTGTCCTCGATGATCAGAGCGTCCTCTAGCTCTCTGACAACATATTCCATGCTTGGCCGGAAGGTTGAGAAGGGCTCGGTGCATACTGATGCAACCTCAATAACCCTCCACATGGCCTCTGAACAGTATTGCCCTTTCATGCCAGGGTCGACGATTTCTTCAATCCTGTACTCCCTTATGTATGGTTTTGCCTACATGACAGAGATCATGGTAAGGTTGGATGTGCAAACATTTTTGAGTTCTGAAACTGAAATATAACCTTTTTCTGAACAATCATGAAATATACCTAGAAATCATTTTGCTACCTAATTAAACCCAAGAATTAACAGCTGCAGATAAAGTGGGGCAAGCTTCCAAACAATTGTGATTTCATTTGATCAGTAAGTAAAATGCATGGTTGGTGTGCAATGAAAACTTACCCACTCAACTAAGCTCCATTCATCCGGAGGCCTTTGAACATCAAGAGGTTCCCTTCCCGTTACAATTTCTAAGAGAACCACTCCAAAACTAAACACGTCACTTTTTGCTGATAACAGCTGAGTGGAATAGTATCTAAAGAAACAGACGATTAACAAAATCAACCAAATGTCAAACAGTCAAAGCAAAGAACATGTATGCAATGTACCAAAAGTTTCAATACACAACACATTTGTCATTTCAACATGTATGCAATGTACTAAAAGTTTCAATATAGGATTAGTCATTTCAAATTTTCAATTGACATATAGCGTTGACTGTCATATGGAATGATGGTTGGATTCTTAAGGAAGAATGAATCTTGGTTAAATAACTGTTCTATAAACTGTTTAGGCAAAAAAAAACTTGCACGAAAAATGCAATAACTCTTTTATCAAAAATTAATTTGCAATATACTTTTAAGTTGATTTTTCAGTTGCATTTTCTGAAATTTAAAAATGCAATTATATATCAGAGAAAAATGAAAGAATTGCTATCAAATCTAATGGGTGAGAACTTTGCATTCAATAGATCAGCCTGCCAACCATTTAGACTACTTATTTCCAAAATACTAAGTTCTAGCCTCTAGGTTAATGGATTTTTTTTAGAACCCATAAACCTCTTTCTTTAACTTTCTTCCAAACGATACATTGTTCTGTCCATTGAGTGCAATTTGAATCACCTACTACCATTGTTGCCAAAGTGAAAGCTATGCAAAAACTTACTCAGGGTCTAAATATCCAGCAGTCCCTCTCACTTCCATTGATGCATTACTGTCACCTTCTTGAGGTGCATACTTTGAAAAACCAAAGTCAGCAACCTTGCCACACATATTGTGATCTGGAAGAATGTTGCTTGGCTTAACATCTCTGTGTATGATACAACGGCCAGCAAAGATGTGAAGATATACTAGTCCTGAACAAGCAACCAATTTTGTAAAGGCACAAATGAAAGCAAACATTTGCAGTGTTCGAATATTTACAGAGGAAGCATGAAGATAAGTAGCATGATACGTCTCTGTACTGTGTAAAGAATGATTAATTTCAATCCTACTGTGGATAAAATCAACTGGACTGGGTCTTTCGAAAAGAGAATCAACTGCACTGCTAACCTCTAGCAACACCAATGCAAACAGATAGTCTTGTGGGCCAATCAAGAACTTTTCTTTTTGATGCCTCACCTAAAAATAAAAATTAATTAGAAACGAAGGTTTTAAAGTGAAAAGTAACTAAATCTTCACGAAGCTTGATACCATAGAGGCGATCCTGTAGTAAGCCATTGGACATGGATGGATAAACCAAAATCTGTTGATCCTTTTCACAGCAATAGCCAATACGTGGGACCAAATTCTCACGCCACACAGTAGAAAGTAGCCGTAACTGTGTCAATTGATAAATTCAGTGGTCAGAGGAACTTTGCTTGCAAAATGGTTTCAATAGATGAATGCTGAAAAACCCAAATTAACTGGAGAATACTGAAAACCCCAAATTAACTGGAGCAATTGAGCATTAATGCAAACTTTGGCCAAATTATAGATTATGGAATATTGTATAAGATATGATAATTGATGAGTCTACCATTCCCATAATCCTGAATTACCACTGAAGAGAACTTAATTAACCTCTATAATAGAGTGCAACTCAATCAATACTTCATATCCAAAATTAAGAATGAATTCTCCCCAACGTGATTCCTTTATGCTAGTATGGCAGCATTTGTCTATACCTCATTTGTTAAACTCACGTGTTTCCTGTGTCGATGAGGTTGAACATATTAAGAATATAAGGGTTTTTGTATCTTTTCCTATTGTTCTAGAGTTTAATTATGTCCCTTAGTCATGTACTATATATTGCCTCTTGGGCTATCAGGCTATGTAATACATGTGTGTTTTAACTATTCATCTATAGATCTAGCATGGTATCAGAGTTAAGATTCAAACCTTTCAAGCCCTTGGGAGAATCGATCTCTACTACCAAGGGCGGCCACCTCGTTTTGGGTAGCCACCGCCTCATCTCTGGCCACCGCCGCACTGCTGCTCGTCGCCTCCACCAAGTATGGCGAGGCCACAGCTTCTTCTCTGCCTGGGTCACCACCATAATACTCTTCGTCGTGCTCTTCCCACCGGAGACCAAGGGGGTGATCACTGTAGACATGAGCGATGAAGCAGATCCAGCTTGCCTCCAACCAGCTCTAGCTTGGCCTGAGCCAGTTGCAGCCACTCGGTGCTCGTCGCCGTCAGATCCAGGCTCATCGATGTCGAATCTAGGCTCTACTGGTCGAATCCAGCGGTCTCCTCGCCAGGCCGGCCGTCACTACCCCTAATCTGGTCGCCGGCCTGGATCTGGCCTCCTCTGCGCCGGATCTGTCCTCCTCCGGGCCTCGGCGTCGCCATGCTCATCCTCGCCTCTCCCGAATCCTCTTTGGGCCTTGGTCAGATCCTCTTCGGGTCGTAGCCTCTTCCAGACAAGGCCGCCGTCAGCCTCACCCAAAGTGTGGGCGAATGTCTTTTTTCCTCCCCTCTATGGTATGATTATGTTCGTGTTTTTGGTTGTACCTGTTATGTCCTTTCTTCTCACGAGAGGGCTAAGTTGTTTGCTCAGTCTGTGGAGTATGTTTTTCATGGCTAAGTTGTCCCCTCTATTCTATGTGTTCCATCCAATCCAGTAAAATCTCCCAAAATCGTTTGCGTCACATAGTGTTCCAGTTCTCTTCTTCGTTTTCCCTCAATCAATTTTGTATTTACTCCACAGAAGCTCGCTACCGCTGCCTTCTTCCCCAATTCCAATTTAGCCCACCACCACTGACGCCATTCCTCCTCAGGTGAACTCCAAGCCAATTCCTTTCTCCTCAACCACCACCTAGCTTTCCTTTTCCACCCCTAACCTCTAATTTTGGCTCTCCCCTTTCAAGGCAGCGCCGCTACATCGAGTTCCCGTCGTCGCCATAGGTCATTGTCGCCAAGTCGCCTCAATTCTTTCCTGACCTCAATATCCACACCAGTGAGCTCCTATCTCTCCGTAGATGCCTATGCACCTCTTTGTTTTGCCCTTCTGCATCCTCAGCTGATGCCTCTCTCCTCCCCTGACTCCGGCCTTCGCACATCACCGTGAGCATGAGCCAATTGCTTCCAACCACGCCACCACCATCCCTAGCTCCCACTCTCTCCTAGTAACCCATTTTTAAGGTCGTCTCCACCCGGCTGTCACCCTACTGCGCTACTGAAGCACTAGAACTGCCGTTGCACACTTGCACACCTCCCCTGTCTTGCCTTTGTTACGTCTCCCTCTTCTTTCCTCGTGCTTGTTTGTGTGTATGACAGCTGGGGCCGCTTAGATGATATTGCAATTGAGTTAATTAAGTGAAGAAAAGTGCCACGTCAACTCTATCTCGATGCCATGTCAATGAAAAATGAACACGTCAATGCCATATCAGACAAAACTAGTCTGGTTTGAGCCGAGGGGGTAAACTAGATGGTTTCGAAAGTTCGAGGTTCTAATTTGAATGATTTTTGTAGTTCATGGTTGAAAAACGAATTAAGAGCAGAGTTCAAGATTGAAAAGTGGACTTTTTCCTAATAGAATAGAAGGTATAAGTGGTATTGCACAAACAATTCTCGACCTACAAACGGACTCTCTTACAAATTCAGACTAAAACATATGGATATATAAGCAACACTAATATAAATTGCAACATATGGTTTCATACACTTCCTTTCTCTAGCCTAGAAGCACGCGTCGAGGAGCCAACAGCAGCAAAGGGCTGCAAAACAACACAGAGGGTGAATATTTCAGTAGATCACTATATCCCTAATTTTGCAGATTTTAGAGAAACATATTATAGTGGAGATGAATGAATGGCTTGTAGCAAAAACAGAGCAACAGCCATCGTCAGATCAACATGTCATTGTATCCTAATTAATTAGCAAACAACTTTATTTATTTCCTCCTAGCTACGGCACCATTGTTCATTAGTTCATTGTCAATGCACCAGGCCGTCTGCAATCAAAACAATTTTTTCAATTAAATGTAGATTTATATTTGTCTCTGTTCGTTAGGATCTTTTTTTGAGACGTGTTAGGATTGTGTCATTGTTTGTTAATGGTCTAACAGGAGAGGAGTTTGTAGACTGTAGTAATGAAATGGTTGGTGCATGAAGAAGAAAAGGCTGCCGGAAAGATCGTTTGGTGAGTTTTAACAGCTCATGGTAGACTGGCATCCGTCACTAAAATAGCAACTCTTCAACCATCAGCGAGCACAAACAAACATCACCGATCAAAGATATTAGTCTTTGCTGGTGAGCTAGCTTGGACAAGTCCACAATGCACTGCACATAATGATATATAGTGAGACGTCAAGTCCTTGTCACCGCGGCTCTGTGCCTGGGCAGGCTGCGGAGGATTCATGGCCACGTCGAAGTTGGCAGGGTAGCCCGGCGGCGGCGGCTGCGCGGTCGGCGCGTAGTTGGCCTGGGGCGGCGGGCACGCCGCTCGATCGTTACGCCACGCGAAAGTAGGAGCGAATTCGATGGGAAGAAGCAAGCAGCGTCCTGGCCACACTGAACATAGGATGTTTGCCGGCCACAGGAGCCCGCTGCTGATTATAGTAGCTCATACTTGCGTGACAGCATGAGCGGACGCAGCAACGAATGAAACTGCAGACGGAAGAAACGGACGATGGACTCGGCAATTCTCAGTGTCGTGTGTATACACACATATAGCCAGGATACGCAGAGCAGATCAAAAGTTGAAACGGACAACGGCTTCGGGTTCGTTCGAAGTTGAATGAGCTATAGCAGGAGCAGCCGGCCGGTCACATCCGTGCCCAGCTGCGAGTCTGCGGTTGCCAGTTGGGTTGTGAACATAGTGATCTGGCGGTGTCCCACACGCAGCGCGGGGGAGTAGTCATTCACCAGTCAGGTGTCCCACACAAGGTCCACGTGTGACGTGTCACGGCTAGTGCGTGTTGGTTATCCACGTGTAAGGACGGCAGGGCGCTAAGTGCTACGGGGAAAAGAACTGGGCGCAGCCCATGGCTAGCAGTACAACTGGCCGGCCCAAGTCCATGCTGTTGAACGGGCCGGCTCGATCTTTAATTGTGAGGTTTCCGGTACCATTTACAGTTGGGCTGACCCAATGTACCGGGCCGAAATGAACTTTTGTTGTGCATTTTTTACCTGCACAATGGTCGGGGTGTGACGAAGCAGTACAATTCGTGCTATTTCTATCCCAGTACGTCAATGCCTCACACGGAGATGGAACGCACGCATTTTACAGCAAGTTGCACGAAGTTTTTTTAGCTTGGCGTGCGCGCCCCACCCAATCGCATCGAAGCCACAAACAACGTTGCGCGTGCGTGCAAGCAGTCACTCGTGTCGGTTACTCCTCAAAAGTGGTTACATAACGAGACAACCGAGTGACTGACATGTAGAGTGTATGTAGACTTTGTACGTTCTCGCGGAGCGAGGGAGCGGACGGGTAAGCTGTCTCTGTTGCGCTATTCGTTCCGGACACGTGGAAGGTGGTGTTTGCTGAACAGAGCCAGGCCGCCGTCTGGCCGTGCGACCAAAGCAACTTCCTCTTATCACCTCACCTCCCTATCGATAATTCACCACCTCCAGAATCCAAATCTCCGATTAAGCTGCAGGTAGAATCACGCATTGCGCGGATCTTATTCTTAGACGGAAGCGTACCAAAATCGAATGTTAATCCGAACCTGAAGAGAACGAATGATCGAACAAGTCACAAGGAGATGATCGAACGTGACAGCTTAGCAAGTAGAAAGGATGACCAAGAAGAAGCTGCAAGGATAGCAGCAATTGGATTTGAGCTCCCGATCTTGCAATCAAGAACCGTGGCCTTGGGCAGCGGCCATGGAGACGCCGTCGTCGTCCGTCGTCGGCTCCCACGACGACGCGGTGAGCAGGGAGAGGTCCTTCCACCCGAGCTTTAGGCACCCGTCCTCCTCCACTAGCGTGTAGCCCTTCCACGGGTACATGCCAAGAAGCAGCCTGGCCTGCGCGGCGGGGCTCCCGGTCAGGGACACCGGCCGGAACCCGCCGCGCCGCAGCTCGTCGCCCCACCGCTCCACCCGCACCTCACCCGTCCGCTTGGGCCCCCCGACGGCCACGATGTTGCGTATCTCCGCGCCCAGGAGCTGCCGCTCCACCGCGTGCCGCTCGGCCGCCTCCCCCTCCGCAGCGCCGGCGCCGTCGCCCAACGCGTCGAACAGCGCCGAGTAGTAGTGCAGCGCCTCCACGAACCGGCCCAGGAAGTCGCCGCTGTGCCCCAGGTCCTGCTCCACGATGGTGATCAGCTTCGGTCGCAGGCTCTTGAGCAGCCGCACCGTGCCGACGTCCGAGCCCGTCACGTCGTAGAGGCAGTGGTGCATCCAGTGCACGACGGTGGCCTCCCGGTGGTGGCGCGGGCCGAGGAGGGCCGCGGTGTCGGCGACGTGCCCGATCTTCCCCTCGATGGGCTGGAACTCGAAGGGCAGCCCGAGCGACGCCGCGAAGTCGGCGAGGCGGCGGCCTGTGGCCTCCAGGACGTCGAGCGACGCGCCGAGCCCGGTGACCCGGAGCGAGCGCGGCTTGCAGGGACGGGAGGCGAGTATGTGGAACAGCCCCGGCCACTGCAGCCCCTGCATGATGTCGAGGTCGATCACGTGGACGCGGTCCTCGCCGTCGAGCGCCTGGAAGATGGCCTGGTTGGCCGTGAAGTGCGAGAACTTGACGAGCGGCGAGAGCGCGTTGTACGCCTGGAACGCCCCGGAGATGCGGCGGCTCTGCGCGGCCACGAGCGGCCGGAGCACCAGCGGCGAGTAGGCCCCCAGGTAGGAGCTCAGCACGCGCGCGCGCAGCGCGTCCCCGAAGTAGGCCGCGACGCGCTCGGGCGAGGACCCGAACGGGGACGCCAGCTCGGCTATCTCCGGTAGCAGGTCCCGCGCCTCCGGTAGCTGGTCTATGGCCACCGCCTCGGCGCACCTGAGCAGCAGGCTGAGCAGCCGCAGCCCCCGCGTCTCCGCCGCCTCCATCCCCTCCTCCCCCGCGGCCACCACCAACCCCTGCTGCACCCCCGCGGCCGCGGGGGAGCCATAAAGCTGCAGCCGCTTCCCCCGTGCGCGCTCCTCGCCCTCGGGGGACGCGGACACCCCCCGCTTGGCGTTCATCGCTGCCGCCGCGTCGGTGCCGGGCGCGCGCGACAGGACGCCCTGGAGCATCACGCCTGCCGCGCCGGTTGAGGCCAATAATTTCGGGCGAGGCCGAGCGAGGCGGTCAGTGACTCGGTGATAAGCGAGGGGATAGCTGATTACGCTGATGACTCGGGAGGCAGAGAGGGGTCGCCGTTAGCGTTGGACGCTGGCGCGGGCGCGTGCGAGCGAGCCAGGTGGTCGTCTGCCTTTGTCGCGTTTTTGGTAGTTGCGGGCGTCCCGTAGCGGGCGGCGCCCAGGCAGAGGGAATCAAAGGACGGGGGCCGCGACAGGGCGACCGGTTGTCTCCACTCCGGGGCGGAAAAGAATACGGTGGATTTGCAATGAAATCGCGGGGCGGCGAGCGTGAGACGGTGGTGAGTGAGACCGGACCGGCGCGGCGCGGGCGGGGGGCTCATTCACCGGGGATGGTGGATTGATTGGCCTGCTGTCAGCATGTGATCATTTGATGTGGGGCGAGACGGTACCGCGAACAGGGCGGGGGGACGGAGGCCGGACAAAAACCTCCCTCAGGTACCAGTGATCCGGTCGGACGTTTCTGGTCAGGCAGGCAGCTTTGCCTGCCGCGGTGCCGCCGGTGGACGGGACGGCGCGGCGTGCCTATCACTTCCATTCATCCATCGTGCAAGAGCTGGTCTACAGTAAAAAAGTAAGCTTTTTTTTGGATTTTTTTACCATGTGTGACGTGTGATATTGCTGGTTCCCCCGTGAGCCGCACGTTTTCTCTGCCGGCTGACACTGTAATCCCCGTGTGGTGCGGTGCCACAAGCTAGCGTCTAGCCTCCGGGTAGAGACGGTGGCCGATGAGGCTAGCTAGCGCGACAACGAGTGTATATGGCTAGGAGGAAGGGAAACGGGGCTTGGCGGAGAGAACTATGAATATCGAAGCACATTCTGCAGACTGTATCTTCACAACAAAATCGTGAAAATAAAGTAGAAGTTACCTTCATCTTCAGAACGGATGGGTTTAGGACAACGTATTAACAGGCTGTTTTAAGATAATGTTACGGTCATGAGATGAGACTAAGTAGCTACTATAAAGAGGCGTACAAGACAAAGTTGTGCAAGAGACAAAGAAAATAGAGAGAGAGTTCAACATGAGCTTGATTTAACCAAAACTAATAAGCTAATCCAAGAAAAATCATAAGCTAATTGATCTAAAGATAGAGGCCAATAACATACACTAATCTAAAATAATCGCTAGTCACTTTGTTGTCTGCCCTCTGGATAAAGCACTTAGTGAGATGGTTTCTGGGCTGATCTTTTTAGTTTCTAAAAGTGGTTTTTGGTTTCTGTTACAGTACCTAACTTTTAAACGGAGTATTTTTTTTTTAAAATAGGGTTTATAAATTAATTGTAGTACACATTAAAAACCTAATATCTATACAATCTAAAATCGCAAATAATTATCTCTTTGTTCGTAATTTTTATCATAAATAACTAAAGTTTAAAAACCACAGTCATATCAAACAGACTGTCTCAAATCAGCTTTTGGACGAACGCATGGGCCGGCCCATCAATTAATCAGGCCGATGAGAAACTCTGGTGAGTAGCGATGATTTGCGAAGCCTCGAGAGAATGGGAGATCACGGCGGAACGCCGGGACGCATGCGCCGATCTCCCACCGATTCCCATGAGCAGGAGCGTCGGCGGCGGCAGGAGCCCGAGGCCGACTCGGACGGCGCCTCGGCGGCCTTGCCCGTCCCGGGGCCCTGCGCCTCGACCCAGCGGGCGCTCGCCGATTGCCACCGCCGCGCGGCCCGCGGCCCCCTGAAGCCGGAGGTGCTCTGCCGGCACCTCAACCGGGCCCTGGCCGAATGCGTGGTGACCGCGTGCTGCCCCAGCGAGACCGAGGCCTTCCGCACCCTCTGCGGCAGCGCCGGCACCGCGCTCAAGCGCTCCCAGTGCCAGCGCGCGCGCATCGACCTCTCCCTCTGCCTCGAGGCGCATCAAGAGCCATGACCTACCAAGGGAATCTACTCTGGTACAGTGATACGCTTTTGACGAATAGATTTATTCTTTGCGGTAGATTGATTCAATGATTTTGGAAAAATGTGATCTGGTCCTGAAACATGTGATATTGGAATATGTATAATAGGCTAGGGATTAGTTTTGAAGGCATATAGTAGATATCAAGATAAGAGAGCAGGCAGGAACTCTTGAGAATCATTTGTATTTTGGCTTCTGAATAGCTACATTACGAAACACATGTTTGTGAACATGAATTGCGAACTAACAGATTACCTTGAATATTAGTCACATCGTGTAATATTTGGGGCAATTACGCTATATAATTCATTTATTCAAGTCACAAAGGGTTACATACACACACATATAGCCTAACATAGCTGAACACATAACTAATGGGAATACAACACAAGATTAATGTGAACTTAAAGAGGTTAAGCACAAAGTACGAGGAGACGAGATGTTCGATAAGGGCAGTCTCAATGGTTGAAACCATGACTAGTTTCTAGTATTCTAAGACACTATGATACAAACTACAGCTCTAATCCATCGTTTCTTCGTGTGGGACTAGATCGAATCGTGACCAATCTTTTCATCCCTTTTCTTTCACATGTATTGGTTGTTTCTTCTAAGACACTATGATAAAAAACCAGGTTCACTGCAGCGCATCTCTCGCTGGTTTCCTCGTCTTGGATGACGTGCCGAAACAGTTTCCTCATGAAGAAATGGTTTTCTTATCTCTCCTCTTTTATTACTATGCCACGTCATCAAAATGCTTATGTGGCAAGTCTAATTAATGTAAGAAACTACAGTATCGGGATTGCCCTAATCAATAGTTCGGACTAACAATTAGATTGGTGTCAATTTGTCTACTTTGTGCCTTTTCTTTCCTAATTCTTTCTTGTTTTCTCCAAACTTAATCTGTCTGTGAAACTGCTGAATTAATGGAACATGCTAGCACTAATCACTCCACCCATTATGGCTACTTTGTTCCAAGCAATGCTATTACAATATTATGTCATTTTGAAGTTGGAAGCAAGATATCTGGAAAAGTGGAAAAGCATTCTAGTTCTATATGCATATCAGTTTACACCAGGCTAAACTATTAGCAAAAACTGCTCATGATCATTTCTAGATTAGGAAGACTGATGAAACGATCCTATGTTGTATTTTTACCAAGTACTTGTTGCCAGTTTTCAATGATCCGTACTTTATAAATGGTTTCTTTTGACCTTGATGTAACTCCCGAGACAACTAAAGGGGCTATCTCATTTGGGACAACCGGAAGAACGGCCTGATGTAAGCAAGCGTGTGTGTGAGAGCAAGACATGTTTGCTGTTTTAGCTGCTAATGTACCTAATCAGCTTCTATCATGTGCGCAACTTGGATTAAGAAGTTAGAGTTTTATAAAAGCATTAGCGAAGCTCAGTCACTACCTCACATGGTGGCGACATACCAACTGAATTTGTCTTTTATGTTAAGCAGGGTTTATTTCTTTTATGTAACCTAATTTCTGTATGAAGACTTCTATGTATTTCTTGTGTGTTTAAGACTAGTTATGTTTTATTGCTTGCCTTCTTGGTCTGGATGTTGATGTATTTGGATGCATTTGAAACCAACTGTGGCGTATGCTATTATTTTGTTAAGTGTACTTTGTTTTGTTTAATCCAAGCTCCCGATTTGCTGTATCTCCGTCTATGTGTAGTCGATGTATTTGCCTTGTAACGTCTAAGCTATTTAACTTGACAACAGGAGCCATGATGTTTGAGACCTTCGATTGTGTTAAGCGTTTGAATCGACATGTGAGCCAAGCGTTTGATTCGACATGTGAATTTGGCTTTTGTTCATGTACTGTGGCAGTGTGGCTACTAATTTTTTTTTCCGAAGGAATTGTTGAGCTTCCATTAAACCATTGGTGCCGTCAAATCGCTAAGCACCACAGAGTTTACAAAAGCATGAACCGTGTCATGCCAGAACGTCATGGCACTCGGGTCCATACTGTGCCCTTGCTTTGCCAAAGCATGTGCAACTTGATTACAAAAACGAGAACACGACACCACTTTGAACTCCAGGAAATTGTTTAAGAGCAGAAATTTTGCTTTCCTGAGCAGAACTCCAGCTTGGGACATATCTTGCTCAGTGCCCTGCAACACATGCTTTTTTTTGGATGAAACGAAGCGTGCAGAAGTTCTGCCACTCAATTAGAAGGACAAAGAGTACAGGGCCGGCTAGAACCGAGGCTAAAGAAAGGGCAGTGCAGCACATGCTTCATGTTCAGCGCATCGGTTTCAAGCACAATTCTGCCCATTCCAGCATCAGAAGCATACCTCAAAGCTTGAAAACAAGCCTGATACGGCCCAATCTACTACAGCAAAACCTACTAGTGTTTCCAACTCAAACAACGTGGTTAGTGATTCCAGGTGTGATGATTCGGTTGCATGCAATGAGAAACGAGAAGTGGCCGTGAGGGAGGAGAGGGCGGCGGGCCATGTAGGTGGAGTAAGTAAACAAGGCTGTGAGAGCTAGTATGCCGTGGGTGACGGGCCTGACGGCCCACCAAAAGAATGTCCAAGATGGCTGTGATGGTGGCAAACGACGGTACTTGGTGCCGGCCTTGCGTGACAGAAGAAAACAGGGACATCGAGGGCATGCTCCGGGTGTGTCAACGCATGGGAATTCATGTGTACCGGAGCAGTCACGGCTATTACTTGTGGTGGTCATGTATGTTCAGGACATGGGGCACCAACTAGCAGGCCAGGTGATGGGCGGTCTTGCTGCTCCCATGATACCCGGCTGAGATATCTCATATATGGTCTTCCTCCTTTCATACAAAGCCTACAGTAACAGGACATAAGATGTATATATCTCATAATCGGGATTAGTGACAAATGACATGCAAATTCCATCTCGTGACACATGACAAGCAAGAATAATAGCATATGGTTCAAAGTGAGGTAGCCAATAAAAATTTAATGCTCACATAAGTATAAATAAACAATTCAGAGCATGAATATGAATGGATAAAATATGAAAATGAGCATATCATGAATACTACATGCTAAGAAGATAGACCAAACTCTATGTAACTTTGATGATCATTAAAGCACATGAGCAAATAAGTACATAGTAAAGCATGCATAAAGTCAAGAACAAAGCATGTAAGTGAAATTATGGCAAAGTTTATTTATCCATAGTTAGGATACCACTTGAACAATCAATACCATATAAGCATAAAACATGTCATAGAAAAAATATGCATAAAAAATGCTAACATAGATAAAAAAAATAAAGTATAATAATAATATATATCGAGTGGACATATGAATACATATAGCAAGATATCACAGAAGTATAATAGTGAATACATCAAGATGACACAGGCTCATAATGACAAAGCCAAGCTCATACATACATAAAAACCATGATTAAAATTCTAGCCTATGCATATATAAGCAAACAAATAGCATGACAAATGACAAATTGAGAATAACACATGCTAACTGCAACAAGACAAAGCTCATGTATTCATAATTGATATATCACAATATCAAGTATATAGAAAATATAACATGGTACAAATTATGCACATACATGGTACAAATGACATCAAACAAGCATATGAATACATAGATCAATATTAAGAACATGATATATGATGTCTCAAGAATAATACATGCTCAAGATAATAAATTCATATATCAACAAATCATGAACAATTAGCTACCACATGAATATATAAGCAACATACACACAAAAATATGACAAGTGTAGTAAGAATAAAATATACCAATATGATACAAGTGAGTACATAAATAAACATAACATGCCATGAGGGATCAAGCATGACTATAAAACATGAAGGTATATGATAGCTCATAAAATAGGTGAAGACGCTATACATGAAAGCACATGTCTCTTGGAGGCCATCAAAGGGAATGAAGAATCATCAAATATTCTAAGCAAAAGACCAGAATCCATCAATTACATGTTCTCTATCCCCGCGTCCCTAATACCTACACATGACAAGGGCAAAGTGCCCGAGTCTTGGATCCCGAAAGTTTAGTAAGCAAGTACTTAGGAACCCAAAAGTTAGACACTCCATCACTCGAGGCAATTGAATCCTTATGTGAGTTAGCATGATGGAATGGATAGTTCATGTAAGAATATCCTACAATATCCTTGGAGAGGAGAGCAGCGGATGATGAACGGAGGGCTAGTGACAATGATACACCATGTTGGCATTGGCCCTGCCAAATTTGGGCATGCGACGATGAGCCTTTTAGCCGGTTGTCTCCTTTAGTGAGCTCGGCCATGGCCACTACCGACATGCTTTTCTCCTCTGGTAGGCTCCATGTGCCTACTCTAGGTACGATTTTATTGCAGGCATTTGTTGGATTTGTTGTAGGCGTTCTCTTGATTTTTTTGCACTAGTTCAATCAAAATGTTGTAGCCTCGCAGCTTATGTGTTTGATTTTTTGTTGCAATGTTTTTTAGGGAATTTTTTTGTAGCAATGTTGTTGCATCCTTTAATTGCTACAATAGGTTTGTTGCAGTATGAGTGAGATTTTGTTGCACAAGTAGCAATAGTTATTGCATTGTGCTATGAATTTTTTGCGGGTTAAATTCTTTTTGTTGCAACTATGGTTAGATTTGTTGCATATATTGTAGGAAAATGTTACGCCTCGAGGGTATGATCGATACCATCAGTCACTCCACCAAGGCCACATCTCGTATGTTCGCTCGGACGGCTAAAGGTCCATCAACCATCCAAACACACACACCCAAACCTTATCCTTTCATTGCCGCATAAGAGCATCTTGCCACAAAACATTCCTCTACCTCCCCTGCTCTCTCTCTCTTCGTCAAGACGGCATGTTGGAAGAGCCAGGGGTGCTTGATTTGTGTAGATCAGAGAGAGTCAAGGGCATCGAATCCATGCAAATTGGACGGAATGGCAAACGGAGGGCTTGACGAGAGCCACTAGGCTAGACTCCATGTGTTCTTCCTACATGTACGATTTGTTTCATACATTAGCTGGATTTGTTACAGGTGTTCACTCCATTTGTTTCACAAGTTCACTCCAAGTGTTGCATGATACTTTTTTTGATTTTATTGTAATATTGTTGCATCCTTTAATTATTGCATGAGTTTTGTTGCATCCTTTAATTATTGCATGAGTTTTGTTGCAGGTAGAGCGAGATTTTGTTGTACGGGTAGCCACTCATTGTTGTGTTTGTGCTGTGAAATTTTGCAAGACTGAATTATTTTGTTATAATTATTGGTTATTGATTGAATTATTTTGTTTCAATTCAGCATGGATATGGGGGCGTATGGACCAACCAACCCTATCCGTTGCCATTCCATCGCCAGACTACCACGTGGCGTCCACTCGAACCAGCGTCTAGTCCTTGGCAATCGGCAGCTTCGATTCGATCTCCTAGATTGCCTGTCCAGTGTCCACGGACACCGGGAATAACTCGCGCCCGATGCACCGGCTTCCTCTGGCCACACGGCCGCCTCTGCCGCCGTCTCATTGCGCCTCCTATTCGTTCTCCGTTCCTCGGAGGTGGGCAGCGTGCTGCTGCAGCGAAAAGCAGGCGTGGGCGAGGGCGCGCCGTGGCCGCAGGCCGCCGCCGCCGCCTGCCCCATTCGCCGCTGCCGGGAGCGCGGCAGAGCGCGCGGCCGCGCCGCTCTTGGCTGCGGCGCTCCTCCTCGCAGCTGCCGCATCTCCTGGCCTCCATGCCACTGCTCCACCAGGTTTGCCCAGCGTCTCGCTTGTAAGTAGGATGCGGGATTGCGGGAAAGCTTGTTGATTTTTCTGTGCCATTCCAGTACACACGCCTTGTTTCGGGGACAAACAGTGTGAACTTGTGTGGATGTGATGAAGGAGTTCTTGGAAATGCTAACCTACACTCTAGGTGGCATTTAGGATTTGGCAACCTGAAGTAGCTTGCCTTCAAGCGGCACCACACCGTTGTTGTTCTTTGCTGGCAATGGACAATGGTGGTTACAGATGGTTGTTGTGCACACGAGCTACACAAGAGTTGTTAGCTTGTGATGATGCGTGGATTTCCTGGTTTTGGACGAAGGGAGAGTGTAGAGGTTGAGAAACAACGCCAAAGAACACAACTGAATGGAATTGGCTAAAGAACATAAGTACTCTGCAGGCATATATAGAAACAAAATTATCACACACCGGAAATTGCATGCTAAACATGACGATCTTCTGTTTCCTTTTGCACAGCATTTGCGCAACCAGTTCCCGAAGGCGCGGCGCTGTTCCGGAAGGCTTGCATCGGCTGCCATGACATGGGAGGAAACATCCTGCAGCCAGTGAGTTGCTGAAATCCTTGCACAGTCGAAACGACGCAAATAACAAGTTTACATCACCGTTTATTCTCAACTTGCTGCTTGATCATGTCCAGGGAGCCACTCTCTTCATGAAGGATCTTGAGAGGTAATCTGTTATTTGTTAAACTACAGCATGTACTTTGTCTGCTCAATTATTAGACTGAGGCAAAGAGCTGAATTTGCTTCAGAAATGGAGTTGCCACAGAGGAAGAGATATACAACATCACGTATTACGGGAAGGGAAGGATGCCAGTATGTAAATTTCAGCCATGAATCACCATTACATCTTTCAAAGGAGTAAATATTCGACAACCATCTAATTGCTTTGCTCCATCGCGTATAGGGTTTTGGAGAGAAATGCACCCCGCGAGGGCAGTGTACCTTTGGACCCCGGCTACCTGAAGATGATATCAAGCTGTTAGCTGCGTTTGTCAAATCACAAGCTGAGAATGGGTGGCCAAAGATCGACGGTGGTGTTGATTGATCCGACTATAAAACATGAGGAGACAAACATTCCTCACCGATTCATTTTAAGAACAGCTGGGAATCTGAAACTATCATTATCAATGCAGTTTCTGAGAACATTATTGTCAGGCAAAGATGTATTTTCTTGAAGGGATGTGTATATTTCTGAATGAATTTTGGGGTTGTCTGTTGGGATACGAGTAGGCTACGCTAGCGCAAATTAAAAATTTTTATCGTGTAAATCAGGAAGTCATGCGAGTAAGAGATTATAAATCGTTACCACTAGACGCGCAGTGCAGCGGAAGTAGAGTTGAAGCAACCGATTCAACAAAAAGCGCGTCGATGTAGTAGAAGCAGTCGATCGTCCTCCGACCAACCGTCTCCTCCTTGTAATTGTCCCGATCAACGCCGCAGTCGTAGCAGCGTCTTTACCGAGGTCCGCATATTCAGAGATGGAACACCATGCGTTGGTATACTAGCATCAATGCGCATGGCAGAGATTATAAGAGGTGGAGATTAGGATTTCGATGGGTATATTTCGGGATGTCTCTCTTAGTCCCTACACCTCTCTTTATGTTTCGAGGTGGGATGGGTATGTTTCGAATGCGAATACGAATACGAATATTCTCAAATACGGATACAAATATTGTTGAATGCAAATATGAATATTTTTTAATATGGATTTTGCTTACCATATTCGTATTTTCTCGGATAAGAATATCGGATAAAACGGATTTTCCCACCCCTATGTGAGAGATTATTGGGATCTCAGATCTGGATGGGTACATCTAGACGGTTAGATCATCATGTGACGCTCAAAAAATTGACTAAATTTTGCGAAGAGATTAGTTGGACGATGTAGAGATATTACACTCCCAGGGTCTACACCATAGTTTTAGTCGTTGAACCATCGAGGCTAGCGGTTCACCCGTGAATTGCTGAAAATCCTTACACAGTCAAAACGGCACAAAATACAGGTTTAGATCACCGTTTGCTCTCAACTAGCTGCTTTATCATTTCCAGGGAGCCACTCTCTTCATGAAGGATCTTGAGAGGTAAATATGGCCGTGTAACACGGGTCGCCTTTCAAAAACAATGATATGTGCTTTTACTGCTTATTGTTAGACTGAGGTGAAGAAGCAAAATTGCTACATAAATGGAGTTGCCACAGAGGACGAACTACGGGAAGGGAAGGATGCCGGTGAGTAATTCATAGTTGTTACCATAACGTCGGCATACCATTATGTTGTTCAAGTAGCAAGTATTAGAGCTAGGAGCGATTTGCTTCATCACTATGTATTTGCGTGCAGGGTTTCGCATAGAAATGCACCTGAGAGGGCAGTGCACCTTTGGGCCTCGGTTGGCTAAAAGATGATATCAAACTGTTAACTGCGTTTGTCAAGTCACAAGCCAAAAATGGGTGGCCAGAGATCGACGATGATGGAGATTTATCCGACGACGAAACAAGATAAGGCAAGCCTTATTTTTTTTTCTAGGGCAGAAGTACCCTGTAATCCTGTTGTGATTTCTTGGATCCAGCTATAGATCTGTTCTTTTTAGCTACGACTGATAGCTTTTTAGCTGTTTGTGACAGAGATTGCGGAAAGAGAGATACTTGTTTGTGATTTTTGATGGTACAGATATTAGGTTTTTAACGTGTACTACAATTAACTTATAGACCTTGTCTTAAAAAAATACTCCGTTTAAAAGTTAGATACTGTAGCAGAAGCTAAAAGATAAAAGTCAAAAACTAAAAAAAAACAAAATCATATTTGGTTCGCTATATGTAAATTATGTTATGTGTCAATTCTGTCAATCCCAAAGAAATATGCACAAATAACTAGACCAATTGAGGTCTACTTCCCGACCTGTCAAAGAAGAGGGTGATTGACTATCCACGATCCACCCCAGTATAGCTTATACTATTGTACGCTTTCACTTGGGCTCTGCTTTGTACACAATTTCTGCATTCTAAACAACACTTCAAGAATGTGATTGCTAATTCACGATTAGTTCACATCAGTATGACTCAATGGAACATGCTCTTTGGTTACGAGTTGCGACTTGCAAGTTTGTGATAGACAGAGGCAACGCAATTAACACTCATTTTGTCAAATTCGTCAGGTTCAATTTATTAAGCTCACGTAAACCAGCCAACCAAACATGCAACTCACACTCATTTTGTCAAATTCGTCAGGTTCAATTTATTAAGCTCACGTAAACCAGCCATCCAAACATGCAACTCACCAAAGATGTTACTGCAAAATTCCTGTCGTGTAGAGGAGGGAGTACTTTTGTGGTGTACTGTCAGGAAAGTCACAGCGCAAGTCAGCTTCCCTGAGTAGTAGGTGCGGTTGGTGAGGCGGCGCGACTGCGACTGGGTGTCACCGGGCAAGGTTCAGACGCGCGGCTGGTGCGTTGCGGGGGGAGGAGAAAGCTGCGCCGCGCACGCACTCCCCCCTCCGAAACCGCAAGCATGTTGCCGCGCTCCCACTCCCACCCCGCACGGCGGCGCTCCGGCCTGGGCCCGCAGCTCTGCGCCGTCGTCGCGGCGCTCCTCCTGCTCCTCTCCCTCGCCGTCCTCCACTCCCGCCTCTCCTCCTCCTCCTTCCCCTTCCCCCTCTCCTCCTCCCGCTCCTCCACCTCCACCTCCGCCGCCTCCAACTCCTCCGTCCTCCTCGCCGACGACGACGACGTCGTGGCCGCCGCGCTCGACCCCGACCTCGCCCTCACCACCACCACCGCTTCCGCCACCGAGGGTGTTGCTGTTTCCAACCCCGACGACGACCGCATCGACGAGCTCGACGTGCTCGACGAGGACTCCTCCGCCGCCGACGCGGCCGACGACGTCTCCGCCTTCGCAGCCGCCGCGTCCCTCGTCTGGGACCACGCCGCCGGCGTCGCCCGTCTGCCCTTCCGCCTCCCGGCCGCTGGCGACCCCCTGCCGGCTGGGTTACCCCACCTCGACTCCCCGCATCGGATTGCCGCCGCCTTCGGATCCGACGACGAGCCGGTGGATCTGGACTTGCGGGTGGAGATCTCGTCCATCGGCGGGGTTGAGGACGCGCTGCTCCTTAAGCCCGCCTCTGGCGGCCCCGAGACGCGGCTCCGCGCTGGGTGGGCGCGGTGGCTGGAGGGGAAGGCCGACTACCTCCGGCGCGATCGGATGCTGCGGTCTAACCTGGAATTCCTCAACCCGCGCAACCACCCGCTGCTTCAGGATCCGGACAGCCCCGGCCTCACTTCTCTAACCCGCGGCGACCGCATGGTCCAGCGGATGGTCCTTGCCGAGATCCAGAAGGCCGCGCCCAAGAATTTTGAGCGGCGGAGTCTCCAATCATTTGATAGTAAGCAGGGAATGGGAGCTACTGTGAACGAGGAGCAGGGGGAGGGAAGGAGGTGGGGATACTTCCCGAGGATAGATCCACATTTGGGGTTCTCAGAGTTCATGGAGAGGTTCTTTGAGCATGGGAAGTGCTCCATGAGGGTGTTCATGGTGTGGAACAGCCCGCAGTGGGCGTATGGTGTTCGGCACCAGCGTGGGCTGGAGAGCCTGCTCCAGCAGCACCCTGACGCCTGCGTGGTCATGCTATCAGAGACGCTGGGGCTGGAGTTCTTCCAGGAATTTGTGAAGGAAGGGTATGTTTTATGTGTATGCGTGGTCATGCTATCAGAGACACTGGAGCTGGAGTTCTTTCTCTGGCGCTTCTTTAGAGCAAGTTTCACTTTCACTTCGTTCCGCGTATGCTATCGAGACACTACTCTAGTATCCATATCTCTATTATTTGATTAATCAGAAGAGCTAATTTTAGTAGCTAGCACTAATTGGCAAACTAAAGAAAATTCATACTTCCAACTTAAAATTTTAAAAGATGAAATAATTTGATTAGTATCGTATAATATTTCTTATATAATGTCTAAGGTATCAGATATAATATATCTATGCTATAACATTGGCTGCACAACCAGAAGAAAAAAAAGATGCCTTCACCTCTTAGGTTATGCATCTCAACTGTTTTATCATTGACATGTGAAGTGACATCTGAGCAAGTTCTGGGTGGATGATACACATCTGACCTAGATTAAGTTAATTAACATTTCTCAAATATCACAGATGATGCACTTAGCTACTTGCTTAATCCTTGCTGTTTACTATCCAACTTTAATCTTTCCTGCCTCTTGACTCAGTTTTTCTGGATTCATCTCCTTCAAAAGGCAATTTGATGGTTGTGGTCCATAAATTTGGTTCAGCATTAGTCTGTTCAAAAAATTACATATTTGATGGTCTGAAATCCCAATAAACTTTATTCTGAAAAGAGCAACACATAACTAAGTATGCATGTTCTTTGTGGATTATGTGCTGCAGTATTTGTTTAAACTTTGCACTTTTGCAGCATACTGCATACAAATGAATTTTGCATGCTGAATTATTGAAAGCTCTTTGGATGAGTCATGTACTCATGTACCAGGAAAAGTTTGCTGTTTTTGACTGTAGTGTTACATATGTACCATATAAGCAAATGACATCAAGTTTCGAATCATCTTAAAATATCTGCTATCTGAATTTTCCCACCTTTTGTTTCAATGGCTGGTAGCACTTGGTGACTTTATGCTTTGCTTGATTACCAAACTGACAGTCGATCTCTTCCTGGTAGTCATTGCATCTTTAATTCTTTATTGACATTTAGAACTCAATTCAATAGTTTTAGCTGACTGTCGTAGATTTAGTTAATTTTTGCCAAACTGCCATCCTTCTAAGTTAGCATCTGTACCTGTTTACAGTTAAGCCCCACACCAAGCGATTTCCTTTCGTTTTCCCTCCTCCCTGAGGTTTTCCTCCATGTTTGTGCGTCCACAGCATCCTCTTGCACTGTGAGAATGTCAACATATTTCATCTTGCTCTGTACCCCTCAGCATCCTCTTTATATGGTGACCTACAGTCCAGCAACATAAATACTGACAGCTCTGCAACCACATATTAATCTATTATGGCCTTTGTGCACCATTCAACATCATGATTACCACCTTGCTCCTACTACAACATAAACTGCCCTACCTGTTTATAGTCCTGTAACTTTTGTAATTTGAAGTAGGAGCATAATTAGATTTGCGTTGTTAGTTACTTAGTGCCGACTTGGTGCAGGAGCCAAACCATGTGTTGTCAGTGGACCCCCAACTAAATCATAGAACTAAGCTATTTTTTCATTTTTTTTTCTTGCAACTATTCATTTAGAGTTACATATGAACTCTAAAATTTTAGGTCTTTCACACAGTAACTTGTATTTAGTTTGTATGTGACCACTTAGTACAACAAACCTTGCATGCTATGGATCCTATTTAGAATTTTTTTAGCTACATTTGTGTTGACATGTGCATGCTTAGTCATAAAGTTATTTTCATCCTCTTGCAGATACAAAGTTGCAGTTGCAGTGCCAAATCTTGATGAACTTTTGGATGGTACTCCAACCCAAATCTTTGCATCTGTGTGGTACGAATGGCGGAAGACTATGTACTACCCCTTGCATTACAGTGAGCTACTACGCCTTGCTGCTCTTTACAGGTAAGATAATAAGAGAACTAGAGACTAGTGCCACAACTTGTTGAGTTACATGCATCGTTTACTTTACAGTCTGTTAAAGGCATCTAGAGAAAGAACAAACTCTTCCTTTTCCAAAAGAAAATCAAATTATCTGAAAACTTTAGCTGAAAACATTCATTCTCAGTTACCCTAAGCCAGATCAGTATTATACGCCGCCATGAAAACAGTTGAGTAGTTGACATATCATCAAAAGGGGCGTCTTTATTTTCACAGATGAACAGATGATAAAGAGTATGAGATTAAAACCATACATTTTACATATCAGTATCAATCTTCCCATCAACAAACACATAATTAATCAGCAAATTTTATTTGAGACTACCTTTCAATAAATTGCCTTCTATCGTGCCATTTAATTACTGAACCAAAAGTATGGTAAATCTGTGTGCTTGAATATTCATGAGTGAGATACTTATGTTTCATCAGAACATAAATGTAATCATGAGTACAGTTTTAATTCCTTTTTCTCTGTGAAGAAGAAGTTGACTGATCTATGTATCTATGTTCTATATGCAGATATGGTGGAATATACCTTGACTCTGATGTTATTGTACTTAAACCTTTGAAATCACTGCGGAATTCTATTGGTGCAGTAAAACAAGTTTCCAGAAATTCTAGTTTTAGTGGTGCTGTATTAGCATTTGAAAAACAGAGGTAATAGTATTATATTTTCTTTAGGCAGTAGTACTCTATTTTCTTTCAAACCTTTCTTTAATTCCTTTTTGCTGGACATCTCAAATGACGTGCAATATTATTTTGCATTACAATTTAGGCATTGATTTTCGTCAATTACCCATCAAGGTCCTAGTTCTAGTTGGCTTGGTATGTAATCCAACTGATGATGTGCCACATGGTAGATGTTAAAAGGACATGAATTTTCGCACACCTTTATATTCATTTGAATTATGAAGTACACAGATGGTCCAATCATGTCCTAGCAGGCCATTGCCTGAGTAATCGGTCTTTTAATTATGGTTGGATAAACAGATATCATGTAATTAAAATCACAAGTTGATACTATCATGTAATAGGCAACACACAGATAAAATTCATATCTATTAATGCTCTATTGATTCACTGAAAAAAGAAATTTTGTTGTTCCTGTTATTTGGGTCTTTTTTTGTTACAGTTAAGTGCTAAGAATTATTATGTGAATCACGGATGAGAAGCACAAAATCCTGAAAGTAACATTTTGAGTGTTTTGTGAACTGTTTGAAAGGCAATGATTTAATTGTAACACAAAGCGTGATGGATATATGTGTCAGATGCACATGCTTTACATAACGTTCTCATGCTGTTTTGTTTGATTAACTACAGCTTGCACATTTCACACTTTATTATGCCAATTGCAGCCCATTCTTGGCGGAGTGCCTGAAGGAATTTTATTCAACATACGATGATACTCTCTTGCAGTGGAATGGTGCTGAACTTATGACAAGAGTAATAAGAAATCTTTCCGACAAACGTGATCAAAACAAGGGACATCTTGACATAAAGCTGGAGCCCTCAGTTACATTTTACCCTATAAGTTGTACAGATATTACGAGGTATGTAGTTTCTTCATCCATTTGTGCTTTCAAGGCCGCTCAATTTGTTCAGATTTACTATCTGGAAGTAATATTCCATAGTAAGTTTTACAATTGTCAGTCTATACATCAAAGTTCCATCTCAACCAGCAACATAAAGGGTGGGTTCTTTTGGGCTGTAGTTTATGGTTTTTACCTTTTGAATTCTGTCTGTTAGTAAGAGATTACGAAAAGAGAGACAGTCATATACGATTTTGGCCGGTATAGCTGAAATCTGTATAGTGTGTACTACAACCAACGGCTAGTAGATCCTATCCTGAAAAACGTACCGTTTGAAAGTTAGTACTGTAGCAAAAGTGAAAAACCATAAGCTAAAAGCCCATGGGAACCCACCCAAGCTTTTCAAACTAGAATATTTACACTTATGATGTACTTTGCCCAGGCAGGCTTTCAAAAATTGCTTTGTTAAAATTCACTCATCATAGTTGTCTAGCACTATACTTTTTTTCACCACTCAAACACACTCGTGCGGCAGTGCGTCTATGTTTGTCCTGAACTGTTTACTCATTTGCCAAGCTGTCCTAAATGTTTATTATTTACATGTATCATTGTTAAATACATGTTTTGAAAAACCATTGTTTGCTATATGCATGCTCATTGTGGTATTGGTGTACCGCAGGTACTTTTCAGAACCAGGTAACAAGGTTGAAAGGGCACAACATGATGTTCTGTTGTCTAGGATTGTGAATGACTCTACCACTTTCCACCTCTGGAACAGCATTACATCTTCGCTTGTTCCTGAATCCAACAGTCTTGTTGAGAGAATCCTTAACCATTACTGTCTCCATTGCCTTGATGTTTTATAGTTGGTAGCAGCCTGAAGTTCTCGTGAAGAGCTTCATTTTGGATTAGAATACATATACAGAAGAAATTCACCGGTTTAATGGGTGCTCAACATGGCGAGTGGTATATTGTTGCATTCTGTCTAAAAACTGTAGAGGGGGGAAAATATGGTGGCATTGTAGATATATATATTCTTTTCAAAAGGGCTTCGGCGCTGGTGCTACAAGCAAGTGCAATTATGTTGGCTTAACTAGCTATTTTGTCAGTTGTTGATAGCAAATCTACTTACTGGTCTGGAAATACTGAAGGCAACAACTAGAGGCATTTGAAATGAGACATTTGACTAGTTAATTTCACCTTTTGTCGTTGTACTGATACTTATTATTTTCAATTTGGTCAAATTATTAGCGAGCAAACTGTGAAGTTTATGTGTACATAAACATCATGTTGTGAATCTGAGGGGTATTTTGGGAATTTCCTAATTGAGAAAAGAAAAAAAGAGGTCCCACCTGTCAGTGAGCCAGAGCGAAGGGATAAGGGGAGGAGACAAGGTCTCCTGTGCGAGCGTTTCTCTCTTGATCCAAAATCCATGGGGCTGGTGGTGGCTCATTCGGCAGATCTAATCTAAGGAGCGGCGGTTTCGGTGGAGAGGTGAAGGGCGCTGGTGGCTCAGAAACCTCAGCTCCGGTCGTTGGTGGCCATTGTGTCGATGGCCTTTTCTCCTCTTGGCTATAAAAGGAGGCCGCCTCTTCCCATGAATTGTATCGGGAAATCGTGAACTCTCTTTCTCCATCTTTTCTTTGCCTTTTTGATTTGGCTCTGATTTTTTATTCTTAGTGGCCTCCTCTTCGGTGGTGACCACCGGTCTCAGTGGTGACTTAAGCCCCTGGTGCTCGTTGGCAAGAGGTACTTGGCCAATGCTTCTTGAGTTCTTGTGCGGCGTCTTTTTCCCTTGGTTTTGTCAGCTTAGTGATTCTCGAACGGTAAAGGTAGGCATTGTATCTTCATCAACCACATTCCTTTGTTGCGGCAACACAGAGGGGTATTAGGTTTTTTGGGTCAGCACTCTTGGGTGTGTCTTGCCTGATCTTCTAGGTGGCTTCGAGTGCCATCTACACTGTGAGTACTTCGGTTTCTTTTACTACAAACATTGTGGGCTGTGCTTGTTCTTTAATTTCTGATGCAAGTTCAAGTACTAGGAGACTATGTTTGCTTATGGGCTCGATTTAAATGCTCCGTGCTGAAATCTGTCATTTATTGAAATTGATTTGATTATCAAGTCTAGATTTGTACTCTATAGTTAGTGCTTACTTTTGTCACCTGATTCTGAGCATCCTGATTGCTTACTGTCGGTTGTGCTGGTTAATATCCTACTGTGATCTCTACTTAACTGGTGTTCTTGCTGTTTCAAATGAACTTAGATCATAATTAATCATCTAATGCTATTAAGAAGACTGTTAATTGGGGTCATATTGTTGGTATTCTGTTGAGCCGACAGTACTATGTGTGTGCTCATTTCTATGACAGCACAGTAAAGCAAATTTTAGAGCCTATAATCTGAATTTTGATCATCATTTCAATTAGTGAAGAATAAACGACATAGTATGAGAGGACCAAGATCAAAAGTCTTGAGCAACTCTGCTCTTAGAGCATTAACTTGTCAAATTTTGAGCTATATGCTGGTTTTATTAAATTCTTAGTTCAAGCAAAGGCTAGATATGTTCATTTCGGCAATATTTTGGTTACATGCATTGAGTATACGCTCTTGTATAAATGACTTGTAAAATTACATATTTATATGCAATTCATGTCATTTATATACTTCTTGAAATATTCTTTAATTATACTTTATCATACTGAAGTTAGATTTAAATATATGTCTATACCGTATTATTTACAACGCACCAAACTGTCCAAGTGTAGCTACTGAGATAAGATCAGATGGTGTTCGAGTAGCTACTGAGATAAGATCGGACGGTGTTCGAGTAGCTACTAAGATAAGATCGGACGGTGTCCGAGTGGCCGTTGAGATCGTGGTGATTGAGGGCGGAAGCATTAAAGATGTTGGAGATTCGAGCGTAGCAGTCAGAGATCCTACGGGCTTGGTCGAAGCCTCACGTAGTCGTATTCCATGACTAGGAAGGTTTCGCCTCTACAGTGGTATTGAAGCTAATCTGAGCTACTCATGGTCTCTGGCAATGGCGTTCACCGTCCTTCAGGCTACAAGGATGGCAGCGGAGTGCCGCACCAGATTCCGATGTTGACAACAACCAATTATACCACTTGGGCAATTAAGATGGAGACGATCATGGATGCACAAGGAGTCTGGGAGGCAATAGAACCTGCGGTCGGGGTGGTTGCAGATGAGAGGAAGAACAAAGCGGCATGCACGTTCCTCTTCCAAGCCGTCCCGGAAGACGTCCTTCTGCAGATCGCGAAGAAGTCGATCAAGGAGGTATGGGATGGTCTGAAGACTCAATATCTCAGTACTGATCGCGTGAAGAAGGCCCGATTGCAAACACTCAAAAGTGAATTTGATTCGATTTGCATGTAAGAAAGAGAGTCGATCGATGAATTCGTGGAAAAATTGAGTGCTATGGCAGCTAAGTACAATGCTCTTGGACGCCACGTTAGCAAGAAACTTCTAGACTCGGTGCCAGATAAGTATCTATAATTGGTGGCATTGATCGAGCAGTACTCGGATCTTGAGACAATGCAGTTTGAAAAAGCAATTGAATGGTTCAAAGCTTATGAAGAAAGACTCAACCGACGATCGAATAACAACAATACGGGAGATCAATTGTTGTTCTCCCAAACCGAGTGAAAAGCACGACAAGGTTTTAACTCCAAGCAGTCAGCCTACACCTCTAAAGGAGAAGTAGAGAGCTCTGAAGGAGGAAACACCCGTGGTCAAGGAAGCGGCTTCCGAGGACGAGGAAGAGGTCAGTGGAGAGGCCGTGGGCGAGGCAGTGTTGGCCGGGGTGGCACAACCATGACTCGTCAAGGAGAGGGAGTTACCTGTTGGTCCGGGACAAGCCGCGACAAAACTCATATCAAGTGTTTCAACTATAGTCATCACGGGCACTATACCTCAGAATGCAAAGGCAAGCAACAGAGTGAGGAGGTGCATCTTACTAAGACTCGAGATGAGCTAGTATTGATGCTGACAACAGTTGAAGATACTCAGAAGATAGTCTTACTACATGAAGAGAAAGTCTTACCGATATTGCGGGCTAGCAGAGATTCTCAGACCACCTCCGATTTGTGGTACTTCGACAATGGGGCAAGTAATCATGTGACCGGAGACAAGAAAATTCTATGAACTCGATGAATCGGTTCAGGGCAATGTCTAGTTTGGAGATAGCTCTACTGTTCAGATCAAAGGAAAATGTTCAGTTCTGTTCAAATTTAAAGAAGGTGAACAAAGATTGTTGACAGAGGTATATTATATACCAGATCTGTGTAGTAACATCTTGAGTATTGGTCAGCTAACGAAGACAGGGAGCAAGGTGGTTATATACGACATATTCTTGTAGTTGTATGATCGGTGTAACAAACTCTTGATAAAGATCGAATGCACTCGAAATCGACTTTATAAGGTTTTGTTGGAAACCATTGAGCCGGTATGTTTGCTAGCAAGATTGGAGGATAAGGCATGGATGTGGTATGCAAGATTGAGACACATCAACTTTCAGTCCATCAGGTCAATGGCAGAGAAGGCATTGGTTGTCGGATTACCAAGGATAAATCATCCCACTCAAATATGCGAAGGTTGCTTACTTGCAAAACAGGTACGACTCCTGTTCCTAAATATGATAGAGTATCAAGCCATAGAACGGTTAGAACTCGTTCATGCAGATCTATGTGGACTGATCACCTCATTGACTGTTGCCGGAAACAACTACTTTCTTTTAATTGTTGATGACTACAGTCGGATGATGTGGGTACAAATGCTCAAGAAGAAGAGCGATGCATTTGAGAAATTCAAAAAATTTAAAACTATCATAGAGATAGAACTATATGTAAACTAAAGATCCTGAGGATAGATGGAGGGGGTGGGGAGAATCTCTCTCAAATACGTTCAAAATTTTCTGTGAGAATGAAGGTATTTCTCTCAAATACGGACTTGGCCCGTACCCCCGCGCGCCGAGGCGGCTGGGCGCGCGGCTACGGACGGTGTGGTGCGTCGGCCTACCCGATTTTGACGGGCGGACTGGGCTGCTGCGGCTACGTGCGCCCGGTTGAAAAGACGGCGGGGGCGCTGCCGCTACGTGCGGTCCACGGGCCAACGAGGCAAACTACGCGAGGCACAACAGCTTTGCACGCCGCAGCATACCGAGCGGCTAGTGCGAGCCGTCGACTTTCCAGGCTTGATACATATCTGGACTTCGGTTTATCCAGAATGCATGCTCCGCTAACTAGCTCTTGGCCTCTCTTCCTTGAAAGAACCGCGCATGACGCCATGACCGTAGCTAGCATGCGGCTAGCGGATATCATCACAGGAACAAATGAACTGAAAGTGCGTCGAATCATCTATCTGCAGCATGTCACTCGAGGACGCAGGCATATATAGTTCGGTCGAATGCGTCATTACATCTGGCTCATTTTCGAAATATCAATCAGTACAATTTGTTTGCACATGCGGATGCCTGAATAAAAAACTGGAGAGTAATATCCTGACAAAAAAAAAGAAAAGAAACAGACATATATGACAAACACATACAAAAATTATATCGCGCCTTCTATCGAGGCCAGGGGCATCAAAGCGGCGTTGTTTACTGCTGACTCCACTCTAATAGCTACTGAAAATTGAAGGACATTAGCAGGCAATGGAGCGCGAGAGAGCAACATTAGGGGGCACTCGTTTTAGCGATGGTTTCTGATTTTTGACTGAAATTTCACTGTAGCTGATTTTTTTACTGTAGCTGATTTGACTTTTTAAGTGTAATTAATTTAAAAAAATGTAAAAATAGAAAAAACATGTTAACCCATTAGGAACAATATAAAGAAACATGGGAAAAAAAGAAAATATAAAAAAGCTTAAAATATCTAAAAAAATAGAAAAAGACGAAATAGTAAATAGTGAAAAAAAAAGCAGAAACTAAAAGTAGAAACCGAAAAAAAATTGAAACGAGCAGGATCTAAATACATTAATTGTCTAAGTAAACGCCATCTTCCAAAATGAATAATCATCCACGTTCATCTGTGTTAGTTGCACAAACGATTCTAAGGTAAATGTTGTCAGACAATCAAATGATAAAATCAATTACCGAGTAGACTCATCATTCAGCAACTTTGACGTTCCAATTAAAGAACATCCATTAATTTACTCATTCTTATGCAGGCGATCAGAGCGCTGTATAAGAAAGCTCAGAAACACATGCATGCATGCGCTGAGATTTGCATGTTTAGCCACGGAAATATAATTACACCGACACAAAAACAACAAATTATTATCCTCGCAAAATCAAAAAAGAAAGTACTATGGCAGCTGGTATAAGTATTGTTACGGGCAAGAAAAATAAACAAATTAAAATGTGAAACCTACTACTACTACTTCAAACGATCCATGCAATGAGTCATGAGACCATATACAATAGTACGATGTCAACTATTCATAAACTTTACTATGTAGAGCAGAGAGAGGGAGCATAGAGAATTGAACCATCTATTATACAATAGTCAACTATAACACCGTAAATAAGACACATTGTGTCATAGAGGAGCTGTCTATATAGATACGCAAAAAAATAACCTATTATATGAGTTATCTTTAGTACCGTCTATAGATGATATAAATGATATTATAGATAATAATTATCTACATCATTCTACAGGCCAGGAGAATAGCGTGGAAAGGGAGGGGGAGCAGGGATGTTTGAAATCAGCACCGCCATGCAATGAGACACACACATTGTAGTAGCAGTCCGTTAAATAATCCTTTGTACGTAATTTTATTTTGTAGTAGATGTACATATCACTGTGTCATTATTTGCAAAATCGAATTCATACATGGACTGCTGCATGGTCAGAGTCTGATAGCTTATTTTTACACTGGCAGATATATCGATCCTCAATTTACTTACAGAAATGAATTAAAGAAAAAACGAACTAATCAATGTCCTGCATGTTAATATTATACATATTTGTTAATCTGCCCCGCATCAATCGTACGATCTTTTTTCTTTCTGAGATGTCGACGCCAATTCGCCACTCTGAATAGTAATGATTTCCCTTCAAAGCTACAGCCTGGAGACAATCATCTGCCTTCTCTGCACGCGCTCTGTTTTGTTTATGTTCTCCAGCACAGCGTTGGCTGCTGTCGTCACCAGCTCGGCCAAGTCCCTGCAGAGATAGATCGCCATTGCAGACACAGTTAGTACTCATCACTAGTTGCGTGCATGCACGGCATGCATATGCATGTGTGCATGGACATTTGTGCGTGATGTAGACGAACACGACGCGCAGAGGGAGAGAATGGCGCGCTGGCGCGCGTGCGTACCCGGTGGTGGGGTCGTAGGTGAGGCCGACCGTGTACTTGGCCTCGCGGAGGGCGAACCTGAAGCGCTCGATGTCGCGGGGGAGGTGGTCGTTGGAGTCGATGACGGCCTGCGGGAGCACGAGCTCCGAGGGCTTGATGTCGTAGAAGATGGGGATGATAGTCTTGCGGGCCTCGACGAGCATGGCGAGCTCGCGGAGGCAGAACTCCGACTCGAAGTACCGGGGCGAGAAGATGGCCACGGCGACGCTGCAGTCGCGGATGGCGGCGTAGATCCGCTCCTCCAGCCGGTCGCCAGGCTGCATGGACATGTTGTCCAGGAACGCGCGCAGAGCGCCTTCGCCCTGCACCAGCTGGTCGTAGAGCAGCCGCGCCAGCGTCCGCTTGGTGTCCGCCCCGCGGTGGTTGATGAACACGTCGTACCGGGGGTGCCCCAAATCCTCCTCGTCGTACTCCACCCACCGCGCCACCACGGACTTCTTCCCCTTCCACATCCCCTCGGTCTCCGCCGCCTCGGCCGACGCGTTCAGCCGCGACGCGACGCACCTAGGCGAAAGCTCGGACGCCATATATACGTTCGCACGAATGCCTTGCTACAGCTAGTTCGCTCGCGCGCGCGGGTGGATCAAGCAATGTGGTGGTGCACCGTGCTCGTGCTACGTACTACCGTTCGTACGTACGTACGTGGTCGAGGCTGCCAAGCTAGCAACCGGCCGGTTGAGATGGCTCAGGATCGGAGCAGCAGCAGCTGAACTGGTCGAATGGATCGATGGATACTGCTTTGGTGAATATGGTGATGGCTGGGAGCTTGGTGCGGTTTATATAACACGCTCGTTCAAATTGTCTCGTCATATTCAAATAGACGTCTGCGCGGTGGTCCGGGAGCTAGAGCTTTGAAAGAAGACATTATTATTTACGCGCACAATACCGTAGCTAGCTAGCTACCGAGCGCTGGGGTGTTCAACGGTGCCCGCGAAATGGGACAGAATCGAAGAACAGGCGAAATGCTGAAAACTACGGGGCTAGCGCTAGGTCGATGTACCTCGTAAATCGGTCACTTGTTTAATTCTGCGTGGACATATGCTACTTGTGCATCAACGCAGATCGACGGGGTTCGATCAATTCAACAAGTTGATCTGCGTCGATGCAATAAATTCCAAGTTGATCTGTCCGCACATGCATGCGTGATCGATCAGCCGTTCCAATGACCGGAGATCGCATGTGGCATTATTTTAGAAACGAGAGGAGGGAAAGAGGACCCCTTCAAAGACGACGGGACGAGGGCTCCAGCACTGTCTGCGGTTTTGATATGTTCAACGCCTCCTACTCGTCCAACCCCTTTCTCGTCGTAAAAAAGGAAATTTTTTACCGTACGTAAAAAGGGAAAAAAAACAATGAAAATTGTTGAGGAACTGTAGCTGACGGGTTCAGTCCGATAAATTTCTCTCCTATGCAAAATAGATGGATCAAACATAGCATATTCTAAATAATAAATTAAACATAAAGAGATGATAGGTGAACTCCTTTATTTATTGCTTTCTCTGTTTTCTTGTGCTCTTTACAATGATTAGGGCCCCTATTTATAAACTAAGTGGAGGGTGTCCACCAATGGGCCAGACTTGCAGGCTCAGGCTCAGATTTCCTAATACTCCCACTTGGGCACCCATCCAACATGTTCATGTCTCATCAAAACTCCATAAAAATCTAGTGAAAAAATTTAGAGAAAGAGTATATGATACATGTTATATTGTGTTGCACGAATTGCCTTGTTAAAAATATTGGCCGAGAAACTTCAAGAAAACTTGTCAAGGAAAAAGAGTATAATCCATCCAATCCCATTTCATCTATCGACATGTACACGCCTTCCCGGCCGTGATGGCTAACCCGGTCAGCATCTCTGGCGTCGCCAATCGTACACGTCTGTAGCAATCACTACTATAAAAAGCCTAATATTAAACATCACATCACAGAGGTCTATAACAGCCTAGTCAGCTACCACGTGTCTGCCAGCCAGCCCTAGCTGCCATGTCAGCCATCCTGGTGCAGTTCATTGTTCCATGAGTTGTGCCCACTATAGACCAGTCTTTCCGTCAGCCGAGCCCACAACACAAAAATCTTTTTTAATTTTTAGTATTTTCCTTTGGATTCGAATTTCCAAGAGCTCATTCTTCTCCATCCTAACTCCGATTGATCCCATTCTTTTTTTCTAAATTTATCTAAAATCGAGCTCCATCTTTTGGTTTCAGTTTTAAAATTTTACAGTTCATTTAAATTTTATTTGATTTTATTTTGTATCTCGTTCGTTTTCCTACTCGTTATATTATGTCTTCGAAGAAGCGGAAGCACAACCAGAAGAACAAGAATTCATAACTGAGTAAGGCCAAGGCAAGTCGTGTCCTTTGATCATCTTAAATCTAGTTTTTAAATCTAATATTTATTTATTTTCTTTTAAATTATCATGTATTGCTATTTTATTACAAATCCAAGTACCTGATAGTTATTATCCTAGCTGATTAATCCCTCATTTCATAATTCGAATACCATGATTCGTATAGTAAAGGGGAACTGTGGATTCACTTCGAGAAATATGAAAGTCTCGCCTGAGTAATATCTAAGAACTTCGCTTTATGTGCTATTGATCTGAGCCATACTGTGTAAACCACATATGCAGTATAGGATAGACATGACTGATTAATTTATGATATTTTAATTTTAATATCGTCATTGAGTTGAACATAATTGCTGATTTCTATAAGGTACAAGAATGGGCAATTATCGACTAGGTGATTAACCTACTCGACGGCGAAATCTTAGCGGGCGAATTGGGTTGAGTTTAAACGTTGTAAATGATTTGTTGTGATTTTCTTTAACGCGAGGATGATCAGATCATGTGGGTACAGTTGTGAAATCTCTGTAGAGTGTAAAACTATTCGATTAGTCGTGTCCCTAGTTATAGATGATGCTCGGTGATTTCACACGAGGGGTAATTATTTCATAAAACTTGGGTTGGATAACTTTGGGAAGTAAACTGGTAGTACACTGGTGATTTACTAAAGTGGATGGTTCGTTCACTTATGGTTTATTTAATTTCTTTGATTATTTATTTATTATCATTTTCTTTAAAGTTCATTTTCAATCTAATTATTGTATTTACTTTAAATTATTACTTTCCGCAAAATAACCTTTCAGCCATCCATTGGTAAACCTTATATATTATATTGTATTTTCATTACAAATGACTTGCTAAGTACCAATATACTCACGGCTTTATGCCTACTGTTGCTCAGTTGAAAAAGAAGAGCCATATCAGCAGGAGGTACCAAAAGGAAGATATTTCGATGACTTTGTGGATTAGGACTTCGCTTCTCAGTCGATTGCCTGTGGGCATGTCAAATGGCTACCATACTTAATTTTGTTTTTCACTGCTAGTTTCTTAAACCTTTCAGACTATTAATTATAAACTTGGCCACAAGGTCATATTCTGATAATTATTAATAATTGAATCTTTTCCTTTATTAATCATGTATGTGGTCGATATTTTATCTATGTTTGCACTGTGTACACTAATATAATTCTGAACTAGTGCGGTATACACAGATAATACGGATTTGCATATTCTAGTCTCGACAAAAAAGCCCGATGGCCTATTTACTATCACGGATGTGGATGCATCTTGGACCCCTCTCAATCCTCACCGAGTAGTGTCTGTATTCCGGAGAATGGTCAGAATAGTTGCACAGAAATGGATTGAGATCACATTTGTTTCGTAGAAGATCGTAACTGAATTTTGAAAAAGTGAGCTGCTAACGGAAGTTTTTTGCATCGATGAAGATCCAGGAAGAACACAAGTACTCCGTGCAACGACATGCATTGCTAGCAGCGTGCAAAATGTGGAAGAACTTCAAGAGTCCACAAGTATCTACTCCTGGAACCGTAAAGGGAAGAGTTTGTAACAATGAAGACGACAGAAAATTAGAGTGCAAGTGCGGCATATAGGGCCCTCTAGGCAAAAAAACACGCACCCTCACAGACTTGGCACAGCTAGTATGCGGGTAAAATCCCGCAATGAAGGAAGGTGGATGAGCAGACAATCCTGCAAGACACTTCCTCGCCATTTGTCATAATCCCTGATGAGCGTGCCCAAAACTAGATTAGAGCGAGTTCATCTACTGTGTCGTCAGGGGGCTATCTCCTTTGAAAACCCCATAGACGAAAAAAATGCCCCATCATCTGGTAAGATATTGAACTATATAGTTTGTAATTACTCCATAACGTCATAGGAAGTGAAATGACATGTCGTACTCTTACAGAAAGGGTTGAGTGTAGAATCTTCTCATAGATCATTTCAGGCAGTCAGGGAGAGAGATATAATCTCTGTGGTCCTGAAAAACAAGGAGTACCTAGGTCGTATGAGAGGTCTTGGTCTTTATGTTCCTTAGAAACATGGTTTCTCATAGGACTCTGAATCATACTGGAGTAGGAAGAGAGCCAAAGTCGAGCATAAGGCACAACTACGAGAGGAGATTAAGACATCCTTTAAAGTGGAGCTCGCTGATTATGTCAGAGATGATATGCATAGGTACAGAAAAAATCAACAGGAAACCCCCATCGCTCTTGTGCTAGCCAGCCCCCCAACGATCGGAGTAGCTATGCATCCAACCCTATCTCGAAAAGCAACCATAGATTTCCTATCGATGACATCCTAGTAATAATTATTATCTCTAGAATGCTCGATCCATTGATAGGTCTATTGGAGTAGCTAATTTTATATCGTTATGTAGGTGGCTACGAAGTGCAAGTTCCAAATAAAATATACCTATGTTGCCCTGTGTGTTGCTGGGGGCCAGGCATATCCATCTGGTCTCGAGGTCTTAGTGCACGGTGTAACTCTAGTACTAGGTTTCGGAAAAGTGAATATGAACAATGTTTATGCCAATTTTGAGGTCATTCCACTACCGAAGCCTCCGAATAACGAGGTCGTGACTCTAGGGCAAGCCATTGGAACATTCATCTAGTGGCCCAAAAGGGACATCTGCCTTGAGGCTCTTACCGGTGCCAAGTCCACAAGGGCTATCCGCACCAGTGCTACATACACCGGTGCCAAGTCCATAGGGGTTATCCGCACCAGATCTAACTGCAGCGGTGCCAAGTCCACATGGAATATTCGCACCAGAGCTACCTGCACCAGTGCCAAGACCACGGGTGATATTCCCACCCGAGCTATTTGCATCGATGCAAAAACCACAGAGGCTATCCGCACCGGAGCTACCTTTACGGTTAACTACCATGAAATCAACCTACAGTAGAGGCGGCAAGGGCAATTCAAAGAAGGATGATGATGATATCCCCTACTTACCGTTCCACGAAAATTCATGCTAGATGAGCCGATGGTCGTCCCAAAAGAGCACCTCCTAATCCTAGGACTGGGTTGCTAGGAATTGCATATATGGTACACAGAACAGGCCAACAAGCCGGAGGGACAACGGCACTCGGATTTCATCGTCAAGTTCAGGTCACATTATTTTTAGCACGATTTTCATGACTGTTTCTTCACGGTGACCTTCGAGAATTTATTTGATCTCTTCACACTCAACGCCTCACTCATTCGATGTTGGACACTACAACTGTGTACAATCACAGTCTATGTTTATGTAATACCCATAAATATCACATATAACTTATTAGTTTTGTGTGTATATATATATACATGGTGACTAAAACCAAATTATTAAAATCACCGATTGGTTTCCTCGACCGACACTTGGTCGCCATAGATACCATCGAGAAGGATGTATCCTTCGTTGAGAATTACATTATGGTAACATTAGTGGCTCACCTCACCAAGGAATTTATACTTATGCCCTATAACCAGGGGTAAGTGCTGCACTAGTAGCTATACTTATTGATTTGTACTTTATAAGCAATACGAAATTAGGTTTAATGACCATGACGACATACTTGTGCAGGTTTCACTGGAATCTACTTGTAATTATACCAAAATAGAATAAGATAATATACCTTGATTTCCTAAAGATCACAGTTGCCTGACGATTAATCGACAAGTAAATACATTTTCTCTCCATAGATAACTTTATTGTAGTCTTTCCTTCATACCCAATGACTAAGGCTAACTTTTTGAAATCACGTACGTCATTCGCTACGTACTTGTAGAGGTACGAAAATCCAAGAGAGGGATCAACGCCTTGCGACACGATCTAAATTTTCTGGTATTCTCTAATACACATTAATCCTATATATATAACACTCCGTAGTAATATCTCTCAAATTAACAAATTCTATTTTTACAGTGCCATCAGCAGCTGCCGGACAACACCTATGGATTCTATGTTTGTCACCATATGCAACTACTCCACGATTTCTTGAAAATCAATGGTCCTTAGGTTTGTCAGTTTTGCAATAATTATTTCATACTTACCTACTTATATATGTATGCACGACATTAATATTCCAACCGACAGGTTGCATCCATCACTACAACTGGGTTAGAATAGACTGGCCTCATAAAAATTCGAAGAGAGTGTGCATACTTCTTGTTGGCTAAAGTCATAAAATTAGATGTAAAGTTCTACAATGTAGAATAAATTTGATTGGGATACGATTGACCTTAATAGTACATGTGTGTATTTGTTAAACGATAATGTATTTTATTACGGTTAATTACTTTATGAAATGGATGTCCTTGCTTCTGAAATGAATGAATATAAATTGGATGTGTACTGTGTTGATCTGCTTGTTTCAGAGGGCATAACTAGCATTTTATGAGGTTATCCAACAAATAGAAATAGATTTAGGAATAGAAATGAATATCACAAAGAGTTTCAATTACAAACCGTCTGTGATAGTTCAATATTACAGACGGTTTGTAGTTGAAACTGTCTGTGATAGTTACATCACAGACGGCTTGTCTGTGATGACATCATGTTATTACTGACCTATAAATTCAGACGACTTGATCATCTGTGATGACAACTTTAAGTTGTCTGTGATAATCTTTTTTGCAACAATGAGTGTTTCACCTCAACCACAAATCGCAAGGATTTATCTTGATGGTTCCTAAAGTGTTTCACTCTCTATTCAAACGCACGAACTCAATCGTTATATAGGATATGGTCTAACTCAACCCGTGCATGTGGCAGTAGCTGCTGCCGCAGGGGCGAAGCTATCTCCCGGCGAATATAGACGACTGCCTAGTCTCACCGGTGACAAGAGCAGGGGCGAAAAGGGGTAGACTTGGTAAGGCTCGAGCCTACCCTCCCCCAGTGACAAGAACCCTCCACCCCACTGCCCCGCACACAACACATCCAGCCGGCAAGCACAGCAAGGCAGGGAGACTGGCGGCCTGGTGCCAAGCTACAAAGAAGGAAAGCAAAAATAAAAAACGTCGGATATCAAGAGTAGTCAACCCACTGCCATAAAGAGGCCCAACAAATACATCTCACCGGACCACCAAAACACCAACTCCAACTCACAAACCGTACCACCAAGTACCAAAGTACCAATTGGAAGAAAACCAGTGATTTCAAGATAGAGCTGACAGCGCACATCGTAGCCTCGCAGGGGCGACCGGGTGTTAGTCGTCAGGTGAGCAAAAGGGTGGGGGGACCGGGGATGGGCCAACGTGGGAGCCAGATCTAAAGGCAAGCCGGCAAGGACTGAGCCGTCAGCCGAGGGGAGACGGATCGAGGAATGGGGGCAGCAAGGGCTGGGTTGCCAGTCGAGGAGATGTAGATTCGGGATGCAAAGGCTGGACCGCCAGCGAGGGGGAGCTCAGCCGAGGGGAGCCAGAGTTGTGCAGGCCGGCTAGGGGAGCTTGACCGCGGCGCACGGCGATGAGTGATTTGCAAAGAGAGCAGACAGCGCACATCGCAGCCTCGGGGTGAGCAGAAGGGTGGGGGACCGGGGCTAGGCCACCGGGGGAACCGGATCTAGCGACAAGCTGGCGAGGGTTGAGCTGTCAACCGAGGGGAGCCGGACTAGGGAGTGAGGGCGGCAAGGGCTGGGACTACCAATCGATGGGAGGTAGATCTGAGATGTGAGGGCTGGGCCGCCGGCGAGGGGGAGCTCAGCCGAGGGGAGCCAAAGTTGGGCGGGCCGACGGGGGGAGCTTGACCGCGGCGCACGATAGCGAAGGGGAGCCTGACTGCAGTGCCGGGCGACGAGGGGGAACCGAGCCGCTGTCGAACCCAGGGCGGCGAGGGCCGAGCCACCGTCGGCAGGAGCACCGCGGTGGGGCTGCCAAGCCAATCACCAGTCACCAAAGATAGAGAGGTAGAGTGCTAAGAGTGAAAGGAGAGTGAGAGTGAAAAGAATTTAAGAGGATTGGGAACTCTGAAGCTAGGATTTTAGTCCCGATTGGTCAGATTGGGAACACGGGGCAACCGATTAAGCTGACAGTGTGAAGGACCTCAAGGTATATAATTTGTAATTCAAGTAGTATTATCTCTTTACTGTTTTGTTATTGTTCAGTGAATTAATTATTTAATATTTTGTATTATTTGGTAATTGTTAGATATTATGCAGTGTTTGTTAGACTGTTAGTGATGAATCCTATAATTGTTTGTAGATTTGTAAATTGCAATAATAGAGAAATAAACTTTATGTAACTTTTTCACAAGCAATTCAAGTACTACCCCTTCAACCGATGAGAGCACAACTCAACCAAAGAAGCCTCGTGATTTAATCTTGCATGTTAGTGGTATGTTATGATTTTCTTAAATATTTATGATCATTTGCAATTAATTATTGTATTACTAATTTTGCTAATATTGATATGCAGATGACTGATCTTTACTCACGGAACCATCTTTTTATATTTTTGGGATGCACTTTCTATTATTGAGGTACTTTCGTTGTATTTCCCTTTCTTGGCTATATTTCTCTTCTATTCAAGAATAAATTTGAATTGAACAAAAGTAAAATATTATAATTGTAATAATCTACTTAGCGTCTTAGCCCACCGTTTATTTTGTTTCTGGCTTCACCACTAGACAAGGGTCACAACAAAGGTTAAGCTGGACTTATTCCGATTTCTTAACTTTACTGGCTCGTCACTGCTGATATAATCATGCAAAATTTTCAAGTTTGAAATGTAGGGCATGTTCTTTTTTGCTGTGGCTTATAGGTTTTGGCTGAAATTTTTGAATTTTAGCTGTTTGTGATAGAGATTAGGAGGGAAAGATATTCGCTTGCGATTTTGGATGGTACAGATTAACTTGTTGACTCCATCTTAAAAAAAATACTCCTTTTGAAAGTTAGGTACTGTAGCAAAAGTCAAAAGCCGTTTTGAGAAGCTGAAAAAGAATAGACCAGTATTATTGTGTCGGTGTTCACGCATTCATACTGTACAGCTTCCTGAGTCCATGCGTGCATGTCAGCTTGACTTCTGATTTTGTCCTTCGTGTGGTCAGTGATCAACTGATGGGTCGTGTGCGATGTCCAAGCGAGCTCCCAACCGAAGGAGTCATAAGTTGACACTGTTTTGGAACTTGTAAGGTAGCTTCTGACAAGCTAGATTGTCGGAATGACGAGGTAGCTGTAGCAGTTGTTTTGATTTTCAAAAGATACAGTGTTGGGTATTCTCGAGAGAAAAAAGAAGATGCAATGTTGGAAATGCACTATAAAAGAATGAACCGCGGTTCCAAAAGGCTTCTTGTAATTTTCCATGATCAATTCCACAAAGTTTTGTGTTGAACAACCGAAAGCTAGCCTTTGCGGTCATCTGGTAGTTTAACTCATCCTAGTTGGTCATCTGGTAGTATAACTCATCCTAGTTGGTATAAAAAAATTGTAGGATCAGGTATGGCGAATCAGAGAGAGTGATTAATTTCTTAAAATCTTCTCTATGGTATTAGCAATATAATACAACAGAATACTCAAGTCTACAAGGTATACCAAAGCCATAAGCCAAAGATCACCTTAGACTCATAGTCTCACTAGTCTAACTGCCGGCAAGGGGGTGTTTAGACCGCTCGACCTATCTGACCACAAGTCTCACCGTTCTAGGCCGTCTGACCACTCGGGTCACAAAGACAGAAAACAATACGGCTCACGACCAAGAAAAATAGCAAACTCTTAAATCATTGATGCAAACAAGATAAAACTTGGTATAAATCCTCTATAGAATATCTTAAATATATTCCAACTATAGATCATAAAGATCAATGCCAAAATCCTGACTTTTATCTAAAACGAGAAATGTTGCACTAAAATAGAATAAAATAGAAAAACCTCAATTTGCTCTTGCAAGTCCTTGATATCTAATGACCTTATATGGGTTCTCACATGTCATACCAAGCTAGATCACAGTATGAACTCAAGTCAAAACGTCCTCCAGGTCCAAACCCCAAGATCACCCCCTCTCTTGAGCAAAACCGGGCAATCACAATAATTTTCCATAGAAAGTGTCTAGGTGTGATCTGATCTCTGAGAGATATCTCCAGCTCTTACACGTCCTCGATAGTAAGAGAGATCAAGAGAAGATGCAATCCAAATAAGAAAACCAACTAAATCAAAAGCATAAAGAGAAATCCATGGCACAACTCACTTAGATGAAGTTTTGATATTGATTTCACTTTGAGAGAAAAGTTGTACATGCACTATCTCATGAAGAACAGAACTTTAAGCCTAGAGCGCACACATTAAGCTTCTAACATAAGGAAACTCTAACCTCTCTCTCCAACACCTCTTGAGAGCCTTGTTCTCTCAACACACACAAAGTTTATATAGTGGAGGCTTCTCACCTCACACCTAACACAGACATCTTTAGTTTTTTGATTTTGATTTTGATTTTTTTGATTTTTTTTCTTCTTTTTTGGGTTTTTTCTGTATTTCTTTGCATTATCTGTGTTTTTTTATTTTAAATTTTTGCAGCGACTTCCATGTCTGTTTTCTGTCTGCTCGTGACCGAATGAGCAGATCCAACGAAAGAGAAAGGAAACAGAAAACCGATCGATCTTGTATTATAGAATCTGATACTTGCTAGTTCCCCGTTCAACGGGTAACTGAAGCCGCCTGGACTTTCTCTGCTGCTGCTGCCCTCTCTGTTGCTTCTATTTTTCGATGCCGCCACAGAAATCGCAGGGACTGGCTGCGTTGTTTGACCTGACTAATCAAATAATTTATAATCCAGATAGTACTACACCACTCGGTGCTGCCCATGGCTGCGTCGTTTGACGGGACAGCCAGAGCCATCTCCGTTCGTGGGTCAGACATGGCTAGTGCGTCGGTTTGACATGCAAAGCGCAGCCCGCATGCAGCCACATAATTCAGGGGACCATTTAACTAGCCTTGAGACATCATATCACTAACGCACAGACGCAGCAGCAGTCCCAAACGGAACGCACGTTACGTGCATGTTACGTGCATGTGCCTGCCTAACAGGAACGCCTGCTGCAGCGAGCGATGCGTCAGCTCACTCGTTTAGCTGTGTACGATTGAGAGAGAGAGAGAATGGAAACTATTCAACCAGGGTTTGTTTCCACCTGATGATTCTAGTGGCCGTTCATGTAGTTGCGACTGATACATTAAAAATCGATATGTGTCTTGGTCAACCACCGGTCGGCGATCCTTGGAGTTTAATGAAGCTCTAGATGATGACGGTTCTTGCATCTAGAATTGGTCCGATCCAACAATCAGGGACTCAAAACAGTCGGGCTGCCATATATTAAATAGTAGCCCAACTGGCTCGTTTCTTTGAAGGACCAAGCGGAAATGGACGCAAGTAATTCAATTTGACTATCCGTCAGACTAATCATATGATATAGTGCTATATGAACTTTGAAGCATGCTATAGAAAAAGGGCGGAGCTAGGAGCCCAGAACGGAGTTATGAACATACGTCTAGAAGTGTACGTTAAACAAGTTGTATGCTGGCGGTTTCGCTTCGCACCGTTTGAACGGATCTCAATTCGTGTTCTTCCTTTCGTTTCTTATCTTGAATCCAGAAACAGCTTCCCCGCCACTTGCAGGAAAGTTAAGAATGAGAAAGTTGTAGCATTTTTGGGTACACAAGGGCTGCAAACATTATATGCGTTGAATTATATTGTCCACCTTATCTTTTGGACTAAAGCTTTTTGTGAACCCGTTAATGCATGGAACCTAATATTATAGATACGAAATTCGACAGTTGGCGAGACTGCAAAAAAAAGAGAACGTTTTAACGTTAGGGTGCCGTGCCCTCCCAAAAAACACATTGGAATGTCCCAAGGTAAACAGAGTTGCCCTCTTGAAAATTCCAAAATAACTTTAGAAAATTTTCATGCTAATCACGGTTCCAAAAACTAGTACCGAGAAAGAACCTGCCACTAACATTATCCTGAGGCCCACTGAAAGGTCCATTGAGTGAACTGCGTCGTCTCGCCAAGTACCGGGTTAAGAGTTACAAACGGGCTGAAACGAAAAGGATGTGCAAATTCGGGCCCGAATGATGGGACGCAGGGCTTTGCTGGGCTCGGCCGAGCGAGTACGAGCGGCGGGCGGCATACGTGTCCAGCGGCGACGGCCTCGTGGCCCCGGGTTGGGTACAACGGAGCCGTATTTCTGGGGCCAATGCCTTCGGCACCTCTCCCACACCGCCCCTGCCTGCCTGCTTCTCCCGGCTCTCCTCGCCACGGCCCCGAAACCACCGAAAATCCCAGCGCAGATCACTCGCCTGCTTGCTCTGCTCTGCTCCTCCTAACAGCCGCCGTAACAAACCCCAGCTTAGCTAGCTAGCTCTCCTTATCCCAGCCGGTTCCTCCACACTAGAAGCTTCCATCCGTCGGTGAGCGCTGCTCGGCAGTTCGGTAGCACAAGGGTAGCGCGCCCTGTGCATATATACTCTGGTGGATCGATCTGGTTTGTTTGTTGGTAGGGGTGATGAGGTCCATGGAGAGCCCGGACTCGTCGGCCGGCTCGGTGCCACCGCAGAAGCAGAAGCGGCAGCGGCTGGGCTCAGCGCCGGAGCTCCCGCCGGGGTTCCGGTTCCACCCGACGGACGAGGAGCTGGTCGTCCACTACCTCAAGAAGAAGGCCGCCTCCTTGCCCCTCCCCATCGCCATCATCGCCGAAGTCGACCTCTACAAGTTCGACCCATGGGAGCTCCCCGGTACGTATGCCAGTACGCCAATTAAACACCCTAAATCCGTACCAGTTAATTAATCTAATCAAACATGGGTCATACTATGCAGAATTATTATTATATTGTTTTAAGCACGCATGTAGATAAAGCTTCATGCGTGCATATGTGATCTTCTCGTGCTTGTGCGATTCATGTGCTCGGTTGCATCAGCGAAAGCGACCTTCGGGGAGCACGAGTGGTACTTCTTCAGCCCGAGGGACCGCAAGTACCCGAACGGCGCGCGGCCGAACCGGGCGGCGACGTCGGGGTACTGGAAGGCCACCGGCACCGATAAGCCCATCGTGGCGTCGGTGGGCAGCAGCGAGAAGGTCGGGGTGAAGAAGGCGCTCGTGTTCTACCGCGGGAAGCCGCCCAAGGGTCTCAAGACCAACTGGATCATGCACGAGTACCGCCTCACCGACACGTCTAGCTCCACCACAACCGCCAGCCGGCCGCCGCCCGGCACCGGCGGAAGCAGGGCAGCCTCTCTCAGGGTACGTGTCTAAGTCTAGGACTAATTAATGCGATTTAGTCTTGTGTCTTTAATTGCATATATTCGTCGTCGTGCATGCATCGTAATGATCCATCCATGCATATAGACAGTACGGTGTGGTTGATCAACATAATTAGTGTCTCAGCTGGACGACTGGGTGTTGTGCCGCATATACAAGAAGATCACCAAGGCCGAAGCGGGGGGTCAGCAGAGGAGCATGGAGTGCGAGGACTCCGTGGAGGCCGCCGTCACCGGATACCCGCCGCATGCCACGGTGGGCATGGCCAGCTCAGGCGCCGGAGGAGGGGCGCAGGGCGGCAGCAATTACACTTCACTGCTCCGTCACGACAGCCACGAGGATAACTTCCTGGCCGGCCTGCTCACGACAGAGCACACCGGCCTCTCGGCAGGCGCCAGCTCTCTGAGCCAGCTAGCCGCGGCGGCGAGGGAGACCAAGCAGCTTCTCGCTCCATCTTCAACCCCATTCAACTGGCCCGACGCATCAACGATTGCGATCCTTCCACAGGCGAAGAATTTTTTTGGATTTAACAGAAGCAGAAACGTCGACAATATTTCGCTGTCATCGACGGCGGAGAGGACAATGGCTGGCGCTGCAGGCACCCGTGCAGTCGACAACGGCACCGCCGTCAATGGCGCAGACGCCATGCCTGCATTTATCAATCCGCTTTCCGTGCAGGCTGCAACCTACCATCAACACCATGCCATCCTCGGCACCTCGCTGCCGCCGGAAGCCACCGCGGCCGCCGCCTGTGCTTTCCAGCATCCCTGCCAAATCTCCGGCGTGAACTGGGCAATCCCTGAATAAGTGATACCGACATTACATATGCACATGCATACATGCATAACTTTACAAGCAGTGGAACATTACTAGCTAGTAGCTGTTGTGGTAGCTAGTCCCCTTCAGTGAGCATTGAGTAGTAGCATGCAAAGCACGAAATTGCATGCGTATATATGGCAGCATTGCTCCATGGGCACGTACTGGTACGAACTTAGCTATACCTAGCTAGGAATATTTGAAGAAAAAAAACTAGCCAGTGCATTGATATCTATGATATCAGTTTCATGCATTTACAATAACTATGCGGTTAGTCTTCAAAAATAATATATATGCAGTCAGATACTTTGGCTGGGTTTACTCGTCACATGTAGGCACGTATATGTAAATAGGGCATGGTAATTGCATGCACACATATGCTTGATATACATGCATGTACAATGTTTACTAGCTAGTACGCATATACATAATTTCGTAATTGCACCGAAGCTGTTTAAACTATCTTTTGACAATGGATCAATTACTAGCTGCTACTAGCACATCCTACATATGCATGAGCTAGCTAGCTAGTAGTTACATGTATATACATATATAATGGATTGAAATGTTTATATAGACAGGTTTTTAAATAGCTAGACCAGCTACCCAATCCTGTGGTGCCATGTCAATTACACCCACAAAATACGTTAGAACATAATAAGGTTCGCTCCGCTCGTAACAGAATCTCAACGAGCTCCATCTGCTCGATCGCTGTCCAGAAATTAATCAACCAGACTTCCTTTCTCCGAGCGGCTAATCAACCAGCTAGCTAGCTTCTGTTTCACTCACGCGCGGTACGGGCGACAACCGCCAGTCAGTTTCCCGGACAGCCGTCGCGCTCGTCCCGCTGAAGAAGAGATAGAAAAGCATGCGCACGCGCGCGCGCGCGGCGGCATATGCTGGCACGGCGATACGATACGACCCGGCCGTCGTGGCTCGCTCGTCGCGCTGCTGAGAGGAGAGGAGAAGAAGGGAAGGAAAGATAGGCGGCTTAGGCCCGTTCTAATGGTTAAAAATATTTCAGGCTTCTAGTTTTTACCTTCTTAATTTTTTTATTTTATTTTTATGTATTATTTGTGATAAAAATAACTTTTTATTTTTTAAATTTAATTATATAGAAAAAACTAATAATAGTTATAGTATATTTTTAATCGCTAGAGTATTAAAAAAACTCAAAAACCTGAGATTATAAACTCTTAACACCACCTTAACCGCAAGGGAGCTAGCTAGGCTGCCGCGGCACAGCCTTTTCCGTGTGCCGAACGAGCGCCGCGCGCGCGCGTACGGGCGATCGAAGCGTCGGCGCGCGATTTGCTGCGCGCCTCGACGCCTTTCGGCCTTGTCGCCTCTCGGGTTCCCCGAATTGGATAGTTTGGTGACGGCACACCGACGTGGACGTGGTCGGGGGGTGGAGGTGATGGGCTAGCTACAGATCGAGCGAGCTAATCGACAAATCACCAATCGTCTTTGACGCATAACTAGCCCGCTGCGTCGATCCTAATCTTATCTCCAGGGCCGCGGAATTGACCGCGCCTTTTGTTCCTAGCTTGATTTTACTTGGCCCCGGATGGCTCGGTCGATCGTCCACGCGACCGCGCCCTCGTGCCTTCTGATGGGTCCGCGCGGGCACGCGCTACGTGTCGCGCTGTGATTGCGGCAAATGTGCACCGGGTGCGCTTGATTGGCTGGTTAATTGGAGATGGTTAGTGAAGGGGTAGATAAGTACGTGCATGCGCGGCGCATACGTATCACGCTGTCGCTGTCCGGCGACAATGTGTGCGTAGCGAGCTTAGGCTAGCGACCTATCAACGTCGATGGCAGCAAGATAATAAAAGTCTAGACAAGCAGATCAAGGGAATCGATGCCGAGATTTTTATTGCAGGATACGTCAAGACTAAGAGATAAGGACAAAAAAAATTTACTTTTGTACCTTCGGTCTAAAGCCCGTTGTTTAGCTAAAAAATACAGCCGGAAATACCTGTCGTTTGTTGGTTAGCTGAAAGTTCAGCCTAAAATACATTATCTCTGAATAGTCTTTGTTGATACTTGTCTAACTCCCTATTAAATACTCCCATGCGCTACCATCTGTGCCGTTTAAAATCAAATTTTTGGAGGGTGCATTTTGACATATTTTTGTTAAACAAAAAGTACTTGTGTTAGTATATGCAATCTATACATGTCGTAACACAACAAAGAGATTTGTCGTTTCTAAGTCACCTAAAAAATACTTTTGCATAAGTCACTTTTGTAAGATTCGTGCTCGGAAGACAGCATCCTCACCAGCCAGCGGCGGGGGGAATGTGGCAAGGCATTTGTGGCCTTGCCGTGTATAATCGAGGGATGGCGATGGCAGGCGGCATGGCCGAGGAGTTGATTTAGGGTATTGGCCGCAGGAGCGATGGGTGGAGGTGGAACCAGGAAGAAGGCCAAACGACGGAGGAGGAAGCAGCTGGTAATGGCACTACTCTTGACGCCGGCAGCTACTGCGGGAGTTCGTAGCGACGCGGGTGGGGGCTCGCCAACAAGCCCTTGTAGGCTGCAGGAGGCGGCGCGTGATACGATGTATGGATTGGGGTTTGAGGGTGGGTTCGAAATATATGAAGTGGGCGGTGACGGGGACAGTTACATCACAGGTACTGTCTGTAATATAATTCTTAACAAAAAACTGTCTGTAATAATCATCAGTGTTATATTTATTATAGATAATTTTATAAGTGTGATCGTCTACATTACCAGCGATGACTAGAACCGTCTGTGATACATAATTATCACGGACAGTTCTTAGCTAGAACACAAAGAATCATCTGTGAATTATCATAATTATTATAGATGGTTTTTAATCTGAATTGTCTGCGATAATTTACAGACGATTCTTAACAAGAACTGTCTGTAATAATCATAGACATCACAAACATATTTTAATCTAAACCATCTGTGATAATTGCAGACATCATAGGTGGTTTGCCACATCATCGATCCATGGCATATCCCCCAAGATCCCAATCTTACCTATCCATTCTCTTCGCATCGAACGGCAAGCACCGTTCTCCTCCCACATCTCGCCCATTATAACTCCCCTTCCCCCAAATTCACTCCAAAAACCAACATTGATGAGGACATTCCCACTGCTTCTAGTTCATCCACTCTTTTGTATGAAGCTCCAACTCCTCCAATTGAACCAACAGGACTGATTACATGGGCAAAACCAAAGAAACTACAACAGGTGAATTTATTCTTTAAATAATATACTTTTAATAAGAATTTGCTACTACCTAATTCTAGCATCCTATGTGTGCTTAGGTATAAAAAGGAGGTTACGCATCAAGGCCTATACAGCTATCCAACGGTCCGGAAACTTCATAGGCCATTTGAGGTCCTAAACGATGTTTTTAGGGATTTCACTTCTTCGGATCCTCATGAATGAATCTGACATGGGCTTTTGGATTTTCGGATGTAACTTTTCGTTAACTTTCAAACAAGTCCAAGAATATCGAAAACGGAGTCTGTAGACAAAAGTTATGGCAATTTTATTGAGCATCGCTTTGAAACCAAAACTGTTGCACTGTAAAAGATGATCTATGGCATGCGTGCCACTTATTTTGGCCAAAACCAATTGGCATGGCAAGGGCGGCGTGAAGAACCACCAGAAAGTCCTATGACAACATCCAGGGCATCACCAATGATCACAGACAGTTGGACACATAGAACCGACTGTGTGGGCGACATATCACAAATAGTTTCTGGTAGAAACCGTCTGCGATAGTATGTCTTCACAGACAGTTCTTTATACCAACCGTCTGTATTGTGACTTATCACAGATAGTTCACAAACTGTCTGTGATAACTGGCTGATATCACAAACATAAAAATTCAGACGGTTCAAAACGTATCTGTGATGACGGTTTAGAACTGTCTATGATAACCTGTTGTGTGGTAGTGTCCGGATCTAACAATGAGCAAATACAACTTATATATCTCTATCTCTACTAATATAAAATAATATAAAAAGAAATTTGTCCTTTCACATCACCTCCACATCTCTCATAAATAAATTAGAATTAAAAAGCTATAGTAATAAACTATAAATATCGGCCTAAAAAACCACCCTTCTATGCGCTCGCAGAGCCGAAGCATTGAAAGGCACTGTAGTCTGTGCCGCTACTCTTGCACCGGTCTGCCGAAAACGCAAAAGCGAGAGCTGATCAAGCACGCACTAACACAAACTTGTCTAATCCGATTAACAATCCAATCTTAGCAGCCTGTGTCAGGTACGAATACTATTCGGAGGCCGTCGAATCCATCGAAGCAACCGCGGTGCCCAGGAGGGCGGGCTCGGCGCCGCGGGTGTGGGGCCGGGCTTGCCATCTCGAGCGGCGACCGCGGGAAAGCGAAGTGCAACGGCTCGGTCGCCAACTTCAGCATTTTCTTGCATGCCGGCCTAGCTCGCTCTCGGCCTCGGCCGGGTACGTAGCTGTCACTGGCCGACGCGGTGACATCTCCCCCTCCTCTCCTCGTCAGTGAATACCATTCCTCACCAAACAAACGCGACAAAAGAGAGGGATCGATCAGGGAGGAGATTAAACGAAGGGGAATGTGTGTGTGGCAGTCCACGCCACCGGCGCGTTTTAGGTAGCGTTTAGAATGACAATAATTTATAATTTTTACTGTAACTGATTTATTTTTTTAATGTAGCTGAGTTAATTTATTTAACATAATTAAATTAAAAAATTTAAAAATAGAAAAACATATTAAGTCTATCACGAACAATACAAAGGAATACAAAAAAAAGAAAACACAAAAAATCCAAAAAAACAAACAGTGCAAAAACCCATCGCCATCGCTGGAAGCAAACGCCCATCGTGGACGTGAGCGCGGCCTTAATCAATACAAAATGAATTAACTGGATGGTCGAGTGCACGCATAGGGACCAATGTGGTTCCTCTTCTTTTTCAGATTTTTTAAAAAATTTCGGTTTTTATACTATAACTAACTTTTAAACGCAGCATTTTTTTAAGACGTAGTGTATAAATTATTATTTTTTAAAGACGTATTGGTATACAAGTTGACTATAGTACATAATATAGTGATTTTATTTATATCAACTAAAATTATGTAAGTTTCTGATACTTTATATTTTTTGTGAATAGCTTAAAAATTATAAACTATAGTATAAAAAATATAAGCTAAATCAAAACGAACGAACCTGTGACCGTACCGCTGTCCAGATCGTACAGTCTGGAGATGGAACCCGGCCGTGGGGGAGGTGAGCGAAAGCTGCCGCAGTTGTTAGCGATCGTGGCCTCGTGGGTGTTAATTATGACGGGTGAGAAGCGTTGCGCTTCGCAATTAACGTACGATACGTGTCGGTTACAACACACAACTAGCGGTTTCAGCTTGTGCGAGAAAAAAAGATGGAAATGAATGGTGAGAGGGAGAGCTAATTTAGCCCAGTTTGGGCCTTACTCTGAACTACTGATTAGGCCTAATTTTTCCTGTCAAGAAATGAGTGGGCGTAAGTACAGGATAGAATCCATAGATGCTAATGGGCCCATTGGGTAGTTGGGCCCGATAGACGCCATAGTAGGTTCAGATCTGGTCCATTAGTTTCGGCCTGTTATAAGCCCGCTGTGACTGTGATCTACATAATGAAACACCACCGCAGGAGACATCCTTCGATATGTTCTTTTGGTCATTTATGCCTTTTGAATTTTTGTTGTTGTAGTACGAAGAGAGATAATCATATATGATTTTGGTTAGTATAATTAAAGTTAGTATAATATCTACTATAATTAATTTATAAATTTTACTTTAAAAAGATACTGTTTGAAAACTAATTACTATAGTAAAAACTAAAAGTTACAAACATGTCCAAAAGAACTCAGATATAAGCAATCAAAGCAACGATTAATACATCGGGGATCAGAGATGCATCCACACGCAATGGCGTAGCCAGGATCTAAACCCTATAGGATCAACTCTTCCAAAATCTATATACTTTTATAAATTTATATATAAATATTAATAGTAATCACGTATTTTTTTTTCAAAACCTATAGAATCAATTTGCTCTACAGTTTTAAATTGCCTACGTCACTGTCCGCACGTTTAACTCACTACCCACCATTATTCACTCACACAAAAACACTGGGGTGATCGGAATAGCGATGGTTTTTGGTTTTTGCTGAAAAACACTGTAATTGACTGAAAAAAATATTGTAACTGAGTGGATTTATTAAATGTAAAAATATATATAAAAAAACCAAAAACAAAAAAAATAAAAAAAGTATAAGTAAATTTAAAAAAAAACAAAATAAACTGAATTTTTTTTTACTTGTATCGGTTAGCACACGTCGTATCGGTTAGCACTAGTAGTACTTGTTTGACACGGCCCTATCAAAAAAATTTTCCAGGAAGCGTGTCCGACCCAACGAGCCGCGGCCCTATCAAAACCCGCGCCGCACGGTGTCGTCAGCCGTGCGTGACTGCGTGATGCGTCGTGCGAGTGGGTGTTGGGGGCTGGAGACGGAGCCCCCATCACTCGTAACACTATAATGATTACTGAAAAATCGTGTCCGCGCGCCCCGATCTCGTCAGAATCTTTCACCGCTGCGTCTACCGCACAAATAATAAATATAGATAATTATTGTATATAATATATTTTATATTATCTATAATCAGTAGTAAAATAATATTTATATTGAATTGTCTTTTTATATGTTTTTATACATAGCTTATTTATAAAAAAGTATACCTTATTTCTTGTATACAGTCGACTACTGTATAAGAGATACACTAATTCATATTTTTACTCCCTCTTCCTATATTATTTCGTGTCCTAGGTAACAAGATTTACAGGCAACTAATATCACACTATTACACATACTAATTAAGATACTAATAAATCACGGCCCGTGTGCGCCTCGCCCTAATGATCCGTTCCAGTCCATGCTAATGATCCACGCGTGTAGGTCGCAGGCGTGGAGGTGGTTGGCCATTACACGGAGGAGGAGGTTGCCCAAGTGGACGCGATCATGGGATCGTCGTAGCCGCTAGGTCCCCCCGGAACTGAAAGGAACGCACACATTGGCTGGTTCGATCGGCCGGGAATATCGATCGAGTACTCGAGTGTAAATGGGCGGATGGGTTCGTATCGCCCACCATAAAGACGCAGAAAGATGCTTGCGGTCTCGCCACTTTGCCAGGCAGCCGCGCGCGGATACGAGCCTCGCGGCCTCCGTGCGCACACGCCGGCAGAAGGCTTTCCGCCCGATCGGATTTGTTTACACGCTTTTAAAAATCTTGTGGTAGATTCCGCTGCCCAATTGGAGTAGAGTAGTAGGCTACTTTTTTTTTTTGAACTGAGAGTAGTAGACTAGTGGTAGACAGCTTTTGGACTCAGATACCTTGCCTTTCGGATAACTCACGGGTTATTGACTCAATGGCATAGCCAATTAGCCACGCCTTTCTTCTTAGCTCTCGGCCGTTGGATCGGAGCTTCGACGTCCGGGCCACTGATTTGCGATGGAACATTTGACAGTTCTTGCCACGGTTACTGAGTGAGAGAGTGAACAGAGGCTAGATATTAGGGTAGCTCATTGGTTCAGCCGTTTGCTCTGGCCGTTGCCGCCACGGCGACCCGGTCGGCGGTCGCCTCGGCTCGCCGCTTGTTTCTTCCACGCAGTGCGCTGTCCATCTGTTAGCAGTACGGCCACTTCAGTAAACAAATTACTCCTAGCTATTCACTGGTGCCGATAATTAGAGACGTTATTTTTAGTTAAAATTTTACTGACCACTGTCCAACACTCACCGCTGGCTAAAAACGCAGCTGAGCAGGGCCTTAGGCCCCGTTTAAGTTGGCTTTTGTAGCACACACTATACGTGCTACAGTAAAATTTTTTTATTTTTTTCCGTATTCCTTTGCATCATCTACTCTAAATTAATGTGTCGTTTTTATTTTTATATTTTTTAATATTTAATTATACTCAATAAATCAATTCAATTACGTATTTTTTCAATCAATTATAATATTTTTTCAGTAAAAAATTATCGCTATTCTGAACGCCCCTGATCAGGAAAGGTTAGGAGTGAAACAACCGCACAGCAGCAGCAACGACAACCGGAGTACGACCGCGAGGTCGTGGCAGCGGCAGCGCGTTGGGAGCTGGGCCACGCCCACAGGCCACTGCCCTCCCGCGCCATCGACCGAGAGCCTCCCCTCCTCCGTGACTCGGAGCTGTCTGCCTCTGCCGCTCTGCGTGCGTGTGCGTGTGTGTACTGCCCTGCGGCCTGGACTGCGCTGCGCAATAAATAATCCACCTCCGTTCCTCTTTCCTCGCCTCATCCATGGGTCCGGCTTGACTTTTTCGCGTCCGTTGAGTGCTGCATCTGCAACTCCTCACCGCCCCAGAGAATCGGAGAAAGGATCTTCTTTCGTGCACGGGGCGGCGTCAATCTTTGCTTTGCTTGCGGTGTTCTTGTTCTTTGGCGCGTGCGGCATTGGTGGGGGTGGTTTATTGGTGTTGACCGATGGGGAACTGCGTGGCGAGCGGCGGCACGACGGTGACGGCAGCCGGTGGGGGTGGGGGGGAGGATGGGAAGAGGCGGCGGAGGAGGTGGAAAGCGCCGCGGGAGGACCAGCTGGGGATGGTCCCAGGCCGGATCTTCTCCAACGACGGCCGCAGCCGCACCGCCTCCGTGTTCACGCAGCAGGGGCTCAAGGGGATCAACCAGGACGCCATGCTCGTCTGGGATGTAAGCGAGCTACTCCCTCTCCCTCCTATCCTATCCTTTCCGGCGCGATTGGCTCACTCCTCGTTGATTGATTCGGCCGTGGTGGTAATGGTGATGCTGTTGTTGCTGTGGCAGGGGTTCGGCGTGGTGGAGGACGGCGTGCTGTGCGGGGTGTTCGACGGGCACGGGCCGCACGGGCACCTGGTGGCGCGCAGGGTGCGGGACGCTCTGCCGCTGAAGCTCATGTCCGCCGCGCGCGCGTCGTCCAAGAACGGCCTGGACATGCCGGTCGCCGCGTGGAAGAAGGCCTTCGTGCGCGCCTACAAGGCCATGGACAAGGACCTCCGCTTCCACCCCTCCCTCGACTGCTTCTGCAGCGGCAGCACCGCCGTCACCGTCCTCAAGCTCGTACGTGGCACCGGACATGATATACATCTCTCTCCTGTGTCCCGTCCATCAATCCGTCCTCGCACAAATGTCAAATCACTTCCGCCTCCCTGTTGCGTGCTCGCGTGCGTCCACTCACGAGCGATTTCTGCACGCAGGGCTCGGATCTTTACATGGCCAACATTGGGGACTCGCGCGCCGTGCTCGGCTCCAGGGACGGCGGCGGCATGGTGGCCATTCAGCTCACCGTTGACCTCAAGCCCGATGTCCCCAGTATGCCACTCTGCTGCTACCCACCGTCAATTCAGCTTTCATGGTGTGGATTGGTTTTAGGAGCTCGTGTGTTAATGGCACTGGATGTGATTGCAGGCGAGGCGGAGCGGATCAAGAAGTGCAGGGGCAGGGTGTTCGCGCTGCAGGACGAACCGGAGGTGCCGAGGGTCTGGCTGCCGTTCGACGACGCGCCGGGCCTGGCAATGGCACGGGCGTTCGGCGACTTCTGCCTGAAGGATTACGGCGTCATCTCCGTGCCGGACTTCTTCCACTGGTCTCTCACGGAGAAGGACCAGTTCGTCATCCTTGCATCGGACGGGGTAATTTGCTCTACCCAGCACTCCACAGTTCATTTCATTGCTCTTCCATTGCGTTGCTCTCTGTTTGGTTGTTGGCTGTTTGCCCGTGCAATGATATGAATATCTCTGTCCCAGCTAAATCTTGCCTCTTTCTTTTCGTCGGGATTAAATTAGTTGCGATGTAGTGTCAATCTGTCACGCCTTCGCATTCGTGATGTAATTAGTCGCACATGACTGGCCTTGAGCATCCAGCACGTCTCGTGCACTTCATAAAGCTAAAAGAGGCTTAATGATCAATACCTATGAATGATCCTAGTCTTTTAACGCCAAAATGCTTTCGGGGTTGGTTGCTAAACTGTCATGATGGCAGGTGCAATGATATTAATTTCCACCATCTTCGCCTTTTGTGACTACCGCATGAATAATGATTTGCCAGCCTAACACCCTTCTTCGCTGCATTGTCACCCACCTGTTGTTATCTGCTGTACTTAGATTGTTAAATCTTATCCAAGTTCAACTTCACACGACCGATGTATTTCCAAAAGGAAAAAACTTGACACGACACTGAATGATTTAGTCGTTGTGATGAGATCATGTGCACCTTCTAACATGAGCTGTTGGAACATTCAGCTAGTAACTAAAATTCTGATCGTCAATAACATTTTCCCTTGTGAATGGTCTATGCATCTGAATAATGTGGATTTCCAACAGACCAACCCAAACTCCTAAAATTTTTATGGTCAATAACTCCCTGTTTGAGTGTTTCACTAGTAAACCTCCGCCTTTGCAGTTGGCTGGAGGCTTGACACATTTGTCAGCCACTGAAAGATGGATAATTTGCCTTTTGTAGTGCTAGGGGAGATTAGGTATGTTCTTTTTTTAGTGTTAGGGAGATTTGGGATTTGCTTGCACTCATTTAGTTCAACAAAATTAAGGCCCATATGTCAAGCTGTACTAATTTTGTGAACTAGCACTACCTTAAATGATCTAGGCATCTAATATGAAGGCCAATTATGCGTCATAAAGGTCACTGCTATAATGTGTGGGCGACCCATCAATATTAAAAGTGCAATATAGACTATTCCGTTGTGGTTAAACAAAGTAGCAGTACTCATCTCATCACATGGGGGTGCTTCTGCAATTTACTTTAGCAGTGATTTTTTTTTTCTCCTGTGCTGAGTACGTCGAATGACAATTAAAATGCATTCGCTGTGCATGTCAAGTTTCATTTTCTTTGTCAATTTTAACACTGCTGTGCATGTTATGTACTCAGCATGGTGTGTTGTATTCTGAGAAACTAGATCATTAGTAATTCACTATTCGGAAATTTTCCTTTTGATCCGTACACCTTTTGTTAATCGCGCTTCTCTTTAATTTTCTTCAGGGTTTAGGGTGTTAACATCAAAATAAACAATGTACACTACCAAACGTGAGATTTTGTCCTCTGTTTGAACTACCCTTTGTTGAAATGATTAATTAAAGAAGAGCAGTCCATTTTACCCACGTAATGGATTTTGTTTATCACTTGAATTTTTTTGATAGACAAATAGTTAGGTCGATTTTCGGTCATTGTCTGCCTAATTGTTTTTGCTGCTGTTGCTAACTGTAAAGCATTCTTCTTTAGTCCCCTTTTGGTATTGAATGTAGTTTGAAAAGTTCATCCGCATTAGTTTGGAATCAGCGAAAGAACTGATGGTTACTTGGTCTTGCTTATCGATGCCTTTTAGAAGCTTTCCTTTCGTCATTTCTTGTGTGGCAGATCTCCTTGTTTCCATATAGTTGTACTAAACGAAACTATACGAGATATGCATATACTTGGCTGGCTTTATATTTTTGTACAGCTTGCACTAATGGAAACCATGCAGGTGTGGGATGTCCTTAGCAACCAAGAAGCTGTTGACATAGTGTCCTCGTCACCAAGCCGATCAAAGGCGGCGAAATCCCTTGTCGAGGCAGCTACTCGTGAATGGAAAACCAAGTATCCTACATCAAAAAATGATGACTGTGCAGTCGTTTGCTTATATTTGGATGGCAAAATGGACCATGAGCGCTACTCGACAACCTCTTTGGACAACATCAGCCTTGATGAGGGTTCAATTGCTGATCCTAACGAAGCGCAGGAACAGGAGCCCTCCTTAACTCGGAATTTCACAGTTAGGACAGTTGCGGGGAGCAATCAAGAGAAGGCTTTGGCTGGGGAAGATGCCAGGATTGCCGGTGCAGCTGACGATCATAACTGGTCAGGCCTCGATGGAGTGACGCGGGTCAACTCTCTTGTTCAGCTTCCTAGGTTTTCCAAGGAGAAGGCAATTGGCTGAGGAGCTGTCCCGCCATTCTTATGTTCCTTGCCCCTTGTTTTCACCTCCTGTTGTTCTGAGTTTAGCTTAGTCGTCAGATGTTTCAGAGAAAAAGGTAGAAGTGAATCGATCTTTGTGATTTGGTGAGGTGCTTGGCAAGCGTTCCAGCCACTATGCTTAGAATTTGAGTTGTACATTTTAGCCCAACAAAAACTGTACATTTGGAAGGACAAAGGTTCACCTTTTGTTCATCTTCAGGTACATACCTTGAAGATCAAACAAAAAGCACACCTTTGTACCAAATGTGCAATTTTGTTGGGTTAAAACGAACAACCGGTAATCCTAAGCACAGTGGCCACGATGCACGCTAGGCCCCCGTTATATTGTCGGGTGATATGTAAATTTCCCACCGGCACTTTGGCTCTGTAGAGAGATGTGATGTTCAGAACTTTTTTTTTTTGGTGTAGCTTTTGTTGACAGAGCGCAGTGCGCTGTGTCGGATTGCCAATTTGCCGTGACAACCTGACCTCACTTCGATTGCCGCTTTTGCCCTTCTTTTACTCTCTTGAAGCTATCATCGTGCCTTTGAGGAATTGGTGCCATCACCGTGGTCAGATGACTGAGAGTACGTGACGTTTCTGCAACTTGTCTGTACGTGATGTAACTAGCCGGCGGGGGTGTACTGTACTGGTATCCGTCCGTGCTCGCCTCACGGGCCTCATCAGTCGGACCTGATTTGTCATTTCCGCTGTCCCATTCGTGGTCTTGTCTGTTCGACGATGAGGACAATCCGGTTTAGCGCAGATCACAAAGATCAGAGATAGATGAGCACGTGAGAAGGCAACACGACTAGTACTCCTGAATCAACCAAGACCTGCTGCATGGAAATGTTCTGAATGCTCATTGTATATGGAAGCTTTTGCTTCTTCTCTCTTTCCCCTTCTCTGCTTCACGACTTCATGTGCGCTGTGGCGTTTGCAGTGCAGCGCTAGGCCCTGGCGTCCTGCAGGCTGCAGCGCGGCTCTGTAGGCTACGACACTGGCAACTGGTGCGACGCAATGATTGTCCGCAGGTGGGTGCACCGTGCGAGTGGTGAAGGACGGCGACCCTGCCATGATCGATGAGAGCAAGGAAGGACAGGCATCCGGCACCGTACCCAGGGGCGGAGACAAGGGGGACGAGCAGGGCCTGTCTCTCACCAATGTCTCTACTTCTTTTAATTAGCTATTAAGTATTTTAGTAATTATCATATAAAGTATTCATTTAATTTTCCTTATGAGTGAACAAAGTTTACTTTTTTATTAAATTATTGACATCTATGTTTTTCTTGGTAAGTATAGAGCCATATATAAATTAATAAAAATATAACTTTCTTCTATATTATTATATTATTTTTTTGTCATTTTCTTGACAAAAAAATATCTTCTGTTTAGCTTTCCTCTGTGTCTAAATGCTGACTCCGCTCCTGACGGTACCACTACAGACGGGCGCGGTACAACGGAGTTTGGAGACCGAGAGAGTTTTGAAAAGTTGCGCCGCGTGGTTACGGCGTTCACGAACGCAACAGGGGCCAGTAACTTCGTTTTCTTGGCTTTTTGTTTTTTCCAAGTGAAGTCCAGCGCACTAATTTGGAAAAGATGATTGGCACGGGATTGGACGTGCGACAAAGGCACTATGCAGTCCGACTTTTTTTTTTGTGGCTTCTGTCCATTTGCCAATTAATTTTTAGTTAAAATTATACTGTAACGACTATTAATCTTTAAAAAATTATCATCATATATTTATGAACAACATAGAAAATCAAAAAAAACTAAAAAAATTAAAATTAAAAAGCCAAAATGTTCACTCCGAAACACGGGGCAAAATATCTTAGTACGGTTTTGCGTCACCAGTCACCACAGTATAAGGGTTTATTCTTTTTTTTTGGTTTATAGATTTTGACTAAAATTTTTTAATTTTAGACTGTTCACGACAGAGATTACGGAAAGAGATACTCGCTTACGATTTTAGTTTGCTTTTAATATGTACTGTAATTAACTTGTAGATCCTGTTTTTAAAAAATACTTTATTTAAAAATTAAATACTATAATAAAAAAATCAAAAATCAGTTTCAAAAGCTAAAAAAATATGCCCTAAACACAAATGGAGCAGGCCGGTAAGGATTTTTAATTAAAAGCCTGATTGGATATTTCAGTGTTTCTGGATCAACACGTTACAGTACTGCAGACTACGGTCGCGTTGCCAGCTTCCTTCACGATCAAACGGTACAGTATTCGTTCTCACACCGACCAATAGCCCAGCGCAAATCTTCACGAATTTCTACCTTCTTGAGGACTTACCGCTCGCCTTTTCGAGGAGTACTCTAACCCATCGACGTGTCTGAATGTATCTGACCGCACCAGAACAAGATGTTTACCACGGAACGTTGGCATGTAGAGTAGACAGCTAGTGTCTAGTGCTCAGTACTAGTCTACCTTGCAGACCGGTCAAATCTTTAAGCAAGGACGATACCGACGGCACGACGGAATGGTCAAATCTGAAAAGCAACCACTAAACATCTAGTTGCACCCAGCTGTCTGAAGCACCTCTCCACGACGGAATCGGCGGACCCACACCTCGAAAACGGACAGGCAGGGGCAGCCGAGTCAGCACGCACTGACACGTAACGAGAAGCCCCTCCCCGACGCCTGACCGCGTTGCGTTGCACGACCGAAATTCGACGCGCTGGCAGCCAGCCAACCGACCGAGCCCGTGAAAACGTCAGGAAAACTCGGCACGGCAGAGAGTCAACACGAACACGACACGCGAGCTGTAAAGTTATCTGCTGCTTCGACTTCAGCTCATGGCGTGTGACCCATGCATATAAGAGGCGCGGCGACGAGCTGTAAAGTTATCTGCTGCTTCGACTTCAGCTCATGGCGTGTGACCCATGCATATAAGAGGCGCGGCGACGACGAGAGGAGAACGGGAGCAGCGGCAGCGGCAGCCAACGTGCGATGAGTTCTTGCTCGGCGGCGGTGGCAGCGGGGGAGCGGCACGCCCGCGCCGCGCGTGGTGGGCTTCCGAGGCCAAGGCGGCCCATCAGGCCGGCACCGGGCTCGGCAGGCTCACCACGGCCCGGCACGCCGAGGCCGGGAAGCGGCGGCAGCGCGTCGGGGCGAGCGGAGTTCAGCTGGTGGGTTGCGGGCGGGCAGGCCGCGGCGACGACGAGGCGGCAGACGTGCGGCAGAGCGGGCAGGGCGGTGTTGGCGCTGGTGCCGACGGGGAACAGGGAGCTGGTGCGGCGGGCGCTGTCGCCGCCCGCCACGCGCGGCCGCGGCGCCGGGGCGCTGAGGAGGTGGAGCTTCCGGCCGACGCCGAGCCGGCTGCGCAACGTGTCGTCCTTCACCTCCTCGCCGTCCCTTGCCTCCCCACGGTCATCGTGATTCCTCTGCATGCGGTGGTTCCGGCCGGATTCTTTTATTTGTGTAGGCAGTACATGTAGATTCTTGTGCTTGTTGAGTTTTTTTTGTTGTTTTTGCCATGTTGAGCAACAAAATTGGAGCGGATTAAGGAAGGTCTAATGAAACTGCACGCACGTGTACATATCTGCTCATGCGTGACGTCTATGCCAGTTTTTCAATTAGCGTGGTAGATGTTTTTGCCCATATGTCAGGGGCCATTTGGATAATAAGATACGAGCAGTGGGAATAAGATAAAAGGGATGATAAATTTAGGCGTTGGATCAAGAAATTAATGGATAGATTTACCCTACCTTATGTTTCAATCCTATTATCACACTTCATTTCATACTATCCAAATGGCCGTCAGTGGAACAAACCAAGTGACAAAAACAAATTTTCACCTACATTCTAAGATGGGACTCTAGGAAATAGGAACAAACAAATTGGTTTTAATTCGTTACGAGAAATGGTCTGGCTTTTGCGCCGGCTGTCGTGAAACAAGCGCAGCAAACGGTTTGCCTCTAGAGACCGCTCCCAACTCATCTGGCTCCTTCCGCCTTCCCTATAGTCTAGAGATCTCCTAACTCCGGCCAACGGTGTCCTCACCGGTGGCAAGCGGCGAGGGGGACCCAGCCAATGTAACCCCTGTACATATATGTACATTAGTAGGCGGTCGTTACCCTAGGTTGTGTTCCCCTAAGATGGGCTAGCTACTTCCTGAATCCTGATCACTCCTCCTTCGCGACTGCTAGGGGCTGCAAATAGGAGCCTGTTTGGTAGAGCTCTAGTTTTTATTTTCTAGTTTCTGTTCTAGATTCTGTAAGAATCCACTTCTCTGATAATCTAGAACTACTTCTGAAAAGCGTTTGGTTAGTGGATTGGCTCCAGATTCATAAAAGAGGAGATTTGAAGGAAATAGACCATGTTACCCCTAGTTATTGTCTACTATTTTTTAAAAAAAGAAAGGAAGGGAAAAACACTCTTATGAAGATTATGGCTTCTAGGAGTGTTGCACTGGTTTCAGAAGTCGTGGAAAAACTTTGGAGATTTTATCGCACAAATGCATGTTTCTTTTTTGTTGCTAGTTTTGCCTGAAGACGAACACGGGGATGAACTTGAAATTCGATGCAACTTTGCTGTTTCCATCCACCTTTGCATATCTCCAATGCATTAAAGGTTTCAAGTGGTAGCTTGACTAGTTTCAGGAAAGAGTGATCCACATGACACACAATAGATTTGACATGAAAGTATTAACAACAAATGCAAATCATAATGATTCTGCATCGTACACACGGAAGCACATACAGGAGCCAGAGGGCAACCAATCACAACTTTGATTTACCAAGTCATGTGACTATTACAACTATACAAAACTATCCTCTTTCGAAAAACTCGGGCAACCAACCACAACTTTGATTTACCAAGTCATGTGACTATTACAATTATACAAAACTATCCTCTTTCGAAAAACACTATACATTCATTGTCCTCGTAAACCAACAGTATTGCCATTACTCGTGAATCATGAGTAGACATGTAACTTACCCTTTCATTGAAAATGTGTAAAACATTTCTGATCTTGTAAGTTCTCAACCCACCAATTCATCTACAAGTATGAAATCTCCATAAATTCCTCAGACTGTAAGGAACTGCTGCATCTACAGGAGAATTTTGAACTTAGCAGTGTGAAAGGAGAAGCCTCAGCAGCGTGTTCCTCTTGCACGGCAGATGCAAGCAAAGAGACCTCAAAATCAGCACACAATCACACGGACTACTGTGTTGAAAAGCTTTGATGTTACCCTCAAACTTCGTTCTAATTGCATCCACCTGTGTTGAAAAGCAGACAGTGACAAAAAGAAAGTGTATATAAGACCTACTATCGGAAGATACTTAAAAGGCTAGGTGAGATTTGGAATAAATAGAAAGCCTCAATAGTATTGCAACAAGTACCAGTGCACAAATTTGGGTTAAAGGCCAAGTAACAAATTGGGCTCAAAATGGTCCAATATATTACCATAGGAACTTTGAGAATTCTAGTGTTGACAAATAGGATCAAATTCACATTCACAGAACTAATGACAGACCAATTTGAACATAATTTGGTAGATACACATTCCCAGAATCAAAGATACTCTCAGTGAGTCTGAAAAGTTCAGGATAATTAACATGCATAAATTTAAGATCTTGTTATTAAACATATGCAAATCTAAAGCATTAGCAAAAATATAAACCATAAAGTAGCACACATTTAAGAGATTCCTTTAAAATTTGAATAAATCAGATGAAAACTAAGTATTATATACAAACAAATGTGGCTAGGGGAGGAGCCAGGGCGGGGAGGAAGAGGCCGGGGCGGCGCCGGAGCTCGGAAGGAAGGGGCAGCGCCGGGGGAGGCCGGGGCGGCGCCAGGGCTGGAGCGGCGTCGGGGGCGGCCGAGGAGGGAGGCGGCGGCGCGAGAGGGGAAGGGAGGAGGGGAAGGCGGCGGCGTGAGAGGGAAGGGGAGAGGGGAAGTCACCGGCGCGAGAGGGGAAGGGGGAGGGGAAGGCAGCGGCGGCGCGAGAGGGGAAGGGGAGAGGGGAAGGCGGCAGCGTGAGAGGGGAACGGGAGGAATGGGAGAAGGGAAGGAGGGAGGTGGCGAGAAGAATGAGGGGAGCGGCGGGGGAACGGGCGAGGGGAGGCGGGGGTATATCAGTGGTATTTTGCGGGTAATTCTTATGAACTTTAGTGGGCAGATTTGATATAAGGTGAACAGCTCCCCACGAGAATCCATCAAAAGACTGTTTCTCCTCTCTAGTTCATTTTGGAGAGTGCTTCTCGTGAGAAGCAGAATCTACTCATTTTGGGAATCTGGGTGTTTGGCATAGCTCCATAAGAATCTATCGAGAAGCTGGGAGCAGAAGTTGTACCAAACAGGCCCTAGGTTTAGACCTGTCTAGGCTTGTGGATCAGGTTGGCCCAAAATTATAATTGGACTATATTAAATTTAGATCCTTTTTTATTAGGTTAGACTTAGACTGGATTGGATCAGACCTTAGACCTAATATTTTTGTATTAATTACTAAAGATGGATGAGAGCTGATCTTAATTAGACAACTAAGAAAGTAGAGGTGTTTGATCTAAGCTAAGGCCTAGATCTGTTTTTAGGCTTGGATCATATTTAGGCATACATAATTTGGACCAGGCTTGACTAGATCCTTCTCAATTTTATTGAGATAGATTGGATTTAGACTAGATTTTGATCCATTTGCAGTAATATCGGCTGCTCTGCCTCCGGTCACACTTGAGTTGGGGAATCAATGATGTAGCAACCTTGTTGGTAGCTATCCCATCAGGGCTCAGATATGGTCTTCTTGCCTGGTTGGCTTCTACAGAGTACAGCGGTGTGATACCATCAATGAGATTCACCACTGGCTATGGGCTACCTTCAACCTCTAATAACATGGAGGGCCTAAAAGACTGACGATGCCCGTACAGCGGACCAGTCGGTCAACATATAGGAGATGACATTGTCTTCTCAAGACAACGGTGGATGTCTGGCAGGGCCAACGCCGCCCGCAAACTATAGAGCATGTTGATATTGATTGCATACGGTAGTCTGTGGCTCTATCTGAAGGATTTTGGTTGAAAATAAATAGTATTAGCTATAAGAAATGTCTTTTAGAGGGAGGGCGAGCGATGAGGAAAGTGGAGGAGAGATACGTGCACGAGACGGAAGCGAAAGGAGTGAGGTGCGAGATGCACTCGTAACCCTCTACATTATCCTCGAAACGAGATGAGAGTGATAGGAGTAGGAAAGTCGCTTCGAAAAACCAAATGTTCATATTGGCTTCTGATTTTTTTAAACAGAAGTTAATATAAGTAGACCCATAGGTTCATTCAGGCGACAAGGTCTTCATCTTCCCTGATGAAGTACCTCCAACTCCAAACAGAATAATCTAGACCTGGTTGTAATCTTTGTTTGTTTATGGTTCTTTCCGCAACATGCTAAAAGATGTACTCAATTTTTATGTTCACTGGATCATGCCAGAATTCTAGGTCCTTTGACGCCGAAGCCTTAAAAAATGTAGTGCATCAATGACTAACTATATGCCAATACTTGTAATGTCTAGTTTTTTACTCGTTGTAAAGGTCACGGTAATACCAGTTGTTTGCCTGCTGTAGTACCGGTCTCCTGCAGATTTAATCCCAACGACTAATTTTTGAGGTAGGGATTATAATACCCCCTTGGCCAGTTGAGAGATGTTTGTTGCTAATGTTTGTTGTATTGTTACACCCATTTAATCACTTTTGAGCTATTGTGGGTCTCTTCATTCAATTGTATACGCTGCTGTTAGCGCTAACAACCATATGTGAAGAGATAATATCACAAACGGTCCACGGTGAGCACCGTCTATGAAGTATCACAGATTGTTCTTACTAGGAACCTTATATGATGTTGTCAAATATCACAGACGATTTGTATTATAAACCATCTGTGATAACGAAGTTATCGCATACGGTTTGTGTTAAAACCGTCTGTGATATGTTTCCCGCCTCGCAATACTCAAAATTTTATAATCTCCCGCTTGAGTCTGAGTAGGAGTCTGTTTCAAGACACTTTTAGTAAAACAATCATAACTTTTGTATATGGTGTTCGTTTTCGATGATCTTGTATACGTTGAAAAGTTAACGATGAGCTAGATCCAAAAAAAATGATCAGCTCGTGCCGTCATCGTATAGACCCCCAAAATCGGCCATCTTTATCTTTGAATTTGTGTCACAAGTATTCGCCTCAACTGCAAAGTTGTAGGTCTCACCGAAACCTTTCAAAGAAGCATATATAAGCCATATAAAACTTTCCTATTTTATCTTTTAAGACTAGTTGTTTACATTGCACCAGTATATACATATATTATCTTCGATAATTATGTATCGCATATAGTTTGTGGTTCAAACCACCTGTGATAATTATGTCCCTGATCGTAAGGTCCATCAATCCTCCTCAACCCAATCCCAGCCAATAAAAACCCACTCAAACCCATCCCCTACTGCATACAAAATCTCTCTAACCTCCTTACCGTCCTTCTCCTCGACCTCAATCCTGATGGCTCTTACGAAGTAGATGACACGCAAGTCTACAGGCAATAAGGCGCCGTGGAAGAAGTTGGCCACCAAGATGGCACTCAAGTCGGCGCCGACGACGGCAGGCATCAAGGACATTCAGCTCACGTGCTGCATCAGGGACGAGAGGGTCTAGGCATAGAGGCCTCATCAGCGCGGTTGAGATTCTACTGTCTGTTAGGATCTCTGTTTCTTCTATGTTCTTGCCATGTTTAAGAGTTGAGTTCGTATGATTAGAAGATGTGTTCTTGCTATGTTCTTACTATGTTAGATTGATAACCTGTTTGTTATCTTATTTGCTGTAATGGTGGATTCTAAACTTAATAGAAATGGAATATGTTGTTGTGTCTGCTGCTGTATTTGCTTGTTTTCAAATGACATAGTTAACATTTCCTGAGGCTAGCCGAAAAATAGAAAAAACAATTTACATATAGAATGAACTATCACAGATGATTTTGTGGTATAAACCATCTGTGAAGGACTATCACAGACGGCTCGAACAAAAAACCGTCAGCGATACTCGCACATCACATACGGTTCTTTCTACCAACTATCTATGTTGAAAAAGTACCACAGACGATTCTATCTACCAACCTTGCTATGTCAAAGTACCCCTCAATTAATCTTTGATCATTGTTTGGTGCATGCTGATTGTGTGCCGTGTGCATGTGTGTGTATTGTATATATATGAAATGTAGCAACCATCACGTACGCACGTAGCAGTAAAAGTTCCGGTTTGATTCGACAGCAGCAACTAGCTATGGCTGCCAGTAGCCACCTCTCTTATATGTAGAGTTGTTAGCAATACACTCATTGTTTCGCAATATAATTAAGGTGTCGCTCGTTTTAACGATGACTTCTGGTTTTTGGCAGAAATTTCACTGTACCTGTCTTTTTTTTACTATAGCTGATTTGACTTTTTGGACATAATTAATTTTAAAAAATGTAAAAATAGAAAAAACATGTTAACCCATTAGGGACAATACAAAGGAACACTGGAAAAAAGAAAGTACAAAAAAGCCTAAAATATCTAAAAAAATTCAGAAAAAGACGAAATACTGAATAGTAAAAAAAAGCAGAAGCTAGAAGCAGAAGCCGAAACGAGCGGGACCTTATCTTGGAAAGTATAGTTTCGCAGGGTAAGTCCTGAAAAAAATAATGCAATTATAGCAATTTTCTCATCTTATTTGATGCTGTAAAAAGATCAGGTAGTCATAACTATGCTATTAAAATATGGGTATATATTTGGTCTGATGTCATTAAGTATTTCTTAGATTTTGCCATACAATTATTTGTCTGTATGCATGGTGAATTTGGATTTATACTGTGAAACAGACGAGAAAACAAAATTTTGCCATGGGTAAAAAACTAGTGCATCGCGTAGTATATACATGGGGTTCGACTATATATGTAGTATATATGTTCATGCATGAGTTTCTTGTACAATTCGGGTAATTAAGCATACATAATTAAGCTTGTCGGGATAAATTAAGTAATGGCTCAATCATTAGTTTTATTTTAGTACCAAGCCACCAAAATTAGTTGGAGGCAGGACTAGTTTCTGGAGTCTAGATTACTCTACAGCTTGCTTGAACTCCGACCTGTCAAATGCCATAATTTGGAGCCAACATATCCTAGTACTTCGGTTTTTTTTAAGACAAGTAAAGGCCTAAATTAATTTTCTAATGGACGTCTCCGTTGTGAGCAATTCAGGGAGAGACACCTCGCTTTCGTTGGAATCAATGATCACGTGCGATGGATGGGGTTCGTTTCCTTTATTTTTATTTTCCTGTGGTAAATCCTCATGGATTACAATTATCTTAATTTTCACAATCCACGTCATGTTATGAGTCAAGACTTTAAATCCCAAAAAGACATAGTAAAAAATACACACGAATAACATACTTCCACAGCGAAACGTGCACGTTTAGGATTGAAACGGTGAAATATAGATAACCAAGTCAATTATCGTCGACCACCATCGCAAAAAGAAAGTTAATTGTCGTCGACTTTTCACCTCAAACACCCGGTCCTAACAAGTCCAAGTGAGTGGTTAGAAGACTAATCAACAGGAGAGCAGACAAGACGTGCACTCACAGAGAGATCTAGAGAGAGGGCGAGCCGGAGGAAATAATTAGCCGCCCCCACGATCGCAGCCGGTGCCATAAAGAGCAGGACAGAGTAGCTGGAACCTGGCCGTAACACCAGATCAGCCGGTGCCCCCATCGAACGGTAACTGCCCGACGGCAACCCGCACGGGACGCACGGCGGCCCGCCCACGAATCCAACCTCTTTTTCGCTTGCGCGCACGATGACGCGCGTCGCTGGTAGCAAACGCAGGTCCAGCCCAGGAGGCGTGGCAGCAGCGTACCGTGCGATCCGCGAATTAAACGCACCGCCTTTTCGCGCCCGACCCTGCCCCCTCCCTCCCGTAGCGCGCGGGACGTCGATCCTCGCGTCCGATCCAAGTTACGTGCTCTATATAAGCTCGCCGTCACCAGCCTCCACACAGCAGCAGCAGCAGCCGCGACAGCGCAAGCCTTTCTTGCGATCGCCCAGAAGCTTAATTAGCTAGTCGCGATCGAGTCATTGACGGCATGGCCAGGTCGACAGCTCTGCTGATCCTTGCGGTTCTGGTGGCCGCGGCGTGCTTCGCCCAGCTGGGCTCGGCGGCGCGGAACGTCCCTGCCGAGCAGTCGGCGGAGGCGGTGAAGCGGCCGGAGACGGTGCAGGAGGGGACGGTGCTGATCCCGGGGATCGGGCGGTACGAGCTCGGCAGCCACTACATGCCCGACATCCCCGACGTCGACCACAGCATCCCCGCGGCCGCCAACGGGCAGTTCCTCCCCGGCGCCGACGACACCTGGCTCCCCAACCCCGGCTTCGAGGTGCCCAATCCCTTCCAGCCCGGCTCGTCCTCTCCCTAAAGCCGCCCGCATCCACATCATCAGTCGCGGGTCATCACATCCACGTTACATGCATATTTTAGCTATGCATGCATGCATGCATGTACTCGTGTCTCGTGGCGTCTCCATTTGATTTGAAGTGTGTGTGTGGATGCGTAGGAAGCGTCAGATATCTCGCTTGATTTGTTTCTGTAGCTTGCTTCGACCCAATAAATCGATGAATGATACAATTTGCTTGATATATTCGGCCCTGTTCTTTTCAGTTTTTTATTTTTGGATTTTGGCTTCTGACTTCTGCTACAGTAACTAACTTTCAAACGAAGTATTTTTAAAAGACGGGATCTACAAGTTAATTATAGTATACGTTAAAAACCTAATATCTGTATCATCAAAAATCGCAAGCAAATATATCTCTTTCCACAATATCTGTCGCAAACAGCCAAAAACATAACCACAGCCAAAAACTATCAGTCACAGAAAAAAAACAGACCGTAGCTGTCGTGCATCAGTGCACCGTGTCATATATACTGTCATGTACTTATGTTGACTCGTTTCTGCCAAGAGATCGATGAATTACCGTGCATCGCGAATGCGTGCTACGTTAGAGCACGCAATGGCCCGTGCATCACACACGTTCCAGAGGAACAGAAAGTACATGCAGATGAAGGAAAGGTGGCACCGGAAAGGTGGAAACTTGCCTTGGCCCTGTTGTACTCGATCGTCATGCACAGTCTGTGAGGGGACCCCCTTCTTTAGCTTTCTTGGTGTTAAAAGGGGCTGAATAAAGAGAGAGGAGGCCCCGTGAGGCCATGACAATGTACAGGGAATCGGATACGCTGGTTCAAATGGGGGTACGCATGGTTTACGATCAACTGGTCGTTCACCTGATTCTACTGGAGATCAAATAACATATCTCTGTGTACGGCCGTTCTTGATCATCCGATTACGAGTGGAATGATTCATGAGTTTTGATCTGCAACGTGCGAGAAAGAGAGACCAACCAGAAATAATAGGGCCAGTTTTTTTACCTCACTTAGAGATTTTGATGAGACAGTACGGAGAGAGAGAGAGCATATACGATTTTAGTTGATATAAATAAAATTGTTACCGTATCTACTACAATCGACTTATAAATTCATGTAAGTTTAAGCTCTATTAAGTTGGATTTAATGATAAGATAAATACAATTGTGAAACTAATTTGTTTATTAATTATAATATTGTCTAGTCTTATTTGGATGTAATAAATGATGAATGTAATTGTAAGCCTAATATGATTGAATGATTATGATATAACTTAGTCTCATTTAGATGAAAATGTGAAGTTATAAAAGTATGTATTCAACATTCACATTCATTTGTATCTTAGTGCATTTCTCAGATCTAAAATATAAATTAAATTCCACCAAAAGTCTAAGATGAATATGTGAATATGTTTTTTCACTATATATTCTTGTAAGCACACATTTAGGGGGAGTTCAATCTATACTTTGTGGTTTTAGTATTGATCCATATTCCTCTTTTCACATATTAAACATCTTTACTTTAAAATGTATACTTGAGTGTGTATATATATAGCTTATATAGTTCATATATACTTATAATCAAGTTGTCATCTAGTTCCTCTATTACGCGTTAATGATTGGATGATTAATAACAACTGGATGAGTAAGCTTTGCTAACAATTAATATTAAAGATAAACACACACACATTCAAACAGTGGCAGACCGACCGGCTGGGGCTGGGAGTCTCGGACAGTGAGGCCGTGAAGACAAAAAAGGCAAACAACAAGCAACCATAGCAAGCATTGTAACAAAATGCCAATTTGGGCCACAAATATTGATCCTGCAAAGTGTAAAGGCCTAATCGGCAAAGCTCACCAAAAAATACATACTGAGTACTTGGGGAACCAAATGACCCAAATCCAATTTGGCCACCTGTGGGGAGGCGGGAGGCCGGGAGCCCGGAGGCCTGGTTGCCGCCTTGCCGGTCGGCTGGTCGGCCCGAAGGGCGGAGGGAGGTAGGGAAGCGGGAGCTCAGAGCTGGCGCCTGGCAGTGGGGACTGGGGAGGCCGGAGGTGGGAGCTGAGAAGGGCGGAGCGAGGCAGGGAGGCGGGGACGAGCGCCTGGCAGAGGGAGCGCCTAACTGCTTAGTGAGCACATGAGACCGAGTCATGTGCTAGCCGATTGGAAGACTCGAGAACTAATAGGTATGATTGTATGAAGTATGAACTAGAACTATTGAAATAGGTATTCAATCTTAGTTAATGGTATATATATTTTTTTTAATCTTTATAACTATTCACAAACGTAATTTCTGATTTTATCACTAAGTTTGCTAATTTTATGTATACATATAACTATTTACATATATTTATGGGCTTTGGGAGGCACATGATCCATTACCGAGGTACAATCTTTGTTGTATTTTATATTTTTACTATGACCCTATTATAATTATGTGTGATTTTAGATTGCAAAATATAGTTCACTTTATATTTAATGCGTTTATCTTTCGTATGTCATGTTCTACTACCCCCCCTAAAATTTAATTATGGGTCCACCACTGCATTCAAATGAATTAATTGCTTAAGAAAACTTATTTTAGAGTATATAATTATTGTGTACATAGTGTATACCCGTAAATTATTTTATATCTTATGATTTCCTATGTCATGTAGGATCAAGCTCCACAGCAGCGTCAATCTTCATAACTCTCTCTTTTACCCTCATAGAAATGGTAGGATCTAGAACCGTGCCAATTGCCAAATGAAATAAGAACAGACATTTACAAGAAAGAAAAAAAAATTGCCCCAAAGATGACAGCAAAGGCATCTAGAGCTTAGAGAAATCAACAAAAACAGTCACCTTGGATATTGTAAATACTGTTCAGGTAAGAGAAAGGCAAGCCTGGAGCCTGTTGAAAGAAAATTTTCCTGAATCCAACTATCACTGTAGCATAATCAGCCTGCTCTAAGTATCTCGAAACTTCTGTCCAATGGTTTGTAAGTTTACTAGAGTTACCTGCAACAGCTCCAATTCAACAATGGTATCAAGAGACGAAGCAAGCGCTATGGAAAGTCTGTCAGGATCGTTATCCTTTATATGTTTCAAGAGAGTTTGCAAACCACCCTGCAAAAGATGTGAAAGTAGCTCAGCAGTAATCATCCCTGGCAAAGTACAGATGAAAAACTGAATTAGTTGTTGTTTCACGAACCGCATTTCACCCTCTTAGCATAGCTTATTTACCTTCTCTTCAAGCAAGGAAGTGTTCAACTTGGAGCCCTTTTCCTTGAGTTCTGCAGCTATACTTCCCAAGATTGCCTCCTCGTTGTCAATTGCTATCTGCATCCAGAGCACATGGGTTCTATATATCATGATTCGGGAACGACAGGCTCAGCAAGTTCAATAAGAAGGTTACAACGCACAGAAGAGGCATATGCTATCACCAATATGAATAGTACCTCAAAAATCTGGTACTTATTAGAAAGGCGTAGGAAGAAGACAAGGAGTGAATTTACTTTCATGGCCTTCTTGACATCCCCCTCCATGGTGCCATATGGCTTCCTCTGCGGTATCCTCAGCAAGTACGAGATGTCCTCCAGCGATTCCTAGCAAATGCGCGCACAGAACCTGAGCGACGCCCGGTCGTACTAAACTCCAAGCATGAACGCCGCTTCTGACGCGCGTTACCTGTATGGCCTTCATGTTGGGGTTCGCGGGGATGGCCCTCCTCAGCGCCAGCTCCCCTGTCCTCGGCACCTTCGTGTCCGGTGAGTAGAGGACCGCATTCGCCGGCAGCGACAGGGAGACCTGGGCGATGATGGCGAGCGTCGCGACCGGGCCCTTGAGCCGCTCCAGAACCCCCTCCTGCACCAAACCAACCACCCAAATAAGCGCTGCAACTTGGAGGAAGCTGTTTGGATAAGGACAGTATCACGGGCACCAGTACGCACGCTCACGTCGACTGCGCAGGACGGATGGTGCGGGCGATGGTGGAAGGCGCGGGCGATCCGGCCGCGAATGCCGCGGAGGTGGAGGCAAAGCTGCTTCCTCCACGTGCAGCGCTTGGTGGTAGTAACCGCGGCCGTGCGAGGGTGGGGGATAGAGGGGGTGCTCCGGCTAGCGCCATCGCGGCCACGCGTGAGGCCATGGCGTGCGGGATTGGGAAGGGAATGGGTGGGGTATTTTTGAATGGATTTCGAGTTGAAACGAGGAGGAAAGGAAAGGAATGAAATGGAAAGGTGGCGCCGTTGCTGCCGTCGTCGTCGCCGTCGCCGTCTATCCCCAGCCGCCTCCACAGCCAGTAAGCAGCTGCAATCCGGTTCCGAATGGGCTATACTGTGGTTAGGCCGCAGGCCGACACAGACGTGTGATCTGGCTACGGAATTAGAGCCTAAGGCCTGTCTTCTGAGGTCCAACAGCCTATAACATATCAACACTTTGCCCCAAGTCCCCAACACGTTGACCTATCTTTAGTTAGGGCCATGGGCCTCTTCTTCACCAGCAGAACCACCGCAGTTTCTGGTCACGGTCTGAACCGCACTGCTGGAGTGCTGGCAGAGTATGGACTAGGGATGGTAATTCCCCACGGAGACGAGTTTCTGCGGGGAATATCCTTATAAGGGCGGGGGAGAGGACTAATTGAAAGAACCTTAACCCTAATACCCTAATTAAGTAAGCAAGCTGCAGTAATTATTTAATTTATGCATTCAATCTTTGTAAGCATTCATCGTATAATTCAATTACAATTTTGAGTACAAATTAAAACTTACAAGAGTGCATAGCATTTTATCCATTGTTTTACAAATTCCATTACAAAACGAATTTACCACTTGTAATGCATTTCATGAAAATATTTACAAACAAGTTTACAATTGAGCTTTACATTTGCAATTGCATCATACATATATATATATATATATATATATATATATATATATATATATATATATATATATATATATATATATATATATATATATATATATATATATATATATACATTGCATTGTATCTACAAAATGGTTTTCCAAAAGGGAGGTGGAGGGGTAAGAGGGTATCTTCGTAGCGTCGGGGAGGGATCCGAGTCGCGCCTTCGCCCTTCACCTGCAATTAGACAGCTGTTAGCACCAACCCAATCAGATTCCTCTTTTAGCAGCTAAAAGGGTAATTAGCGAGCAATTCAAGGGAGAATAAAAAGGATAAAGAAGTGATTGCCGTCAGTTGCCCTTGGGCTGCGAGGGCCAATTCGAGACATGTCTCCGAGGTTCCCAGACCGTCCCGGGCCGGTCGGCACCTCTCGTCTCTGTGGGCGTCATCATCCGGCAATTCAAAGAACCAAACCCACAATACCTACCTCAGCCCAAAAAGCCCGCAAGCTATATTTTCATTTCAGCCCTCATTTCCATTTTAGCCCACAGAAGCAACAAAGCATTTAAGCCACAAGCCCACTGCTATTCTTTTAGCCCACACAGCCCACAAGCATTTCCCAAATTTCGGCCACTGTAGCAACAGTGCTCAGACCACCCTTCCAACCGAAGGATATCAAGCACAGGGACTCAAGACACAAAAGGGGATAAGCTCAAGGACAAGCCAGCTGCAACCAGCAAGACAACCCGGGAAGGCAAAGACCGAATGCTACCTCCCCTTTTGCCCAGTTCATCACCCCAAGACTCCTGTGCCTTCACATGCAAAGACAACCCACGACCACGAAAGACTCCCGAGCCAAGACAACCACCAAAGAAACCCCCAAAGATTTCCCCATTCCTGCACCTCTCTCAAGATGCATTCCCAACTGAAGGTCTACAGGTAAGAACCGGAGCCGTAGCTGCAAGGAGAAGAGAAAGGGGACCCCAGCTTCGTCATCACCACAAGAAGCCAGGAAGAACCACAGTGGGACGGCAGCAAGCAGTCGCAGGAGGTGAAGCCGACAGGGCCACAAGCAAGAGGAGCATCAGGGGACCACTACATCCAACCGACCCCGACAAGGATCTGCAACCACAACTTCATCCCCGACAGCAACCACGTGAAGCCGATCCTGCAACCCTCCACCCCAACCTTCCCTTTTTGAGCCGACAGCAAGTAGGTCCCCCATCTCCTTCTCCTGCACGCACACCACACATAGGTTTAGCACCTACCAAAGAAACCCTCTAGCACAGGAGATAGCCAAAATAGACCTCCCTGTAGAGCCTAAGGCCCGATCCACCAGGATCCCAGCAGCCGAGAGAGAGAGGGGGGGGAGCAGACCGGAGGGGAGCCAGGGCCGGCGGGGGGGAGAGAGAGAGGGAGCCGAGGAGGAGCTCGGGGGGGGAGAGAGAGGGAGCCAAGGAGGAGCTCGGGGGGGGAGAGAGAGAGGGAGCCGAGGAGGAGCTTGGGGGGAAGCGAGAGAGAGGGAGGAGCAGCCGAGGGAGGAGCAGCCGAGGGGAGAGCCGGAGGGAGTGGCGGCAGGGAGAGGCGGTGCCGTAGGGTAGAGAGGGGGAGGAGAGCAGGCGGCGGTGGAATGAAGGGGTGGGGAAGAAATCGGTGGAAGCCAGAGAAAAGAGAGGGGCGGCGCCGGTTGGGCCGGGCTGGTCGGGAGCGAGGTTTTCTTTTTTTTATTTTGATTTTGTATTCTGCTAGCTATCAAATCTTCTTGTTGCTATTAAATTGATTTAAGAGCATCTCCAATAGATATTTTTGTTTCTAAAATCTCAGTAAGTAATTCTTGCTTAGTGTAGTTATATATATATATGTATATATATGTGTGTGAGCACATATATATAGATATATATGTAGTTGTGTATATATGTATATATATGTGTGTGAGCACATATATATAGATATATATGTAGTTGTGTATATATGTATATATATGTGTGAGAACACATATATATAGATATATATATATATAGTTGTGTGTAGGTATATATATATATGCAGGTGTATATATATATATGTATGTACATTTAGGTGTATATGTATATTTAGGGTCGGAAAATGGCTTTCTTAAAACTACTATTATATTAGATACCTATTTTGTTAAGGATTAGTTTCGGCTTTGCAGAGTTCAAGTCATCGCGCAGCAAGGAAGAATCAACTGTTTTTATTGACTCCAGTTCATACTACGGCTCAGACAAGTTCCAATTTGACCATACACTTAGTTATGTCAGTCGTATGTGATATATTTTCCGGATAATTACTATATGTATATCTACATGCATGAAAACCGTTTTTAGAATAAAAGAAACAATTGCATGAATTTAGAGATTAGGTAAGAGGTTAAAGAAAAGAGGAGAAAAAGAAAGAGAAAAGAAGTAAGAGAGAGACAGATGGAAGCTAGTAGCAGTGGTACCGCTGAGAGAGGCGGCGGGCCACAAGTAGAGGTAGTTAATCTTATACTTTCTGCATTTACATAAGGTGGGTAAAGAGGTTCAAGGCAAGGATGCAGAGGGATGAGGCGGACCTTTTTACACAGGGCTATAATATAAGGATTTACCATGTTTTACTCGGATCAGGAACCGTAAACTTCGTGCCAACCAATCTCCCATTTCGGATGGGTGGAAAGTAGTATCCCGTTACGTTAACCAGTCTACCACATTGGGAGAGTATTGAGGTGGAGTGTTGGGCCGGGAGCTGGTCCAACCAACACTATTGGAAATCGGTGGAGCCCAAGCGAGTGACTTGGTACACCGATGGATAATAGATGGGCTGGTGGATGGATTAACGTAACCGGAGAAATGTTCTGTATCTTGAGCCTGATTCCACGCCTAAGGCAGTGTGGAGGACCTAGCTCAGATGGTTCAAGGTAATTTTGGGTAAAGTGGTACAAAGCCTGCGCAGTGCTAATAAATCATGAATTCATGCCAGTCCACTGGATTGTGGACTACGGTGATCGCTAGGGATCGTGCCTTATCGGGTGGAAAGTAGAAATTGTTTTGATAAGTTAAAAGATGCCAGCTATTTTGTATAAGAGTATTTTTAGAATAAAAAGATTAGAATATGGACTAAGGACACGAGAGGCATGCAGTGCATCTTTGCTAGTAGTATACTTGCTGAGTACCGTAGGTACTCACCCTTGCTATTAATTCCTTTGTTAGACCCTGCTCCACTCGAGGAGGTTTACGGCCAGGATGAGGAGGGGACTGGTTCCGCAGAACAGGCCGGAGAGGAGGATGACGACAGCGAGGAGCCTAGCGAGGTGGACCCCGTATACTTCGGCTGGGATGAGTAGAAGACCCAGCGAAGCAGGCGAGAATGCCCTGGGGTACTAATTATACTTTTGTTATCTACTTTTGCAAACCAGACCTTAAGCCAGGTGGCAACTGATGTAATAAAGAAGTCAGTATCTATATTATTGTTCTGCTGCGCTACTCTGGTAAAAGATTATTATTTGTCGTAGCAGTGTCTTACTGATCAGGCAAATAATAATTCGTATGCCACGCGTGATTAACCGAGGGATAATGACGTGGGGGCCTCACACTAATATCCTTCCACGGGGGGAACGGGGGCAGGTCCCCGTTATACTAACAGGGCAGAGACAAGGATCATCCTCGCCCCGCAGGGGACTTTTGCCCGCAAAGCTTAACGAGACGGGGCGGGGGGCCGGCTCACGGGGGCGGGGTGGGGCCGCGGAGGCTTCCCTCACGATCCCCCACCCTGTTGTCATCCCTAGTAAGAGCCTATTTGAAACGCATAAATTCCGTAGGAATTTTCACGACATTTCAAGTGTGATGGTTTAATTCCCATGAAAACCTAAGAAAAATTCCACATTCCGAACGGGTCTAAACTGTCACATACAGTAGGAAAATGACCCTCTCCACCCAGCGTAGCTTGTTACTTCTACCAATTACAAGCTGAAGACACACGTAAGATTTTGGTACATGTCATGATGTGATGTTAACATGTGTGCTTTTACCCCTAATTCCGACCCAACACATGCTTTTGTTTACATAAAAACAGGAGCACTCGTAAACAACCGGAGGAGGAGGGCTCGAGGAAGTTAGCACATCATCTAACTTTGGCAGTTTCTGTTTGTTCCTCTCGATCGCAGCAGCGTCGCCGTTGCGTGCACAAGTTACCACCGTTTTGGACGATCGAAGTCAACAAAGGGTCACCATTCCCCGTCAAGACAAATGTTAGTGCCCTGTGCATGATTTGTCTTCGTTCATCGAACGCGAATCACAGAAGATTAGTGGAGTATTATGGATCATCACAGGCTTGAGCTTCGTGCACAAGCTTCCCTCCGTCGAGTATCACCTTTCTTTAACCAGACCAATCGATCAAACCTATTTTCTTTTTTGAAACTGAAGCTAATCGAACCTATAAATCGTTCGCGCCGAGCAGTAGTTTAAGGGAGGCGGCATGCAGAACGGGGAGCACCCCTCGTGCCAATCAGCGGCAGGCTCCATGAATCGCGCGCATCCCCAACTGCCATCCCGTGCTAACACTACGTCCTAGTAGGCGGAACAGCAAGCACTGTCCTGGAAATCACGCAAGTTCCAAGCGATATTACACGCTACTACAGCTCCATGTAATCATCATCGATCATGTGTTGGAACAAAGAACACCATGTCATCATCGTCTAGTATCGTTTGCACTGACATGGGGACAGGGAGCCAGGGAGGGGAGGCAGGCGTAGACTAGATGCATGGAGGGGATAATAATTAACATGAGTAGATGACAGCCGGAATCATCGCTTAATCAAGCAACCAATCTGCGGGTATAGCACAGCAGCGATTGGACTGCTCGGAGTTGAGTCGGCGAGGGGTACGCAGCCGTGCAGGGGGGGCGCGTCGACCCAGGTTGGACGAGCGTGCGAGAGCGATGTGTCGTGTGTGGGCTGTGACTGTGAGCCCCTTCCGGTGCCAGGTCGAGACGGCGTGGCGGGTCAGGGGGTTAAGTGGCAGGAGGGACACTGGGCCAGTGTGGGGTGCATGGCGCGCTGCGAGACTGCAACGGCGTGGGGCGGGACGGCGCGCGGGAGGCAGCCGTGCGGAGCGAGGTGTCGAGGAGGAACGCCGTGCCTCCTCGATATGTTAGACTTGTCAGTATATCGTTTTTATTTTAGTATATCGTTTTTATTTTTATATTTTTTTAAAAAATATAAAAATTTAATTATGTTAGTATATCGTTTTTATTTTTATATTTTTTTAAAAAAATTTAATTATGTCCAAAAAACCAACTTAGGTACAGTAAAAAATAAACCAGTTACAGTAAAATTTCAATCAGAAAGCTAAAAATCATCGCTATTCCGAACGCTCCCAGACCTCTCTGCCCTAATTAGCCAAAGGTAATTAATGAAAATGTGTTGTCAGGTAGTACGATCGAGACAACAATTACAGGCAACGAGTACCGCTCTACTGGGTGTCATCGAACACACATGGATTGGACTGAGAGATCTAAAGGCAATAAACAAAACCATGTGCAATAGGAGTCTTTATCCTTTCGCATATTCTGATCGAGCAGAGCATGGGTCCTTTCTGGATATGCTGGGTCCTTGTCACAAAGCTTCCTACTTGCTCCATTGACGTCGCCAAGATGCGATTTTTAACGCCATGCATCGAGCCTGCAACCCGAGTGATCGGTCTAGGTGGACGCAAACCGTGCTTGCCAACGATACAAGTGTCAGTAGGAGGAGCTTGTCGTCACTCCCTGCGGGCACTGTGCTTCTCCTCTCTTCCTACATCAACTGGGCACTGGGCAGACGTTCTTTCTTTAAAACCTTTCTTCACTATGTTTACGGTAAGATTATTTAAAACTAGTGGTTCAGTAGGGATGTTCGATGGCCGTTGTCTGCCAAGTGGAGTTCAGATCCGAACTCCTGCAGTTCCTCGCTTGACTTGTTGATTGCGTGCCGTTTAGACCACTGTTAAGGGGTTAGATGGTTTGCGCTGTGACTTGGAATCCAGTTTGTTATAGGAATTTAGTTAGTCAGATAGAGCAAGTCGGAACTGATTATACACATCGGAGAAGATATCGTTAGCGGTGCGACGAGGACTAAATAGTCTATGTTATGAACAATTGTCGACGATTGAATTATCGATCTTATGAAAATACGAGGGAGAAGGCTGAATTCCTTGAAATGATTCAGCAAAAGAATGAAGATAACATTTATTGCTATGAACTGGTTATAAAGAGATATAATTAACCCTAATCTATACTCTTCCCACTCCTTGGAAGAACTTGATTATCTTGTATGTTATTCTTGGGATTATGATTTCAACTCTGTGCCAGTTGTCTCTTTTGTTTGTGTCCTCTCATCAACCCTTAAAATAGCGTTTAATGGGTGTCAATTATCCACATGAGATGCTTTATTGAATTGTCTCATCTGGTAGAAGATGTGGTTGCTGTCAGAGAGATATATGATAATAATTGATATTCAGTTGTTGTCCATGGAGGATAATCGTGGAGACAACTATATGGCGGTTATTGTCAGATATGCAGAGCAGAAATGCCATGCTGTTTGGAGCAGATAAAGCACGCGCTTTATCTACCACATGGAAAGAGTTCCCTAGAGGTGAGCCTTTATAAGTGGTTTGTTGGTCAGGTAAAATACACAATAAACAGCAATTGATTTAGAAAGCTTATGACCACATAAATCTTAGAACTTTATTTAAGTATTTAAGTTATATTTAATAGATTATTTAATTCTCATCAAATACTTGTTAGAACAACTGTTGTCAATATCCTCTAAGTAGACTCTTACTAGACTCCTTACTCGGGCGCTCGACTTGGTATAGAGGTTTACTATGGACAATAAGGTACTCCTAGTCTATGGTATATCTTGGACTAATCTTATTTAGTTTGGAAAGTTCCTTCATTTGTTGTGGGCCCAAATTTTGTTTGTTCGAGCTGGCCCATCTAGAATCTACACATGTGAAGGATCCAAGTTACATATTACATATGTCGCGACAACAATCGTCTGGTAACTACGTTTGGAGGGTGACTCATTGACAATAATTGCTGACAACGTGCACCAATTCCTGAACTAATGAGACAGCTCTTCATTGGCTACAATTGTCACACCTTTGACGTTATATAAGGTTGAAAAAGGGAGATGGTAACACATTCACGCCAATTGTTCTTCATGCTCATTGAGCACCCCTTGTAATATATTCAAAGAAATAAAGGCGCTCCATCCTTTTCCATATAGTCTTGATCATATTCATCTCTCACTACTTCATAAATCGACTATTAGATCATCGACTTGGTGCTAAGAAGGACTACTAACAAGCTTTTATCCCATATCCTACGAACAAAGAAAAAGGAATATGGTCAATGGATGGATTCTTTTGGGTTATGACTTATAACTGAACATTTTGAATTCTGTACTGTTCGCAAGAAATAGTACGTAAACGAAAATAGCCGCATGTGATTTTAGATAGTACAGCTAAACTCGATATAATTTATATTGCAATTCACCTGTAGATCTCGTCTTGAAAATAATATCGTTTAAAAGCTAGTTATTGTAGTATAAGTCAAAAACTATAAGCTATAAGTCTTACCAAATGCAGCCATCATTGTCCCTATCGCTCAATGCTAGGAGTCCAGTTCACCGCTGCTTCTCGCTACTTGAGTTTGGAAGCCACCTTCTGCAACAACTGGCAGCAGCCACTATTGCCACCGTCGCAGCTATCGTCGTCATCGCCTCTCAACGCTAAAAGCTTAGAATCATCATTACTATCGCTACAGCTCACCTGCCTCGCCACCTGTATTCGTGCCATTGCCATACTAAAGTCAGTAAATTAACACTGTCAAAATCTAGATGTCATCTATGATGAAATCGACTAACAATGGTAACATAAGGTAAACAGTGGCACGATAATATGAAGGGGGAGGGCAATAGTGTGGACAAGGGAAGGAGATTATAATAATGTGGAGGGGGAGGACAATAGTGTGGACAAGGGAAGGAGACTACAACAATATTCTTGATTTGAACGTGGGTTTCCATCATTAGAGTCAAGTACTCAAGTACCACGGGTAAACATTGGTGAAACGGAGTATGTTTGCTCTTCTCTCACCGAGCCGAGCCAAGGGCATTATAGGAACGCAGACAAAACGCATCGAGACGCATTCCGGGAGGACAAACGGCAAAGCGCGCCGAGCGCGGCCGTCAGGCGCGTGCCCGTCACGACGGAATGCCCGTCCTGCCCCTGCTCCGCCCAGTACCACAGAAAAGGGTCGCGTAGACCGTGACACCATTCCTGAGTTGCTCACTGCTCACTCGCTCGCTCATCGCACGCGACGCAGCACAGCACGCGCTCAGAGGAGAAGGCGGCGATGGGGCCGCGTGGGCCGTGAGACTGGGGCGGTGGTGGTGGAGAGGGAGAGAAGAGGGGTTGGGTGGTGCCATGGTGGGCGGGCCGGCGATGGCTCCGGCGGCGGGGCCGGGGGCGATGGCGGCGGAGGAGGATATGCGGTGGCGGCAGCTGGACAGCGGCGTGAGCGCGGTGTCGTTCGGGTTCGTGGCCACCGCCATCCTAGTCTCCATGTTCCTCGCCATGGCCATCCTCGAGCACTTCCTCCGCCCCCCGGCCCGCGCCCCCGGGATGGGCGGCATGGGGGCGCCGCCCTCGCCGCCGCGAGGAGGGATCCTCCCCCGCCTCCGCCTCCTCCTCCTCCGCCGCGGCGCCGGCGATGGCGAGGACGGCGGCCACGGCGCGGATCTCGAGGCGGCCAGGAAGCTCGACGGCCGCGCGTCCCCCGAGGTACGGCACCGGCGCACTGCTCCCCCTCCCTCCCATCCACCCATCCGCGCGTCGCTTTAATGATTCCGTCGTCTCGCCCTTTTCGCAGCTTTCCTTTTTCGCATCGCCTCGCTTTTTCGCACTGTGTGTCTGTGCATTTGATGGACCCAACTGCCCATCTTGTCGCCCCCTCCCCCCCTTTCCTTCCCCGTCTTCCACTCTATTCGACCATGATGCAGAGCGATGCCTAGGGCTGCCAGCTGCCTAGGAGGCATCTGGCGAGGAAGACGAAAATGGAAAGGAGAAGCAAAAGCTCTGATATTTTAGTTTTCTTGCCTCGGTTGTTTATAGGCTGTGAAAGAATTCGTACAATCTCTTTGGGTTCGGACGCTCTGGAAAGATTTGATGTGGATAGTAGGTGCTGGGGTTGATGTGGAAAATCATCTTACCATGCACATCAAAAGGAAAGGAGCACCTCTTAATCTTATATGTCAACTTATATCTTTCTAATGTTGTTCATGATAGCTCTCGCTCAAAGATGCACAGTCATTCTAATGGAACTGATGTAGGTAACATTGTTCCAAAACAACTCATTTAATTTGTGTGGTCGGCATGTCCTGCTAGTTCAACCCCGCAAGTCTCTTCTAAGCTTAATACCGTATCTATATCTCCTGTAAGATGAGCCCCACCAGCTACCGCTGCCTCGACAGTAAATATTCGGCATTCGCCTTGAGTGGGAAGGGTAAATCCTGAAACTCTCAAATGTGGGAAGGGTATATGATGAAGTTCCCCTAAGTTGGATTTATTCATCATATACCCTCCCCTTAGATTGAAATTCTCTTCCTTTTTTGAGTTTTGGTATCTCCAAATTTTACATTATTTTGTGGTAAGAGGGGGGACATAGTGCTTGTTCAGAGGTTAGATTAGATGGCACGAGTGGATCTCATATTGGTATAAATATAAGCATCGATTCCTGGAATGTAATTCCTTCTGTCTTTCCCAAATTCCATGTTTTGGATAAGTGCATTTAACATACATATGGTTTAGTCGTGAAAGGTGGGGATCGGGGGCTATTTTCCTTCAGAAAGAAGATAGAGGGTTATGGAATCGAGAGGGGAATTAGGCAGACTGGCAAACAGACCAGGGCCCATCCCTGTCTGCAGCCACACCAAGGTCTGAATCACCTTCTGCCTTGCAATATTGGTTGTCCACAGCCACAGGGTGGTCATCATTGATTGCAGCTGGAGAATTATTAGCAATGTGGAACATCTTGTTATTAAGATGGATCAGCAGCAGAATTTAGTTCGTGTTGTAATGGGTCACATCATAGGAATCAAAAGCGTTGAGTTAGATGTGAGAGGAGTATTGAAGAACAAGTATAAATGTTGTCCTTCTCCAAGAAGTTGCTCCAACTGCTGGCGCATCATTATCAACTTACCGCAAGAAACTGGCCAGAAGATGGATCAATTAACCTTATTTTAAGGTTTGTTGCTTGCTTATGCCAGGTACACACCATGCAATGATTATGAGTAGTGTCGAGTAATGCACTATGCAATATGCTCAATAACACCAGTACAGTGTCTATTTTCAGTTGATCTTTTCTTCATCATAGGAAAATTTCACGGTGATTCCTTGCTAGCGCCGGTTCTTTTTCTGGTAGTCTAATAGTGGAAAAGGCATTAAATGTAAGGAAATTAGTGCACTCAAAGTTGGCAATCTATCCTCTAAAGTGGATGGCTCAACTACTTGTTGTCTTCTACTTATGATCAGTGTTAGAGTTTGAATTGGTGATTGGGAGGAGTATGGAGTCACTAAAAGTCTAACTATGTTGGAAGAGATTGTAAAAGAGGATAAGGTTAACTATATAACTGAATGAGCATCGCCAAAGTTAAAAATTCAGTATTGTCTTTAGTCTTTAGTAACCTTCCAAAAATCATCTTGCCCACTATACGGAAAAAAATCCGTTATCACTGTTACCCAGTCTGTCTAGCTGTGTAAACTGCTAGTACAAGCCACCCCATACATGTAGGATCAATGTCTTTCTATGCCTATAGCCTATAGGTCCACTCAACCTGGCTTGTGTTAGTGTCATAGGAAAGCTTCTTCTGTAGTAGGCTACTAGGATTGAATTTTTCAGAATGTGTTTGTACAGAACAACATTGCTATTTGTTTATACGGCACAAATTTCATTATTGAACTTTTTTGTCAACATTTGCGTGAAAGGTCATCATCCGGTTATTATATAGTTCCCTTCTCAATTACAAGTCATTTGTCATTGTTGCTTGTTTTTGACAATTGGTTCCAACTTCCATCCAAATCAGGATAATTTTCTGATTAGCTTTTGCATAGTAGGGTTCCAAATTTCACTCGTTACTGTTGACATCAAACAATTTTAGCTTGCTTGCTTGTGCTGAGATATTATCCAGGAATAAGGAAATTTATTAAGGTTATTCTATTCTTTTGACGGTTTGTACTTTGGCAATTAGGCTGCAGACCTTATGCTGTGCAAATGAAAACTCTCTGGACTTGGTTTTTCAGCTTTAACTGTAGTGACTAAGTAGTATGCTAGAGCAGCCATCTGCTAGGCCTGACATTCATGGGAGTTCCTGCACCGATCATTGCAAAATTACAAACTGTTGGAAACTCATCTTCTGTTGTGCCATCTGTGAAACTTATTTACCTGAAAATTACCATTCCATACACACGGTGGTTTGTGATGATTTGTGTCAATTTTATAGTTGGATTGAGTTAATTCAATTCAATTGGTTTGTCTGGCATTCTGGCATCTAATGTTTTTGTGTGTTTTCCCCCTTTTCCTTCGTACCAGTATATAGAAATGGAAAAAAAAAATGTTACTGTTCCGTATTATGAAGTAAAGACATTATCATTTGTGGTTTGTGCTTACATCGAGACATCTCACAATTTTTGGCATTGGATTGGCTGCGGTGAGTTCAGTCGATACATTCTTATTTACTAGTTTGTTCATGGGATGGCTTGCAGATGCCTATCTATGCCAAAGGTGTCTCAGTACTGATGCCAGGACATGCTATACCAACATTCATTGCGCATCCTGCCCCAGCACCCTGCCCCCCGGAGAGGATCCGATGGCCATCGCATCAGCCCACTCCTTTTGCTGGTTCCTCGTCAAATCCAAGCTAGCATGGCTTTATAAACACCATCTCACCATTGAAGGGAAAGCGTAAACTGCTGTCAGAATCTCCGCAATCCGTCAAGAGAGCACTTCTGTTTTCTGTGGCTGTATCACTGGTTCTCAGGCGGAAGTCTGGAGCATAACAGTTAAGCCAGGTCCTCTCCACTTCTGTACAGGTTTATATGTCTATTCTGAAGTAAGTTTTGCTGCCCCTTGCTGTATTGTGGCGGGAGAGCGGCGGCTAGTGGATCCATGGAGTTGTTGCCAATCCCACTTGCTCTGCTAGTGTTAGATGCTGTTGTTTTCCCTTGATCACTTTTTGTTAGATGCCTGATGGATGGATGGATGGATATACGCATCTTGTGTAAGTGTAAGCTCGCTCGGCGAATACAAAACTAGCTGTTGTTTCACAAAGCCCTTGTTCTTCTGTCTGATTGGTTTCTGAGCCCCTGCCACCTTTGATGCTGAAGGAATGACTGCCCATTTGTTTAGTGCCGGCTTGATTGAATGCACACTTGTTAAGTGACTTAATCAGGGCAGGTTTGATTGAATGATTTCATAGCTGATCAAAGATGGGAAGGGGCTTTTCTGGTCAGGAAACCGGCCACCTGGCTTCGTTTCCCTTTCGTTAAGTGTAGTCGCTTTGCTTTTCTTAACGCCCTGAAACATGGTCAAAATCATGGTGCAGAATGCCGGGATATTTGAGGCCGCTAAACTTGCCTTGTCAAGTGATACCGACCGGATGCTGACAGGTTTTGGTGGTGGCCAGCGACCTCGCATGCAGACAACGAAACGATGCTATCAGAGAGTAGGTAACTCTAGCACGACAAAAACATCACGCAATACACAACCCAACGCGCCGCCCGGTTAACGAATAGACCTCGTGATTTCAAGCATCTTCGCTATTTCAAGCAGAGGATATGGGGGCGAGCTTCTGGCGACGCGGTGACTTTTTTTTCTACCGTTGCATTTTTTCTGTTTTTTTAAAATTTTCTGTTTTTTTATTTTTTTTTTCCCGTATTTTTTAATATTGTTTGTGATAGGTTAACATATTTTTTCTATTTTTTATTTTTTTAAAAAAATTAATTATACCAAATAAATCAAGTCAATTCTAAACAATCGATTGCAGACACTACTGTGTTACTGCTACGTAGAAGGTGATCGTTTTAGCGATGGCTTCTGGCTTTTGATTAAAATTTCACTGTAGCTGGCTTTTTTACTGTAGCTGATTTGGCTTTTTTGGCATAATTAAATTTAAAAAATAGAAAAATAGAAAAAAAAATTGTTAGCCCATCACGGATAATGCAAATGAACACGGAAAAAAAGAAAAATGTAAAAAAGCATAAAAAATCTAAAAAAATTCAGAAAAAGATAAATTACTGAATAGTAAAAAAAGCTAAAATTAGAAGCTGAAACTGAAAAAAAACTGAAACGAGCGGGGCTGTAGTTCATTGCAAAAAGAAGAAAAGAAAAGCAGCGCAGCAGCAAGACTGTACGACATGTCTAAATGAGTCTTGCTCCTGTGCAGTGCAGTGTAGGTCACTTGAATGTCAATTCTTATTGTATTTTGTTTCTAATTTTTATTTAGAAAAATTAAAAGTTAATACAAATATCTGATTTCTCGAGGAGGTTACTTCACTTCTTTTATTATCATCTTACTCTCGAGATAAGCCAGAGGGTCATGAACGTATCATCTATCTCACTCCTCTCACTTCCATTAAACACACACATTCTCTCATTTTTTGCACCAATTATCTCCTAAAAGTTACATCTTACTGCTATTCTTTTTAATTAAAAATCATAAGTTACAGTTAAAATCTAACAGCAAAAGCCGATAAAAAGCCCCTCACTCACGCGCCTCCCCATCCAAGGCCATCACTGCTCAAAGTTGAAAAGCTTCGCAGACTAAAGGATCACTGCTCAAAGTTGAAAAGCTTCGCAGACCAAAGGCGCAGCTTCTGATATTCGGGTATTGAATTTTGACTAAAATTATGCTATAGTGATTATTAATTTTTTAAATTAAAAAAATAAGAAACTAAATAATACCAAATAATACAAAAGAAAAGAGGAAAAAACAAAAATACCAATAAAAACAAAAAAATCTAAATTAAAAAGCTAACATGTTCAAGTTAAAAGCCGGAATGAAGAAACTAAAATCTACTCTGGGCTCGTTTGAAACAAATAAATTTTGTAGAATTTTCATAAAAAAATAGTTTAATTTTTACAAGATTACAAAAACTGTATTTAAAACAAAGCCTAGGGCGGGTCTGCTTGGAAAACTAGGTTTAGGTCCAAAATCGATGTAAAATACAGGCCAAAGAATTTTTTTTTACAGTAACCCATTAGAATTACAGCTGATTTGGGCATTTGCAACCGAAAATAATCTCGTGAGGAGGCGACGTTTTTTATACGAGGAAAGTCAAGCCGTCCTGGCTCAGGCCCTGATCGTTTCGGTTTTTTGAACTTCACACAGCTTTAAATTTTTTTTACTATTCACTACACTATCCACTAACTCATTCTGATGTTTTTCAGTAAAATTCTGATGTTTTTTCATTAAAACCAAAAGCCATCGCTATTCCGATCACCCCTCAGTCTCCCCACGCGACTCGGCAAGAACCCTAGAATCGGCGGCGACGGCGATCACCGCAAGCGAGCTCATCAGCCACATCGGCGGCGACGGCGATCACCGCAAGCAAGCTCATCAGCCACATCGGCGGCGACAGCGACCGTGACTCTCATCGGCGACGACGGCGACCGCGAGCGACCTCATCGGCAGCGTCGACGGCAAGCTCCCCTACGTCGGGAGTGCGGAGCTTGCAAGTCGCGACTCCTGCGACGGGGCGAGAAGGGATTTTGGAGATTGGTCCCCACGCGACTCGGCAAGAACCCTAGAATCGGCGGCGACGGCGATCACCGCAAGCGAGCTCATCAGCCACATCGGCGGCGACAGCGACCGTGACTCTCATCGGCGACGACGGCGACCGCGAGCGACCTCATCGGCAGCGTCGACGGCAAGCTCCCCTACGTCGGGAGTGCGGAGCTTGCAAGTCGCGACTCCTGCGACGGGGCGAGAAGGGATTTTGGAGATTGGTCCCACTATCACGAGATGCTTCGCCGGAGCTCCGCCTCCACTGCCACTTCGGTCGCTACTAAAAGATCTACAACCACCATGGTCGCCACTGGCTTCAGCTTCCCCATCACGAGTTCTTCCTCCATTGCCTCTTCGAATCGAAGCTCTACCTTGGCTGCTGTGAGCAGCGAGCCGCAGCAGTGCTGCATGGTCCGCTTCAATCACAAGATCCAGCATATACAGGTAGTGCAGAGAAGAGATGGGTGTAGTTCGAGATTACAAGTGATAGATATAGTTCTATTTTGATGATTTAGTCCAATCTTTCTTGTCAATTTCTTCAGTTCTGAAGCTCCTTTTCAATGAAGAGATGGGATTTCTTCAGTTCGATAATGCAATGGTCGCACTCATTTGGATGAATTGATTAGGAATTCTAGTTGCCCAAATCTTGTGCTTGCTATCTTCTTCCAAACAGACTGGCTCACAGGGGATTTCGGTTTCGCTGGGAATTCTAGATAACCAAAAGATACATGTGTTTTACCATTGCAGGTGAAAAAAATCCAAGCTCCCAAAAGATACAGGTGTTTTACCATTACCAAAAGATACTGGGTCAGCAGAATTTCGTAGGAATCTCGCATGACTTCACATGAGACAGTTAATTCTAAACCAGGAAAATCTCATGTGTTCCAAATGGGATATAAGAAGTTGTGGTTCAAATTTTTGGGCTCGGCGCAGCCGATGATTTTGGCCAGCTACAGTGTCAAATCATGCCATGCCATTAGCCGCTGGATTAACGGCGGAATTATTCCTACCCGGCCGCCGTGCGGTGACGACGAGGACGGAGACAGGGGGAATCCGAAATCTGGACTATTTTGGTACTGTTGTGCACAAAAATTCCAATTTTAGCTTTTTTTATGAAAAAATTCCAAATCTAGCCACTCGCACCGCACGACTTCGCGAGGCGACGCGTGGCGGAGTGTCGTCGCGATGCGGACCGCGCGACTCGCCAGAGGCGACACGTGGCGAGTCGTCGCGATCACCGGACCGCCGCGACTCGCCGGGAGGCGACACGTGGCGAGTCGTCGCGTACCGACGCCACGACTCACGGGGAGGCGACACGTGGCAACGCACGGCTCTAAAATCGTGCCATGTGTCGCTTCGGTGAGTCGTCGTCTGTCGTACCGCACGACTCGCCACGTGTCGCCTCTCTGGTGAGTCGTGATCGATCCGGCATCGCACGACCGCCACGCGTGTCGCCTCCTAGCGAGTCGTCGCGATCCGGTATCGCACGACTCCGCCACGCGTGCCTCCGCGGTGAGTCGTGCGGTGGGAAGAAATTAGATTTGAAATTTTTATACGAAGAAGGTTAAATTTGGAATTTTTGTATGCTAATAGTACCAAAAACGTCTAGATTCGGCCACTGTTCCACCCTGTCCATCCTCGTCGCGCTCCTGCGTTTCCGGTCCTCCTTTACTCGACTGGTACACCACACACATCCCTGTCGCCCCCGTACAGGTGATTAGCAACTGAATTAGCGAATGCACGTGGGCGCATCGCTTGCCTGTCGCCGTCGTTGGATGGATACTTGTAGACTGGTGATTATAATTTTTAAATTTTAATCTGTTCGTTAAAGTTAGTATATAGAGAAAAATAATCATACATAATTTTAATTGTTATAACTGAATTTGATACAGTTTATACTATAATTTATATGTAGATTCTACATTAAAAATATATCATTAACAGTAAATTACTGTAGAAATAGAGTCTAAAGTTTGAATATAAACCTAAAAGAATGCCGTCGTTAATTAGTTGGTATGATGAGATGATTAGATTAGACATGTTGTGCTGCTGTCCGAGCACGAACTCAGTTAGCGTTCGGAATAGCGATGGCTTTTGGCTTTTACCGAAATTTTACTGTAGCTGGCTGAAATTTTACTGTAGCTGAGTTGGCTTATTGGGCATAATTAAATCTAAAAAATGTAAAAATAAAAGCGACATACTAATCTAAAGCGAACGATGCAAAGGAATACGGAAAAAAACAAAACACAAAAGATACAAAAACACAAAAAAAAAATTGAATAAGGACAAAAGTGCTACAGTACCACCTATCGCTACTACAGTGAAAAAATCACTAAACAGTGAAAAAGAAGTGAAGTTGAGCAGGCCTGAACACGGCGGCAAGCTACAACGGCTACTTAGACCCTAGTAATTGTTTAGTTTCAAAAGGGGCAGGGCGTTTAGTAGCCGTTACCACCATCCAAAACGACTAAACTACTATCGGTTCGTCAATTAGTACTGCAATTAGTTAATGGAGCAGAATTATACACTACAGTATACTGCCTGTATGCACGGACCAAAAGCCAAAAGGTTTCGCCTTTTTCTGATGGAAATGGACAGCCTATGACATTCCAGATTCTTTGAAAATGTCCTGCACTGACAGAACTCAGAAGGGAAAAGGGAGAAAAATTCACATGCTGTTGTTCTGTTCGTGTACGCAGAGGCGACACGAAGGTGAAGTATCTGATGCCATGCCGATATCTAGATGTGCCAAATTGGAGCTCTGGATTCTGGGATGACATGACTGGAATTATATTCGTACCAAATTGATTTTTTATCTGCTAGAAAAATGGGACAAATTCTACCACAAAAGCATCCAAGGATTCCTTTTTGTGTTTGTGCGCCGGGGAGTGAGTAGGGGGAAGGGAAGCACTCCTTGGCCCAAACGGCTCTTCTCCGTCCTAGTCATCCATTGTCATCACCGTTGTCAAAATCGAATGCCAGAAAAATTGGCGCTATCATTCTTGCCCTTAGTCAGGATCTGGATTGGCCGTAGCCGATTTATCGTCTTCTGAGTGAATCGAACCACTACGTGTTTACAGGTTTCACAGTGTAAATCAGTAGTGGATTCAGGACTAAATTTAGGTATAACGAAATCGCTAACGTGGACCAAAAGGTATTACTTAAAAGCAAAACAATTCATACATAAACTATATTGCAATGATACTTGACGAGGATATAATAATTCTCTATTTATTACATCATCGTTTTCTCCGAATATACTCCTTAACGAAAAGTGAGAAATTTTGTAGACCAATCATAAGTCTTACCGTGACTACTTCATAGTTATAAGTTATGCTATGACTACCTAGTTGTGAGTTCTACTACGACTATTGACTACCTAGTAGTAAGATCTGCTACAACTATCTCGTTATAAGTTATGCTACGACTCTCTAATTATTCTTCTATGTTTGACTAACCTACTCTTACAATGGTTTTGTCTGATAAAGCGGTTAGATGGTGCGTTTATGCTTGATAACCGCACACGATCTTACTTATGTCTCTCTGACAACAACCATCCTTCGGTGAACGGTTGCCAACGTATCTCTGATAATAACTACCATCCAGTGGTTAACTCCCGAAGTGTCACGACGTTTTTTGACAAAAAAACAACTACCACCACTTCATCGTCGATATAAGGGTTGATGTTGAAGAAGGATGGGGTGATCAATTCTAAAAGGACTCATAGACTTTTCGTATTATCCACACTTGTAAAATTTTTCTCAGTAGTAGTAACACAGGACGTAGGTTTGTTATTCTCTCATGAGAAGATCCGAACCTGTATTAAAATTCATGTGTCTTTACTCTGTATGATCATATGAAGGTCTTCAGAGTTTTCCTCCAAATCCAAAAAATCATACGTTAGATCGATATTAAACATCGATAACACTAATAATGGTATATGACTTTAAATGGAACCAACAACTATTACGGCGTATGGAGGATTAAATGAAGGAGTTGCTAATGATGGGAGAATACCGTGTGCATGCGTATCAAAACACAAATATTTACTGTGCCCTAACGAGCTCATGTAAAGGCAGTAAAGCGGCTTGACCTGCTAGCCATTTTAATGAGCATTTGGTATCCATATTCAATGCTGCCTATTCAAAAGTTGTTTAGAGCTCCTTTTGGGCAAAAAATTAGGCAAATTTGCATAGCTCATATAATAATTGTACACTAACACAAAAGCACAACTCACACACACACACACACACACACACACACACACACACACACACATATATATATATATATATATATATATATATATATATATATATATATCCTTTATGGTACTAGCCAATTAGATCTAAATAACATGCGAAGTAGTTTATAAAAAACGTAGCACCCTGGTGACTCACTGTTGCTGGCTTCCTGTCATACGTGGCCTAGCCTCAGCGCCTCGCAGTCTCATTTGTAGGCACGCCCGCCTGCTGGGCCAACCACTATGCTATGCCCAGCCACCCAAGCCACTTTCTCGTCTCATCACTCCGCCTACACCCTCCACTCCATCACTCATCGTCGTCAGCACCTCGCCTCGTCGGCTCGCCGCTTCAATCATCGCCTTTCTCTAGGGTTAGAAGGTGGAGGAGGCGTGGGGGGAGTGGCCAAATGGGAGTCAAGCGGGTGGCTACCTCTACTAGTTGCCTACTCCATTCTTATTTGGCCTAGCCAGGTGAGGCCGAAATTAAGGAAGAATAATCCACAGGCCCTCTGGTCCTCGGCTTGTCCTCGGCTGGCTCGGCAAGCTCTCTGGTCCTTGCCGGGTCCTTGCCGATGGTCGGTGGATGTTGGAACCCGACCAGAAGGGAGCTCGGGCAGATGCCCGACCTCGGTCTTCCCCTGGTGTAAACGAGACGTCTCTCGCACCGATTATAGCGTGAGGACTGAGATTTTTTTCGTGTGGAGCCTTGTATCCACCGTGATCTAAACTGATAGTATAGTAGTAGGCGCCAACCGATTTGAGTGGGTGGGTAATACCATACCACGCATCCCTCAAAAGTAACAAAACGGCTCTTCGCACCGAATCTACTGTGAGAGGTTACTAATTTCTCGTTTGAAGCTTTGTATCCAATGTGATTTGAATAATTGCATACCATATATTTTTCAAGGTAGCAAAACAACGCTCGATATCGCATATGTCGGGCAAACGAAGCATCTCTTCGCACCAATTCTAGCACAAGGAGTTGCGATTTCCTCGTTTGAAGCTCCGTACCCACCATGACATGTATTGATCATGGTAACCGCTAACCGATTGAGTGAGTAATTTCATACCAAACTTTCCCGCGAAGTAAAAAGCGCAGAAATCAGTAATTTCATATATATATACACACACACACCAGTGACTATTTTTTTTTGAAGGAACAACTACATTATATTCTTTTAAGTTACAGTTGATTGTTTTTTTACTATGATTGATAGTTTTGAGGTATGCTATTCGAGATAGCAACAGATGATATGTAGTTTTAGACTCGAAAAATCGTTTAAAAAATATTTCGTTTATTTTAACATTCGAAGAAACTAAGGTAGCGTTCGGAATAACGATGGCTTTTGATTTTTACTGAAATTTTACTATAACTGGTTTATTTTTTTACTGTAGCTGATTTAGTTTATTGGGCATAATTAAATCTAAAAAAATATAAAAATAAAAGCTGCACACTAATCTAGAGCGGACAATACAAAGAAATATGTGAAAAAAACACAAAAAATTGAAAAAATAAAAAATATTACGTGACAAATTGCTATAGTATTACTATAGTGATTTTACAGCAGAAGCCTATCGCAAACGCTGGAGAAAAGCTATATTAAACGGCCTGTAAAGCTAAAATCTAAAAAACTAAAAAGAATAGAAACTATATGTGTTCTGTCACCTATTCACAGTCACAGCTCATTCTCAGTGCTGGGCCACTGGCAGTAAATTTAAAAGAGGACGCTTTGCTGTGCTCGTCCTTTTCCTGCCCCCTAGCTGTTGCTGCTGGCGCGCACAAATGCTCTGGTCTCTCGCCACCCGCGCTGCTTTTGTCCCACGACTTTGCTTTTTATCTTGTATTTTTTGAAACTATAGTTTTAGATTTAAAAACATATTTAAAAAAATCGTTCTATCTTTTTATTTATTTTAAATTTTAAAGAAGCTAAAATCCAAGAAAAAGGAACGGGACCTATTTGTTTCATTTGAGGCCCTGCTTAGTTTGGCTGTAGGCGTTGGGCGGTTTTTATTTGTAATGTGGATTGTGAAGTTCTGATCTTTGCTACTGATAAAATTATTTTTGTTTTTTAAAATTTACTTATACTTCTTTTTTCGTTTTTCGTTTTCGGTTTTTTAAATTTTTTTAAAATTTAATTATACTCAATAAACCAACTTAACTACAGTGTTTTTTCAATTAACTACAGTATTTTTTCAGTAAAAATTAAAAATCATCGCTATTCCGATCACCCTTGAGTCTCTTTTCCCCTTCTGTATTTTACAGTTTCAAATCAAGATTTTCTCTATAAAAAAATTCCCAAGAGCTGCGGTCACAATCACTGCTCATTCTCAGTGCTGGTCACCACTGCGGCCCTTGCCCCAGCTGTTCCTCCCGTGCGCACACAAAACGCTCTCGTCTCTTGCCATCGCCACCCGCGCTGCGCTTGTCCCCGCCCCACCGTTCCCAATCCCCTTTCCCGCAATGGATTTGCAGCAGCAGTAGATCTATATCGATCCATCCCTTTCCTCCTCCCGCGGTCTTCATCCCTTCTTCTCCCCCCGGGCTAACCCTTAGCGGCCAAGGCTCCGCCCGAGCTCACGCATTCCGAGGGGGACTCGCAAGAAAGGAGGAAGCACTAGCTCCTAGTCGCTTGTAGCTCTCGGTGGCGAGCGTCTCCATAAAGCGGCAAAGATAGGGCTTTCGTAGGTGGTGCTGCCGTAGAGGCAAGAATCTGCAGGTATCGGGCGCTTCTTCTTTTTTGCTTTCGTTCTTCTCTTCTTTTGTTTTTGTTCTTGTTCTCGTTCTGCGCTTGTATCTATATCTCTTCCCGGCTTTCCTTTCCCTTTCGTGCTCTGTTTCTTGGAAAAAGAAAGTGGTTCTTGTATATACTTGGTATGTTGGGCGGATTTCTTTTGGGAAGTGTACAGCTTGTGAGAGCCGCCCGGGGGGGGGGGGGGTCGTGGTGTGGTGGGTTTCTCGCCGAATTTTGGCTTGTTTTTCCGTCGCAAGAATCTTCCGGCATCAGCATTGCTTGGCTTTCGCGTGCAACTTTTTTTCTTTATCTTTGTGTTCCATCCTTTTGACCCCAGGCTGTAATCCTAAGAGATTCATCTTTGATCTGAGCGCCCAGAGATTAAAGCAACGTTGGTGATTTCTTCCTTCGTTTCGTGGATTTGCTCGTCAGGTGATGCCCGCATTGGAGGATTCTTCATGGATGTGTATGTGGTGAGGAGCAACTCCGTGCGCGTATCGCCGCCACCCCTAATTGCTTCCGCCGCCGTCTTGCTGCTGCTACTCTCCGCGCTGCCGCTCACGCAGCCCTACACTTATGAGCAAGACGGTATATACCATCCTTCTTGATAGTTGGTACTGTTGCCTAAGTTTCAGTATTCATGAGTACACATGATTTTGGGTTGATAAGATCAGTCAGGGCCCCAGATTATGTATGTTTTGCTGACCGTGCTGTCATGTACTTTCCCATTTACTTAGAGATTATTGTGTGTGGGATACTGCAAAGATTTATCCTTTGGTACCTTATGCTGCGTGTTTTTTTAATTGTTTAACAGTGTTTGCGATAAATGGATTGTACACGGCACTTGGATCGCCAACAGTACCTGGATGGATTACAAACGGCGGCGACCCCTGCAATGAAGGCTGGCAGGGTGTTCAGTGCGTGGCCTCGAATATTACCTCCATGTATGATCAGTGATTATGTACTGTTCCTTAATATGCATTATTTGATGACCTCTTTATTTTGTGATCTGAACAATGTACCATGTTTTTGGTAGAGTTCTCAATGATGCAAATTTGGGTGGACAGCTGGGTAACACTTTGGTGAATTTCACGTCGATAATCACCTTGTAAGCTGATCATGTCTGTCTGGTTCTAAATTGACATTTGCTATTGACTCGGTGCTTGACACTTCTTAGTTTACCCCATGTAGAGATCTTAGTAACAACAGTATTGGTGGAACCATACCGGATAATCTACCAGTCACAATGCAGCGTTTGTATGTTTATTTAAACATTCTGTTGCTCTTTCAATCCAACTGTCACAACTATCATTTTACTAAGCCTTGTCTTGTCAATCGCAGTTTTCTTTCAGCTAACCAGCTAACTGGTAGCATTCCAAGTACATTGTCAACACTCACACTTTTAACAAGCATGTAAGTATATTTTTGCCGGTAAATCGTACACATTCACAGGCCTTCAGCAATTTAGGACTTTCAGTGATAGTTTCTCAAACTGTCTCACTATGTGTTTCTCAAACTGTCTCACTATGTGTTTCTCAAACTGTCTCACTATGTGTTCTTGCATATGCAGGTCCCTCAATGACAATCAATTGGTTGGAGAGATACCTGATGCATTCTCAAGTCTAACAGGACTTGCGAATTTGTAAGAGCAATTTGACTTACAGTGTTATTCTATACTAGCATTAGTTTATAATTTGAAATTTCTTAGCAATGATAATCAACCTTCTTGATTAGAGATTTTTCTTCCAACAACTTGACCGGTCCGTTGCCACCTTCAATGGGAAACTTGACAGCTTTGACTAGCCTGTGAGTATTGAAGGCTGTTGCACTGTCTTCCGGCATAATTTTTCACTAGTGTCAATTAGTTAATGTTCTACTATCATTGCAGGCATATTCAGAATAATCAAATATCTGGGACCCTTAATGTGCTGCAAGATCTCCCTCTCCAAGATTTGTATGCCCACTCGACTGTAGATTTTCTTCCCTTTTTTCCTTGAAAAGAGCAAGCAATTACATGCCTTGCTTTCTTTGTGGTAATTGCTTTAATTAAACAGGAACATAGAAAACAATCTTTTCTCTGGTCCCGTACCTGTGAAGTTATTGAACATACCAAACTTTAAGTAAGTAACTCCTCCTTGACTGAGTTATTGATGATGATAGTTGCTCTACCTTTGATGTTTGAAGACAATTCATAGTATACTATTAAGAATTCAACTACTTCATGTATGACTTTCTTTCCCACAAAATGCTCATATAAATTAATGTACCACGCAGGAAGGATGGGAATCCATTCAATACCAGCATAGCCCCATCAGCATTACCTCCTGCTGCACCAACGCCATTACCACCAGTGTCACCTTCAACAGGGCATGCCCCCTCAAAAGAACCTGCAAATTCTTCTAATGCACCAGAAGGGAACACTCCATCGTCAAGAAAAAACACTGTTTCTGCAGTCAAATTTGTCGGATACATTCTTATTGGGGTGGTATCTGCAGCAGTTATCGTGCTAATGGTAATGTTTTGTTCATCCAAGTACAAAGAAAGAAAGTCAAGGGGTGACATGTATTCAAAAAGCCAGATAGGAAGGGTGTCTCAGAGGCTCGGAGAACCTAAAATCAAAGAAGTGCCAGAAATCAAGGGGCCGTCGGGAAATCTTAAGAATAATGTTGGGAAAGGTATTAAGTCTTTTCGCTTGGCAAAGAAAGGAAGTCCTGTTCATTTCATTTTTTTGATTTTTTTCCCGTGATTTTGACCACCGACATTTTTTTTTGTGACAGCTTCAAATGTGGTTTCCGATGCAAGGGAGGTGCAGAAGTTGAACATGTCAACAGCAGGTGAATGACTTTAAACCTAAAAAGAAATATACATATCTATTATGATTTACTGCCTTGTAAGTTTGAGTATAGGAAATCTTATTAGAAACACTGGCATAGCAGTTGCCTGTTTTTCCATGATTTTTGACATTTGAATATTGGTTTGCAGCAGCTTCAAATGCGGTTTATAATTCAAGGGAGGAGGAGAAGTTAGATTCATCGATAACAGGTAAATGACTTGAAACTAAATAATATGCAGAAGTACCATTTTACTGCATTGCAAGTTTGAGTATATGAAAGTTATTGAGTATATGAAAGTTAATACAAAAACTTACATTGCAGCTACTCCTGGGGTGGTTACAATGAAACAAAAAGAGCATGTAATTGATATGGAAAAAACAGATAATTATGTGGAGGAACCACTGCATCATCCACAGACTGTGGTTCTGCGTACTGAAAAAGTCACTGTCAATCACAGTGTTCGTACTAAAAAGGGTAGAGTACCTTCGGTTGGAAAGATGGACCTAACAACTACTGTCAAGTCCTTCTCTATTGCATCCCTTGAACAATATACCAACGGTTTCAGTGAAAAAAATTTGATAAGAGATAGCAGGTTTGGTAAGATATATCTGGCAGAGCTTCCTGATGGAGAGGTACAAAATGGTTCAGCAAAATTTATAGTTACTTTAGTAAGATTGCATTGCTGGAATGCTGGTATGATCATCATTTCTGAACTTGTGATATAACTTGCTTAGCAGCTACTGGAAGTTTTGAAGATCGATGCTGTTAACTCAAGAATACCAGTAGACACCTTTCTAGAGATAGTTGTGAAGATTTCTGAACTGAGGCATTCTAACATACTTGGGCTTGTCGGATACTGTGCGGAGTTTGAACAACTACTACTTGTCTATGAGCATTGCAGTGAGATGACTCTGCATGATGAACTCCATGACGTAGATGACTCAAGCAACGCATTATCATGGAATGCTCGCCTCCAAGTTGCTGTGGGGACAGCGAAAGCATTACAGTAAGCAGAGATAATTTTGCTATGTTTTTTTTTCTGAATTATGTGCAGTGATTCAAAATGACTTCTTAAAATGCTATGTATATCTTTGTTTGCAGATATCTTCATGATGGCTGCCAACCACCAATTGTACATCAGAATTTTGAACCATCTGTTGTTCTTCTCAATGACACTTCAGTCGTGCATATTTCCGAATGTGGCCTTGCAGCACTGTCATCGGAATCGGTATCTCAGGTACAATAGTGTCAATGAAAGTAATTTAGCGTTAGATTTTCTGGAGCTCTTAAGGATGCTCAGAACTTCAGATGCCGTCGTACACTGCTACCTATCCTGAGTTCTGACGTGGGGGGGGGGGGGGTTGATCATATGCCCTATAACAACTTTCCCCCTTTTCTTTGCAGGCCATGCACCTGTTGTATAATTTTAGTTTCAACATCATCTTAAATTCTTAATTGGCATCCATGTATTTTGATATAGATCATTATTAGTAGCAGATGAAACATTGCACTAATGGCATCTTTTTCTTAAAAAACACCATCAAACTATGAGTATCTCTACCTGCACATTCTAGTCATTGAAAGAAAATAGAAGCACTACTCAAATATATGATGTAAACACAACGACTGTTTATGTCAATTTCCATTGCTAACTTGTGAAGATGTACATGTTTTCAGATACTTCAAAATAATAGTAGTATTTCCTATCCACATAATGACATGTTTAGGTATTTTGATGCAAGTAATGTGTAAGGTTGTCACTCGATTCATTGGAATTTGGGTCATGATACATTGATTCCATAAAAGGTTTCTAATTTATTTTAAACTAGTGTATAATCGGCAATAGTTAATTAATTTTTTGAGAAGGGATTGACTGTTATTATTTCCTTGTTCATAAATCTTGTGCTCTTTTGAATGCCAGTTGTCCGGACATATGCGCACCTTATTCCATTATGAAGCTCCTGAAGTGCATGGATCTGGATCGTTGAGTGATCGAAGTGATGTTTACAGCTTTGGGGTTGTTATGTTGGAACTTCTTACAGGGCGTAAACCTTATGACAGGTAACATTCTGAAGTCTAAACAAAACAGCACTGCAGCCATTTTTCCACACTCATCAGGCATGCTTATATTGCTTGAAGATGCTTATATTCCCCATGGAAATGGAATTGCAGTTCACGTCCACGTGCTGAGCAACATCTGGTGCGATGGGCCACTTCTCAGCTTTATGATATTGATGCCATATCAAAGATGGTAGATCCTTCTATTCAAGGGCAATGTTCTGAAAAAACATTGTCACGTTTTGCTGATGTTATTAGCCGCTGTATTCAGGTAAAATATTTGACCTTTCATCTGAGATCATCATGACACCAATATGGACGGTGTCTGACCTGAATCTTCTTACGCAGCATGAGCCAGAATTTAGGCCACCAATGTCTGAAGTTGTCCAAGACCTGACTCGTATGGTAAGTGATGGAAGAAAGGCTTCCATGTAGGAGCTTCCTAACGGAGGAAAAATGCGGAAGCCTTGATTAGCTAGATGCCGAAATTGCCTGAAGGTACTTCATCTTGGGATGTCGTTAGGGGTTTCTCACAAAAATGGCGTTGATCATCGATACAGTGGTAGGATGAAGGATGAGCCAGGGAACTTGTCGGATGGTGATGTGCAGATTCTTGCATCTTTTTCATTTTTCTCTAGAGGCTGTTTTGCCCCTGATACTTGTGAAACAACCTATCCCATTGTCTGTAATTCTGTAGTCCGTGGTTCCAGACCATTTCACGTGATCTGCATGGTTCTCTAGACCATTTGTAAATATCGAGAAGTGAAAAACCTGGTAGTAGCGTTTATTGGATACTTCATCCATTCTTTTATAAATGATGTTTTAGACAATTAGACTTGTGTAGACATATTAAGGAAAGGCATAAGATTAACGTCATACCAATAATAATTATGTATCTTACTGCATCGTTAAATTTATTTATTGCGTGCACTGAAGCATTGTCATTTGATGCATTTCAGCAATTTAGTCAGGCCAGGCAAATCTCTGAGATCATCTCTGCTTTGTTAGCCGTGGGTTTTGCTAGTCGTAATTTACAATGCAAAAGCCCTCATATTTCGTATGCCAGACAAAGCATGAAAGAGATCATACTGTTCAATGTACTTTTTTCTTTTGTAAATGTGAGATTCAAATTTAAGCTTCAATGCAAAACTCTATATTCCCCAAATAAAGCTGAAAAATAAAAATGTTTGGTTCAAAAAAGAGGGATAATGTATTGCTAAAAACAGGGATTTTGAAAGTACAAACAAAAAAAATTCCAAATTCATACTCATTCCAAATTTTCAATCCTCATCCAGTCCAATGATCACGATGCACTATTTAATCATTTCCCGTAAAAGGTAAAGCGTTGCGTGGCGCGGCGAGGGCCCGCACCACCGCGCGTTCCTGTCCGAGATTAGCACGAACCTAGAATAGAATCCAAATACAGAACTACGCGACCCAAAAAAGGAATTATTCATCATATACCCTCCCCTTAGATTGAAATTCAGGATTTACCCTCTGGCCCACGTGTCAGTGACTCATCCCGACCCCACATGTCATTGAGTGGAGAGGGTAAATCCTGAAATTCTCAAATGTGGGGAGGGTATATGATGAAGTTCCCCCCCAAAAAAAGGAGGAAAAAAAAGCAAACATTTGGCGAACACAAGAAACCGCCCAGAAACAAGGGCGACCGGACCACCACCACCACCTCCACCTCCCGTTCCGACTCCTATTGGCTACCTATCGACCTCGCGATCGCACGCCAAAACCTAAACCAAAACGACCAAAAAAAAGGGGGCAAAAATACCCGAACGAGGAACGGGAGCGTGGTAGCGTCCAATGGTGGTGGTGGTGGTGAGAACTGGAGGGAAGGAGGAGGGGGAGGAGGCGGCCTGCGGCGGCGTAGGGTGGGGGACGTGGGAGGAGCTGGTGCTGGGCGGCGCCGTCCTCCGCCACGGGGGCGCCGCCCGTGGCGTCGCCTGGGGCGCCGTCGCCGCTGAGCTCCGGTCTCGCTCCCCGTGCTCCTTTTCACCCGAGGTCCGCCCCGTCAAACCCTAGCTTGGTGTTTACAGAGTTGTGCCTATAATGTTGCTAGGGTATGGGTTAGGGCATGGGTATTGGGGGCCTGGTTTAGTTATCCTTTGGAGAAATTGGTGCTAGCTAGGGTTTCGTGATCCTTGGTGAACATGATTTCGTACTTGTAGGTATATGATTTGACCATGTCCGTTGGGGATTCTTAATATGTGATTTTAGAGGTGCCAAGCATGGATGAATGCGTTGATTGGATGATCACTTGCGTGGCTACAGGCGCTATATATTCCAAAAATGAAGCAAATGATAAGGAGCATGCTGCAATTTTAACTTGAACCAAGGGATTTGAATACACATGTAACTGTTGGGTCGTTTGCCAATTGAACGCTCGTAATTTCTAACGGTCCTATAATTGCAGTATGATAACTCCTGTTGCAAGGTTTGTGCTTGCTTTGGTACCAATTTTGTGCAATGCCATGGGGTGATTTGTCTAGCACATATGTCACACATTAACTTGTTAGCATGCTATTATTAGCTTACCTTTTGCCAACAGTTAGGATATGTGGGAACTTTGAGCCTGTTAAACATTTTGGACCCTGGCACAATTGGTTTTAAAGTTCAAGTTATTTCTAGTTTTAAATATTTGTGGGGAGCAGGGAGCTTGCATTTAGCTGCCTGTCTTGTCTAATGTTTGGAATAACTTCTGGAAGAACCGAAGAAGTTATGCTAGACAGATTGGCTGCTTGATATTAGAGTTGCGTACTAATTCTGGACTTACTGTTGTTCTTATTTTGCAGGAATGTGAAGCAAAATTTTCAGAGATACAAGCACGTTACTCTGCCTGTGAGTAAGTAACTAAGTATCACCCATCCGTGCGATGTTCGTACTAGCTTGTCGACTTGAGTGATCTTGCCATTTAGTTTTGAGTGATGTAGATTGCATATACTATATATCATTATGTATATCAAGAACTAACTTTGAATTCTTGGTAGATGAATTTTCAATCTTAATCTGGTCTGTTACCTTGCCTACAGTTTGTGTAGGAGCTGGCTACAAACTTGCATAAAATTCTGAGCATACAACACATGCCTTCCTCATAGTACATTTATCCATAGATAATATCACAAAGACAAGATATGTGCCTTACGTTATTTGCCATTTTTTGTTAGTTCATTAATTGTAATAACGATAACTAGAATTCTAGAAGTGAACTTTTTCTTATTTGGGAGCAGAGTTGTTCTCCCATCGTGACAAGTTCGGTTAGTAAGTTGGTGTTTTGCCAATTCTAGTAGCAAACTGGTTTAGGCATTGTTGTATGTGAGTGTGAGCTCTGGGCGGGGCTGGGAAGGAGATAGATAGGAGATGGAGGATAAAGAAGAAAGATATCAAATTATGATTTATGTGGGACTAACTTAGGGATCACCAATACTAAATTTGAAGATAGTAGAAGCAACAAGCCTATAAATTACCTAAAGGACTGGCTGCAAAGTGCAGTGTCTTAAATCAACTTTGGAAAGGTGTGCTGAGGTTAAGGTTATTTTTCACATGTGCTGCTTCTAGTACCTAGAGCCAATATATGCTAGACATTTCGAATTGCTGCAGTCTAGTACAGATAGATTTGTGTTGTATATTAAGGTAAAATTTCCATTGGTATAGTTTTTTTTATGAACATTCATTTTGCTTCATTACAGTGCTTGGTTTGACGAGCTCCGCAAGCAGAGAGTTGCTGAATTGAAAAGGGAACTGCAAAAGTCAGAAAGTTTTATCGGGTTAGTGTTGGTGTGGTTACCTGAATATTTGTGGCATTTCACATGTGATTTGTTCATAATATGTTTTGAATATAAGGCCTATCATTTTAAATATGTGTTGCTATTATTTGTATGCCATCTTGAAGCTAAGTGAAAGTTATCTTAAACAATGGTTATGCCATCTGGCTGGAATTTTCTCTACACTTCAATAATGCGCAATCTGGCTTTCCCCTGTTCCAGATCTCTGCAGTCCATGATTGAAAGCCTCAGCAATAGCAAACATGATGATGGCAACTCTGAATGTCGTACTAGTCATACTGAATCATGTTCGCACACTGAAAATACAGCTGATACTAACTCGTCAAGCAAAGAATTGTCCAAAGACAGATCATCTGCTGCTAGTTTCACAGAGGAAGCAAGCAACAATCAGAAATCTCAACAAGTACAACACAGCGATACTGATTCAATTCAAGTGAACAATACATCAGCAGAGGCATTGTTAAACCCCCAGGTTGAAAAAAAGGCATGGGCCAAAGATAATTTGCTTTGGGGTTCTAGAAAGAAAAGGGGAGTGAGGGATAGAAAGGTTCCTCTGATGGCTGATGATTGTAGCAGAGATGGCGAGACTACATCTACATCATGCATACAGAGGGAGGCTTCCTCTGAAGGCTGCATGAAGAAGGGCTTGAAAACACCAAATGTAGATTCTGGAGTCTCTGTGCGTGAGAGGGCGGAACCAAACTTGACAGAGATTCTGAAAACTATATCCACTCAAGGTGACTGTCTGATGTTGCAACGCCAACTTGATATCCAGGTACGATGGATCTGATTTCAGTCAGCCTTTGTATCACCAGTGTTTCAATAGGTAGTCTAAATTGTTAGAATCTGATATTTTTTTTGAAAAATTGATTAGAGTTGCCACAGACTTGTGTGTTTATACTCATCTTATTACTGAGCTTCTTTCCATCTACAGCGGAAGAGAGCTAGATACAAGAAGATGATTCGCCGGCACATGGACTTTCGAATCCTTCATTCAAAGATAAAGAGTGGTGCAATCTCTTCTACCAAGGAGCTCCTAAGAGACATGCTCGTGTTTGTGAATAATGTCCTTGCCTTCTATCCAAAGGCTACACTGGAGCACATGGCCGCACTTGAACTTCAAGATCTTGTATGCAAAACATTGCAACAGAGTTCAAGCATTCTCTTCAAGAGTTGTGGAGTGACGGGGACAGCTAGTGCCCCTGTAGTCAAGAAGAATGCTCGAACCTTGCAGCCTGGACGTCATGGGCCTCTTGATGCAAAGAGAAGCAAGGTTTCTTCATGGGAGGCTGGGAGTACTGTCAAGAAGGGTGAGATCAAGGACTCTCGTGGTGATGCACCACCGACAGCTAATGTAAAAACTATCCGGAAAAGTGCACCGGCCAAGAAGAGAGGTGTTGGGCGGCCTCCAAAGAGTGGGCAGAAGCGTGCTGGGGAGCAGCAAAATAGTCCTAACAAAGGCATGAAGAAGAGCCGAGGGTGAAGCTGTGTACAGCCTATAAGCTGTATGGTGTACAGCCTATTAGCAGACCCAACGCCTCGAATAGGCAAAACGGTGTACAGCCGATAAGCAGACCATAGACTAGCCCCTTTCAGCGTAATTTACCTTGCAAAGACTAGGTAAGAAATCAGAATGTTGTAACAGGAAGGAGTAGCTGTTTTTCCTGTTGTTTTATAAGAACAGCTAGAAAGGAACCCTCGTTTCCCTATAGAGTTTACTTCAAGTTAGGTTCTCTGTCTTCGGAAATGTGTGTAATGCTTATAGTTTCTTGATCAAATATATGGCAGCGCAAAATTGCACCAGCAGGTCGGGCTGTGTACTTGTATGCTCCATACGTGATTTGTCGGGGCAAATTTTTTCTTTTCTTTGAGAAGCTTGTCCGAGGAAATGCCGTTGCTGATGATCGCCACCGGGCCCGGTCCAAGGATCTCCATACGTCTCTTGCTTGATTTCTTGGCCGAAGTCATCGCAGAAGTGCAGTTCGACGAGGCTCAAGCTCGAAATCTGTTTTGTGCTGAACTGTTGATGCGTCAATCCTGGCATCTGGCATCAGTCAAACACTAGCCTGACAGGAACTCCAGATTCCAGAATTGCATGTCCAGTGCCGCCACGGAGAGCAGAACTGAAGCAATGGTGCTGGGCCGGCGGTGTTGCCTGCCGGCTCGTGGCTTCACTTCTGGCATCAATCCCCTCCTGGGCGCGAAAGCGGTTTCTCTGTTCCTGTGTCGGTGTCTCTTTCTGTGTTCTCTCAATCTAGATCGTTCGATCTGGATCGTTCGCGATTCAGATCGAGAGAACACGAAAGAGGATACCGAACAGAGAAGCTCCTTTCCCTGGGCGCAGGCCGAACGGACGCGCGGCGCGGGCCAGGCTCACCAGTTGGGTAGGGAAACCGACCGACCAACAAACCGAGCGGAAAACCCGGTCGTGGCAGGCAGCTGCGCTTGCATCGCATTCGCACCCGTCGCCATCACGCCGCTCCGCTTCTGCTTTTCGCTCTCGCCTCACCTCGGCCGGGGCGCGGCTCGAGCGTGGCGCTGCGAGTGACGGGTGCCGGGGTGCGGGTGGAATCTGTGAGACCCGTCTCCCCTCCTCTGACCGTCGCTGTCTCGCCGTTCCACTCTCCACTCACTCGCCTCCGCGGCCGCGCCAGCATTTCTCCCGGCTCTTGCAACATTTCTCCCGTCTCCACAAATAGCAGCAGCGCCAGCGGCCTCGTTGTCAAAGACGCACGCGGTGTGAGTCCCCCGTCGCCTCCTCCACCGCTCGTTGCTCGTTCCCGCAATTTTCCTCTCCGCCTCCGCGTGCCGCCGCCTCAGCGGTAATTTTTCTGTTGATTTGTTGACAAAATTTTTTCCCGTTGCTATCGGGATTGATTGGGATTTGGAGGTTCGTACTATCCGATCACGCCTCAGTTGCAGCCCGCGTCTTTGCGATTGTTCCTAGCCTCGGTTTTCCAATCCCTACGAGCGCCCTCGTCGCCGCGATTGCAGACGCGCTCGCGGCGAGCTGGAGGTCGGTTGGCTGCACTGCACTGGCGAACCGTAGCATGATTTGATCGCCGATGCGTCCACGTTCCCTCCCACTCGGCATTTATGCGTGCAACACGCATCTCGTGCCGTGATTTTTTTCCCCTTCGGGGCGCCAGAAACAACAAAAATCCGATTCTCATGGTGACGATACTATCTGCTTGATTCCACAGAATGGTAACGAGAGCGATCGCTGGTCTAAGATGAGGCTGCGGCCGCATCTGCTGGTCCTGTGCTTTGTCGTCCTATTTCTGGTTTACAACATGGCGAGCTACCAACATAGACAGACAACGGTGAAGCGCGTTTGTGAAATTTCCCATTATAGTTTGCTCGAGGGATAAAATAAAACTGATCTGATTATGTATTGTTGCAGTTGGAAGCGAAATCTCACCCGTTTGATACAGTGACGGTATGTAAACCCGTCATCTCCATCCAAAGGAAGAAAGTTTGGTGTGTTATGTTAATCTAGAAGCAGGTTTTCATTTGTTGCTGGGACACTGATTGTGTCTCAAATGTACATATTAGGTGTCTGACAGAGCTGGTGTTAAGGTGTCTGAAAGAGCTGCTGCTAGGATTGGTTTTTTGCCTCATGGTATAGTGGAGCCTTACTCTGACATGGAATTGAAGCCATTATGGCTCACAAGAAGTGCGCAATCACAGGTCTTTTGAGCCTAACCTATTCTTATCTTACTGTGTTGGTTAAGAACCTTTAGCTGCTTCCACCTTCCTGGGTACAAGACCATATCTAGTTTTTTAGTGCTCTGAGTGTTTGGCCCCAGCAGGAATCTAACCAAAATGATCGGTGCTTGATTGCCATCTCTGCTGGTATAAATCAGAAAAAAAGTGTGGATGCTATTATGAAGAAGGTACTTCATTTGCCACTTGACTAAGCGATAATTTGCACATAGAATTGTCATGTAACTCTTGAATGTTCAGTTTCTTCCAGAGAATTTTACAGTTATGTTGTTCCACTATGATGGGAATGTCAATGGGTGGAATGATCTACCGTGGAGCAAAAGTGTGATACATATATCTGCATCTAACCAGACAAAGTGGTATGGCATCTTTCTCCCCTTTCACTTAAAGAAGAGCCTGACCTTGAGTGTCTTTCTCCATTGCAGTTAAAAACAGAACATTGTTTCACCTGCAATTTCTACTCATCTGGTATCATTTTACTTTGAGTTTTTTTAGGTGGTTTGCAAAAAGATTCCTCCATCCTGCTGTTGTCTCCATGTATGAGTATATCTTTCTTTGGGATGAAGATCTGGAAGTAGATAATTTTAACCCAAGAAGGTATCTGTATTGCATAATAGTACCCTGATGTTGCCCTTGAACCTGTCATTACCTAGCTTTTATAAAAAATATGCTAAGGAAATATGTATGGAAGCATTTATTCAGAGTCCAATGTGTTGAACTCTTTAATCCTGGTCCAGGCAGCTACAAGTATAAACTGACAGTGCAGCTTTGAAATTGAAGAATCAACTGCTGGCTGTTGCTGCCTGGTATGTACTAGGCAGCAAAAGTTATTGTCTTGAAAATAATGAAACTTAATTACTTATTCCAATGTCAAGAAGGGGCATCTTATGTTATTGTTCTTCCCAAGTAGTTTGATCTGTTTATTCTCTGCACCAATTGTGCTAATGCATTAATTTCATGCAGGTACTTGAATATAGTTAAATCAGAAGGGCTAGAGATATCTCAACCTGGTCTTGACCCTAAATTGTCTGAAATTCATCATTGGCTAACTGTTCGTAAAAAGACGTGGAGTTTCCACAGGTAACTTTCATGCAATGCAACTTTTATTTTTCTCAATTTGTTGTTACAGCATAACTAAATCAAACAACATGTGTATTTTGATAGACATGTTAGTCGGGCTAATAAAGCTTGTTCAAGAGAAGGACCACCTTGTTCTGGGTACAATTTCTTTCCTGAACCCTTTCTCATGCTATTACAGCTAATTCGCAGATTAACTGTTTGCATTGGTAGTAACTTTATCTATACTAATATAAAAGGCACGAATTCAAATTTAAGCTATATACGGAAAGATATTGACTGGTGGATCCAGAGCATCTTGACCATCCATTCATTAGATCAGAGGACTGCAATTCAAAGTTGGTCCCTTCCCCCCAAAATACGCCTACATTAATGCATATTAAGAAAAAAAAATTGCCGCATTAACTCCCTTTTCATGCTTGCATCCTGATTTTGTTAATAAAGTATCTAATTTAATTAGATAATGTGGTTCCACGCATGGTTATCAAGTTGTTGACTAGTCGACAAGTCGCCGGCGAATGATCGACCGGAGCCAACGACTCGACTTGCGCTGCCACAGCCGCCAGATCTGCCACCGCCGCCACCAGATTTGTCGTCGCAGTCGGAGGCGGAGTCGGAGGTCGCAGTGGGGGCGGAGTCGAAGGTCGGAGGCAGTGGGGGCATGTTATAAGGGCTGGCATGTTGCAATTTAGCCCTTTTGTTTTCTAAAATTACAATGAAGTCCCTCTCTATATATACGTATTCATATAATCAGTATAAACAGCACCTGTCGACTAGTCGGTCCTTAGAAGGGTACTATCGACTTGTCGACTTAATAACCTTGGTTCCACGTGTACATTAACTAATCTAGTGTAGTATATTAGCATTATCTTACTATGTAGTAACCACGGTGCTTACATTTTTGTCACCTAGCAACAGACCTGCATCAGATTTGTGCTTGACATAACAATTATTTAATCTACAGATGGGTTGAGGGCATGGCACCAGTTTTCTCAAAATCAGCTTGGCAATGTGCTTGGCATCTTATCCAGGTAAGGGATGTATCTTTCGATGAGATATTGACCATGTGCTCACATTTGAAATTACAATTGAACCAGGCTACTGAACTGTTCCTTTGAGCAGTCCCTAATTTGTGGCCAGTGGTAGTACAATATCGAGTAGGCCTGAGAGGTCCATTTGTGTGGTTAGTCCCACGTTGGAATTTTGAGTTGCAAAGCTAGGGACATGAATAACTCTGATTAACCATGTTCGGTAAAGTGGTGATGGAAGCAAGGTTCCAAATCTCGGAACCGGAAATTCCAAGAAAAACCTGGACGGAATTTATATTTCAAATTTTGAATTTGAACGGTTTGAAACCGGTAACTGGATCTGTTGGAGGAATAATTTCCCCCTCTGCCAGCAAGACCCACTCTATAGAAAACACCTACTTACAGGTCAAGAAACATGACTACACTTACGAAGGACGATTGTACCCTTCTCTTGTACTTATAGGGCAGCTATCCCTCTAGGGGTATTTCGGTCATTTGTACGGACCTGAGAGCCTATAAATAACTCATGTATCTCTCATTTGTAACTCAAGCTCATAAGGAATATAAGAAAGCATATTCAAACCGGTGAGCCCTCGCGGACTCCTTCCCCTGAGGTAACCCCCCGTTGGCTCGTTGACAGGAGTAGGACGGTCCTCTCGGACCCCAAAACTGTATAAATACCCGTGTCATATTTACTCTCATGGACGACGCATTGTAAGACGGCCGATGTCCACCCCTCACTTGTGTTTGGATCTCACTCCTACAATAGGACCGGTAACCGGAAAAAACCAGAAAACCTACTAAAAACCAGGGAAAAAATTAGAGAAAATCTAGTATAAAATTTTGGAACTAGCATATTTATTCATATTTTGTTCATACAATAGGTAATTTAGTACAAAAAAGGTTTAAACCAACTTAGGAACTGCATTTGTAACCACCGGGATTTTTGGCCGGTTTTTCCATCCCGATTGTCACTAGGATTTACGGTTACTGGCGTTTACCGGTCGGTAATTGCCGGTTTTTGTATCCCTGGATGGAAGCCTGAAAGTTAGTGCGTTCTAGACCTTATGGCATTCCGGTCAGGGTTCAAGAAATTGGCGAAAACCAGTCGCGGGTGGATTTTATAAAAAGGCCAGTCGAGGGCCTAAATGACACCCTTTGATCCTCGTTTTTGGCGGAATAGATGTATTGCTATTGTTCAGACATTATCCAAACATCAAATCCTGAAAAACTCAATTTTGAAATTTTGAAACAAAAAGGAAAACAGTTTTCACAGCCAGGCAGTTCTTTTTTTTTTTGGGGGGGGGGGGGGCTGAACCCTGATTACAGTCACCATTCTTAGTGTAAAGTCAGTTAGCATCTAGATATTCTGTTTCTTTCTAAACTGATACAGATTACAAAATCTGTCAATATATACACAAGGTAGTATGAAACTTGCTAGCTACTTGTCTTACCGGCTCAACATTTTTTTAGAATTTCGGTTTTCACTTGCGATTAGTTTGGATACTATGTAGCTTGTAAGTTGTAACTGTGTCACACATTACTTGTAAGACATGCTTGAATCAGATTCATATTATTTATGTGATTCTGGTTGTCTAAGCTTTGTAGTTGGTTATGAACTCACTTAAATGCCCGTACGTACTTCACAGATTGTAGCTGCTGCATTTGTCAGGAAAAGGAATCAATCCACTATTAATTCATAGTTCGTATTTAAATTTATTGGTGACTGCCATAAGACATTGACATTGATCAACCTAGTTATGTTTGTGCCACCTTACTACCTTACCATAGTCCAATATTTCTCTTGTGCCTTTCACCTATTTCCTTTTGTGAACTATTCTAGCCATGGATATATTAATGTTGCGTTTTTACAGAATGATCTTATCCATGGATGGGGCATTGATTACAAATTTGGGTACTGTGCTCAGGTTTGATGATGGTCACATTTAAATTGTTGTGGCATGCTTCATATTTTTAGTTCAGACAAAGCACATGGCATTGGTAATGTAGTACTGTAGTTACTGTACATTTAAATTCCTTCTGCTTGAGTTTATTTGATTTAGAGGAATGGAAGCTTTTCCTTAGTTATTCATGTTCGTATTTAAGCGTCTTTTCAGTTTCCATACTATCCATGTTCGTATTTAAGTGTCTTTTCAGTTTCCATACTGTCATAGTATTATTACCTCATGTCCAACTAAACCTTTCCTTTTACTGTTTTTAGGGTGACAGGACAAAGAACATTGGAGTAGTTGATAGTGAATATATAGTTCACCGAGGAGTGCACACATTAGGAGGTTCCACAACAATAAGGGTTTGTACAAACTTCTGTTTTCCTGTTTTCCTTCTTGCGACATTGACAATATCCTGCAAACCATACATATATAACCTGTGGTGCACATATGAGAATAATACAGCACGGCAATATTTTTCAGCCCAGTTATTCACTTTCTTGAGTTTTCACTGCAGTCATGTGCATAATTCATATAGCTTTTCGACAAATAAGGATTTTGGGAGGCAAAATTGCCCTTGTTATTGATATTTTACAGGGCAAGCTATGGTGTCATGTGAATACACAGAGCCACACTCAAATGCTGAATACACAGAGCTACACTGAATTGGTGCATGTGATTGATTGATTAGTAACTACCGTTGGGGTGGAAAGTGGAATTGTATTAAACGTGAAGATGAAAATATCTTTTGATAATGTCAAGCCTTATATCTGCATCTTAATATTAAGAGTTTCATATGTTATTTGTTTTGAATTCTGGCAGCAGCGCACTCATGGCAAAAACATCCATCCTCTTGGGCAGAAAACTTCGCAAGTGCAGCAACAACCGAGAGTATGCTCTGTCTTTGCTTGACCCCAAAAAGCACGTTCTAGTTAGATTTCTTAATGTGGCTTCTCCTTAATGCATGTTGTAATTTGTAACCAGGTGAGAGCAGCAGGCCTTGATATGCGGACAAAGGTGAGCTAACAAACTACCACTAAGCTGGGGCATACGTCCATATGATGCTCATTTGACAGTTAATGCACGCTGTGACCTCAAGATTGTTAAAAACAGCAATAAGTCTAAACAATAAGCACTATTTCACTTGTAAATTATATACTTCACTGCGGTTAATAATACCAGGGCAAACATTATGTGTAGTCATCCAGATGATGTGATTGACATATATGATCAGCCAATTGTAGTTTTGGAGCTTACCATAATTTGGTTTTGATCAGTTAGGTCAGGAGAAAATCACGGATGGAGCTTCGTGATTTCCAGAAGCGTTGGGAGTGGGCCGCCAGGGAAGACAGAACATGGGTTGATCCATTTGCTCGCCCACGAAGAAAAAGGAAGAATAGGATCCAAGAGTAGATTAGCACAATCTTCTGCTTACAGAATTTTTTGCACCATCGATTTTTTAGATTAAAGGCACTGTCCAGCTTGTATTGAATGCTAAGTACAGAGTTTTACAAGGGGGAACTGGGGACACCATTTTTACATAAATTCCACACACATGATCTTAACTGCCCGTCTTTTAAGCGGCTTCTGTTTTCTGACTTCTCTCAGGAATTATTATTTATTAGACTAATAAACCATAGTTAAAGTCATAAGCCTTAGGTTTGATTTATATGAGAAAAAAGCTTCTTTTCTACGGGCATTTTATTTCTGATTGTCCACAGCGTCCAACAAACAGCCGCAAAAGCTGTCCACATCAAATTTCTCCCTTTTCACCCTCTCTTGTTAATGTGCTCCCAAATAAAGTCGCTAAACGAATTAGGAGAATCACTCCACTTCAGGATATCTCTAATATTAGCCCACACAAGCTGCAATATGCCAATATGGCAGCGAAACAGAGCATGGTCAGTATCCTCTAGGCCTCCGCATAAACAGCACTCCTCGCTCTCTGGCCAATTCTTTTTGACCAGCGCTGTTCACCAACCGGAAGTCTATCTTGAGCAGCCTGCCGGAAAATTTTGATCATCAGAGGTAATTTAGCCTTCCAAATCTCCCTCATTCTGTCATTAATCACTCCCCTAAAACTCATTTGTCTATACAGAGATTTCATTGTGTACTTCTCCGATTTCTCCAGGGCCCATCTAGCTATATCTTTCCCAGGAGTCAAGTTCACCTCCTCCAAAATATCCATCATTTGTTCCCAATTATGCAACTCTTCCTTCCCAAAAGATCTTCTAAAATTAATTCGCCACTGATCCTCACCATAAGCCTCATGGACACAAAATTAATCCAGGATCATCACAAATATCAAATAACTTAGGAAATTGAATTTTCAGAGGAGTATCTCCCACCCACACATCTTGCCAGAATTTAATGCTTCTGCCATCATGCACCTCATGGATTGCTCCCCGTTTAAACAAATACTTCACTTTTGTAACCCCTCCAAAATTGCGAACCCCCGGTAATTTGAGCTGAAAAAATCACTCCGCGGAGCCTCTCCTTTTTAGCTTCTAAAATCTACTTTTCAGTTTTTCTACAGTAACTATCTTTTAAATAAAGTGCCTTTTCAAGACAGGATCTATAAATTGATTGCATTACACATTATAGCGACTTTATTTATATCGGCTAAAACTTTACACGAGTTTTTGTCACTCTGTATTCTCTCTCATAAACAACTCAAAAACAATAAGCCAAAGTAAAAAAGAACAGACTCTATTTTTGATACATCAGCTTGCTCCACTCACTCTCCCTATCCCAAGTAATCTTCCAAATCCATTTAACCAGCAAACACATGTTCATCTTCCTCGTATCAATAATTTCCAACCCCCCAAAATCCGTAGGTCTACACAAGGCCTGCCACTGAACCATATGATAATTAAATTTCTTCCCAGTACCCTGCCAAAATAATTTTGACCTAATTTTATCCATCTCTTGATGCATACCCTCTGTAAGCAAATAAAACCCCATCAAGTACATAGGCAGAATACTAAGACAAGAGTTGGTTAGGATCAATTTGCCCCCTGATGACATTTGTTGTCCTTTCCAAGTGCCCATCTTTTTTGCCATTTTCATAAAAATCTCTTTCAGGCCCTCCTTGGATAAATGATGATCACTCAGGAACTCCCAAATATGTCATAGGTAATCCTCCCAGTTTACAATTCAACATCTTAGCTATTTTCTGCTGCTCCTCTTCATCACAACCCAGCACAATGACCCAACACAATAGCCGAATACATTGCATGTTGAGATATGTGTCAGAAGACCAAGATAGAACATCAGAAACCATCAAGATTACTACAACCCTTACCAGTACCAGAAAGGACGTGGAAAGAAATTGACATGGATTAAGGCCAAAGATGGATACGACACAATTTGGATAATTGCGAACAGATCTGCAAAGGTAGCACATTTTACACCAAATAGACAAACCTATAACGAGAACAAATTAGCATAATTATAATAGACCAAAATTATGGTATTATATGGAATTCCAAAAAGAATAGCCTCAGATAAAGAAGCACAATCTACATTCCGGAAGAAACTACCTAAAGCCATAGGAACAAATTTAGCTTTCAGTACAACATACCACCTGCAAACCGGAGGACAAACCGAACGAGTAAATCAAATACTCAAAGACATATTGAGAGCATGTACCATAGTTTACAGAACAGCATGGAATATGTGTCTATCATTTGCTGAATTTTCATATAATAGTGGTTACCAGATAAGTAATAAAATGTCACCTTTTAGAAGCCTTATACAGAAGAGAATGCAAAACACCACTGAATTAGACAGAGATTGGAAAACGACTGTATCTCGGACCATATATTGTTTAAAATACAGAAGCTCATGTCATGATAATAAGGGACAAAATAAAAATAACACAGGACAGACAAAAGAACTATATGGACAACCGCAGAAAGGACCTCAGCTTTAAAATCGGAGATTACGTGCATCTTAAACTCACGCTTCCCAAAGATTTCAAGTATAAGGGAAACTACCCCAATATATGTTGGTCCATACGAAATCATTGAAAGGATGGGAAGAGTGGCTCACAGATTGCAATTAACACCGGATCTAGCCAAAGTACATAATATATTTCATGTAACACAATTACGGGAAATGACCTACAGACCAAGTTCCAGTGGAGAGTATAGAATTACAAGATGGCCTAACATATTATGAGGAACCGACACGGATTTTGGAAACTACGGAAAGACAGTTAAGAAGCAAGAATATCAGATTTCACGAAGTTCAGTGGCAGAACCACACTGAGAACGAAGCAACGTGGGAGAAAGAGTCAGACCTACAATAAGAATTTCCAAACCTACTCCTTGAGTCCAGTTAATCTTGAGGTCAATATTCTTTTAAGGGGGAGTAGGTTGAAACAAAACCGAATTTGCAAAACTTCAAATTCTTGATTTCCTTAAATTCTTGGCTCTTGCTTGATCCTTGACCCTTCCTAGCCCAAAACCGCACCCAGCCTGACTCATCTCAATCCAGAATTGCCACCGAACCACCCCCAATTTGAAAACCTGCGGCGGCACTGTTCACTGTCCGAAAACGGGAGCCGCCACCGCTGAACTCTCTCACCACCTACTTGCCCGCCTCTCTGTCCCTGCCACGCCAAATCTCTCAGTGAAAGGGGTCTCCACCGCAGCCCGCTTCTCCCCTCTCTGCTAACAGATCCCCTCACTGCCGACCCGACCAACCTTGACATCTTTTGACCGCCGCAAAACCCTCTCTACAACCGACACCTTTTCTCCTAATATTTCGTCATCCATGCATATAGCGAAAGCCAACGCTAAACAAACGACACCTAGCACACACGCACAGAAGCTGTATAAAAATTGCTAGTCTACGAACGGGGGGCAAGTATATGCCGTGAAAGAAATTTCGCAAATGGTCCTCGCGATCTGCTGGAGTTAGATCCAACCCCCGCCTCCAGATCTCGCGTCCCTCCCATGACCGCTCCCCCTCCTCGGATCTAACCATTCCCCGTCGCTACGACCGGAGGAGAGATCTGCGCGCGCTCCGGCCATGGCTGGCGCCGCGGGAGGCTTCGTCACGCGGGCCTTCGAGGCCATGCTCAAGGAGTGCTCCGCCAACCGCGGCAAGTTCGAAGCCCTCCAGCAATCCATCCAGTCCTACCTCGGTGCGTGCCCCCTCCCTCCCCCTCGCATTGGGTTCTCGCTGCAATTCATGTGTGTGCAAGCGCCCGATCGGTGGCTAAGGAGGGAGCTATGGTTTGTGGTGTGTGTTCGCAGATAGCATCAAGGGGGCAGTGGGCCAGAAGCCGCAGCAGCAGGAGGACGGGAAGCAGCCGGCGGAGGGCGGCGCGGCGGTGCCCATCACGCAGGTGCTCGCGTCGGCCGGGCGCGTGCTCGAGGGGTCCCAGGCCGAGCTGGTGCTGCAACCGCTACGCCTGGCCTTCGAGACCAAGCACGTCAAGCTCGCCGAGCCCGCGCTCGACTGCCTCCATGTAATCGGCATCCCCTTTTCCTGCTCCTTTCTACCTGTTTACCTGTCTGATGCTTGCAAAGCGGAAACTGTGTAACATTGTCGCTGAGCACCATTGACCTGATGAATGCGGTGTGGCCGGAGTGAACTTTCACTTCGATAGCAAACTCCTGTGAAGGCATTGGTCCTTAGCGTGACAGAACAACGTTGCCTTGTGTAGGATGAGACTTTGCTCGTTTATGTGGTGATAGATGCTGGATTGGACTAGTGCCCATTTCATATGTGCAAAGCCATAGCACAACCCTTTATATTTGGTTATTTCGGCAATTGGGTTAGAGATGGATGCAGGTTGTGCATACCATTTGAGTCATTTGACTAGTGTACAAGTCCAACAAGGTCGGTATCTAACATAGACTACCGTCATCTGAAGAGGATATGGATACAGAATGGAATTTAGAGATAAAATCAAATGCGTGTGCACGAACAATTTACATCTGAGTAATAACTTGATTCATTACTATTAGTTTTTTGTACAAACTTCGCTAAAATGTTATGCATAATCCACAAATCACAAACATGATGTATAAACATGTCTACTTATGCTCTATCATGTCCTTTTTTGATAGTTTTGTTCATGTGCCAATTTGTTTAGCTGGTATTAATATACATCTAATGTAAATCTGATTTGAGTCCTTATGCTGCTATCACATATACAGATATGGCATATATCATATCTTCTCCATATAGTATCCATTTCCATCCTTACCTTGTGTTCTCTAGCTCAGGTAGTGCTAAATTACAGGGGGATTGAGTCAATTGTGCGCTTTTCACTCTGGATGTGTTGCAGCCCATATGAATATCTTAATTGCCACTCCTTTTCTCATTGTATCTAATTTTACACCGAGAATAATTCCTCTGATATGTTTTTACCACCTTTACATTGTGAACACTTTGTTACCTTTCCTTTTCTGCATTGCAATATTGCATGACAGCATGAGATTTATTGGACAATCTTTTCTTACTGGGCTGTTTCATTTCGATTACCAGAAACTTATTGCTTATGATCATCTAGAAGGTGATCCTGGTTTAGAAGGTGGTAAAAATTCCCCACTATTTATTGACATCCTGAACATGGTCTGTGGTTGTGTTGATAACACCTCCTCTGACAGGTATGCATCGCATTAAGCTGATATTATGTTGGGTCACACTTTTGTACAGATACTGACTTGAGCAACATATCTGTGTTGCAGTACTATTCTCCAAGTTTTGAAAGTGCTTCTCAATGCTGTTGCTTCAAATAGGTTTAGAGGTACCTTCTAACCTTGCAAAGCTTATTTTATATTTTTCTTAAACATTCCATTTATTAGACAGGTTTGAAGATATTGTGGTTGTTAATATGGCATCTTTGAGCTATTATGGGGTGGATTCTTTGGGCTGTGGTTTATGGTTTTTGAATTCTGGCTGTTCACAAGAGAAAATACGAAGAGAGAGACAGTCGCATGGGATTTTGGCTGATACAATTGAATTTGGTACAGTGTATACTATAATCGATTAGTAGACCCCGTCTTAAAAAACATACCGTTTGAAAGTGAGTTACTGTAGCAAAGGACATGAGCCAATAAGCCTAAGTTGAATCGAACCCACCCATGGCATGCTCTAGGCAAAGGCTAAGCTTATCAGTTATGGGTTGGCTATACCTTTTCCCAAAGTTCTAGCCATTTAATAATGTTACGTTCTTAACTCTGTTGATCTGACACAGTATGAGCTTACTTTTCGATAACTTTGTGTACATATCGCTGCAAGATGCATATCTGAGTTTGCACGCTTGTTTCTTGTCATACATTTTCTTTGGTGAATTAAAGAAGATATATAGAAATGTCTTTATAAAAAGCCTAAAAGCAAACTGGTAGAAGTTGTTAATCAATGTATTAACCATGTAAAGACATTGAGGAGGTGTAAATATTGCTGCATGTAGCTACGCTTTCCATATAGAAGAACAATGTGAGATGCCATACATAATTTGAGTTTGATGCTGTTTGTTGGAATGCAGTACACGGTGAACCATTGCTTGGAGTGATTAGAGTATGCTATAATATTGCTCTCAACAGGTACTTGTTATATTAATATTACCACCTCATAGTTTGCTATTATTTTGACATTGAGACATGTATGATAATTTACTTATATTTCCACAGCAAGAGCCCTGTGAACCAGGCTACGTCAAAGGCCATGTTAACCCAGATGATCAGCATTGTATTCAGGCGGATGGAATTCGAGCAGGTAAAAATTTCCCTGGAACTTCTATTAGCATTATGGCAAGAAAAAATGGTTTGTTGAAGTAGTTTCTTGATCTTCATCTTTCTTTTTCTGTGTCCCAGGTTTCTGTACCACCAGCAAGCTCCTCAGTTAAAGATGCACTTTCATCTAGCACAAAGGACTCAGAAAATGGTGAGATATCCACTGATAACCAAGATGAGGAAAAAATTACTCTGGGAGATGCGTTGTCCATGAATCGTGCTTCGGAAGCATCTCCAACATCTGTTGAAGAGCTTCAGAATCTTGCAGGAGGAGCAGATATTAAGGTAGTGACATTGGATTGCTTATTGTTCTAATGTTGTTATCAGGACATTCGAAATAATTAATATATTTGTTAGTTCTCTCTAATACAAGGATTCATTTTGCAGGGATTGGAGGCTGTTCTTGACAAGGCTGTTGAACTTGAGGATGGAAAGAAAATGTCGGGGTTCGTTTTGTGTTTAGTACTCCTATCTAGGATTCTACTTACCTTTATCATTCCTGGTGACATGTCAGAGATGGCAGTAACTGATTACCTTAACCCCCCTCCCCCTTCCTTTTTCTAGTGGAATTGATCTGGACACTGTGAACATAATACAGCGTGATGCGCTATTGCTCTTTCGGACTCTTTGCAAGGTCGGTATTTTTACTGAATAGCTTACGTGATGTTACTTTGATCAGAGTTGACTAGAAGATCACCCTGGCATTTTTCTTCCTTTTTTGTCATCCTTGTAGATGAGCATGAAAGAAGAAAGTGATGAGGTTGCTACAAAGACAAGGCTGCTGTCACTTGAACTGTTGAAGGTTAGTTTTTATCTTGGGAGGTTTGCTAATATTTGATTTTGTTTGTTTAGATGGCATCTGGTAACTCCTTTACCTGCAGGGATTGTTAGAAGGAGTCAGTGATTCATTTACCAAAAATTTCCACTTCATTGATTCAGTTAAAGCATATCTTTCCTACGCTCTTCTGCGGGCATCTGTGTCTTCATCCCCAATTGTTTTTCAGGTCCTTTTTTCTATCAATTTTTTTCATCTTTCTTATGCACACCCCTTTGGCATGATAATATCGACAGATTCTTTAATAAATGGCCTATTTGCTCATCTTCTATCATGTTAAACTGTCTTTTCTTCTTTGGCAGTATGCTAGCGGAATATTTTCAGTTCTATTGCTTCGTTTTAGAGAGAGTCTGAAGGTAAATCGTCATTACTAAAAATCACATTATGGACATATTGTTTGCAGTATTTGGTTTCTTTTGGTATCGTGACAATTTGTTGTTTTTGAATATTTACGCAGGGGGAAATTGGTGTATTCTTTCCTTTGATAGTTTTAAGGTCTCTGGACAGCTCGGATAGCCCCCTCAGTCAAAGGGCCAGCGTTCTTAGGTGATTCTCCTTTTCTGTACAGAATCTCATCATGATGCATAAGCCATAAATATACGTGATGTTTGATCCAATTTTGTTGTATTTGTTTGTTTTTATTTGTTTTGTTTGCTGGCATAAATCATCTTGGTGCCTTTATATCTAATGTTATTTGATTGATTTGTTAATCAGGATGCTGGAGAAAGTTTGCAAAGATTCACAAATGCTTGCAGATATGTTTGTAAATTATGATTGTGACCTTGAGGGACCAAACCTTTTTGAACACATGGTGAGCACAAGGAAGATTGTTTTTTTTTACACTATATAGAATTAGCATATCTTCTTATTTATTGACTTGAGACACATCTGATTGGTCATTTGTCTCCTATCAGGTTAGTGCGCTCTCAAGAATTGCACAAGGATCTCAAAGTGCTGATACTAACAATGTTGCTTCATCTCAAACAGTTTCTGTAAAAGGCTTGTCTCTTCAGGTTACTATTATTCATATTACTTAAATTTCCTTAACCTTTCTTGTGTGATGTTAATATCACATAAAAACCCAAATTGCAGTGTTTGGTGAGTATTTTGAAGTCACTGGTTGATTGGGAGCAAGTGCGAAGAGATTCCCCAGAGCAGGGGAGCATTGTTGAATCTCGTGAAGAGGATGCTTCTGCAAGGAGCTTGATAACTGATGAGATAAAGAGCCAAGAGGATGGTCGCACTCAGTTTGAGAGAGCTAAAGCTCACAAGTCAACAATGGAGGCTGCAATCTCAGAGGTGGGAGGCTTGCTGTTTTTATTGTTTCATTTTGCAATTAAGTGGCTTCTTTACCTCATGATGTTTATCAAATACATGTATGTGCTTGTAGCAACTGTTTATCCTAGTTTCCTCTTGCTGCATTACTGATTGTAACTGAGCCTTTTTCCTCCTTTTCTTTTACAGTTTAATCGCAAGCCAGCAAAGGGGATTGAGTATTTATTATCAAATAAGTTGATTGAAAATAAGGCGTTATCTGCAGCTCAGTTTCTCAAGAGCAATTCTAGCTTGGATAAGGTGATTTCAAGAAATTTGATGAGCTGCTTGCTGTTTTTCTGAAATGCAAAACTAGGATTATTTTACAGTTATTGGTCAGAAAGGTGTGACTAAACACTAACTTTCCTGACTTGTAACTTTGCAGGTTATGATTGGTGAATATTTGGGACAACATGAGGAGTTTCCCCTTGCTGTGATGCATGCTTATGTTGATTCCATGAAGTTTTCGGGGTTGAAGTTTGATGCTGCGATTCGTGAGTTCCTGAAAGGATTTCGTCTTCCTGGGGAGGCACAGAAGATTGATCGCATAATGGAAAAATTTGCGGAGCGGTATGTATGTATAGAGTCTTCATATTGTTTTTCTTTAACATTTCTACCATTGGTGTCCTCAAATACTTATATGATGACTTGCAGGTACTGTGCTGATAACCCTGGACTTTTTAAAAATGCAGATACTGCTTATGTTCTTGCTTATGCTGTTATAATGTTGAATACTGATGCGCATAATCCAATGGTGTGGCCTAAGATGTCGAAACCAGATTTTGTACGTATGAACACTGTGAGCGATGCAGAGGAATGTGCCTCAAAGGAGCTCTTGGAGGAAATTTATGATTCCATTGTCAAGGAAGAGATAAAGATGAAAAACGATTTCCCTGATGCCACAAAAACCAGTAAACTGAGACCTGAAACAGAAGAAAGAGGCCGTCTTGTCAATATACTCAATTTAGCTCTTCCAAGACTGAAGTCAGCAAGTGATACAAAGGCAGAAAGCGAAAAAATCATCAAGCAGACTCAAGCACTTTTCAAAAACCAGGGACAGAAGAGAGGTGTTTTTCATGTTGCTCAGCAGGTTGAGCTTGTTAGACCAATGCTTGAAGCTGTAGGATGGCCTTTGCTTGCAACATTTTCTGTAACCATGGAGGAAGGTGACAGTAAGCCTAGGGTTGTATTATGCATGGAAGGGTTTAAGGCTGGTATCCATATTACTCGTGTTCTTGGGATGGACACCATGCGCTATGCTTTCTTGACATCCTTATTGAGGTAGGCAACTATCTTTTCTATTTATGGATTCATACTAAATGTTCTTCAAACTTCATTATGTAATTTTATTTCTTGTCATTTAGTTATATGAATGTAATGGTGTCCTTTCTTTGTTAATATTATGCAGGTTTACATTTTTGCATGCTCCTAAGGAAATGCGTAGTAAAAATGTTGAGGCATTGCGGACTCTCCTTGCTTTAGCTGACACAGATATGGATGCTTTGCAAGATACTTGGAATGCTGTTTTAGAATGTGTCTCAAGGCTTGAGTATATCACTTCAAATCCTTCAATTGCTGCAACTGTTATGCAGGGATCAAATCAAATATCAAGGGATTCTGTAGTTCAATCACTGAAAGAGTTGTCTGGAAAGCCTGCAGAACAAGTCTTTGTAAACAGTGTAAAACTAGCAAGCGATTCCATTGTTGAATTCTTCACTGCCCTTTGTGGTGTTTCTGCAGAAGAACTGAAACAGACACCTGCCCGTGTCTTCAGCTTGCAAAAGCTTGTTGAGATAAGCTACTATAATATGGCTCGGATACGTTTGGTATGCTCTTGCTCTCGTTGTTTGCATTATGCTGCCTATTGGTTCTTTTAACAATCCTCCTATCATTTCATGCTGCCTTTTTTTAGTTTAACAAAGTGAAGAGATAAATAAATAAATAGGATCTGCTTCTTTTTTATTCTAAGAAAAACTAATATAAAATCTCACATTGGGAGCTTTATGGGGGCAGGAGAAGAGTAGAGACTGCTTGATTCAGACATTCTTTTTATAGCCATAGGATGTTGGTCATTGACTATTCATTTCACCCATATGAAATTTAGACATGCCACTAAAATGAATTAAAGTGAGTGAATCCATGTATCAATGCTGGCAATTTTTATAGTAGTACATATACGAACTTGGGGCATATGCATATCATAGGTGCTATGAAGCATTCAGTGAACTTTACTCAGTTGAAAGCATGATCACCTAATATTATTCTCTAGTGCTCAAGAATTATTGCTATATATGCATCTAAGTTGCACAGCAATACAATATGGCATGTGGTACTGGTACAATGTGACATCAGCACGGCAATATGATATTCTTCTCAATGATCTATACAGTGATGCAGATATACATATGAAAGAAAGGAACACAAATATTTTCAATTTAAATGAATGCTCATGTTTGAAACATAAAATTTTAATTCCAATTAGCAAGTGACAAAAAAGGAAATTATTTCCAGATATGGTAGGCTAAACAAACTGGTGTTTCCGTGAAACATTGGGCTTTGATGCACCAATGCTTTGTAAAAAGTGCAAAACTTTTTTTACGGTAAATAAGAAGTGCAAAACTTGCTGGTAAATGTATTTCAGTGTGTTATTATTATTTAAAAAAAATCATTTAGTCTTATATTTCTGTACTTGCTGGAGCCATTTTGTTGACCTGTGTGTATCCAAACACCAATCTGTCATCTGTTAGAAGTGTCAGTGTAATTCACAACAATATCAGGGATCTTTTTACTGATAGGAGGTATCCTAAAACGAAAATTTACCTGTTATTTATCATGTCATGATTAAATATGTGGTCTGTCATTGCGGCTAATAACTTACCATTTATATATGTACACATAGGTGTGGGCCAGAATTTGGTCTGTGTTGGCTCAGCATTTTATTGCTGCTGGGAGCCACCATGAGGAGAAAGTTGCCATGTATGCCATTGACTCACTAAGGCAGCTTGGTATGAAGTACTTGGAACGTGCAGAATTGAACAAATTCACATTTCAGAATGACATATTGAAGCCTTTTGTTATTTTAATGAGGAATAGTCACAGCGAAAAAATCCGTGGTCTGATTGTTGATTGCATTGTTCAGGTACGTTTTTATGTATAATTTTTGACTAATAAGTGAAATCTGATGTTCTGGGGCTTTTATATCAAATTATGTTCTAACTAAAAATTTTGCTGAATGAACATGCAGTTGATCAAGTCAAAAGTTGGTAGTATAAAGTCAGGTTGGCGTTGCGTATTCATGATATTCACTGCTGCGGCTGATGATGAGAACGAATATATTGTTGAAAGTGCTTTTGAAAACGTAGAACAAGGTAACTTAGGAAGTAACGTATATAGCTGGCATGAATAGTGCTTTCCCCAACTTATATTAATATATTCTAAGTATGTTAATTTTTTCTTTCTTGACTTATATTTTGAATTAAATGAATGTTTTTGGCAGTTATCTTGGAACATTTTGATCAAGTTGTTGGTGATTGCTTCATGGACTGTGTCAACTGTCTTATTGGTTTCGCTAATAACAAATGCACTCCTCGAATTAGTTTGAAGGCTATTGCTCTCCTACGTATATGTGAAGATCGTTTGGCAGAGGTTGGGATGATGACTACCCGTTTACTTGCATCTGAACTTATTTGCAACTTTGCATTCTCTTTATGTTAATATATGCAGTTCTGTTGTTCTCTTATTCATTCATGGAAATGCCTTATTTTTTTGCCTCATTTATTTCTTTGTTCAGGGGTTCATTCCTGGTGGTGCTGTTAAACCTGTCGATGTTGTTCCAGAGGCCAGTTTTGATGTTAGTGAGCATTACTGGTTTCCTATGCTGGCTGGCTTGTCTGATTTGACTTTAGACTCCAGACCAGAAGTTAGACATTGTGCACTCGAAGTGTTGTTTGATCTGCTGAATGAGAGAGGACATAAATTCTCCTCTCCTTTTTGGGAGAGTATTTTCCATCGTGTACTCTTTCCTATATTTGATCATGTAAGGCATGCTGGAAGGGATGGCCTTCCTTCTGGGGATGATTGGCTTCGTGATACCAGCATTCATTCTCTGCAGTTAATCTGCAACCTTTTCAATACTTTCTATAAGGTAACAGATGCTGTTTTTTTCGTCCTGATTTTAGTGGCTTCGTGGAAATCCTTTGGATCTTTCAGAACATCACTGCCATGAAAACTTTTGATTCTATAGTCATTCTCTTCATTTTAGAAGACATAGTACATTTCTAGTCATCCTGCACATAGGGCAGGAGATCCAACTGGAAAGTTGTTTGGTTGGTCATCATCTGATTGTGGTCTTTACAGGAGGTGTCATTTATGCTTCCACCTCTTCTGGGCTTGTTGCTCGAGTGTGCCAAGAAAACAGACCAAACTGTTGTTTCAATTGCTCTTGGAGCTTTAGTTCATCTAATAGAGGTTGGGGGTCATCAATTCAATGATGGTGACTGGGAAACACTACTAAAGAGTATTAGGTATTTTCCCAGATTCTATTCCTACTGAAATTAATTTTACATTTCATTATTCATATATTAATCTTGGCATCCCTTGTCAGGGATGCATCATACACAACCCAACCCCTCGAACTCATCAATTCACTAGGATTTCAGAAGGCAAACAATCAACAGTTTCTTTCAAGAGAAGCAGAGACCAATTCTCTTGGCAGTAGTTACCATGATGTCAGGGAAGGAGGAGCTTCGATAAGTAATGATGAACATGATGGTCGTCAGGAAACAAATCCACAGACTAGCCTGGACAATTCAGAAGGTACACTAATCTAAAGTGTTCCTCTAGTTGTTTTATACACCGAGCAATACTTTCAGATGAATTGGAATACTGAAAAGTTGACATTATTTATTGTATATAACTACTCATCTAGGTTTGCCATCACCATCAGGGAGAGCACAACCTGCAGTTTCCCCACGTGGTCAAACCTTTGGACAAAGAATTATGGTTAATATGATGGATAATCTTTTGGTGAGAAGTCTTACATCCAAATCAAAAGGTCAAACGAATGATATTGCTCCACCCTCACCTGTGAAGGTACATGTTCTTTCATCTTGCACATATTGATTAGATGTCTAATTACTATGATTTGGACATTAGCAGATTGCATGCACGTGTAGCTTGCTGTATCTGCACGCCAATAAATATTCAACCATACATTCTCACAAAAGATGCTAATTATAAGTTATAGCTTGTATTTAATATTTGGTGTTCCTGTGCATCTCACAAAAGATGAACTTGGTTGTAACTTGTATGGTAACATGCAGACGAGCTCATTGGTGTGTGGTGAACAAGGGTCCATGGAATGATATAAATAATACAGTAAATCTATGGATACTGTTAGAAGCTTTTGGAATGCTACTGCTTTTATTGATATGCTAGCGAATTGTGTGTAATGTGTATTATGAAAATTGAATAGTAATTAATATATGACTCAAATAAAATTTCAGGTTTTCTTTCCTGAATTCCTCTGCCTTTCTTCTCTTTTGATATGTTTGTCCATTGTTGATGCTCTTTGCTCAGCATGTATGACCATAATTTTAACCTGCCGTAAGTCATGTCTGTGCAAGCTGAGCTGGCAACCGTGAAGCAGCTATGCACCTTTGAACTAGAGTATATTAGCACTGATACCATCAGTGCGCTTAGTATGGAAGTACTATCTGGCCTTTTTTCATTGTTGGCTATATTTTTTGGTATGTATTTAATTTGCCTGCTTGTTGATCTAGACACCTAATGCTGACGAGGCTGACAAGACTGAAGAAGAAGAATACCCTATGATGGAGACTGTTAGGAGTAAATGCATCACTCAGTTACTGCTGCTTGGGGCCATTGACAGCATACAGGTGCAGTTTCCACTTTGTATTATGGATACTAGATCTGAATCACTTGATGTAGGCGCAAGCAGTGCTTTTGCAGGTATACTAACTAGTGACTATTGATGAACTTTGCAGAAGAAGTATTGGAGCAGGCTAAAAGCCACACAACAGATAGCAATAATGGATATCTTGCTCTCGCTCCTAGAATTTGCTTCTTCCTACAACTCACCTTCAAACCTCCGAACAAGGATGCACCATATACCTCCAGAAAGGTAATGCTCGAATACTACAGACAACTTTTCAAATTGAGGTTTCTAACATTCGAAACTTAATATTGTATAGGCCTCCGCTGAATCTTCTTCGTCAGGAACTAGCTGGAACAACTATCTATCTAGAGATTCTACACAAGTCAACAGTGGAGCATGATGCGAATGGATCTACTGAGGAAACAAATGGGCTTGGTGTAGAATCTGATGAACAGGAAAAACTCAAGAACCTAGCAGAAGGGAAGCTCATTTCTTTCTGTGGGCAGATTTTGAAAGAGGCATCTGATCTCCAGCCTAGCTCTGGGGAAGCTGCTAGCGCAGGCATACATGGTGTACTGGACCTACGAGCGCCTGTCATTGTCAAGGTATAGAATATATGGATCCTTGAAGTTGTATGTAGGGCTTTTTTTAGAGTTTCTCATCCATATTTGGAGAAAATTTTGAACTGTCGTTGCATTTCAGGTTTTGAATGGAATGTGTATCATGGATGCTCAAATATTCAAGAAGCACCTCAGAGAGTTTTATCCATTAATTACAAAACTTATCTGCTGCGATCAGGTATGTATGTTTTTATGTCTTGGATATATGGTTTGAAGCTTTTAACATATACTAGTTCTGTAATTCTAATTTCTAATTGGTGGTTATGTCGCAGATGGATGTTCGTGGAGCCCTTGGCGATCTTTTCAGCAAACAACTTACTCCACTCATGCCCTGAATCCCGATTGTACTTTGTTCTGTTGCACATATCTTTTCTTGTTGGAGTATATCCAGTACCGGCATTTTTGGGCAATCTTGGAGCACTGAAAGGAAGCTTCACATCCTTGAGGCACATATCTAGTGCAATACCTACTTCCTAGGAGGCAAAGAGCTTTGTAGGCTGTAAATCGGTAAGCTACAAGTTTTTGCAGAAGCCATTGAATTAGGAACTAGACTGCACTAAGTTGGCTTCGTCAGGCAGGAACGTGGCAAGCTTCCTGGCTCCACTTATTGCTGTGCTCGGTCAGTGTTCGTTCGGTCATGTTGATTGGTTCTCTTGTTATTTTAATTGGTTCTCTTGTTATTTTAAACCAATTGGTGTAACTAGCAAAAACAAAACACTAGAGATGTGTAGCTATGTTCTGTTCAACCATATGTCTCTGCTCATTAGAATTTTAAAGGAAACATCATAGTGTGGACAGGCTTGAAGCCAGACAAATCCAATCTCTTACTTGACGGCTAATACTCATTGATAACAAAATATGGTGTCAGTAATGAACTAATGATTGATGAATGAAGTAATCTGGTAGATCAGATGCAATTGACGGCCAGTCGCCACCCCCAACGGCAGTGTTGAGAAGCAAACTACGGTTTGGCGACCTTCACCGGTAAGTCATCCTCTCAAAAGGAAAAACTTGTTCTATAGTCCAAGTTCACTATTTTTTTTCTGAGACCAAAGGTCACTAGATTAATGACAAAAAAATTCCACCTCAAATTATTTTTTCACTTTAGTACCACTTATAAGCTGCTTATTTTATGTTTTAACCACTCAAGACACTTTTACCTTCGTCTTCCTAATTGTCATTGTCGTGCGCCTGCGCTTCCCTCTTAAAATTGGCGGGCTCCTTTTACCAACCCGCTATCTCGTTTTATATCAGCGAGGGCTTGTACGTGTTGAGCATGTAGTAGAGCTTCTTGCTCGTACGCCCCAAAGGCGACCGTATCCACAGCGCAAAGCCAAGCTGGTGCAAGACATAACCTCTGGCAATGTCGGTGAAGCAGCACTCATGGTCGAGCTCAAATGCTCAATGTTCGACCAGACCTGATCACAGGGTCGCCACTCGTCAGCGAGGAAGGCCCTGACCACAGTCCTGATGGCATGGCTCCACCGAATCATTTTCTTGTCAATAACTACCGAAGAAAAAGCCGTGGTGAAGAACATGCTTGTGGTGTAGTGACACACTGCACATGGCGTTGTTAAGGTTGTCCAAAGAGAGTGATAGGTGCGAGCGACGGACTCAAATAAAATTTAGGTCGAACGACACGTGTCAATAGAATTCTTCAATAGTAAAGCAAGATATATACAATTTATATTACAATCACACTAATAAGAGCATATGGAATTAAATGTATTCCAATGAAACAATCCATATGTAAATATGTAAGAATGAAGGTACGCTTTATCTGTCTTGCTGCCTTGCTCGCTCCCCACCTGCCTTGCTAATGCTGGCTGACACTTCACCATGCTGCCTACGCAACAGTGCCCTATGGCCTAAGCCGTGCCTTTCTCACTTTGGCTCGCTGACGCCGTTATGCTGCCATGTCATGTGCCGCCTCAACCCAGCCTCCAAAGTCCAAAACGACAAGGGGAGCTAAGGTCAGACGGTGTATATGTGTGGTAAATATATAATTGCTCTTGAAAAGTGAATTTCAAATTCAAAAGTAAAATTTAAACTGGATATTGGATCCACAGTCTGTTTGAACCATTGCGCTTCTTATTACGAGATTTTCAAAATAAAATCCTACTTGCATATATTTCGATATCATTTTTTAAAGATTACCAAATGTTTCACTAATAGTATTGATTAGTTCCACTAATTGTTTCATATGCATGTTTGATTTGTTCCACTAATATTCTTGAATTATTTCACGAGCACATATGATTTTCGTATGAACTATTGGAACATTAAAAAGTAAAGCGTGGAACAACTACTGGTACACCTAGTCCTAAATCGGTTTATTTCCCCATCAATTTAGAAAATAAAATGCATTGTGATCTACTAGAACATTTGAAAGTAATGTGTGAAAAATTTTGCTCTACCTATTGAAACATCCGAAGTTGAGCCGGATAGATGTTCCAAAATCACATTTGGTTTGTTCCATTAATTTTTGTTGTCTGTTCCACAAGATATGTTACCATCACTATGTCAAAAATACTTGCAATATAGATATTATTTTATAAAATTCATCGCAAGGACCATGATGGTTTATACAGATCGCAAAATGGATATTCGGTTTAAACAATACATGCTTTTGAATTTTTGAAACACAAAAAATAACAAAAAAGTAAGACACATGGGCCACACCTGGTCCACCTGGACAGTAGGAGCGCTACACACCGCCCATGCGACATATAGGAACTCCCCTAATTGTGCCTTGGTGGTCTAGTGGCCTCCTCATGCGACATCTACCCAAGGAGTGAGCCATCTCGTCAGGCCTAGCGCACACGACAACATGTTGCTTCTTCTTCCTTCGTCGTAGACAACAAAGCTCCTAGGCCATGGCAGGGGGAAAGGGTCTGGCCGACAGGGCACCTTGGGCGGCCACCCAAGCTCGCCTGATTACTGGATCCCCCCTGACAGGTGCTGCACAACACAAAGGAGCAGAGCATCAACCTCCTACTTGAGGAGTGGCATGACAGTGTCCTTGCAGTGCAATTGTAATAGCTTAAGATTTGCAACTTTTTAAACCAAACCATTCAATAACTCCCTAAAATTTTCAAAATTCGCTTTGCCATGCATTGATTTTCTCTTGATTTTCAAAATTCGCTTTGCCACTACAAATAGAAAACCAAAAGGGAAACACTAGAACCCTAGTTCGGCTGGCCACCTTCGCCCCAACTCCCCATGCCAGCCAGCTCATCTGCCTGCGTCCCTGCTGGCCTAGCTCGGCCCACACTCGCATGCAGTGCCGCACCAAATAGCGAAGACACCACGTAGCAACCCGCGCTACAAAGTAGCTTCATGGTACCCCCGTTGTCGCCCGCAACAATGCCGTCTTCCCACCTCCACACATTGCCCTATAAAAGGGAAACCGCATGCACCATGATCTCCTTTCCACCCTCTTCCACACCCGACGGCCAATTCTAGCCACCAGGGGCGGAGCCATGATTGAAGTATGAGGGGGCCAAGAAAGGCATGAATATAGTACGGTGTTATTACAATTGCACACGCTACTAGTTGTTTCATAACTTCAAATTGATCATCATGCAAGAGGGGCAACAATTTTGACTGATGATTTCTTATCAAAATCATAGACTATAGAATACATTGATGTTGGTTTTTGCTAGCTAATTTGCTATGATAAAAAGTTTCTGTTAAAAAATACGATATAAGAATACAAATTAAGATCAGTTAAGGATTGTGTTGCGGGTTCTCGATGTCTCTTGACTCTCGAGAAGACAAGTAGTCGAGGAGCACTTGTGTGGCTGTGGATGTGCTAGTTGGTCTCTCTCTTGGTTCTTAGTCTAGTTGGTTCAATGGGTAAAAGGAAAAGGCTAAATTTGGTTGGGCTAGTCAGCTGGGAGTCGGGCTTCACCTTCTTAGCAGTTTTTACTAGCAATTTCATGAGGAGGCCATACACACATATTACATGCAGATTAGTGGGATATTTAGTGGATAATAGAGAACAAAATTTCCTCGGGGGACCAGGCCCCTGCTAGCCCCCTTCTTTCTACCTCTGTTGGCTGCTACTGCCTCCCCATTTGGCCACCATGAAAAATTTTCCAAATTCGAGCCTCACACTACCCTAGTGTCCAGACCGCTGTGCCTGCTAGCTTCACCGTCCCCAGGCGACCCAAAGCCCTCTCCTTCCCAGCCAGATTGTCACCGAAGCCGAGCTCGCGCCATACAACCTCGTCGCTTCCCCTGTCTCGCTCCAGTGTGTAGCGCTTCCTCTCCTCGTTCCATCCTAGTCCAAGCCGATCACACCAGAGGTGTCTCCTCGTCCCACTGGTGCTCCCTATGCCGCCTCCATCACTGGAGAGGTCGCCAGACCACCGCTGCCACTCGAGCTCCTGTACACCGATGCTAGCCCCTATCGGGCATCTCCAAGACAAAAAAAAAAACTAGTCAAATGGACTCCCTGGATCTCCTTTATGCTCTCTATGACTGAATTTAGCCAGAAAATGGCCTCCTCAGCTGCCACCACCATCGGACCTCAGATTTGACCCCGATTTAATTGAATTACCCCAAGTTCCAACCTGTTTGTGGCCAATGCATGCCTTTATCGTCTATTTTCCACCGAGTCAAACCGTTAGGGTATCTCCAATGGTCCTAACTAGCAACTAATTAGGAGACTTCCACATCATTCATATAGTACACACTAAAAGCTAGTATTCCAATGACTATCTATAAGGATAGCTATTTGATGCTTGCATGCACACACAGTTATTTATAGAAACTGTTTCGTTTTGCGTTATAGACTAGAGATGAAATAGTAGCTAGCTGTTTGTGTTTTACATACTCTCTTTCCTCCACATAGGACATATGCTGATGTGTACATGCAAATAGCTAGCTGACTCAGCACCATTGGAGATGCCCTTATACACTATTCGCACCTCACCAATCATAACCATATAGGTTTTGTCCACTGTTTAGCTTGTTTCAGTACCACCCTAGTTTAAACCATATCATGTCAATGCCTTCTTAGGGTTTTCAAGTTCATCTTGAATTTATTTGGCTTCATTATTTATTTGGTCGGTTCGTATCGCGTCACAACACGTCACTGCCAGACCCCGAGCAGGAGGAGAAGTCAGAACCAGAGCAGGAGGAGAAGGAAAGGTAATTGAATGAAAAGGATGGTACTATGCAAGCCGGAAGGCAAGCCACATCCTCGATCATATTGATCCTGATCCTACCAGAGTAGCATTTTCTAGTTATTAAGAATGCATGGGTTACTTTCAGTAAAGTACTTTGCAGTGATATGATGAATATTTATGCCATGTTTATTAATGTTGCGAAAGCCCGCCTTGACATTGATGATACCCTGTTAATCCTTGATCAATCTAGGATAGGAGGTGTAGTATACACCAAGCACTAAATAGGTTATAACACTGTGCACATACTCACTTGGTTATTAAATGGTAGATCATCAACCACACGATAGATTTATCGAGCCTGGTTGTATGCTGCTCTAGTGGATCGAACTTCTACAGATTTGGAACCTAACATCATGCTTTTTCGGTGTATTAGCCTCTGAATGGTACACCGTGCAACTGGGCCTGGTCAACATACTGTTTCCATGTACTGGTTAATGAGTGACATGTGCTCCAAAATGGTGGCATCGAATGGTCCCTCGGGTATCCATGTAGATTGTCCATCCGGTTCTCACAACGGTAGGTGAATATTTTAGGTGTCAGGTGCAATCTTCCCAGGGCCAAGCCGGGCCAGCACAAGTTATAATATTTAACTTATTGTGGGGAAGGAATAGATATTCAGAGTACTATACACCTAGGTGTCCACAACCTAGCTAACTTGGGGGTATAGTGCGCATAAAGCTGGGCTGATGCTACAGAGTCATAAAGTATTCGAATAGATCGTGATTCCTGTAAACGAAGTTGCATCTATAGGTGAATCCAGTATGTCGGCATAAGTAGTGTTTAAATTATTGTTGATGAGCATACTTGCTAGAATTATTCCTACCAAGTTAAATCAACTCTTGTAATACGAGTTTGACAAGTTATTACATGATATTGTTTGACAACTACTGTTAAGGAATAGGAAACCATAAATCCCGACTTTTGTTGTATTACCTTGCACCTATAATTCATTTTCAACATGGCTTGCTAAATACTGAAAGTACTCACTCTTGTTGCATCAATTTCAGACTACATGGAGGTCGAAGAAGGTGAATACTATGAAGGTGAAGACTCACTCTTTATTCTAAATACTATGTAGATCTTTTGCTTGTATAATATTTGGCTTGTCGGCCCTCTTAAGTGCAACCTGATTTGCATGATGTATTTTGAACCTATGTAATAAGTCTATTCTTTAATCGAAGTTCATGTTTCTATATCATTATGTGCGGAATTAAAATCCTGAGCAAATGTGGGAATGCGGAATTCCTAGTTAATGGTTAGGACATGCACAATGGTACATGTTAGCTGTCTGTAAACGTATGCCACATAGAATTTTAGGTGATGTGAAGGAGAGAAAAATGCTATCTACTATTTAACAAATGGTCTTATAAATGGTTTTTTATAGATAATATGTTGTATACGTTATTTTTAGTTATATCTATAGATAATATAGTTGCGTATTCTAGGTTATTATTGTGTATACTATTTTACATGCTCTTAACAAGGGAGCCCCTACAGCGAACGGCGATGGCTCCTTCCTGTAGTGCTACCGCCGTTCAGATGTGAGGGGAATATATAAGGTAATGAGTAATTTTGGGGTTAAAATAACATTTTATTTCGAGTGGTGTTTTGCTAATCATAAAGGGGGCCTCATGTGCTTTGACTTTTGAGTGGTGTTAACGTAAGTTTTCAATAATAGAGGGGCCAATTAGATACACGCAAGAGAAAGAAGAGAGGTTTGGCCCGCGAGCAGTTACTACTACCCGGAGAGGTCGTTCCGTGTGCGCGCGTCGCGTTAACCAGCTTCCTTCGCGAGAGTCGTCGTCGTCACGGTGTGGGGGTGGTGGTTCGTGCGCTGCTGTATTTGGCAGGACTCATCGTCTCCCCCCGACTCCCGAGACTCCCTACTCCATCGCCATTGTCGGTGCAAGCAGGGAAGGGAGCCGGGGGCAAGGCGAGGGGTAGGGAGATGGCGGGGCGCTACGACGGCAACCCCTTCGAGGAGGAGGACGTGAACCCTTTCTCGGTAAGAAATCAAGCTCCTACGCCATCTCTCTTTTCTAGGAATTCCACCATTGCGGGACGCAGCGGATCTAGTTTCCCTCTCTTTTCGTGGGCGTTTCGCTAGGTGTTCGTTCCTGTTTGGATCTGAGTGGGGGCGCAGATCTAACCACGTCTTGGCGATGGATAACCCCATCTCTTTCTGTATCTTTCCATCGCCGACGGTTCTTGGCGGGGAGTTTTCGTGTCCTGATGATACATTGGCGCCTAAACCCTCTTGTGTGCGCTCACGGCTGAATTTTTTGGTGTTTTCTCTGTAGGAACAAGCGCGCGGCAAGGCCGGCGGGCAGTCCAACTACGGCGGCGGTGCGTTCTACATGACGGTAAGGTGCTCGGTGTTCTGTTCTTCTGATTCGGACCAATTTGAAGCTGGGATTAAATTTGCTTTTATGGCTGGCTGCTCACCTCTTTGTGATTTGTACTGTAATGTAGAATCCCAGAAACGTGCCTCCCGCGTCGAATTCACGGCTTTCGCCCCTTCCCCCCGAACCCGCAGATTTCAGCGCCACGGTGGATATCCCTCTTGACTCGTCAAAGGTTTGTATGAATGTGCAGTTTATTCGTCTAATCATCTCAGCTGCAAAATGCACCTATGGCTACGAGTAATACGGCTTGAAGGAAAATGCTGTCCACAGCTTGTACCGAGGACGTGCATAGCTTATGTTGCTTCGCATTAATGTGTGTTCTGTGAATGCTTCAGGACCTGAAGAAAAGGGAAAAGGAGCTTCAAGCGAGGGAAGCAGAAATTAACAAGCGGGAGAAGGTACATTACACATATATGCAGTTATATTACTCTTTAATTGTGGCCGTTACATAAGTCAAAAGTCGAAACAGAGTTTGTCTGAAGCTCATGTTAGTCTTGATTTTTCATTTCAAACTTGAATAGTAGGCTTAAATGTGAACTAATTTCTTAAAATTTATTTAGGATCATAATGAACTGTTGATTTCCTTTTGAAGTTCAGCCTTGTAGCTGCACAATGTATTCCCCACGTTATGCTACGTAGTTGATAGGAGCCATGCAACTTTTGTCAGTTTGTGATTCTTACATCGCTATATTCATTGTATTGACTAGGAACTAAAAAGGAGAGAAGAGGCTGCAGCACGAGGTAAATGTTCATTGATTTTCTTTCATTGATGTCAGAGTACAAGCAATTCTCCTTGATAATCCTTTTTCTGTTACTCCAAAGAAAATGAAAGAATAATAGTGATGCTCTAGTTATAGTTCTGTAAAGCAAATATATCTAATGAGCATCAGAATCACTGTTCTATTAAGTTAACTTTGGATAATTCCCTTGAGTTATAGATTGCTGTACGCCAAGTTCAAGCTAAACTTGTACTTATTTTCTTTTGTTATTTTGAACTTTCTGTTTCTCTGTTATCAGACCTTTGTATCTGACCATTATGTTGTTATCATTCATTTTTCAACAGAAAATTTCTTTAATTGTTTGTTCATGGGTAGCTAAACTTATGTTTCCTTAATTGGTTTGATATGATTTTGTAGCTGGTATTGTCATTGAGGAGAAAAACTGGCCTCCTTTTCTGCCACTCATCCACCATGATATTGCCAATGAGATACCAAGTCACCTTCAAAGAATGCAATACTTTGCGTTCGCATCATTTCTTGGTATGTTTCCTTTCCAATTCACAAAATTGCTACTTCTTAAACTTCGATGAAGAACCTTCCTTTTATAAATGTCATTGTGGACAAGCATTCTGTACATATCTTAGGAGATACTATTTTATTTCAGAAATATCGCATTTCCAGTTGGTTAACTTTTTTTTTGTCTTTGGGATATGAACCAACACTAAGATGGGCAAGGAATTTTGTTCAAACTTCAAGGCATGGCTGCTGAAATAATTTGTCACGTGTGTTTTACATTAAAAACATATAATTTGATCATTTAGATGCACCTTCTTTAGTTGTCAGCCATAGCATAATTAAATATGTTGTCAGAGGCAATTGGTAATGTCATTAAGGCTTGTATTGCTGTATGCCTGCATTTCCAAGATTACAATGTATGTTAATGAGATTTCTGAAACACAGGGAGAAGCTTTTGATAAGATCTTAATGGTATCTGAATTCTGCATTTTAGTTCCAAATTTTATGCTAAATGCCATTCCAATTCCAATTTTGTTTTTCAAAGGTTGAAATGGAAGGCCATATTGAGAATAAATCTTCCTCTTGTATTACATATAAATATATTAGGTGTTTTATTTCCTTATCAGCAAAACTAAGAGAGCTTCCTCTGGCATTGAATAGGGTTGGTTTGCTGTCTCTTCTGGAACATCATAGCAGTTACTTCAGCTTGGATCAAGGGAGAAGGTAATACTCAATCCCTTTTGGTGTTGCCTGTGGTCTGTGCATCTAAAAAATTAATTAATGCTTATTTATGAATGGTCTATCCATTTTCAGGTGTGAAGATATGGTTGCTAGCAATCATCTACTTCATCTCTGGGGTTCCTGGTGCATATGTGTTATGGTATCGCCCTCTTTATAATGCTATGAGGTATATATATTTGAAAGCTTATTGTATTATTGTGGTATGTCTCTTTCCTCCTGGTTTTTGCATATGGATAAATAACATTTTTGGCAACTTGTTTTTGTAGGACTGATAGCGCCTTGAAGTTTGGATTGTTCTTCTTGCTTTACTTGGTAGGTCTTATGAGTCACTTACTTAAGAATGTGTTGGTTTCTGTGTTATGTTTAATGTTCAATAATTTAAAACCTATTTGAATATAATGCTCTAACTTTCTCTCTTTACAGCTTCACATTCTTTTCTGCGTATTTTCTGCTGTGGCTCCTCCTGCTGTTTTTGAGGGAAAGTCTTTGGCGTAAGTTTCTTGTTTGTTTATATTGTGTGAAAGGGCATTATGAAGATTGAAACTAGTGACCTCCATAGTACTTGCATTTGATACAAATGGCTTTTGCTATGATAGTGTTAGTGCTATGATAGTGTCAGTGAGACAGTGGCATGACTTGTATGTTGTTGCATATTTTGATATACCTGCAATAGCATACTAAAATTTGCATCGTAGAACAAAGCTCCACTGCACAGTTTCCACTTGATTGCGTAGACCCCATTTTTGGACTCACCTTAATCGAGCTCCTGAATTCTGTTCATCCTTCATTTCTTTCATACAAACATGAAATGTTTAACTCCCTCAATATGGGACTTCATATTCTCATTATAATAAGGCTGTGATTCAGAAGATTACTGACTATTCATGTAGCACTGTCTGGTGGTCCAAAATGTTCTCTTTCTTTTTTTCCTTGAACTTTTTCATGGACTGACTTTTCTTATGCTCTTGTAGAGGAATTTTGCCAGCGATTGATCTTATCAGCGTGAATGCTTTGGTGGGGGTAGGTGCAGCACCTTATTGTTAGCCAACTACATTTGTCTATCTGATACACATTTTCGAACTTTTGATGAAAATTACCAGGGTAACTTTCAGATTCCTGATGCCAAAGAGTTCTTTGGTTGGCTAAGTAATTGATATAATTCTTGTGCAGATCTTCTACTTTGTTGGATTTGGATTATTTTGCCTCGAGTCGTTGCTCAGCATCTGGGTTATCCAGGTCAGTCTTGCGATGGGCAACCGATCTGATTTTTAGAATTAACTTGAAGTGAATTATCTGAGCCTTTTTGACATTATGGATGCAGCAAGTGTACATGTACTTCCGAGGAAGTGGGAAAGCTGCAGAGATGAAGCGTGATGCAACTAGGGGCGCTATGAGAGCAGCATTTTAACTGTCACATATCTCAGATGATAGGTTTCAAGCAAAATTCCATGGATAGATCGTGCCATAAACGAAGTATATGTTTTCCTTGGTTCTGACTATAAATCTTAAATTGTTAGTGGGTTACTGTGATGTTACAAGTGACATTGTATGACTTCTTTTTTTAAATCAATATAGAGATTGTGCAGTTGTTACAGCTTATGAGTTGTGCAAATCATGCTCGCTTGTATTTTTTGAGTAGATATGGTGGTGTTGCTGACACAAGCAATGCTCATATGAAGAAAATAATCTTGCCGCGGGGGGCGTGAAATTGTCGTACTTCTAGCTTAAAACACTTTGTTTTCTATTCTCAACCGTGGAAGGCAATTGAATCGTAGCCAACACATGGATGAGCACAAATAGACAATGAAACAAAAATGATGGCTGCCTAATCTCTCGTTCCGGTGTTTTATTCAGAGGAAGCACAGCCAAACCAGCCAGTCGCTGCACGTCGTCAACCAATCCTGGTGTTGTCCCTGCCAAACACGAGCGTCGTCGCCCAGTTGACTGCCACGTAGAACCTGTTCCTCCAGCTCACCACCCGCGTCAGGTACGCCGACCGCCACATCAGCCAGCTGACGAAGCCGGCCATCGACACCCCCTTTGCGTCCTGCAAAGCGCAAATTCAGAAATAAAAAAAAAAGGATCAGTCAGAACTGAGCTTATGCTGCATATTATGCGTTTCTCAAGAAGTGGTCGTTTGCCCTTGTTTGGATCACGGGTTTTGCGAAAACCGGATTTAATAAAACCGATTTCAGCATGATTTTAATTAATAGAACTCTGTTTGGATATGGTTACCTTGTTCTCCCTCAGATCGACCAACGCCTTGTATCGCCCGACCGACGCCATGCTCCCGATGTGCTTGTACACGAAGGGCTCGCCCAGCTCGGCCCTCTTGGCGCAGTGAGCCTTGCCGCCGTTCTGCCTCGCCACCCTCTTGAGCAGCTGCGCCAGGTACCTGCCCTCCCTCTCCGCAACCTGCGCCAGAGCAGGCAGCACCTGCTTCCCGGTGTGCTCGAGGTACCCAGCGCAGTCGCCCAGCGCGAACACGTCGTCGACGGAGGGCACGCGGAGCCACTCGTCGATGCCGATCCTGCATCGCATGTTCAGTTTCGATATGTCAGTGCTAGTTGATTTTCAGGTAATTTCGCTTCGGTTGGCCGTTTCATGGAACCGGACTGACCTTCCTCCGTGGGACTTGGGGAGGTCGAGGGACTTGACGAACTCTGACGGGCCGACCCCGGTGGACCAGACGAGCAGCCCGTAGGGGACGTCGGTGCCGTCTCTCAGGACGATCTTGGTGGGCAGCACCTCCTTCACCACGCCTCTCACCTGGTTCACTCCATACTGCATGCCACCAACAACAATTTCACAGCATTGAGATCGATCACAAGTGCAATCTGCTTCTCGTTGCAATCGACAGTGCCATTGAAGGTTCAGTTACCTTGGAGAGGTGGTTCGTTGCGTACTGCCGCAATCCGACATCGAACGAAGACAAGATCTCGTTCGCCTGGTGGTAACAGAGCAGGCAGATCAGGGAAAAACCCTTTTTTTTGGTCACGTCTTCACAGTGCAAGAACATGCATATGCGTGCGTACGTACCTCGATGAGGGTGACCTTGACGTAGTCCTTGACGTGCGCGTACATCTCCCGCACGTCGCGCGTGATGAAGTCGCTGAGCTCGCCGCTGAACTCCACTCCGGTGGGGCCTCCGCCGACCACCACGCAGTGCAGGAGCCGCTGCTTCTCTTCCTCCGACAAGCCTGTATCATCAGCATCACCAAACGAACAACACTTAGCCACAACTGAAGTAAAATCGCGACGAAATCACAAACTAAATAGCAATGCATTTGTAAGTTGGTGTGGTTGCTTACCGGGATTCTCGGAGAGCATGAGGTTGGTGAGGAGCTTCCGCCGGATCTCCTGCGCGTGGCTCACCTCGCGGAGGAAGATGGCGTTCTCTTGAACTCCCTTGATATTGAAGGTCAGCGGCTCGGCGCCGCTCGCGATCACCAGCTTGTCGTAGGCCACCTTGAAGTGGTACGGGTTGCTGGTTAGCCCCTCGCTGTCCGCCGCCGTGCAGTACACCTCGTGCTTCCGCGTGTCGATGCCGGAGCAGGAGGCGAGGAAGAAGTAGGAGCCCGGGCGGGTGGCAAGCGCCGACTGGATGCGGCTGACGGGCTCCACGACGGACCGGAACTCCAGCGTGCCGACGCACGTAGACGCCAGCAGCGGTGTGAACACCATGTGGTTCCGGGGGGACACGCACACCACGTCGTACGCGGCCGTGTCCAAGTCCTTGAGGAACCGGCAGGCCGCCCACCCGGTGCCGAGCACCACCACCCGGGGCTTCTCCCCGGGCCGCGTCGGCCCGAGGTCCGGCACCTCTGCCGCAGGAGCAGCAGGATCCTCGGCGTCCGAGTACTCCGCCAAGGGCTCCGCCGCGTGGTGCAGCCTCGGAGGCGTCGTGCCGATGCCCCTGCTCTGCTGGAGATGGCCGCCGGCACTCGCGCACTTGTCGGCGAGGCCGACGAACGCGAGGCTGTGGAACGACGAGGCGTGCTGGCTCCGGTGAGCTAGCGCAGCGGCATTGCGCAGCGCGGACGCCGCCGGCGTGGCGGCGTTGCCCTCGGAGGCGATCCTTGAGAGGGACTGCGACAGCTGGGAGCTCCTCGCTATCCTAGACAATGCCATTTGCTGCAATATTTAACCTCTCTGTATCTTGTATGAATTGTAGTGGTCACTGTGATAATTTGGGAAGAAGAATTGCCTCAGCTACAAAATTTGCAAGAACCTGCAAACCAATTGTCCAAACTGGGGTTAGCAGCGATACATACAAAACTAATGGCAAAACTGCAAGAGAATATTTATACACTGATGAAACGAGCGCAAAAAGAATATGAAGAATGTGACTTGGCTTTGCTTTGATACATGGTTTATTCTTTGGGAAAGCTCAAGGAAAGAGATTAGTACGTCGCTGTTGACCAGTCCCCAAGAAAATTGGAGCCTACGAACTCTACAAATACGACTCCAATTTAATGTGAACACTGTCATATTGTTCTCCAAGAAATTTGACGAAGAGAAGGAGAAGTAGAACCTTTATTCGTATGTACTTTAGACACACACACACAAAAAAAAAGACCCCATGTTTGTGATGCAAGTATGCCACACGGCGGTCAAGGTGTACACTCCATACATCTTTTGATTCTTCTTGGCCTAGCAAATCAGTAGTACGACAACGTTGAACACGCGCATCTAGCAAGAGCCACCGGTACCTCCCTGGGAATATTCGGGTGGACTCACTGATGCATCACGCATGGCAGAGAAAACTTGATGCAGACGCCATGGAAATTTGGAATCTAGAATGTTCACGCGTTGTGTCAGCCGCCGCCGCCGGGTTTGATGATTCCAATCCCCTTTTGGCCCCCCTCATGGCAGTCGTTGTGAAATCCCAGAAAGTAAGGTAAAGCTGAAGAATTACCGGTTGCAACTCACCACGACGGCGACGGGAGCGTCATCGTCGTGCGACCCCCATCGCTATCGCCTCAGGCTAACCGGGAGGAATCCACAACACGAATATATATAGGGAGCCGAGGAACACAAGACTGTATGTACACGGAAAGGAAATATATATATATTAATGGGGAATGAGGCTCGAAAGATCCGGAGAAGAGTCGCGCTAGCTCGCGCGTGCCGTCTGTTTATATATTCCTTTTTAGTATAATAGACCGAGCGATCCCCGACTTGCCGGGAGATTTGACGGCTCGACTTGCGCAGCAAGAAGAAGAAAACCAAACGCCACGTGCCCCTTCAATTCTTTCTTCCTCGGTGTTTGAGAGTGTTTGGACAAGATAAGAACTAAGAGTGAACTATTTCTTTCATTGATTCATCTATACACTGTTACATGTACGAGTTGCATATATATAGATGATGTAGAGATGTCAGTTGCCGGCAAAGAACCGGTGTCCGTACGGATCGCCGGCGTCCGTACGGATCGTCGCGTCCGTACGGACATGACCGTTGGTTGAAGTATTCTGTAACACTCCCCCTCGACCAATGTGTCTTCATATGGTCACATTGATTCATCATCTTGGGAAAACTCCTCCAAAACTCTGTAGGAAAAGTATGAGGAGAATTTGTAGAATAGATATGCCATGAAAAACTCTTTTAAAACCCAGTGGGTAAATTTAAGGAGAAAAATGATATGGTATATATTTGATTATCTCTTTAAAAACCTATGTGGGAAAAATAGAGATATTATATATGTATGATTATGTTGTCATATTGCCTCATTAAAAACCTTGATGAGAAACCTTAGAGGAAAACTCATAAAGGGAAAAGAGTACAATATTTACATTTGAACGGGTTAAGTCTTAGGAGATTTCTCCCCCTAACGCCTGCAAATCACGTAGTCTTCGCATACCAATTCTATGAACACATTTCTGGAATGTGGAAGTTGGTAATGACTTAGTGAATAAGTCTGCGAGATTATCACAAGACTTAGTTTGCAGAATAGTTATTTCCCCATTCTCTTGCAATTCATGTGGGTAAAATAGTTTAGGTGCAATATGTTTTGTGATATTGCTCTTTATGTAACCCGTCTGCATTTGAACAACGCAAGCAGCATTATCCTAAGACATCCAAAATATGGTCATACACATATAGTTAATCATTCTGCGAAGCCATACACATTCACGTGATGCTTCATATAATGCAATTATCTCAGAATAATTAGTGGATGTAACCACTAGAGTCTGTTTCGAAGACTTCCAAAATATGGCTGTTCCACCATGTAAAAACACAGCCTGTTTGAGATCTGGCATTATAGGGATCTGATAAATAGCCAGCATATGTATATCCTATTAAATCCATACATTAATTCTTCTGGAAGAATAGACTGAGATCTTTAGTGCCTTGAAGAAGATATCTAAATATATTCTTCACTCCTACCCAATGTCTTTTGGTTGGAGCAGCGCTATATCTAGCAAGTAGATTTACTGCAAATGCAATATCCGGCCAGGTGCAATTTGCAAGGTACATAAGCGCTCCGATGGCACTGAGATATGGAACCTCGGGTCCCAGTAGCTCTTCATTGTCATCTCAGGGTCTAAATGGATCTTTGTCCCTGTCTAGAGATCGAACAACTATGGGGGTTTTCGATGGATATGCTTTGTCCATATTGAATTTCTCCAATATTTTATGGACATAGGCTGATTGATGCACTAGTATGCCTGTATGAAGGTGCTCAAGTTGTATACCTAAGCAAAATTTGGTTTTACCCAAATCCTTCATTTCAAATTCCGTCTTGAGATGATTATGTACTTCATCTATATCTTGTGTATTACCAATGATATTAAGATCATCGACATATACAGATATAATGTAAAATCCTGTTGAGGATCTTTTGATGAACACGCATGGGCAATCATCATTGTTGGAGTATCCCTTTTTAGTTAAGAACTCACTTAGTTGGTTGTACCACATTCTACCCGACTGTTTTAAGCCGTATAGAGACTTGTTCAATTTTACACAATATATATTGCGATTTACGTTTGGATTCGAAATTGAAATTGCATCAGGAACTTTCATGTATATGTCCGAATTAAGTGACCCATAATGGTATGCAGTCACTACATCCATCAACTGCAAAGATAGATGATTTTATACTGCCAATGATATTAAATATCAGAATGTTATTCCACTCATTACTGGAGAATAAGTTTCATTGAAATCAATGCCGGATCTCTGCGTGAACCCTTGTGCTACAAGCCTTCCTTTGTATCTCACCACCTCATTGTTTTCGTTCCGTTTGCGGATGAAAACCCATTTGAATCCGACAGGGAATATATTTGGAGGTGTATGTATCACATTGGTGAATACATTTCTTTTCTTGAGCGAGGCTAACTCCGCTTGAATTGCATCTTTCCATTGAATCCAGTCCGATCGCTGTTTGCACTCTGCCATAGTCTTGGGATCTAGATCATTTTGAAGATTGCTTACAATTGTTGTGGAGAAATAAATATCGACAATTGTAGTCTTACGATCATATGATTCTCCAGAATCAGTATAGTTAGTGGAAATTTCTTGGACCCCTGGTGACTCAATGTTATTTCCCAAAACATTTGAGTCGGGGTATTCCGATGTCCCAAGATCAGTATTTGAGTGCACTGTTGATCTGAGTTCAAGGATCCGTTGGTGTCCATCAACATGAGGTTGATCTGCAATCACATTCTTTTGTTTCCTTTGTCGCTTGGTAGAAGCTGTATCCGCCACTTGTGCCGTACTTCTCCCCCTCTTATTTTGAACTGGGAGTTGAGTGGTATTTTACGTTACCTCCACTCTTTCAGGCACATTTCTGGCAGGATTATAGGATTTTGTGACACCCTTATAATCAGTAAATGCATCTGACAGATTATTTACAATGTTTTGCAAATGAATGAGTTTGTGAACTTGAAGTTCAGTCTCTCTGGTACGTGGATCTGAGGTAGGAATGCCTTGAATATTCCAATCAATTTCCTGGCATTTAGTTTGGTACTTGTTGTCTCCCCCTAATGCCGGGAAATGTTCCTCATTGAATATGCAATCAGCGAACCGGGCCGTAAACAGGTCCCCAGTGAGGGGCTCGAGGTATTTTATAATCGACGGAGATTTATACCCAACATAGATCCCAAGTTTCCTGTGCGGTCCCATTGAGGTACGCTGCGGTGGTGAGATCGGTACGTATGTAGCGCAACCGAACTTTCGCAGATGGGAAATATCTGGTGGATTTTCACGTACTAATTGTAGCGGGGAAGTGCTATGATATGCAGTTGGACGCAATTGGATTAAGTCAGCAGCGTGTAAAACTGCATGACCCCAACATGATGTTGGTAAGTTGCAATTCTGTAACAATGGTCTTGCAATGAGCTTGATTCTCTTGATGAGAGATTCTGCTAAACCATTTTATGTACGAACATATGGAACAGAGTGTTGAACTTGTATCCCAAGAGCCATACAATAGTCATTGAATGCATGGGATGAAAATTCAGCAGGATTGTCCATTCGAATTGATTGAATTCGATATTCAGGATAATGTGCTCGTAATTGGATAATTTGGCCAATTAACTTAGCAAATGCATGGTTTCGTGTGAATAAAAGACACACATGTGACCATCTAGTAGATGCGTCAATGAGAACCATGAAATATCTGAATGGTCCACACAATGGCTGTATAGGACCACATATATCTCCTTGAATGCGTTCAAGGAATTCAAGTGGTTCAGCTCTGATTTTAAGATAAGAGGGTCTTAAAATCAATTTTTCGGTGGCACATGAAGTACACACAAAATCTGAGGATTCCGGAAATTTTGTTTTGAGATATGTATGACCAATAGAATTGCTAATAATTTTCCTCATCATTCCAATGCATGGATGGCCAAGGCGATCATGCCATGTTTGGAATGTGTTAGTGTGTTGGAAAATTACTTTGTTCGCAATATGTTGAATCGGTTTGATGTATGTATAGTACAATCCGGAGGTTAAAGATGGAATTTTTTCTAGTACTTATTTGCCATATCCGTTATTTTTGGTGAGGATGAGATATTCCTCTTTGTTGTCATTTTGGGTTTCAACATGGAAACCATTCTGACGGATATCTCTATAACTGAGTAGGGTACGTGTTGAATCAGGATACAAGAGTGCATCCTCAATTTCTAACTGTGTACTCATAGGGAGAATGATAGAGGCACGACCAGAGCCTACTATCATTGCATCGCGTCCAGCGATGGTTAAAATATTTCCTTTCCTCCTAGTGAGTTAGAAAATATTTGGTGTCCCTAAGTATAGAGTTTGTGGTGCCGCTGTCCACAAGGCATAATTCCTCCTCCATTTGATTGACACCAAAAATCTGGTTTGATGTCTTGTGTGATTTTCTTTGCTTGGGTAAAGTGATGATCGTGCTGATAACGTGTTTGAGAGTGTTTGGACAAGACAAGAACTAAGAGTGAACTGTTTCTTTCATTGATTCATCTGTACACTGTTACATGTATGAGTTGCATATATATAGATGATGTAGAGGTGTCAGTTGCCGGCGAAGAACCGGTGTCTGTACAGATTGCCGGCGTCCGTACGGACCGACGCGTCCGTACGGATCGTCGCGTCCGTACGGACATGACCGTTGGTTGAAGTATTCTGTAACACTCGGCACTGCATGCAACATGCCAGGTACCACTCCATCAGACGCTAACTGTCACATACCATAATCATTATTTATTAGACTAACAAACTATAAAATCATAATTCGCAAACTAAAAAGAATATACTATAGTTACAGCTCGCGTCTCTTGAGAGCCTAGGCAGACAGTCAGAGTCACCCCTTCTTTAGAAAATAGCACGAGACCGGTGGCAGATCTAGCCCATCTTGAGAGCCTAGGCAGATGGTTAGCTTTGCTCTCATCCCTGTCAATGCTGAGGACATGTGGCTCCCGCCTACCACAGAATGCTTACCGACAAGCCCAGACAACTGCCCAGGGTTGCTAGGCCTTGGCTCCACCAGTACGCGGGATGGCCTGCGATCGATGTTGCACCCATTCTTGGATCGAACCGCCGGTGGCACCTTCGTGTGCTACACGTGTGCATCACACACGTGCATTCATCGTACCGTTTTATTCGGAGCTTAGGTGCTACTCGTTTTTGGCTTATTTTTACTTAGCGGTTGATGGTTTTTTTAGCATAATTAAATTTAAAAAATTTAAAATAGAAAAAATATATTAACCCACCACAAACAATACAAATGAATACCACAAATAATAAAAATGAATACAAGAAAAAGACAAAAAAAATCCTAAAAAGAGAGAGAGAGAGAAATACGAAATAAGATACTAGAAGCTAAAAACCAAAATATGAAGCCTAAACGGGGCCTTAGTTGCCTCAGCTGCCTGCTTCTGGGGGTCGTGAGCATCGGTTGGAATAATGGATCAAAGATATTAGCCGGCTTAATTCTGTTTCGTTTCGGCTTTACATTCAGATTGCTTTTCTCTACGTAATGTTAGGGGAAATATTTGGTAAAATGTAGACGCTGTCGATTTTACAAAACCTTCTTTGTGCATGGATGCACTTCATAATGGGGACGCAAAACCCACGATCAGCTGTGAAACTAGCATTCTGAAATTACCAAAACGCGACCAGTTTGACCAGAGCAGTACGACCAAGAGCTGGAATGATATGATCAGTGCAATGGCTTGAAGATCTGAGAGTACGGCGAGATGACGGCCTCCTGCACCATCTTCCTGGGGTCGCCGGGGTCGCGCGCCCACCTCACCTCGCTCATGTTGGGCGTCTCCACGAACAGCATGGTGAACTCACCCACCTTCTCCGCACGGCCGCGCCTGCCGGCCCGCAGAACGAGGCTGTTGCCCCTGTGGTAGGAGAAGATGCCGCCCATGAGCCGCACGATGTCCCCGGGCTCGAAGGCGTCGCACTCCGCGCCCCACAACAGGAAATGCACCGCCGCTGTCTCGTCGGCCACGAGCGACAGGCACGTCTCCTCCCTCCCATCGCGGCCGTGGGCATGCGCGTGCGCCGGCCGGGCCGCCTTGTCGAGCACGATGAACGTGGTGTTCACAGTGTTGGTCGCCGCCGGGACGAGGTCCTTGAGCTGCACCGTCCCACCCCCGCCCCCACCACTACCATCAGGCACGTTAGCATGCAACATGCAGTGGCAGAGCTAGGATTTTGATGATGGAGATGTGACCTTAAGATACATTGGTAATTATAAGTAAATGAGAGTAATTATAAACATAAAAAAGCTTCTTCAACCTATCGAAACATGAGCTTAAAACAATACAAAAACTACTACTAGTCCTAGGAAGGCTCGCATTAAAAAGTGAAGCTACCTATATAACACTGAAGTACTGAAAAGCAAGAAGCAACTATAGTATTGCTAGATTCCCCTGTGATTAGCCTTAAGAAACCTTAGATAACAAGTATTTGCTCCGTTCTCTATCAAGAATAGTAATTAGGTATCAATGTACCACAGATACACTAGTATTCTGGTAATCAGTCATCTATATATGATTTGTACAGTAAAAAGTACAGACAATCCATGTCCTTCAAAAAGGAGTTAGCACCTGATGAATCATCTTCACTTCTGTGCCTTCCTAACTACGAGCAGCATTGAACCAAATACAAGATAATTAGATAAAGTAAAGGCTAATTTTTAAACTCTACTAACTCAGTAATCCTAGTTGAGATCTCATTTCAGTCTTCAGATTTAAGGACTGGGAATAAAGCTATACTAGTATACTAAGTTATTGTATCACTGAATGTCTCGTTCTTCGTATTTCAGATTTAACTTATTTGAGAACAGAGCTACACTATACAAAGCTACATTTGAGAATAAATATGGGCCATATTGATGCCTGTTGTCTGTTGGACTTAATAGAGCAATGAGTTACCAAGAGTATGTATAGTGTATAAGAGTATATATAGTATATACTTTGTATGTTAGAGGGTATATACCATATTTTTTGGTAAAAATTTTGAAGGTGCAACTGCACCCTATACATATACTCTACCTCCGTCACTGGCAACATGTCGCTAATTTTTAGCTGCTGTTCGTTAATCACCGTAGAGTAAGAACAACATGGACTAGCTGCTAATGTTTGCATTGCAAAATCCGATCTTGATAGGATTCGTGGTCATTGCTCTTGGTGAAGTATGGGTTCAATAAAAATAAGCTGAAGCAGTGGTTAGTTCCTACTAGGCATTTGATCGAACATCTTGTGGTCGTCTAATCTGAGGCAAGTTTGAATACCGGGCAACGAAAAAACCGAAACCAGATGCGTAAGGACCCCCCCCCCGGGGGGGGGAGGGGGGCTTACCCCTTTGTGCACCATGGGGGTGACGCTCAGAGAGACGGGAGAGCGGCCTTCCGCCGCCCAGGTGATCCTTCAGATTTCCGGCAATATTGTGTAGAGGCAGGTAGTAGCTAGTAGCGCATTGCAGACACGAATCGCACAGTTAGCCGGACTCCCGCCTTGCCGTTCCGAGTGCGCCCGAGATTTTGCGGCAGCTTCGGCACCGCGCGCGGCAAGGTCGGTTCAATCACACCGGGGTGCAATTCAAGTATGCAACGGCGGCAGGGTGGTTTCGTGGGTTTGGTGTTGGACAAGGTTATCACGGCGATAAGGCGAGGCGAGGCGCCTGACTATCTTCACATCTTTTAGGCGAGTATGGCGTACGGCGAGGCGACGCCATACTCACATCCTAACATTTTATAGCAGCAAATTTGTTGAACATAGAGTGTGACTATTATAACTATATAACAAAGCAAGTAAACATGAATAATGATGCAGCTAGAAAACATAGCAAGTAGAGCATGAATAATAATACTGCATAATAATGGTGCAGCTAGTAAACATGAATAATGGTGCAGCTAGCAACATCTAACAATCAACTTTAATAGGAATATCTAACAAGTAGAGCAACTGTAAATATCAAATTTTTTGGCATATTTTAACTAATCAACTTCATTCATTTTTTTGGTTCGGTGCTGGAGTGCCGCAATAAAAAGGCTTGGAGCCTCGAACCGCTCGGTGTTGGACTGTCGGTGCTGAACAGCTGAAGAATAGAAAGGTCGGCGGCGGCGGATGCAAACCTGGAGGCTGGAGCGTGGGGGCCTAGAGGGAGGCGGCGGTGTCGAGGCCTAGAGGGAGGCACGGCTTGGAGGCCTGTAGGTCGGCGCGGCGTGGAGGCCTGGAGGGAGGCGGCGGTGTGGAGGCCTGGAGGTCGTCGCAGCGGCAGATGCAAACCTGGAGGCTAGAGCGTGGGGGCCTAGAGGGAGGCGACGGCGTGGAGGCCTGGAAGTCGGCACGGCGTGGAGGCCTGGAGGGAGGAGGCGGCGTGGAGGCCTGGAGGTCGGCGCGGCGTGGAGACCTGGAGGTCGGCGCGGTGTGGAGGCCTAGAGGGAGGCGGCGGCGTGGAGGCCCGAGGTCGCCGCCTTGGAAGAGGGAGGCGGCGGCGTGGAGGTCCGAGGTCGCCGCCTTGGAAAAGGGAGGCAGCGACGTGGAGGCCCAAGGTCGCCGCGAGGTCGCCGGGAGATCGCCCGCAGTCGTCACCGCGCCGGACTCCCCTCGCCCTCCCTCTCGTATGTAACACCCCCTCTCTATCTCTCGCGCGCGTCGCCCCTTTTTTCTCCCGCGCTCCCTCTCTCTCGCGCGCGCGTTGCCCCTTATTCTCCCGCGTTCCCTCTCTCGCGCGCGCGCATTGCCCTTTATTCTCCCGCGCTCCCTCTCTCTCTCACGCGCGTCGCCCCTTCATTTTCCCGCCGCTGCACCGTATGGCGCCCGCCTTGCTCCCGCGACGCGGAGTCTTAGCCATGGCGACGACTAGGCGACGCCTTCCCGTCCGAGGCGGACGCCACACGCATCCGAGGCAAGTCGACGGCCGTGGCGACAGCTCTAGACCGCTCCGACGCCAAAGCGAGGATTAGGCGACGATTAGGCAACGCCTTAATAACCTTGGTGTTGGACCAAGCCGAGTGGAAGCGTTCAGTGGTGGAGCTTGAAATTTTAGAAGTTTGGGCTGAGTCGTGAACGTAAGTATAACAAATAAACATAAATAGATATATATACATATGATATAAGCAAAGTTAATAATTACAATAGTTTTAAAATCCGGCGCACATTTGAATGTCCATAGATGGAAAGAAAAGGAAGATATGATAACAAATACCTTAGTATGACATTGTGAAAGTTTCGATAACTCTCCAACAAAAAGTCCAATTACACATCTAGAAGAGATTCTGTAAAATAAATATATGTATATTAGTGTATCTTATAATATTGTAATGTATTCATATTGGAGATAATGTAACATACCACAAATGTGCTAATGATGCCTACGGTCATTCACACTTCTTTCACTGATTCTCCTAGGAGCACGGCCAGCACGAGGGGCATGGCCGGCACGCCAGTGGCCGCGGCCGCCTCGGCCTCCCCGGCTCCCCCTCCCGCGTCCCCCCGCCCTGCGGCCCTGCCCTCCCGTCGCCATCCCATCGAGGCATCAACCCACAATCAATTTGGGATCTGGACACAAGAGCACAAGAGCACGGCGGTACCTGGACCGGGAGGGGCCTGCAGCGGCGCCGGGGGCGGTGAAGGGCACCGCAGGATCTGGTTCGAGCGTGATGTCCTGCTGGCTCTCCGCCACCCGCTGCTCCCCTTCCTCCGCGGCGTCGTGACCACCGACGCCGTCTTCGGCTTCGCGATCGACCGATGCGCCGGCGCGACCTCAACTCCCTCCGCAGCGGCCAGGCCGGGCGGGCGCTCCGACGACGCCGGGACGGGGAGGAGGGGGGCGGGGATGAGGGGGCGGGGGGGGGGGAGGGGGCGGCGGGGGGGAGCGGGGAGGCGGCGGGGGAGGGGGAGGGGGGAGGCGGCGAGGGAGGAAGGGCGGCGGGGGGAGGGGGGAGGCGGCGGGAGAGGAAGGGCGGCGGGGGGCGGGGGGAGGCGCGACGGGGGAGGAGGGGGCGGCGGGGGATCTGTGGAGGAGGGAAGCGGGGGAAGGGGCTGGGGTCTGGGGAGGAGGGCGGCGGCGGGGGAGAAATGGACTGAGGAACTGTCGGTGGAGTGGAGTGGGGGAGAAAATAAGAGGAGAGAAGAAAAATGAAAAGAAAGGAAAAAAGAAAAGGAGGAGAAAAAAAAGAGAGAGAAGAGGAGAACAAAAGAAAAGAAAGGAAAAGGGAAAAGGAGGAAGAAAAAAAGAAAGAGGAGGAGAAGAAATGTATTTATGATTGTATTAAATTGCAAACTCTTAGTAATAAATATTATGATTATTAAAATTTAATTTAGTAGTCATATTGATTATTAAAATTTAATTTAGTAGTCATATGTAAATGTTAGAAACTGACGACGGCGGGACGACTTTTCAAATGCGGAGTTTTTTTTTATTACTACGAAAATTGAATTTTTTATTGTAAAATTTATGTGTTTCAAACGAGTCCTTCTAAATCTGGGCTCGGTGAACCCCCAAACCCTAACCTAGGGAACCCAAAACCTAATTCGGTGAACCTCGTCACCACTGCCATTGCCGAAGAAGAAGACCTCGCCGGTTGGAGCACTAATCTCCAAGAAAATCGTAAGATCATAAATTCCAATGATTTACGTATAAATTATCATTCATACGATGTAGAGCAATTTCGTAACAAGAAAATCGTAAGATCATAAATTCCAATGATTTACGTATAAATTATCATTCATACGATGTAGAGCAATTTCGTAATACTCCATCCATCCAAGTTTACATAGCACGATGAATCCAATCTTTCAAATTTATACAGTATAATCCAAGTAAGTATCTATATACAATACAATCCAAGAAGCAACTTTACAAGATACAATCCAAGAAAGTATCTTACTGAAAGCTGATCCAAGAAGTAAAAACATGAGTACTGTGTCACTGTGTTACCTGATCTAGTTCAGGACTTTGCCAAAAGAGTGGTCGACGGCGGCGATGGTGCCGAGGGGCTGGCCGCGAAAGGAGACGAGAGCGGCAGAGGGCGTCCCAGGCCTCACTGACGAGCGTGTAGTGTTTTGAAGAAATCACGTAATGAATTGATTAATGAATCAAAGGTTATATATAAGTCTCTTTCTTCTATATCTGAACAACCGGTTTATAAAAACAATACACAAGAGATAAGTAAAATCCACTTTTCTCTGAAATATTTACGTCATTGCATGCCCATGTTTTTATGCAACTAATTCAACTTTAAGTGGTTTTAATGAGACAGGTGCGAGAGAAAGGAAGATAGTGACTGCCGCGACCATTATCGCCACCGTCTTCGTTGTGTATAGTTATTTTAGGCTGGGCTTAGGTTGGCATAGCACGAACATCGACACGGCGGGCTTTAGGCCGTTCTTGGACTTGACCGAAGGCGAGGCGGGTCAACACGGTACGGCACGGCGGGATAACTAGGCCGAGCTAGCACGACACGAAATGATTCGAGACATAATGGGTCTGAACCATACCGGTATGATATAGTCCAATGCCCTGATCGTTTCGACTTTTTTCGGCTTCAGCTTCTAGCTTCAGCTTTTTTTTCACTATTCACTACACTATCCACTAACTCAGCTACAGTGTTTTTTCAGCCAGCTACAGTGTTTTTTCAGCCAAAAGCCAAAAGCCATCGCTATTTCGATCACCCCCTAACTGTCGCTGTGCTGCACCATGCAGCACCCAAATAATCAATTAACCAGTTCGTTCGTGCACTAACATGTCAAAATCTTCGCTATCTCGCTTTGCTTAGCAAGGAAGGCTTTGCCCATATTTGCATGGTTCGTGAGACGGTTTTGCGAAAGTCAAATGCGATTAGGGAAGGCATTAATGGCTTGAGGGTGTCACCCACCTGTTAGCTCCTGCTGTATATCCATCACCAAAGTCCAAACCAACACTAACCGCCGATTAGAGAAAAAAATCAAAAATTATTTGGAATAGGACCATTAACCGCCGAGGTGTCCGAGCCACTTAGGATTCTTCAATAATATTATCTTAGTTATTTCTTAACCATATTAAATAAGTAAAATCCTATATAAAGAAAAGAAGAGGTGAGAAGAGATAATATATTATCTCTTATGTAAGATACAGACTTGAGCCCGTAATAAATATTGAGAGAGCATAAGACAAGAAGTTATAATAAAAATAGTATAAAATAGTTAGAGAAATAATTTAATGTTAAAAAGGTTATCTTCAGTATTATCGTTAACTAAGATAGAAATTTTAGAGATAATCTTAAAAGAAAAATACGTACCCTTAATTGACTGGGCGGTAAAAGTCAATCCAACATACTCTATGATCCACTCGGTACAGATGGAGGTGATGAGTTCCATACGAGTCCTGATGGAATTTTTATCAAGAAACACGCGGCATGGCCAGTCGGCCAGCCGAGCCGGCAGGCCATTAAGGCCACCCCCACCCGCTACCACTCCATCATCAATGTGATGCATGCGCCTCGCCTTAAAATCCCTAGCACCCCCTCCTCCATCTCACTACATTGCTTACTGGCTCTTCAGCCTTCACCGGTGCTTACCACAGCACCTCGCATCGGCGCCCTGTCGGTGTACACACACGCGCAACACACAGGCGGCTTAATTATATAGTGCTACCGCGTACCACACGTCCGGCGGTACATAGGAGTAGTGGTTGCCGGCGGCGGACGGCGAGAATGGTGTTCTTCTGCTTCCTGGTGGACCAGCGGCGAACGGTGCGGAGCAGCAAGCCGGCGGCGGGGATCTGCTCGCGGTGCGGCGGCTGCGCGAGCGTCGCCGACATGGAGACGGCCACGCGCTTCTGCTACCTGCTCACCGTGCACCGCACCACCTGGCGCGCCATCATCTGCACCTTCTGCGGCGCCATGCTCAAGTCGTACCGCCACTACAGGCTCTACTAACTAACGGGTAACCGAAAGCTACTGTGCTGCTGTTCCGAATGATATATAACCGCCCCCCGCGGCTTGCTCGGTGCAGCGACAGGTTTGTTGGTTGGTGATTTGGTATGCGCGCAAGTACGGGCATCGTTTCATTCTTGATGGAGCATCAGTCTTGTTAATCTTCCATGTGCTTTTGGAGATTGTAATGGCATCTTGTCTCCATCTGTGCGTATGTATATATGGGAGCCAAGAAGTTTTGTGCCGATCTCACTAGCCGGTGGTCTTTCCTCCATAATGAGCCTTATTTTCCTCCTTTCGTCCCTCAGAATCTTTTCTTCTTGCATCTTTGAGATCTCACGCAAAAGAGGGAGAATATCTCATTACTGCTGTAATTCCTCTTGGCTAGCATGACTGTTCATACATTCCTTGTCTCCCCTCTATGGCATGAACGTGAATCCTCACACCTTTTGAGAGGGCCTTTTGAGATATTTCGAAATAAATAAGGACAGGATTTGTGCTATGTTCCTTTTTCCTCGGCTCTTGAACTTTCATGCTTTCGTCAGGAGGAGAAAGCAAAAGCATTTTAAAACCCATGCCAGGCCGACCACCAATTGATAAGCAATAACTGTGTCATGGGAGATCATATGGATATGGACCTGAAAGACTGAATATGATAATAAAGAGGAGTGAATAGTGTTAACTCAGAATTTTTCTTTAAGTTTTTAAGATTCTATCCTTAGATACCTGCAGAGTGTAAAACACAGAATACTCAGCAAACAATCAAATCATCTAGTTCAAATCAACAAAATTTGGAACATAATCCTTTCCGGCTGTCTGACCGGTCTTATAATGGCGGTCTGACTGGTTGCTATAGTAAAACCAGAATGATGAATAGTATTTTCAACCCAATTTCAAAAACCAAAATCGATATGGCTTTTGATTTGTAGATCTAAATGATGTGAAATTTTGCATGTATCTTCTTTAGGTTATTGTGAACATATTCTAACAAACAATAATGAAAATGATGACCGAAGTTGAGATATTTTTCAATTTGTTAGAAGGTTGCACCAAAACCGAGCCAAAACTCCAAATAGTGAATACAATTTACTCGTGGGTAGATGATTGCCAAGATGGCTCCAAATAGATTTTCAAGGATTAACTCCACCTCTTACACAAGATCATAAGAAGAGAAAGAAGAGAGATCAAAATCAATCAAAAGATAAGTACATCATTCAAGCACAAGATAGACTCAAGAGATGTCCAAAGATTGATGTATTGATTGCTTGAAAAGGTAAATTTACAGCTAATTTTTTAGGATAGTAGAGCTCTAAGTCTAGAGTACATACACATAAGGTTCCAACCCAAGGAACCTTAATCTCTCATAGGAGGGAGGAGGAACTAGCCACCAAAAGGCTTAGCCAACCTTTCTAAACCCTAGCTCTTACTTCTCCTCTCCTTATATAGTCTCACAATCTGAACCAAAACCTAATGAATCTATCCATTAGGCCAAACTAGGGATAACCCGTTAACCCCACCTAATAATGGGTTTTACTCTCTCTCTCTCACGTATGCTTCTCAAAGTAGTTTATAACCATTAACGCATTAGTGAATCACACTTGATCAACTTCATATTTTCAGTACATACAAGACCTAAACCACTTTAGACCAACGTTGCGGTTTTACATATCATCACTTTTTCGATATTAGGTAATTTACCAAAATACCCCTCTACTGCCTTCCACGAAGCTTCCCGCTTCCTTTGCCATGAAGCATCACCCATGCGTTGCCATCTTCCACGTGGCCCCAATGACTTACCGCTAAACCTCTCACGCGTATGGATCTTACCAAACCGTCATCGCTTGCAAACAACCCAAATCACTTGGCGCATCACATGCTTCTCCTTGCGCATGACAGTACTTGGCTTCCTCGACTGTTTGGACCTTAGCTCCTCCTTGAACCTAGTCCCAGTCTACTTTACCGTTGCTCGTTATATCCACCACCGGTAGCTCCCACTCTGGTTCCTAGTCGTCTCAGCTTGCAACCACTCCGCAATCCTCGGTCATCTTCAGCGTCTCTCTGACCATTCTGGACATCAGCATCACTCTGTGCCTAGTCCCGATCCTCCTACGTCTCATCATAACCTAGCTCCGAAGTCATGCAACCAACGCCAACACGCAAACTGTCACGTAGCACCGCATAATACATAAAGTCATCAATTCATCAATTAATCCACACAATGCACCACATGATACAAAATCATCAATATGCCCAATTGATAACAACAAGACACTTATCTCAAAACTTTCATCTCGGAAGCATCACCGCAAAAAATGATGTGCATCTTCAATGCATTATGGTCTTTGCTTGAACTTCATCTTTTATGGTTATCATCCATCTTGTGCCTTACCTGAGCTCAACTATCTCACATAGCATCCGCGACCGTTAGTTATCCCCAGCCTAGTCCTAGTCTCCCCGTCGTTGACTGTAGTCTCCTCCAAGTCACCTGCACAATAATAGACTAAGCAACCATTTTTGGGTACAAGTTCTTTGTAATTTAACCCACATTAGTCCATAAATGTATCATGCAACATGTACGCACCCAAAATATTGATTCTAAAACTAGGATCAAACAATAAACTCATATGCATATAAGCAACAATATCCACACCATGACCACATGGTTATCCCAACTCAAAACCCAAAATCCAGTTTTTCTACGAAATCCGATAGTACCGCTTGCAACATGTCGGTACTACCGCTCGTTGCAAACCTCAGCTGAACCTCTCTGAAAAAAATATACCGTCGTATGATTGGAACTACCGCCTTGCGGTACTACCGTACAAACCACTATGATACTACTGCTCTGAGGTATGACCGCATTTACACTTGCGGTACTTCCGACTTTTCTGGGACTTCTAGAGAACAATCCAAATCAATTGCAATCTCTACAAAATTCTCAAAAACCAAACTCAAATTCTGCAAATACTCAAATCCAAAAATCAATTACTTATCACAACTATAAGATAACTTCCACATGGTCTCACAGAAAGTGATAATGTATTTGCACAGCATTATCTAACAACAATTTATGAAATACAAAACTATGTCTAAATTGGAAGAGGAAAGAGAGAGGATTTGTCAAAAAGAGATAATATTGTTAACTTTCGAGTAAGGCACTACTTAAGTCAAAGGGCAAATATATAGAGAACAAGAGATGCAAACCTAGACTACCACAAAATACCCTTTAACAGACATGACAGAATAAGTGAAGATGACGATGGTTGATTCATAAGGCATGTAAATAAACGCTAGGAGGGAACTAGAGAAAAATGAGTTACATACAGAACTTGCAGGGATTAACAAGTGCAGCTTCCAACATTGTTTTAAATTCTCGTGCAGCAGAAACCAGAGAGTCCGTCTCTCCCCAGTATTGCCAAAAAAAACATGATTAATGCTCTGGAAGAGTATGAAAACTTTATTGTTAGTGTCATACTGTCATCTCAAGCTGGGAGTACTATATATTAATTAGAGCATGCGCAAACACCATATGGCGCAGTGAACAATTCAGCAGCGGGTTGCACACTAATTCTTCCGATGAATCACAAACAAACCAAGTACCTTCTCAAAACCCCGCTGCACCCCAGGCATTTGAGATTCAAGCAAATCAGCAGCTCCTGAATCCAAAGACTCTCCTTGAAACTCCCGCAACCAGCTGAAGTCATCAGTCAAAGGTTGCAAATCATCTATTCGAAAACATAGAAAGTTCACATTAATATATTCACAGAAAGTATAAGAATGCTTCTGAAGAAAAACAACTGAACTTTTGAAAGAACCACTGTTACCTGCCAAGCCGCAGCTATTATCATGGTTATGCTGTTCAGAACCAATAATACGTGGAAGAGGACCATATGTGGACATAGCCTTCGAGAATCAAGCAGTGAAGATAATATGGAAATGCTACCATACCAGTATACAACCATATGCTGATGAAATTGGTCTCAGCATATTATTTATTTTAGGCCATGGAATGTGCAACGTATCAGGAGACATGAAAACAGACAGGAACGTACGCAATGCAACGGGGTACTACAAATTTCCAATGCGCGCGCGCGCACCCGGGGATCGGCTCCCTCCATCGGGCAGAGCCAAAATCTCACGCACGAGTCTCCGCAACGCGGCGTGCGACGAGCCGCCCTTCCCCACGGCCTTCTTGCACGCGGCGCTCATCTCCGCGGCCTTCTCCCTCGCCCTCCTTCCCTCCTCCGACCCGTCCATCAGGCTCCGCACCGCGCGCTCCAGCGTCGCCGCCTTCACGAAGAAGCCCGTCTTCCGGTCCATCTCCAGCTCAACCGCCACACCCATGCCGGCCACGAGATCGAACGCGTTCAGGTGCTGCTCGCTGTACAGCGGCCACGGCACCATCGGCACGCCGTGCCACAGGCTCTCCAGGATGGAGTTCCACCCGCAGTGCGTCATGAAGCCGCCCACCGCGGCGTGGGCTAGGATCTCCTTCTGCGGCGCCCACCTCGGCCACACGAGCCCCCTCCCCCTGGTCGCCTCCAAGAACCCCTCCGGGAGCAGCACGTCCAGGTTCGCGTCCGTTGGGTGCTGCTCGCCGACTGCGGGTGGGCCCCGCAGGACCCACAGGAAGCGATGGCCGCTGCGCTCGAGGCCGGCGGTTACCTCCCTCACCTGTGCCGCGTCGAGGAACCCGTTGCTCCCGAAGCAGAGGAACACCACCGACGCCGGCGGCTGTGCGTCGAGCCACTGCACGCACTCGTGCGGCTGTTCATCAGGCGGGCTGAACCAGATCACCGGGCCGATCGCGTGGATCGCCGGAGCAGGGCGCCCGGGCACGCATCGGCCGTCCGCGATCGCGCCGAGAACCGCCCCCTCGAGCTCGACCGATGAGTTCACGATGATGCCCTTGGCTTCCATGAAGCGGCGTCCGTGGTACTCGAACCAGTCGTAGTCCTTGATGTTCTTTCTCACCAGGCACGCCGGCATGTACGACGGCGGCACCGGCGGCAGCCCGGGCACGTCCACCGTGCCTTCCATCTCCTCGAACCCGACGGTCAGGTCCTCGCGGAGCTCCGGCAGGCGCAGCATGAGCGCGAGGAACGCAACGGAGGGGGGGAAGTACACGTACCCCGGCACGGCGAGCTCGCAGGCCACGTCGAGCAGGGTCGTCAAGAAGAGGTCGACGACGACTGCAGCCACCGGCGAGGATAAACCGGCGATGGCCGCCTTGACATGGGGCGCATGGAGCTGGGCGTACAGGGACAAGAACTCCACGGGGTCCACGCAGCCGGTGGGGTGCTCGACGGCGGGGAGCTGGTGGAAGCGGATGTCTAGGCCGGAAGCCTCCTCCCGGCGCACGTGGCCCTCGACTTCCGACGCCTTCGTTTCCGTCGGCGCGCGCATGAAGAGCACGGTCAGTGAGCAGGCGCCCCCGGCGAGGCCGAGCAGCCGCTTGCCGGTTTCGAGCGCGGACATGAAGTGGCCAGATCCCCAGCCCGGGAGGACGACGACGGTAGGGCGAGCCATCGATGGACACAAAATGATTTGGAATCGCGGGTCAACGGTGAGTTCTTCCTTGGACTGAAACCGTTGCAGCAGGAAAAAAACGGAGTATGAGGGTGTCGTGCGTGTGGCCTTTTGGTTTTATGCGATCAAGAGAATTCCAAGAGATGTTTTAGGGGCGTTTATACCATAGTTTTTGGATAGTAACAGTTTATAAAGAAGTTATATAAAGAAAGATATTTTCGCATGATTTTAGCTAATATAAATAAAATCAATATTGTATCTACTATAATCGACTAATAGATCATACTTAAAAAGACACTCCATTTAAAAATTAAAAACTAAGAAACATCATTTATTATAGAAAAATAGTTTTTAGAAACCAATACGAATATTTTTAAACAGAGTATTTTTTCAGAGTGAATCTACTAATCAATTGTAGTAGACACAGCAGCGACTTCATTTGTATCGACCAAAATCGTTTATAAATATCTCTTTATAAACTATTATTATCCGTAAGCTAAAACTAAAAGTCAATATAACCGGCCCTAATCATACTCCTCACTTTAATCGACAGTCCTGTCCGTGATGCCTTCATCATCTATGAATACCATCATGTCTGCGTTTGCCACAAGCTAACCTGTCCGTCCTTGCTTGCTTGGTTTCTGCGTGCCGAGTTCTTTAACGTCAGCCTTAGAAATTCTATTCGCAAATTTCGGCAGATTGAGTTATCGAATTATTGATCCTGTACATCACCAACAAGACCGAAAGAGCAAGCACGGCGCCGAAGTCACGCTGCTGACTGACAATTTCCTCAATTTGACTATTCAATTTGTTCTTTTGCTATGCTGGCCTGTCTCTAGTGAAAAGTACATCAATTTCCTACTCCACATAAATGTGTTCTTTTGATTTGGACACTAGATACTGAACCGAGAGAACATTTTTTCACTTGCTTCACCATCTTCTCACTGCCGAGAAGAAACATTTCACTTGCTTTATTATAGATTATGACCCCCCAAAATGAAAAAAAACACACACTAGGAACATAACTGACCAATATCAGCATTGCTAGGATGATACAGAAACGCCATTTTTCTGCTTGGGTGGAGATGCTGCATGTGCATCTTTATGTTCATCTTCCTCGTGATTGCTTGATGGTTCAGTCAAAATTTCCTCCTCATTTGGAACAGCTTCATTTATCGAGGAGGTCCTTTCAGCTGAATCAACAATTGCAAGATTAGCTAAACCTGATGTTGGGACTGAGATAGAAGTGTCAGCAGACTGCATGGCATCCATAGATAGGATCTCATCTCCAGTACCAAATAGGCCCTCTCTAACCAATGCAGAATAGAGATCATGAACATTGGTGTTGGAAGAATAATCTTACTCCTTCCACTAATGGAGCTCGCTCTAAAGAAGACACACACGTAAAGATCAAAAAATACAGCTATACTCAAAAATGACAATTATATCCCTTATTTATACCTATAGGGTAGCTATCCTCTAAGAAGTATTTTGATCATTTGTACAGATCTAAGAACCTATAAATTCCCATGTAGCCCTCTTTTGAGAGGGAGTTCTCTGGAGCTCATATGAGCAATAAAGAAATAAATCCAAATTGGCGAGCTCTCGGGGGCTCTCTCCCTAGAGGTAACCCTCCATTGACTCACTGACAGGAGTAGAACAATTCTCTTGGACCCCCGAACCTATATAAACCTCTGTGTCACTTTTACTTTCGTGGACGATGGGCCGTAAGACGGCCGACGTCCACTCATTCACTTGTGTTTGGTTTTCACACCTACAACAATTGGTGTCTGGGTTTTGCAAGCTTGTAAGTATCCCATCTCTTCGGAATTATCTACTTCCGTTGATCTTTCATGTGCTGCTTCACCCGTCCCTGTCAGCATAACTGGGTCCTGAAGCCATCATAGCGCAACTTCATTAGGGGATTGTCCATACAATTTGTAAGATTTGAATATGGACAATAATTTCTTTTATTGATATCATATTCCCCAAAATGCCATAGACAAACAGTAAGCTTTTGGACCAACAAAATATCCACTGGGGTGAACAATCCTAAAGCAATAACTGCACATTAGCAGCACAACGAGCTTCATATGAAACCATGCAAACAAAGGGAAATTTAAAAGAGTGAAGAATTAATATAGGCAGGTTTTGCTCGATATTTGGGGGTAGGACTCCAGATGCTGCCATGGTCATCATGGATGAAATGCCACAAAACATGTAACAAAAGGGGAATGTGGAGCTACTACAATTTTTAACTCAAATTTTGGATCAAAACAAGGATAATGCTCTAAGTGAGGGAGGAACCAGTATAGGTTGTTTTGTCAACCAATGAAGACATGATTGTGCTACTTCAGGCGGTTGCTTTGAGATATCTTTATCAAAACATTTTGCAACCACACAAGAACATAGGTTGAAGATAAAGTAGTCAAAACTATTCGGTACAGCAAAGTGGAATTACAAAGGGCATTAACTGTGTTATGATGTGATCCACATGGTAGCTAGCGCGACGTGGTGCCGCGCTTACGTTGCCAGTTGGCCTAACAATGTGCGCCAAACTTTGGTCATCAAATTGGTTGCCCATAAATTGGCCAAGTTTTGGCAAGAAAATGAACAAAAGATACCAAAGGGAGGGATTTTTCCCAAAACTTCGGCAGCAAACTAAATTCATGTGAAATCCGGACAACACAAACAAATTTTGGCAGCAAACCAAACAAGCCCCAAATCCATGACAAAATTTTAGTAATGGCAGATTTTGACATGATTAGTGGGGTAAATTTTTGGCACAAACCCAACAATTTTTTTATCAATATTACCAACATTGCTAAGACCAAATATCTCTAGCTAGAACTAAACATTGCAAACATCGATCATTGACTGCACAAGCAAGCCCATTACCCTGAAAACAGAGGTGGTTAAGCGGCCTTTGTTTAAAAAAATGTTCCTTACAGGAATTAAGTCCTACATGTAATGCTTCTTTGTATCTTGGTAAGATATCATGTTCATTGCAGAACCTTGCATGCTGTCTCTCATTTTCGAGTGCATACTATCTTCATCTGAAATTTTCTGCAGTTAAAGTTATAACATCAGCACTCAGCAATGGTATCTTTTATTTCATTTATTGACATGAAGTAAGGAAATACATGCATGCTTCCCTAGCTATTTCCACTACAAGAAATATGAAACAGAGACTCATAAATGACAGGGCTGAAATTTCTGTCTTATGTTTTCCAAAACTAAGGCCATGGAAGGACATACAAGATCGAACTAAGTCGGAATTTTCAAAATGGTATAACCAATCATATCTACACCCAAAATCAAGTCTTTTCGTCATCTGATATCAGCATATCAATCGCAAAGCAAATATAATTTTACGGACTGGAGGAATCGAAGACAAGGACAATGCACAGATTTGGAGCCTCTACTTGCATGTTCAATGGACCTTCTACGGGTCAGGTTATCGAAGGAGACCACCGCCGTCTTCAGATCCAGCTCCAGCTCCAGCGCCTCAGCCCCCACCAACACCCCGTGTACTTCTGGAGCGGCTCCTTTAGCTCTCTCCTCCAGTTCGTCAGAGAAATCTAGCAGCCAATTCAAAACCTGAAAGAGGAAATGGAACAGCACAACGCACGTCAACATGGGCCACACAGCCACACCGACAACGCACGGCGCTTGCCTCTGAAGTTTAAACAAGAATCTCAGGGTGGGCAAAAACCACAAACCGCAGAACAATTCGCAGCACTCGGCCATCCGGGCCAAGATTCTGCAGAACGGTGTGAACCGCGAGGTTGCGATTGGGTACGTGCGATTGGAGCTGCTGCCGTGGTCTCCTGCCCGCCAGTGGGTTGCCTGCGCCTCCATCTGCCCCCCTCTCTCGTACAGATATTTTTTAATTAAAAAACTAAAAAATATTAACAGTATAATTTCAATCAAAATCAACAATTTAAAATTAAAAGCCGCTAAAAAAACTAAAAGTGGATGGGCTCAAAGAAGAAGAGCAAATTGTATGGATGCACCACAACCCTAAACCTTGCGAAATTTAGGCTTCCTTTTAAACCGATTTTGACTTATAGCTTCTTGCCATTTTAAACATGTTATCTATTTAACATAGCTTTTCTTCTTACTCTTTTCTTGTTTACGTGCATTTTCTGTAAAGATATACAAGTTTTTTTATTTTTTTGAAATTAAATATCTTAGCTAAAAGCTAACCGTTATATCACGAATCTTAGGTTTTACTTTGTCAGCCACTCTAAACTTGTAACCGTTCGCACTCTGTTAACTAACTCTCGGCCTCCCATTTCCCTGTTAACTAACGGAATAGTATCACAAAAGCTAAGAAATTTCATTCGCCCTTGACAGGGATAGCCAGCGTGCGTGCGTGCGTGCGTGCTTAAGGCTACAGTAAGCAATGAAAATATGGCCAAGATTTCCGAGAAGCCGTACGTGCGAGTCGTAGGGTTGGATCTCGCAAGAACCAGACGGAATGGGGGTGATCACGGATTCACAAAGATGCTATCTTATTTTGCCCGGCCGACAAGACGCCTTTGAACAACTTTTCCTAGAAGACATCCAGATGCATGCATCAGAAAAGTTCAGAACAACTAATGGCATCGCAAAAATTTGCACAAAACAAATCAAACGTACAAAAGAAAATGCTGTCGACTTGGGAGCACTTTGACTTGAAAGGCAGCACGAAGGCACGCGGATCTGTCCAGGTTTACAGCCCATCGGCCGGATTCATTTCTTTTACACTCGAGACACGACAGAATCCATTTCAATCGGTACAAAATAAAAAGAAGAAACCGTACAGGACAGTGGCAATGTTTTATAGCCGTCACATCAAACAACTTTTGATTATTATCGTCATTAATTCAGCAAAACACCAGGAGTATGAGATGAGAAAATCTGCACGATATTGAAATATCGTAAGCCTCCAGGTTCCCAAACAGCTGTCCACTAAACAAAAACAAAACGAGGGGAGAAGAAACAGCAAATGAAAGGACCAACTGCTACACCTCACCAAATACCAATCATGCAGAAGCAACACACCAACTTGCCCACACCAACTAAGCAAATTCATTCCAAAGTAGGATAAGCAAGCCCTCCCAGGAACGCAAAATTGCTTTTTCTGTTTTTCATAAGAAAAATGGGAATCTCGCGTTTCAAACAAGCTGTGAAACCAAATACTAACAGTTACAGATTAATCTCCTCCTCTCTGTCAAATACCATCATGATTTTATAACTTTTTTGTCCTGGCCTTGGCATAGAACTCAAAAGAGAACGGAAAATTGAAAGGAAAGACGATGGTTGACTAACAAAGGTGATTTTCATGCGACTGATAAAAAAAAAAAGTGGCTGCAATACCAGACCATCTATTCAATATGGCATTAGTGACCGAGGTTACATCATGACGATAGTGTATGATGGAGTGCTCACTTAGAGGGCACTCATTTCGCCTGAAAATTAGTGGTTTATGATTAAATTTGTACTATAGTTGATCGTGACTTATTTGTTATAATTAAATTTAATACAAATCTAGAAATAGAAAAAACAGATTCCTATCACTTATAATGCAAACGAGTATGAGGAAAAAAAGAACAGGCAAAAAAGCAAAAAAAACTAGAAAAAGATGAAATTTAGAAATAATAAAAAATAAGTTAGAAGCCATACGTTTAAGTCGAAATGAGCAGGACCTTAGACTGCTGCTGCATGCCCCTGTCCTTTTAATACTTTACTTTTAACCATTTTCACTCATGCTATGATGCTGTCTGCCTTTCAGTTTTGCGAATGGTCACTACAAAATACTCTTATTAAGTAGCTGATTTCAGGGAAATAGATGGCTAGTATATAATCAATGTGAAAATGTGAATGCACTTGATATAGTTACGAAATGTTGTCTGCCTTGATTGGAATGCGGTGTAAGTGTGAAAGTAACGAAGAAAAAAAATCCTTTCTTAATCGTAGTCTGCCGTGGTTAGCCCAGCAAACACTCACAGCTAAGTCATTGGCACTGTTCTTCTCAGATTTTTCAGTTAATTTTTAACTTTAGTTTCTTTTACTAATCACTATTTATTAAATTAATAAATTATAATTAAAAGATAGAAGACATAGCTAAAAAACACCCCGTAATAACAGTACACAAAATAAACTACTCGTAAACAAAAGAAGGAAAAATTCCTTAAAAAAAAGAAGAGGAAGAAGGGGAGAGAGAGAGAGAGAGAGAGAGAGAGGAAGCACGCGAGGAAGGCCAAGCCGAGAAGGGACGCACGGATCTTCTCTCTCTCTCTCTCCCTCTCCCCACGACCCTTCCGACGCGGCAAAGCAAAAACAGGGAGGAGTCGAGAGGAAGGGAGGGCCCGAAATCCCCAACCCGAATCCAACTCCAAGCCAAATCCCGGTTTATTCTTGCCCTTAGCCCCGGATTTGGGTGCAGTTTTCGTTCGGGTTGGAGGATTTTCGCGGCTCAGCCATGAACGAGAAGGCCTCCGTCTCCAAGGAGCTCAACGCCAAGCACAAGAAGGTTCGTTTCCTTCGTCCGATTTTTCGTTTCTTGTTGTCTTAGATCGGAACTGTACGTTACTGCCTTGATTGGAATGGAAACGAAGGAAAAATCGATATGATGATGCAATTTCTTTTTTTTGGCTTGGGATTTGGGATCTGCGGTGCTGTGTGTTCTTGATTTCCCCGGCCCAAGATTTCATGCCCGAAGCACTGATCTGTGCTACTAAGAGCGCAGATCCGAAGTTGCCCCGTTTTGGCGTATCTTATTATCGAGATTCATCTGGGAATCAACAAACGGACGCTGCTGTTAATTAAGTTTAGGGGACTCCATCATAGATTCATATGGCTTTGGCGAATTTATTCCGCTGTTAGAAATCACCATTCGGTAATTTGATTATACATTTGTAATAAATATCTGTTAGTTACAGACTATCTCTTGTATGGAAATAAAGAGGACAAGTAATTCTTGGGATTCTTTTATTGTAGTCCACAGTACAAGTAATCTCACTAGCTATCTTCATTGCTACGGCAAAAAAGTTGCCATTGCGATGACCTGCTCAACAATATCATGTGTTGTTTATGTTGCGATTGCATCTTCTGTTATGCACGTTTGTCTTATTTGACTTGTAGACTTTATAACCCATTGTTCTTATCTTCTCCATTGATTTCCAGATATTGGAACACCTTCTTCGGCTGCCCGAGAACAGAGAATGTGCAGACTGCAAGTCAAAGTGAGTGGTCCAGTGCAATTGGTTGTTTTAAAGATGGCTACTGATGCATTAGACAAATTTATATATTATGAATAGCTTTGCTACGAGTTTTATCTCTTGAGGACATCTATTTTGATAGGTAAATATTTGATTCATGGAAACAGACTTGTCAGTCATCACCACCCATTTGCTGATTTGTCTGATGTTTATGTTTATAGAGCTAATATTATAATATTTTTTACGCCCTATCTTATGTTTCAAGTCTACTATTAGATTTGGCATATAGTATGCATGTGGGAACAGATGTGTAGTTAGAGGAAAGGGCCTGTAGTGAACTAGGAGCAGTCATATAGGATTGCTATGTTTCGTTGCTGCATCACTGGCTCATTGCATCCAAAGGTGATAAAAAATGTATTTAAGTGGAAAAGAAGTGAAAATGAAATTGGTTAATTGTAGTTATTTTTGTATTGTTATAGGTGGCTAGTCCTCCTCCCCCTATCTCTGTTCGCTTGTGTGGATGCTTTAAATTCCATTTCCGTCCATGTAGTGTGGATAGACACTTGTGCTTGCAACTCTTGATGTCAACATTTGCTAACTGTTTGCTCATATCGCAGGGGTCCTCGATGGGCAAGCGTGAATCTTGGGATCTTTATATGCATGCAATGTTCTGGAATTCATAGAAGCCTTGGGGTACACATATCTAAGGTCAGTGAATAATCATGTGCATGAGTTTCACTGTTTATCATTTCAACTCAGCGTCACCAACAAACTTTGTTAGGAGTAATCTCACATTGGTTGTGAGAAAGAAAAAAGCACAATTTATAAATATAAGTGAGATCTCACTCATTAGACTAGTCTTTTGGGAGGAAAAACCTAACACTATAAGTGTGTTGCTCCGTGGGCTTAATTTTGTTCATCCCATTTAGACTTGTGACTCTAGAGAGTAAATTCGATTGGACTTAGGCATACGGTCAGAGTCCAATCTAACAATTGTTATCAGAGCTCAGACGCTTAACATCTCCTTAGAACTCATGGTTGTAAGAAAAAAACATGAGAGATTGTTAGGAATAGTCCCATATTAGTTGTGGGAAAAAAAATATAATTTATAAGTGTGAGGGAGACCCTACCCATTGGACTAGTCTTTAAGGGGGAAGGCCCAATATCACTTATAAATGTGTTGCTCTGTGGGCTTAATTGTATTAAGCCTATTTGAACATGTGGCCGCAGGAGTAAACTCGGTTGGACCTAGGGAGGATCCGGATCTAACAATTGGTATCAGAACCCGGGCACTTGATATCTCCTTGGATCTCATGGTTGCAGAAGTGCCCAACTAATATGTGAGGGGGAGATTGTTAGGAATAGTTCTACATTGGTTGTGAGAAAAAAAAATACAATTTATAAGTGTGAGTGGGGCCTCACCCATTGGATTAGTCTTTTGGGGGGAGGGGAGAAGGCCTAATACCACTTATAAGTTTGTTGCTCCGTGGGCTTAGATGTGTTCAATCCATTTAGACCTATGGTCCAGAGAATAAATCCGGTTGGACTTAGGCATACAGTCAAAGTCTGATCTAACAAACTTTTTTGTCTTTCATAGATGTTTTGACAAATGGACTTGAAGCCACAATGTTGCTGTGTAGCTTGAGGTGAACAGCTTTTCAGGACAATCTGCATGCTGGTCTTTCAAGTTTCAACGTCAAATGTTTTATAGTTGAAATATATATTATATTGGCTACATTAATTTCATTGCATGCTAAAATAAGTTGATGAAAATATGACATAATAAAACCAAATAGAATGTCTGTCATGTGCCACAATCCAATCCAGCGTGTCAGCTTAGTTATCGTCATCATGCAACGGCCTTGCCATCTAGCTTCCGATCTGGTAGACTTTTCTCTTTTTCATGGATTTCGAGGATTCAGTCACTTGTGTTTTTGTTGTTTATTTTTGCCTGTTCTTTGATTTTGTTACATTTCAGTTTGTTTTTTTGTTGTATGGAAACCAGTTTTTGTGTCTGTTACCAAAAGAGGATAACCTGCTGTTTTTAGAGGATAACATGTTGTTTTTATCATTCTAATAAAAGATTTCCTTCCTGATGCAGGTAAGATCTGCTACCTTGGATACATGGCTGCCAGAGCAAGTTGCATTTATTCAATGTACGGATTACTCTCTGTCCTGAAATTTCAAAATGATATTTGTCATAAAATAAAAACCGTGATGGCATTTCTCATGATGATTGTGTTTACATTCTTGCAGCAATGGGAAATGAAAAGGCTAATAGCTATTGGGAAGCAGAGCTGCCCCCTAACTATGATAGGGTTGGGATAGAAAATTTCATCCGTGCGAAGTATGATTCTTTTCAGCCCTTTCAGTACCTGAAAATCTAGTGCAATTTCTTCTGCATGCTTTTTGGATAATACATGTGACTAATATTATGTCTGGATTGTAGATACGAGGACAAGAGATGGATACCGAGGAATGGAACATCAAGACCATCATCTGGTGTTCGAGATGAGAGGAGCTTGGAGTCTCAGGCTAGTTATGCTAACAGGGGTGGACATGGTCAAAGATCTTCATTTGAGCAACACCGCGCTTCATCAGCTGCTACGAGCAAAATTGCTCCAGTAACTTCTAGGATGCCCACCCAGGTAACCCTTCTGCATTGCCACAAGCTTTCCCTAGGCAACAATTAATTTGTTGATACCTGGCTTTGGTAGTTGTCTCTTCAGGAGAAAGCTCTGTTTGAAAGATCAGAACTCTTTCTTGAACTCAAGCTGAATGTTCCACATAATTCTTAATTACTATCTACCACTTCAATAGATAATTGAAAATGGAAAAGACCTGTAAGTTTTCATATGGGGCACGTTATGCTGTTGATCATAGATTCATATTGACTCAAAACTTCTAAATGCGTAAATTTTAGATTGCCTGACATAGTAATAATCGGAAGTGGTGATGTGATGGAATAACATGATAATGAATGTCCCACAAGTTGACATGGATAATTACTTTGTAACCATTATATGATAGATTCTGGCCAAGGACATGTTTATAATTTGTTTCTCGTGCTTGGCCTTAACAACCAAGCTTCATGGTAATCATTGGTTTCGCCTAGCTTACATGGTCTTCCTCTTATCACCATAGTCTCTGATTTGATACTTGGACAAGTTAGTTAATGATTAACTCCGTAATCATGCATGATGAAAGAAAATATGAACTTGTAACCAGCGAATATTCCACATTAGATCGATTATCCATTTAGATACTGCTTCACGTGTTTTGGAGACTAATTACTTCATTTTGTTTTAGAGTTACTATATTTTATCATTATGATATTTTTTTCCTTTAGTTGATAATCTTGAGTTTCAATCTGGCATAACTGCATGGAAAGCAGGCATCACCTCAACCAAAAGCAGAATTATCAGTTCCCAATGTTGTTTCGCCTCAGCCAGAGAAATCTCCTGCCAAAGTTGATGCAACACCCCCAAAAGTTGAGAAGCCATCGGTTGCACCACCTCCTATAGTTGACTATGCCACTGATCTCTTTAACATGTTGTCAATGGATGGAACACCTGAGAAAGAATCAGAGTCATCTTCTAACGATGATAATGCTTGGGAAGGCTTCCAGTGTAAGCTCTTATGAGTAATCTTTCTATTGAGGAATTATTCTCTTTCTATGAGCACATTTCCGTATTTATTTCCTGCATTTGGTGGAGCCTCTACGTTGTTTTTGGATTGCCATGTCACATTTGTTTTGCTCTTTCTCATGGATATTCAAATTGTTCAGCTGCAGAACCAGTACCTAGCTCTGAGAAAAAGGATTCTGCTAAGCCAGTAGAAAGTAAGCCTCAGTCTACATCAGGAATAGAAGACTTATTTAAAGACTCACCAGCTGTGGCAGTATCCTCAGCTCCAGCTGTTTCTCAAGTAAATGTGAAGAATGATATCATGAGTCTGTTTGAGAAGGTCAGCACCAGCACTCCTTTCACTACTAATGTTTATGTGAAATGGCTTTGCCCAAAAAAGGAAGGGCACATCTATGGTCTATCTGAGGAAATACTTATGTTTTGCAGTCCAATATGGTATCACCATTCACCGTCCATCAGCAGCAACTTGCTTTTATGTCCCAGCAGCAAGCTCTTCTAATGGCTGCTCTCAAAGCTGGAAGTGCACCCCAAATGATTCCAGGAAATGCCAATCTGCTAAGTGCTAATGGTTCTAATGCCCCCAATGGAAGCTTGCCTTCCCAAAGCTGGACAAATCTAGGCTATCAAAACCCTGGATTGAATCCAGCAGCAGCAGCAGCGAATGGTGTCACCAAGGTAAAAGACTCCTAGATGATCTATATGGATATGTGCACAAGAATATTACTTGTGCTGTTTCTTCATCTTTTTCTGTTCTACTATTTGGCAGGTTGGGAACAACAATCAGGAATTCTCCTCTGGGAACCTTAGTTTTGGTACACATGGGTAAGCTATATTGCCTGAATTTTTTACTTACAGTTTGTGGTCGTTCGAATTCCATACTGCAGCTTACTAGATTTGTAAACAAAATTTGGATGTTGTGCCTTTGAGCTTGGCAAATTGATCGGACGCCAGCTTTTCTTATGCTTCCCTTTGATTGCAGAGTGTACAACATTAGTTCAGCTGTCCCAGCAAACGGGGCCACAACTGCAGGTGCTAACAGAAGCACAGCATCCCCGACCTCTTCTACCCTCCCCTCTCAATCAGGCAGAGAGTATGATTTTTCCTCGTTAACCCAAGGAATGTTCTCCAAGCGATGAACACCTTGGCACCTTGCCATACTTGGAAATTGAACAAACATGCCTGTATGTGATGATGAACACGGCAGATTTAGGGAGAACATTGGGCCTCGTACACACTTTTATTGAGGCAGCTTTTCTTGTGGTTGTGGATACATAGTTACATCACCTTGTAGCTGCCCTGGACAAATAAGAGGGGGAATATAGCAGTAAATTGCTCATGTTGTTTCCTACAGTTGGAAGAGTTTCATATTTGTTGAGTGACGCCGACCGCTTTGAATAGAGGGTGAAGCCCCTGTGGCCTTGCTGAACTTCTCTTATAAGAGCATAATGCAACTATTATATTCTCTTGTTCACGACATAGCCGCAATACGAGATACCGATTATTTTGTATCGTACAACAATAATTGGATTTTGATATTTTCACATATCTGGTTGTATTGTTGTGAGATTAAAGTACTCTTTATTTCCAGAGATCTGTTCACGTATCTTCGATTTTTGCGCGTGAAGTGTGTTCTTAGTTGGCAGACTGCTCGATTGTTACTGAAAACGGTTTACGTTTCAGGCCCTTTTCCTAGTTCCGTTCGATAAATCCTACAGTATACTACTGCTTGGTGGTCACTACTTTCTCAAGGAAAGAGAGTGTACCATTAACCAGGTATAGAAATTCACATTTCAGCAATACTCCATGACATGCTCCAATTTGGCCAAAAATCGTACACCAGCAAACTCAAAAACAAATGTGACATGGCAAACTCAACAATTTTCTACTGTTTGCTAAGATTTTTTGCAGCAATTCCCAAGGATGATCAGAAAAGTTCAAAATTTATGCTTTTAGAGGGAAAAATTCATGAGAGCCAAAGGGGGCAATGACCCCCTTCCCTAGAAGATCTCTTAACCAAGTACTAAAAGGGACAAAATTAATGTGCATTTTTACATTGTGCGAAGTGCAAAAAAAAAAAACAAAAAAACTGAATAAGATTGAGCGGAGCTTCTTGAGGGCCAAACGGGCCATATGCTCCCCTCTAGAAGATTTTTTAAGCAGGGTTATAATTTTAGTGCTGAATAAATACTAAATTAGCCCTTTATTCCAAAGCTTAGCGACAAAAATTCATAAAACTGACAGCCTTGATATTTCCCTTCAAGCTTCGTCACTAATTTTATATTTTTTGTGAAAAACAAGCTTAAGTTGGTTGAAACAATTACTAGCAAATGGGCTCACATATAGGAAAATCAAATGAAGTTCCATGAATCCCATGGCTTCACATCTAATAAACGTGGTAACTACACCATTTATAATCTGTCCTCACTGAGATAAATTCCGTAGATCTTCTCTTTTTATCTCGATTAATAAGATGATTTATAGATATTTTATTTTATTTTTCTTGATTTAAGAATTATTATGGTATTTCTTATACCTCTAAAACAGAAAAGTCACTAGACTATCACCTATTATCTGTAGATATATGCTGGTTTTCGCAGCAACGGCCACGGGTATCTTTTACCTGTTCATTGAGTCCGAGGTGGCGTTTGCCACCGAATTACCTTATCCAAATCCGATCTCAGATATCTCTGTCCACTTCAATCCTTGTCGCCGACGGCTACGTGGCCGCTCGCTCCCATGTGCAGACACACCCTGGATCAACGCACATCGGCACACGTACGCTCCCCTGCATTCACGACGGTGCAACCTAGCGCGTTGACATGCATGACGGTTGTTTCCTGTACACACGCACGTACGCTGCCGAGTCGTGCCGACGGGGCACTGGTCCAAGCACATGTACGGTTGTTTCGTTCACTCGAGAGTTCGATCGACTAGCACTCGTACATACGGTCGGTATACGTGTAAACCTGTACAAGCCTACAAGATCGCGTTTCACTGTCTGTCTCGTCGTACGCAGGGGCACCGTACAGGTTGCAGCGTTTTGGCCAACACCTGCAGCAGAATGTACTGTAGATACACTCTGGCTACTACTGACTAGCTACTGGCAGCTAGCTACTGCAGGGTGAGTAGGAGAATCTCCGTTGCGACGCGCAAAACTGGGGTTGGTTGGTCGTTGGATATGTCCAGATGCCGCCGGACGTTGGGCGCATGGACGCTTACGCAGGTGTCGAGCAGCGTTTGGCTTGCCGGCGGCGTGAGGGCAGCCGGGAAGTTGCGAGGCAGTGCATGCGAGTGTCGATAAGATTAAGAATTCAAGGTTCGATAAACGCGAATGTTTTTACCGATTTGCTGATGCAAAACGCGCAACCTAACCACGTATATAGCTTAATTTTCATGGTCAATGCAATGTGTAGTTACGGTATGTGGATATGGTCGCCTTTTGTTTTGACTTGAAGAAGCCCATGGATCGATATGGAGCCACCTTATCAGGATTCAGGGGAATTAAACGATCTATTTATGGCGTTAGTTGTATGGACCGATTTTTTTTGTTTATAGTTTTTAATTCTAACATAAATAAACTAAATATGGATAAGCTATTTTAAAAAATTGTATAAGTCACATCAAAATAATAACAAAAATACGGTTTTAATTGTTTGTTTAAGAGAAAATATAAGTCACAAACTCAGCCATCCTCTTCTTATCTTGTCACCGTGCATGACTAGCAAATGGCCACTACGTGCACGATCAAGTTCCGGTGCGTTTGGATATATCGATCGTCCGTACACGTACATGGTATGCATGTACACGTGTGTGGTTAGCCAAGCATGCATCTTAATTATATGTACCAGCTAGATCCATGCAACCAGAAAGTACATACGTATACATGGATGCATGCTATAAGACCGTGCGTAAGCATGCCGCAATTAGTGCGTAAGATGAATCAAGACAGCAGTGATATGGATGGATTGAGATTAAAGGCCTATTTGGTAGAATTTCAAATTCTAAATTTTTAGTTTTTACTTTTAATTCTCTACGATTTCACTTCTCTGGTAATCTGGAGCTAACTAAGAGAAGTATTTGACAGAAGGCTGACTCTCAAAACCCTGAAAGAGATAATTGGTGGGAAAAACTCCATGCTACCCCTGGTTTTAGCACTTAAGTCTATTTGGTTCCTTTCTTCTTTCTATTTATACACAAATTTCTAAAGTTTTTATACATTTTTCTGATACCAACCTAGTTTATTTGAATGCGATACCATACAATGGCTATAGCAACATGCGCAAACCGAATCTTAGATAATTTTGCAGGAGGTCCGATAAATACCACATAGTAGAACTCATTTGAATCATCCAAAACAAACCAAACATTAAGTACAGTTCCAGCTAGGTTCATATCATAAAGTACACATTCAACCATTACATTGTCATTCAATTTATCATAGAGTACACATTCAACCATTACATTGTCATTCAATTGTCAATCTTGCCAAAAGAACATTCCTACCATCAAAACAAGGAACACCCTAATGCCTTTTCATCTCGGTTTAGCTCACACGATGCTTTGTAAATCTTTTGTGTTCTGCCTCCTTGAACATGTACATATGACCAAAAAAATTGCTGTAGGGAATCATATACAACAAGATCAAATTTAGCATCGATAATTGGGGATCAAACAATATAGCTCTGTACTACAATTCAGTAATTTAAAGAACACTTGTTTGAATACTACTATCAAATTCTATATAAAAAAATACTACTACTCACATGAACAAGTACCACCTCCACATGAACAAGTATGAAATCCACATGAAAAAATTACTCGTAGAACATGAAATTCTAGAAGCCTTGCCAATTCATGTTTTAGGATGCAGATCTGGAGGGGTGCGTGGTGTCAAGGTAATCAGGGGTCAGCGGCAGCGAACTCCGAGGCTAGCAGCGTCGAGGGGGTCCAACGGTGAGGGATACGAAGGCTCCTAATCAGGCGGTCAGGGATCAGGCAACGAGGGTTGGCGATGACGGATCCGAGGGCGATGGATCCAGCAGTGAGGGGATCCAGGCTGGCGGTGAGGGATCTTTTTTTTTTTTTTTTTTGAGCTCCGCGGTGAGGGATCTGGGATCGAGGGACCGGTAGTGGCGAGAGAGTGTGTGAGGGGGTGAAGGCGGGGCAAGATTCGGGTGGAGTGAGAGATTGGAGGAAGTGGGCCCGAGATTCGAGCGAGGACGAGAAGAGGCGAAGGCGGGATTAAGAGGAGGCAAAGGCAGGGCAAGAGGAGGCGAGATGATTCGGACTTGCGGAGCGAAGACGTAGGGCCGAGAGAGTGCGGATGGGTAGGTGGATAGAATTTTGCATGTAATTATCTTTAATTTTGAGGGGTATTTTTTAGATGTATTGGTTTTCCATGAGAATCTACTTTAAGATTGTTTTTCCTTACTGGTTTATTTTCAACTCTACTACTTGCGAGAATCAGAATCTAGTTGTTTTGAAAAATTGAGTGTTTAATACAGCTTCACAAGATCTAAAATAAAAGTTAGGACCATGAGCTATACCAAATAAACCCTAATTTCGATTCAGATCGAACAAGGGAGAGCTAGCTACTCTGCAGGCTACATAGATCTTGCTCTGCCTAGTTAGTTTTTCTAGATCCACATGGCCGTAACAAGGGCAGGTGATTAGAGTAATCACCTAGCTAGCTAGATCATGTGAAATTAGTTAGCCGATTCGTCTCCATGCACGTATGCACATGCAGTGGTATACGTACGTAAGTAGGAGTAACCGGAAATCTTGCCTAAAAAGGTAACTGGAAATCTGGAACATGCTGCAACTTCTTCTAGCTACTACATGCAAGCAGCTGCGAGGCGGTGAAAAAAAAATTCCTCCGTTAATTCCTGGCCGGCACGTGTGGCGGCAATCAATTACTCCTAAACAAGCATAATACTTTTTTCTTGAGAAGGCAGTGACAATCGGCTAACAAGGTGGGCTCGGGTCTACATGTGAGCGAGAGACAGTAAGGGGGTGATCGGAATAGCGATGGCTTTTGGCTGAAAAAACACTGTAGCTAGCTGAAAAAACACTGTAGTTGAGTTAGTGGATAGTGTAGTGAATAGTGAAAAAAAAGCTGAAGCTAGAAGCTGAAACCGAAAAAAGCCGAAACGATCAGGACCTAAGTGGCATGTAATAGATGGGGCAAATTTTACGTGGCAAGTAAGAATTCTCTCAAAAACCGTGACTAATGCTAAGAATATTATAGTCGCCTTTGAAACAACCAACCTCATGGAGTGCTCATTTTGATTTTTAAGTCAGTTTCTGCTTTTAATTTTTACTTTTTTTCACTATTTATTAATTTGTTTTTTTTCTGATTTTTTAGATTTTTTTTGACTTTTTTACCTTTTATTTTTTCTATATTCTTTTATATTATCTGTGATAGGCTAACATATTTTTTCTATTTTTTAAATTTAATTATATCAAATAAGTCAACTCAAATATAATAAAAAATAAATTAACTATAATAAAAAAAATAAACCAACACTAAGCTGAATACTATCTAACTCATTTCTCAGAGCAAACACGACGTCTGACCTTGGTCATTCACACGTAGACATTAACTGTAGTATGATATACATAACGTGCTACTTTACCTTTCCTGACATGTAGCTGTGGTTGCGACAAGTATCCACGAGATTGGTTGAGATACATGGAGGTAAAAAAGTTAGGTTTGTAAGGTAAGAGTTGTCGACCGATATGATCTTATATATCGATCTCGAAGTCGTGCGTGTGTGGTACTGCTCCATACTTTCGGAGACACGACGAGTTTGCACGGGGAAGCGAGCGTCGCAGGGCTTCGATCGCCGTCCCCGGAGGCCGCGACGTCGCCGAGTTCGGGAGCCATCGCTGTCCCGGAGATCCGATCCGCCGAGCCCAACACGTACGGCCGCTTGCTCTAATACCCTATTACATTGATATATATTCGCAGAGGTGGCTAGCGTGCTTAACTGGTAGACAAGTGCTCCTGACTAATTAATTAAGTAATTAATCGCTGTCATATGTACTGTTGCTTTGTCACGGTGTTGAGTAATTTCAGTATTTCTTTTGGATCGTGAGGGGATCGGTATTCGGTAGTCTTCAGTCTCACCAACTGTATATATACTATTGTGTTGGTCTTTTTTTTATTTTATGGTTTATAATTTATATTTTCTTTAAATAAATATATGAGATAATTTCTTCGTTGTCTTTTTAAAAGAATTTATCAAGATTATTTTTTAAATAATTTATTAATATTTAATTTATTTATATAAATATTCATTCTAAAGATAACAATTATTATCACAGCATGCTAAGAGCCTGTTCTTTGCAGCTTCTAAAAACCGTTTTTGACTTTTGCTATAGTAACTAACTTTTAAACGGAGTATTTTTTTAAGATGGAGTCTACAAGTTAATTTTACAGTACACGTTAAAAAACTAATATCTATATCATCAAAAATCGCAAGTGAGTATCTCTATTTCCGCAATCTCTATCGCAAACAGCCAAAAAGTCATCAGCCGCAGTCAAAAACTATCAGTCGCAGCAAAAAAAAACAGATCCTAACTACTATATTGTACGGGCAAGATGGACGGATGACAGGGACAAGCGGCGCACGGGACGCGCGCGACATATAGCCATGGAGCACGTACGTACTTCGTGCGTGGACGCGCGTACGGTGAATGTCTAACAACTATACTAGTACAGAAAACTTACCACGCCGTTTACCACTCGCCAAGCTCACACACCTGTACTACGTGCACTGAACGCTAGCCTGCATCAGTGACGTCGCCTTAATTAAGCTAGTTTACGTGCGTATGTACGTACATACGTGCTAGCTAATTAACCAAAAAATAACAGCCCAGCTAGCTTGCTAATTGAACCTTGAGAGTTGTTTTAGGGGAATTGAACCTTGAGAGAGACAAGGCTAAAGGGTGTTTGTATTAGTCAGTACGCGAGTGGTAACGAGCGTGTGGCGCGCGCGCACAATCAAGAGACGTGTTAATTACGAGCCACACGTATAGAGCCCACAGAGATGGATGAGACGTACTGATCTAGTGATCGATGGACGTGGTCGATACGGGGCACGAAGCGTGGCGCACGTACACAGGATCGATCTTCTTCCGATGCCCTCGCACGCATCGTTATACATGTGTGGTTGCAGATGAACAGGCAGGTAGGCTAAGGCTGCAGGTTTCGTACACAGATATATAGAGACAAAAACGGATTACTTCACCGGCCTAGCTAGCTAGTCTCACCAAAATTTGACCGATCCAGCCAGCCGGATCAGAGAGGCAGACTTTTTTTTTTTGGTACTTTTATCACATTTTAAACACGTATTTACAAGAATAGCATTAATCATATAAAGTTTACATAAATATCACTTCTACCGTCTAGTAGCGTGCGATAGCTCTAGAGCGACATGTGATCTCTACCGTATGACCACATGTAAGATCAAGAATAGCAAAATAGAGAGGGCTGAATACGAGGTTCTAAAAATTATGACCTTTTAAAACTAATTACCACAAATTGAAGCTAGATAAGATTTTAATGCAATGTTAAACCTACACAATTTTACAAAGACTGAGACAACATAAGAAATATTCTCTACAAATATATTTCTAGCACAAATAAATACGACAATCTTAGCAATTTCACAATTAAAAATATAAATGTGGAAAGTAGAGAGAATAAAGTAATCAAAAGATACACAATATTTTACTGTAGTGTTCGAAAACTTGCCAATTTTTTCTAATCCATGTTGAGAAAAACCTAAGTAACTTAGACGGCTCCACAAATTAAGTCTCAACTCTTCAATCCACTAGTGGTTGCCCTTCATCCGTCCCGGAGATGGTGGACATCAAATCACTCACAAGTCGGCGCTATGTCTCTTCACAATCTTCTTGAAGAGGTCGTCTCGCAATCACCTTCCAAGCCGTCTAGGTGCCGATAAGCACCAAGAGTAATAAAACCATAACTTCACTTAACGGCGATCGAGTGCCAAAGGATTAATCTAGATGAATGCACTTAATTTTGGCTCAACTATCTCAAATGAATGAATAATATGAAATTGAGGTATGGAGAGAATGCTCAACGATATTCAATAGAGTCTCCTACATCTATACTTGAGCTAGTGGAGGAGTATTTATACTTCCACTAATCAAATATAACCGTTGCATAAAATAATTCTGAAAAATTAAGGACATCGGTAGTACCACTGTGAAATTTGTAGAACTACCGTATTGTACTATAGCAACTATAACGGCTATATCAAAGCGTCAGAAATAGCCATTTGAAAGTTGACGCGATACTACCGCTGTTGAAATTACAGTAGTCCTGATTTTCGGTAGTTCAAAAAAGTTGGCACGGTACTACCGTTTGCTTAAAGACCAAAAGTTGGTCTTCTGTGAAAAAACATACCGTCCAAATTTTCGGAGCTTCCGAGTTTCGGTAGTTCTGATTTGGAGTGTGGTCATACCGCTTCGCGGTAATTCCGCATTCATTTTTGGTACTATCGATATCAAAGGGACTGAGTGCTTAAGTGGATGCTCTCATAAAAAACGTACCACCCAAATTCTCGAAGCTTCTAATATTTGGTAGTTTCTATTTAGTGTGCGGTCATACCGTAACGTGGTAGTTCCGCCACATACACAGCGATATTTTCGAATTTTCTGACAGAGCTCAAATTGTTTTTCAAAATAAGGTCTAAGTGCATGCATGATTCTAAATTGATCCAAATGGCACAAAAACATGCTGTCAAGTTACTTGCTATGATCTATCTTAATAGTAAGGCAATAAACATATAATCTCGTCTTCCAACTTTTCTTCTAAGACTAGTAAAAAATAAAAAAGGATCATAAACTACTTGTACCTTTATCTTGAACTATTTTAATCCTCATATTGACCCTCAGCATGCATTTCTAGTTTGTTACTTCATCATTAGAGACTAAACCTATTTAATGCATAGCAAAAACATTAGTCCCTTATTCACATGTTATCATTGATTACCAAAATTATTTTTTGGAGTCTAGATGCTTTTAATCTCTCCCTTTTTGCCAATTGATGACAACACAAGTATTATTTAAGAAGAATTAAGTTTTGAATATACCACAAGTTTGAGAACGAGTTGTATATTCTTTGCGACTTTGAAAAAAAATTACAATAAATTGGATGAGTTTGAAGAATCAATTGCTTTTTAAAATCAATTCAAGGAGAGCTCCCCCTAAATATGTACATATAGATGACAAGAAGCATTGCAATCACATGTTAAAGCTTAAAAAAATAGGCGGAGTTTTCTTTGTTTGTTGAACTTTGAGGGAAGAGACAATTGCAATTATACAAATTATATAATAATAAAAGAGCACAAATTGCAATTGTATAGAATAATCACGACTACAAGTTCAACATAATCATAACATAGAGCATGACATTAACTTAAACATCATATGGTTTATTGCACCATAAAAATATTACATAATATTTAAAAGATAAACTTGAGTAGTCCTTGGCAAGATAAACTTGACTAGTCATTGGCATCCCTCCTTTTCATTCTTGTTTTATTCTTCTTTCCTTCTCCTTTGGCATCGAAATACCAAAAAAGAGGCTAGTTCTATAGCCCTTGAGGAGAGAAGTCACGATGACGACAACGTCCATAGCGAACTGGAGATGGAGAGCAAGTGACCGCACGCTCAAGGGAGGATACTTCAGTGACTTCACGGATTAGGCTTTTGCTTCCCAGTCGATTGCTTGTGGGCATGTCGAATGGATTCTACGCTTATTTCTGTTTTTTCGCTGCTAGATTTTAAACCCTTCAGGCTAGTAAGTTGTAAACTTGGCCATAAGGTCGTACTTTGATAATTATCAATATTTGAGTTTTTCTTTTATTTTATCGTATGTATGGTCGATATTTCATTATGTTAAACTGTGTGCACTAGCGTGATCCTGGACTAGTGCGGTATACACAGAGAGTCTGGATTTGCATATTCGGATCTCGACACAAGTCCAGCAGGCCATCGCGATCTACCGAGTACGACCGGTGTCATAGTATTAGCTGTCGATCATCTGTAGACCAGATCGACGAGGAGGTAAGTTACGTACAAATCTATGTTTTATTTTCTTGTTATGCCTTACATTTCACAAACATCATGACATTCTCCCACCGTAGGTCCATCATCAAGATGCATCATTTTTACCTTCCGCACAACCTACACAGCCTTCAATTCATCATGTGGGTGACAGCCAGTTCATCGATGATGATATAGGCCTCTTGGCTGCTTCCAGGAAGTGGAACACGGTGTCAGGGTTTGCAGCATATGTAGGCCAGAGCTCGTTGTTCACCTCGTACGCAGGGTTTGGAGCGCACATGTAATTTGGAGACTTGGGTGGGCAAAGCTCATCGTTCAGACCGTACGTAGGGTCTAAAGCGCACGCATGGTTTCGAGACTTGGATAGGCAGAGCTCCTTCGACTTCGCTGGCACGTCGTATGGTCAAGGCCAGAGCTCCTCTACATTACGAGCGGGACTTCTAGAGTCCTTCGTTCAAGACTTGATCGCTGGCGGCCCTCAGTTCGACATGTCTCAAAAGGAGGACATCGACGTTTATCGGACCGAGCCTGCTGTAACTTAGCCTATTGGTGCACCGTCGCCCACTCAACAGACTCAACCGTCTCCATACCTCCTCTGATCCGACACACAAGCTCCGGACTAGCTATCGTACCTAGGGGTGAAAACGGATCAGATAGTTTCCGACCGATCTGGACGAATACGGATACGGATTGTGTCGGATCGGATTTTTTTCAGATAATTCTCGGATCGGATACGGATACGAATTTTTTTTATCGGATACGGATACGAATACGGTAAGCCTAGTATCCGTCGAATACGGATACGGATACGGATAATCCGGATAAAATGAAACCGGATATCCGGATTTTCTAGAATCTCCCCATTTTCTTATTTCCAAAATCCGAATAAAATCCAAAAGGCTCTAGAAAATAGCAATTAAATCTCAAAAATTCACCAAAAATACCAGAAAAATCCTTGAGACCTGAGGAACACAAATAAAATATTTTTAGCTCATGTTAAAGTTTAATTTAATTATATTATATTATTTTAAATTCTAAAAATTTATTTTAAGCTTGATTTAATTTCAGAAAATTTATTTTTGAAAACATAGCTTTATAAACTCCAGAAAATCATGATGTTACAAACTATTTATGTATTTTTGTTAATTGTGGATGTATAATTTAAGGGATTTTCATGTTCCGATAAATATTCGTAACCGTATTCGTTTCGATTCGTATTCGATCCGTATCTGTATTCGATATTATTTGTATTTGTATTCGTATTCGAGTTATCCGTATTCGTATCCGTATCCGAAAAAAATATGAAAACAAATATGGTAGAGACATTATCCGTCCGTATCTGATCCGTTTTCACCCCTAATCGTACCCCACAGGATATGCTCAATAAAAGACAAGGTCACACCACAAAGGCAAACGCGGTGAGGAGATAGTAGTGGCTCAGATGAGTAAGCCATATTGTATCTCGTGCAATGCGCTTTTTGTACTGCTATATCTCGTGCCATGCATTTTTTATACTGCTATATGTACTCCTTGCGTAATTGAATAAATAAATTCTACGTGAAGTGTATGTAAATAAATTATCTAATCATGCAAGTAAATTGATTAATTGCAACACTAATGGCCTGCTACACTGTGGTCGGGCGGTAGGGAGCCTGCCAATTCCATGTGTGTACTGATATTCTTGTAAATAGGGCTTCAAAATCCGCTATATGTTCGAAAAACTCAAGCATGATGAAGACAAGCGTGTATATAGCATTGTATACGTCTGTACCCTAGTGCATTTGTATTTTGCTTCTCATACGGCTCGACCCCAATGGAAGGGGCTAGAAGCCATTTGCAAGGTAACATATCCTATATACTTAAGCTTAGAGTACACTTATGGCGCACTTCAACTAAAAAAATCATAAAAATCTTTTTAAGAAAATTTCTACATATATTACATGATTACTCTGCCTATGTATAAAATTTTAAGTACAAATTTATTCTATGTTAAGAGTAGCAAAAAAGAGAAATTCTGACAAATTTGAACTCTCAACATTTGTCAGATTTTTCTCTTTTTTGTTAACGCTAACATATCATGAATCTAAACTTGAAATTTTATGTATTGTTAAAATAACTTTATAATTATATTAAGAAATTTTGTTAAAATATTTTATGATATTTTTGGTTAAGATGTGTTGTAAGTGTACTTCAAACTTAAATGTATGGGATACCATACAAGTGGCTTCTAGGCCCTCCGATTGGGTCGAGCCGTATGAGACCACTTGATACTTCTAAACTTGTGCATAGGATATGTCGCCCACTTGCAAGCATTGGCGTCTCAGCTGAGCTGGAGCGTTAGCGTTGGGAAGGCGGCTGCCATCTCAGCGCTCGGACAAAGCGGAAGCTCTGGTTAGATTCGGCGGGAGGCGTATCTCGAGGCAGCGTCACAGAAAACGGGCCGGCTCTATCGTGTGGGACCCGCGCTCCCGTTCGGCACCGCATCCACGGTTCTTTTTTTTTTTTGACCGTTTGAGGCTTGGAGTCCATCATTTCCCCACTCTCTCATCGGTGCTGTTCTTTTTATCTTTTTAATAGATTTTATCTTTTTAAATTCTCTTAATAATTATTATTTATTATACCAATAAATCGAAATCAAAAATTATAAATCGCAGCATAAAGAGAGGCCCATTATTTCCGGGTCATGGAACACGCGATCACACTAATGAGCCCACATGGCAGGCTCCTCTACCATTCCACTGTTCAGCGACGGCATCAAAACTAAACTGCTAGAATTCATAATCTGAGCCGTCCGATGAGTATGCATCGTAGCTATTTGATGCGGAACTGAAAACTCGGTCACGAAATCTTTGGTAACAGCTACAGGAACCGGGCAGTTAGGAGGGGTCGACATCCAGTTGTCGCCACCGGCCAAAGACCCTGGGCGCGCCCCACTACTAGCGATCTAGACTTTCCATTGAAAGCCGTGCACTGAAGCCTCCCGTGCATCTCCCACGGTCGGAAACCGCATCCGACGGCTCACGTGCCATCATCTCCGCACACGGGGACCCACCCCCCTCGGCTATAAATGACTCCCGCTGCGTCCGCCTCTCCTCGTCCGCTTGCTTCCCGTCTCGCAGCACACACGCCGCGCGCCGGAGGAAGGAAACGGTCGAGGAGTTTGGGAGCTGCGCGCAGGCCTGCGACTGCAACTGCGAGGATCGGACGGCGAGGAAGGGGGATGGGGTGCGCGCGGACGGTTAAGGCGGCGGCGGCGGCCGTGGCGGCGGCGGTGCTGGTGGCTGCGGGGGCGCGGTTCGTGGGGCCGGCCGCGGCGGGGTTCGTGGCGGAGGAGCTGCCTCGCGCGCAGGCGGCGGCGGCCACGTGGCTGACGCCGCCGTATCTGTATCTTGTCATCAACGCCATCATCATCTCCATCGCGGCGTCCTCCCGCTTCCAGCCTAACCGCCAGTCGACCTCCCACACCACCGGTGCCGTCGCTGGAGCGGAGGAGCCAGAGCCGGTTCCGGTGCCTGCGCCGGCGGTGGCGATGGGGATAGCGGTGCCCGTCCCGGTCCCGGAGGTGCAGCCTCCGCATGCCGTGGCCATGGAGGAGCCGGTGGTGAAGACGGTGCCTGCGCCGGTGGTGGTGGAGGAGGAGTTTTCGATTTTGAGGTCGGCATGGACGCCGCGGCGGAGGGGCACGGAGGCGGAGGCAGATGTAGAGAATGAGGTGGCGCCGTTTGCGGACCTGACCTACTCGAGGGAGAAGCCGCTGGTGTCGGCGCGGTTCGGCAAGAAGGCGGCCAAGCCCAGCCCTGAAGGTAACAGCAGTACCCCATCGTTAACACTGAGCGAAAATTCACCATTATTTCCCCCTGCTCTTGCCGAGATAGATCCCACTTCTGCCAATTCTTGGCGTCTTCGCTGAATTCTAGCAAGAAATTCAGAAACGTTTTGTTAGAGACCAATGGGGGATTGGGCACATCGTTGCAGGGAGCAGGGCGCTGCGGGTGGCGCGGCCACGGAGGGAGGACACGCTGGAGAGCACGTGGAAGGCCATCACGGAGGGGCGGGCGCAGCCGCTGGCGCGGCACCTCAAGAAGTCCGACACCTGGGAGACCCGCCCCGGCCGCCGCCCGTCCGGCGACAGCGAGGATACCGCGCCCGCGACGACGATGCGGAAGGCGGAGACGTTCAACGACGGCGCGGGAGGAGGAGGAGGGGGGAGGAGGGTGCGCCGCGAGCCGTCGCTGGGGCAGGACGAGCTGAACCGGCGGGTGGAGGCCTTCATCAACAAGTTCAACATGGAGATGCGGCTACAGCGGCAGGAGTCGCTCGAGCACTACAACGACATGGTCGGCAGGGGCAGCCATTACTAAGAGTCGCAAGAACTCAGATGGGAATAGCGCAAGAAAAGTAGCTTCTTTTTTGTTCGGTGTTCGTTTTTGCTTTGGTTTTTCAATTTCTTCTGTGTAAGAGAAGGTTTTGTCAATCAAGAGACAAGACAAAGTTGATTGGAGTGAGATTGTAGATGATGGGCCGCCTGTCCTCTCGCGCCATCCCGGCCCTGTTAGCCTTCCTGGGGACCTGACCTTTGGTGGGACCGATCTCATGGAGATCCCGTGGGATTACAAAAAAATAGGTTAAAATATTTTTATAATAATAATAATAAATATGACTTTGTTTATTAATTTATAGTTATTTATACATTTTTTTTTACAAAAATAGCTTTTAAAATATACATTCTAACATATATAATTCAAGTTTTAGTGTAAACACATAAGAAAAAAATACAATCATCTATATTAAAATTATAATATATTATTTTGATTTTAACGGATCCCTATGGGCCCCGTGGGGGAGGAAGACATCATTCCGCTAGTTTAGCGGGGCCCACCCCCGTTCCCTCATAGGGAGAGTGCCTTCCGCCCTGATCCCTGCTAGCCCGCCCCATCCTTAGCCCTGTTAGCCTTCCTGGGGTACTCGACCCCTAGCCTTGGTCTCCTCAGGAACCCGACCCCACAGGGATTGCTGCAGGATTAAAAAATAGGTTAAATATTTTGTAAAAAATAATAGCAAATAATAAATATGACTTTATTTATTAATTTGTAATTATTTATGCATATTGTTTTTACAAAAAAATATAGCTTTAAAATATATATTTTAATATATAGATTCAAGTTTTAGTCTAAATATACAAGAAAAGACAACAATCTCCTATATTAAAAAACTGTAATATATTATTTTAATTTTTACCATGTTTCTGTGGCCCCGTGGGAGAAGAACGACCCTATTCCCACGCCGCTAGCCTAGTAGGGCCCCGCCCCCATCCTCAATGGAGAAATTCCCCATGAAGCCCGCCTCTACGGGGGGAAATTGCCACCCCTTCTGGAGAACCCCATTTCTTTTTGGGGGCATATGTATTAATCTCTGCTTACTAAGCTGTTCATTGCATTTCCTTGGTTCTTTGCTCAATCATTTTCAGTATTTGGGTAATTTTCCATGATGGTAATCTGTACCAGCAAGCGCCATCACAACCCGACCGTGAAGGAGTCGGGATAACTATACAGCGATGACTTATCAAACACATACCATACATACAGAAACGTGCAAGTCATACCAATGGGAGGAAGCCACCCCCGGAAACAACAGCATAATCCTTTTCTAGCACTGGGGTGGATTCGATACATGAATAATTCCCCGCTTACATGCTGCCCAAGAGCGCTGCTCTTCCAAATACATACATACAGGGCATGCAACACCTACGGGGGGTCCTACAACGACAACGCCTGAATCTATGGTATACGCGGCAACATTAACACTGGGAACTTGTCCCGCAACAGGAAACTGGATCTTTGGTGTGGAAAGGTAACACCACAACTCCGCATGCCGCATCTTTCTCCATCAGTATAGACATGTTTCATCGGTTATCTATGACCGCTTTCGCCAGTATGATGAGCACCCTTGCTCGCACAAGCCACCTAAGTTGTATTGTCACGGAGGAGTCTCATCGCACCGACTGCATCAGATTTCGGTGACTGCTCATCTTCCCGTTCAGGCTGGATGTTCAGGTCAATCTGGTTCTTGATTGGAGAGGATGTCATCCTATGCTCAACGGCAATGTCTTCAGGACCATCAGCGTTTGTGTCTGCTTTCTGGGTAGAGCTAGCCGTACTAGTACTGGCCGGCGGTGGGCTAGATCCAGTCTGTGGAATCGACTCACTGGACTGCCCTGGATCTTTCCTGCGAGGTGCCTCAGAGTCTTTCACAGACTGGCGCTTCTCACGTCGAAGCATGAGTGTCCTGAAACGGCGGCGCACTGTCATACACACATTGCAGGTGCACGTCTGCTTGTGCTTTGGGCCCTTCCCACTCGGAGGTTGAATGCAGACAATGCATGAGCACCCAGGGCGATGACGAGGGTGCCTCGTTGTTGGCTGGGAAGGGAGAGATTCACCTTCACCAAGAATTGCAAGGTTTGCAAGCGTGTCCAGCCCATCTGAAACTTCAATATTGTCAGTTTCTATCTTCGCTTTTGACTTTTTTGCAGCACCTGCAACGTCAATTCAGCAAAATCCCTCATCTCCACCAAGAACTCCACAATCCAAGAAACATGGATTTTAAATACTTTACTACAGTAACTAAAGCAGACCATTAAATGCAGTTATAGGCTTATAGCTCATTGCACAGGTCAATGTTACCTCCGACATATAGAACGCTTTGACGAGAAATTCTAACACAGGATAATAATAGGGACCACCTTGAGGATGCATTACCTAAACGTCTATAAAAGCATGGGTCTCGCAAATCTTAATATTTATACCATCAAAAAGAGCAAAATGTAAATCCAAAACTCAAAAAATGCTGTGTGAGGGCCCCCCTGAGGGGAGGGGTGATGGGTGGGTTTACTATAAGCTTCAACATCACATTTCCTAAAAACACTGGCTGAGCGTGAGGTCTTTTTTAATGCTGCCAAGTACCTCACTATACCATGTACTAAAGACTGATGTTTCTTTGGCACATCCAGTTACTGGTAATGATAGACATCAATGGGTCCTCCATACCTCAGATTGTACTTTTGTAGGATTTGCGGCATGTATCTCATAGCTCTATGCAACTAGTTGTTCATAGTGGATATCTCCACTTTTTTCCTTCTGAAATTCATCTTCAGCATTTCTATTTGGAAAGAACTACTAAACCTTAAGAAGGCATGTGTGTCATACCAGCTTTTATAGGAATCAATTCTGCAAGCTCCTCCATGCTTATCTCTTGTGCAGATGAGCAAAAAGCCCTAGAGACAAAAGAAGCAACAATTAGCTGAATGGCTGAAATATAATAATGAGCAAACCATCCCCCTCCCCCCAAGTTTGCAAAATAATTACAGCTCGATGAGATAAATGTTCTTGAGCATGCAAGTAGGAAAGATTTTGGCCAGTTACTTGTGACACAAAAGCAGATTCTGTATTGTGTTCAGCAGCGTTTGTAACTATGTATGCTTTGATCTGGTAAACACTACATATGTGGTGTTCTGCATAGCCATACAGCATCTAGTACTTGCACAATCGGCTTATCTATGCCCAGAGAGGATTGGTTTCAGGGATAATTCCTTTTCTTATTAAGCTCATCTTAAGTTAACAGTCAAGAACATCAGTGGCTGAGTCTTGAGTTTTCCTTCCATATTTTGATTATGTAGATGGGATAAATTACTAGTACAACCAAGATAATTTATTTGAGGGAAAAAAAACTAGCCGCCACTTTTGTGATGAGACTTATTGCCAGAACAGGTCCACTTGGAATGCAAAATTTTGTTCTAAACATAATTTGTTATTCTTGTAGGACTAGATGGTTGTAAAGATGATTCACCATTGTACTATTAGCTAATCACAAGTAAAATACCATTAAAAACTAAATAAAAAGATGTATTCACAAAGAAACAATCAGCCGACATTAAATAGTAGGTCACCTTTCAGGATTCCATTTATTGTCAGAGCAGGTCCACTTAGAGGGCAAAAGGGCATCTACTGGCAGTTTTCGCCACTTGTAGCAATCCTCGCATTCGGCCCACTGATGATTCTCGCTGATAGAAAAAGATGACATATTTAGAAGCAAGTGGAAAAGAGGCTAATGTACTGTCAAAATGTTAAAATTGCTAGGAATCCTACAGATGGAACTCAAGAGCATTTATATTGTTATGGTAGCCTAGTACATGGCAGTGTCATCTCATCACTCACAGATAGGAGTGTTGAGATAAATCATTACACACAACTAAGATAAGACAAGAGAAAGAAACAGATAATCAAAGATAGGCAACTAGACAAGTATGTTGAGCAGAACTGTTGGGATAAGCATTAGTTTCAACAAAAGAGGAAAGCTTTATTTGCATCCTTTTCCAGACATAGCAAATGCACATGGCAAAATTTTCCAATTCAAAAAACATTACCCTGACTGGTCGGTCACAAAATATGTCCTCCTCCCAAGTATCGGTGGCTCCTGGAAAGCATGGGATGTCAATATAGAAATACATATATTTTCATCTTTTCTCTACTAAGAATAAATAAGTTTATAGCATGCTCAGAACCATATGTTGAGGTACACTGGCAAGCTAGTATTGTGCCATAAAAATAGAATATCAGAATAAGCCTCAACTTTACAAAATATTTAAAATGTGCATGGACAGACACACAACAAAATATATGATACATATCACAAGGCCAAGAAGTGAAATATTGAAAAGCATAACATACCTCATATTCCTCAAACTCATGGCCATCAACGATAAAAATCGAAGGGGCCTTAAGAGGAGGGCGAAGCAATTCTTGAGCTTCCTCCCATGTTATCTTCAATTCCATGGATTCCTCATTATCCATTCGGAATCGTTTAATCTTCGGGCCAACAGAAGTTGCTTTTCTCTTGACAGGTCCTGGGGAAGAATGAGCAATTCCTGGCCCTTCCTTCTGTGCTAATCCGCCTTTGTCCATTTTACAGGCAGCGGCTTGTTCCACAGAGCTAGAGCTTTTGCTCTCTATGTTGACTTTATTTGGTCGGGGTACTGCAGCATTTGGACTAGAATCCAGAGCAGGGACTTTACCATTCACCTCTGAAGGTGTTGGGACACCATTCACAGGCTTTATTGGTTGCTCCTGTCAAATGAGAAGGATGAGATGGGCCTACTTTAGCAATATGATAACCTACTCGATAGTCAAACTAATGCAGTCAAGGTGTCAAACCTTGTAAGAAGTTTCCCATTATATGAACCAGCATAAACAACACATTAAGAAAAATAAACACACTTAATTGTGCAGGAGTGTTAAGAAAGAGAACACACTTCATTGTGCAGAAATATTCAATCAACATATGGTAAACTACTAATTTAGGTTAAAAAACAATTCACAACAATTTTTTGTTGGATGCCCAACATATGTATCTCATTTCAGTTGATAAAAATTCCTAGAATCAAAAGCAGAGCTTGAAACTTGAGAGTACTACAGGATGCAGCAGAACATCTAAAGCCAGGACACATCACATGTGGGCATTAAAATAAGACTTCATCAGACATTCAAATGGATAAACAAAGAACAGATTTGAATCTGCATCCGCCCTATGAGTTCAAGCATTACAGTATAGGCTGCATCAACTGTAGTAGAGGTTCAAACTTGTAATAAAGTACAATAACTTGCATACCTGTTCTGCAGAAAGATTTGTTGCCTTTCTGAATCCCATGACCAGCTTCCCTTCTGGATCTATTCGACTGAAGGTCACTGAATAAATATAGCACCATGAGTTACAACAGCAATAAAAAGGAACTGAGTTGTTATGGTAAGTTAAAGTGGTTCGAAATGATCACTGTAAGGAAAATTCAAAATTTTAAAAGAAAAGAAAGTGTATCACATATGGAGGAAGATGCATAAAATCAAGACATTAACAATATAAATATAGGCTCAGGTCAGGTAATGTTTTTAAGAAATGCAGCATGACTGTAATTCTAACAGCAAATACAAAAAAATCAATGAATTACAATTGCTCGCCCCAATCACATAGATGTGAAACAATCATCAGAACACAATATATCCAAGATGTGTCCTATATAATGTCACAATGCCAAAAAAAAGCTTAATGAGGTACTATTTTCTTATAGGCATGCTACATCCCTATGCATTATAAATAGGTCTGCAGTATAACAGTAACTCAGGATGCATAGCCACAGAAAACTAATATTCAGAATCTATTGTAGTCCATGTTTTTAGGAAAGGATATCTACCTGTATCGCCTGCTTGTAACTGCATCGACTGAATGCAAGGTGTGACACCCTCCAATACATACATCCTGCTGTTATTATTAGGCCAGAAACGGAACTGAAACACCCATTCCTTGCCACTGGCATCCTGAACTTTTAAGGGAAGCCCTTCTGGCTGAGAGATTGGAGGGAAGTATGCCTATTCAAAATGATTTTCCATTAGTCCATTTTATCAATAAGAAATGCACAAAAGACATATAAATAAGGATTAAACACCCAAGCATATAAAATGCCTGCACATCCTATTAACCTCAACAGATTTTCTTCAGCAAAACCCTAATTTTGGTTAAAAACATATCAAACAATGATTAGAGCTGCTAGCAATTCTAATAACCTACTATTCTAAAGAATTTAATCATGTATCAGATTAATTTTAGCTCGTGAGCTTATTGACAAATTCGGCATGGCTCAAGATAATTAGCAAACCTAGTAGAGAGAAAAAAGGGCAGATCATATCACCATACACACAGAATTAGTAGGCAATAATGAAGGCAATTTTCCACGGGCAGTAACCCTAGCATAATCTAATCCTGGAGAATCTACAAATTAACAAAAGAAAATATAATTAAAAATGACAACTAAATCATCAGCTCACCTCAGCACATTTCTTTGGCAACACCAAACGACCAATCCGGCCAGCATCACTGGCACTTAGCATTTTTTCAAACAAAGGAGTAATAACAGAATTCGAACTGTAGGAGAGTTAAGGAAACACTTAACAACAGACAATTAAAACAAAAATGTTTTGACATAATTTGAAAATCCCATTATTCACTATGTATAGAGTATATTGTCTTGAGGAAATCGCTTGTGAACATACGTAGAATTTTTTGGATACTCTCCAGACAGGTGCTGTAGCTCTTGATCTGTTATTCTAGGCCAATAGCGGGGAAGTAATTGAGATCTCGCCTTTGCATCCATTCTGGGCCTTCCATTGCGCATTTGTGTTTGGAATTCGTTATCAATCACACTATGGGAATACAACTGTTTCTGCAACGAGGAAGCCAGTTGTGATTGCTGCTGTGCAGGTGCAATTCTGATATGGTCTTTTGGCCCATTTGTCGATGCAAAATTAGCGGGCAGCACAACTGGCAGGGTTGGCGGATCATCCTTTAGAATGGATGGATGACGTGAATCAAGCTTGAAGCCAGCAGATACAGAGGAGCAAGGATCTGGAATTAACCCTTTCCTTGAAGACAAAGGGTCATTTTCTCCTCCGTGGTGACTAGGATCATGAAGACTATTTGGATTTGATCCTTCTCTGTGATAGAGCGTATAAGAGTACATTGGATCCAGGCTTGCGTGCTGACCGTGCCCATTGGCATATATGTCCCTTATAATCTGGTTCATGCCGGCTGGTGTTGTTGGTCTGTCATGCATGTCATCGAATTTCTTTTCCTGAGCATGAATAAAAGTGCGCCCTGGAAGTAATTTTTCACTGCCACTAGGCCTATCAAACTCATAAGCTAGACGCTGCTGCAAGTCTGATTGTATACTGGACACACTCCACAGATTAGTCTGTCGCCACTGACTCGAAAATTGCCCAGCAGGAGGTCTCCAGCTCTTGACAAAACTGTCTTTTCTATCAGCTACACTTTGAGGCATATGCATAGAAGATGACCATATCTGACTTGGTGGCTAAAAAGCACGAGGGCCAATTATTGTCAACGATGGGTCAAAATATGAATCAATTTCAAACAAAACCAGTAAATTGCAAAACTCCTGCAATTTAAGCTTATATAAAAAAATGCATGCATCTTCAATACACAAGAGAAGCATCCTTCACATAAATCAATTGACAGCTTCAGTAAATGACATGAGCAAGGTTGAAACAGAGCATCAGCTATGCATAACATCAGGCTTCCACCAAATTAATGCAACCAACCAAATAGCATAACTGGACTGTAGTGAATGATGGGTGTTTTCAGTTTCTGTTTTTCAATGAAGAGTAGACAGTAATGCATGCAATTTGATCAAAGTACACCAACTTAACGTGCTGGCATGCATAAAAAAGGGCACATATTTCGTACACTTGGTATCCTCGATGCCACCAGTCCAATAATAGTAAATCCTCAGGCAACAGAAAAATCTTTGGCGACATACCATCGAAGCATGCGACTTGCGAGCGCAGAGGATGCAGTCCACCCCACCAGCGTCGAGCAGCACATACGCATGGACCGACACGATGCACCCGCAATGCAGCTTCTGCCCGATAAGAACACAAAAACAGGACCGGATCAATCAGCAAGCACAAATCACGACCAGCACAAAGGGTAGAGACTCAGCATGCACGCGTACGTACCTTCCCGCACGCTTCACAGGTCCTCCACCCGGCCACCTCCGAATGGAAAGTCTCGCAGAAGCTCCCCTGCTCGAATGAACCACTGCTCACACAAAACAGAGAGCATACATGCATGCATGCATGCATCAGGAACCCGGAGTCGCACGCAAGTCAAAACCACCCCCCCAAATCCCACAACTTTACACAAAACCCCCGCATATTCCGCGGAAATTGCAACGACGTAGCGATCACTCCACGTAGATCCGGTGGGCGCCATAGGCGAATCCGCCCCCCCAGGGAGCAAGCTCCCCGCCACACGAATCGAGCGCGCGGGGGCGGCCCGCCGACAGCGCGATTGGGCGGAGGGGGGAGGGAGAGGGGAGGCGATTAAGGGGTTACCGTACGTACTAGCATCGGTCGCAGAGCTCGGCGCAGTCGCCGGAGCGGAGGCGCCAGCCGCGGCGGCGCAGGCCTTCGGATTTGGGGTCCTTGCAGTGCGCGTTGAAGCAGATCCTGGGCCGCTGCTGCGGCGGGGCGGGGGGAGGGGGCGGCTGCTGCGCCGGCGGTGGCGGGGCGGAAGCGGCCGGCGGGGGCGGCTTGGGCTGGGGAGGGGATGGCTGCACCGAGATGGGGGTCGCAGCGAGGGCGACGGCTGGGGCGCCGGTCTCGGAGGGGGGAGGCGGGGGCGCCGGCGCCGGCGAGGACATGGGTGGAACCCTAAGCCGGCGTTGCGGCGAGGTGGGGGGCGGTGGGGGGGAGGACCGGAGGAATAAGACGAGAGGGGAGGGGAAGAGAGGCGAGGAAGGGGAGGCTTTTAAAGCGAGGCCCAGAAAAGTAGTAGCTGTACTAGTACCAGCGTTTGGATTTACTCCTGCTACGTGTACACGACACACCTCGGTCTCACCTCCCGTGCTACCACTACTGCTACTCCAGTATTTTACTCTCTTAGTTCCCACTCATTTTAATTTAAAATCAGTTTCTATTTTTAGATTTTATTTTTTTACTATTTATTAATTTCGTCTTTTTCTGATTTTTTTAATTTTTTGAACTTTTTACTTTTTTTCTCATATTTATTTGCATTGTCCGTGATGGGCTAACATAGTTTTTCTATTTTTAAATTTTTTACATTTAATTATGTCAAATAAACTAACTCAGTTACAGTAAAAAAATAAATCAGTTACAATAAAAAAAATAATAAGCTATCGTTATTCCAAACGCCTCCTAATCTCTTTCATTTTTCCCTTTATTTCACTCCCATCATACGTAATCGTCCACATGACGATCGATTTATTTTTAAGCGAAGAAGAAATTTGGGACGCAAATACGACTTACCGCAACCGATGTGTATTACATGGATCTATCTAATCTAATCTAGCATCTCGGTATAGCATAATTTTTAATCGTCCATGGCCTTGAAGTCAAACGGAGGAAAACCTGCCCCATGCATGCACGTTCGCTCCTAAGCTCATTCCGATCCGTCTTTTCCAACGTGAACGCCGTATAAAAGTAAACAACGAAAAGGACCACAGGTGTTCTATAATCCCCTTAGTTAACTGCATAATGCCGGCCCGAATGTACGGCGAACTCATAGTCATGGTAATAGCATTATAAGTCCAAACATGTTTAAACAAAACTAACATACTATATAAGATCTTGTACAATGATATGATATTAATTATCTATGAAGTTTACCATGTAGGATATAAGATGATGTAAAAAAAGAGAAGAACATAAATAATTGGGGCATATATTATGCAGTAATCGATCGTAACACGGTAAATAAGACATATTATATCATAAAGAAGTTATCTATAGATATATACAAAACAATAATATATTGTATAAAACGTCTTTAGTGCTGTTTATAGATGATATGGAGAATATTATATACAACAGTTGTTTATACTATTATACATGCCTAAGTTCGATATGTATACTACTAGATATATTATTTAAGTAATATTTAATAAAATAAAATTGTATCTATATCTAATAGAAAAGATTATTATTATGTCTATCTGCAACTATGATTTAATTATATTAAATATTATTTAACTAATATGTTTTCTAGGTATACGTGCTGTGCTGGACATGCAGTACGTGTTTAGGGGCTTAGCAGGTGCATGCGCGTTGGTACGCGTAGGAAAGGAAGGGCGCAGGCGCGGCGTCGAAACGGGCTCGCTCGATCGGCGTCGCGAGAGGCAGGGAAGGAAGGGGAACGCTGCGCAGAGAGCAGGAGCAGCGGTACGTGGCCGGTGCGCGGTCCGCTCACCGGCCCCTGGTGCCCCCGCGACCTCGCCCGGACGGTACGTGCGGCGGTGGCGGTAACCCTACCCGGAACACCCGGTGAGCGCAGCCCATGCACGCCACGTCGCCACCACACCAACCCCAGGCCATTCGTTGGTTTTCTCCCGTCACGAGGAAAAAAATAATAATATACGTGCTGCTTATTAAAATGATATATATATTTACTACGTATACGTACGTACGTCCGTAAATCTATACTATTAAATTTACAATCTATTGCTTCGTCACGGCCAAGATTATCAGGATCGTAATACCAGCTAAGATCGTTTTTCATCTGACCAAATCAGATCATAAAATCACGATACTATTAAATCTTTAAAACATATATATTTTACATAAAAATTAAATTATATTTTTAAATATGTAAATATATAGTAGATTTTTTGAATTTAATTATGTAATTTGAGCAAACTTATTCACATTATATTGAATTAAAGTTGATTTCTGAAACTTATTTGATTATTTTAATAAAATAATAATATAAAAATGCAATATGTTAATACTTTTTTACCTTAGAACAGTATGTAAATAATAAAATAAACTAGTGTAACTTAAATTAATAAGGGATAATTCGTTCCATGACACTGCAATCATCTCAGCTTCGAAAAATACCACTGCAATCACAGACTTTCAAAAAAATACCGCTGCAATCGTCTCAATTTTGAAAAATGCAACCGCCGTCACCCTAATACTTTAAAAAATGCCATTGTAATCGTCCCAGTTTTGAATAATACCACTACAATCATCTAACACTTATAATTGTTGAACGAAGTGGAGTGGCATTTTTTGAAGCAACATGATTGCAGTGGTATTTTTCAAATATGATATGATCGCAGAGGCATGAAACCAATTATCCCAATTAACAATATGTAATATCAAAATTTATATGCTTTATAGTTTATTAAAATTTATATGCTTTATAGTTTGTTGTCAATATCATAATCCTACCGCGATCCTAACAATAGTACGAGCTGGATCGTGATCCCACCACGATACTACCTGATTCCATTTCGTATTGCAATCCGTGTCATCTACCTCCGATAGGATCGTACTATCATACGATACTACGATATATATCACGTATTGACAACATTGGTCACGCGTGTGGCCCTACCCACCGTGCGTGCGTGCGGACACCACCCATAGCGCCTCCTCACTGTGGGCCCCAATTAGCTCACGAGAGAAAACTTTGAGTGGGTTCTTTTGGACTGATGGTTTATGGCTTAAATATTTGAATTCTAGTTGTTCACGAGAGGCAGTATGCAGAGAAAAATAGTCGCATGTGATTTTAGTTGGTACAGCTGAACTCAGTACACTTTTTACTATAATTTTCCTATGCCTTAAAAAACAAACTGTTTAAAAAGATAGTTACTGTAGACAGTACAAGTATAAACCATATATAAGATAAAAAGAAACCATCCTTTGTTTACTAACAGGCATGTTTTATTTTTTTCTTGGAACAATTGTCGGTACAAACGAATCGATAAACTAATAAACTATTTTAAAAAACTATTCTAATGAACCGTTTCAAAAAACAACAGAAGCGTTTCCGTTTATTTGTTCAAAGAAGACATAAGTCATTAGTCATAAATTGAAAAAGAATAGACTATTATTTTTGGGCCGTAGCTCCACTCCAGCCTTACCAATATGTTATGCTTTGTGGGGTGATATAGTGTCATTTTTATCATGCGCATGCAGCAAAACCGAATGAACTGTATCTGGTTTTCTTTTTTTCAGTTTATAATTTTCTCTAAATAAATAAATAGAACATCTTCTCTTTCATCTTTTTAAAATCATTTATTATAATAATCTTTTTTAGAATAATTTATTAACATCTGAGTCATTTATATAAACACTTGCTAGAAAAATCATTAGCCGCTGCCGAAAAACATACCTTTACGTCGATCAAACGGTGTAAGTGCGTACGTACGTGGTCGCGTCTTATCTGCGCCGTCTACGCCGTGCGAACAGTGTGATTAGACACCAAATAGTTAGACGTACGTTTTCCAGACAAGTGATAATAGCATGGACGACTAATAACCCACGTCCTTTTTCTTCCGCGTGTTTTTCTTTCTGAATATTTTTCTTCCACATGTTTTTCTTTCTGAAGACTGTTCTTCCACACGCATGTTGGTTTCGTATATTGATACGACAACCGTTATTTGGTGAAACCAGCTGGCTCTAAATCCGCCATGAATTCATATCTTGGGAAATTATGTGTATGATTCGGTAACTGGAGCTGTCACTCGCGTGAAAAAACAAAGGAGTTTTAGAAAGGTTTTCTTAATGCCAGTTGGCTTATACATAGGTTTGGTTCAAAACAGTCGTGGTTTTTGGTTTCTGATTAAAATAATATTGTAGCGGTTACAAGAAATCATTGCTAAATCTAGAGGTGTTCAATTCGGTTGTTGCCTTTTTGTCTTTTTACTGAGATAATTTGAAAAAAAAAGAAAAAACATGGTCAAAATTAAAAAAGATTAAATGAACATGAAAAGAAAAAAGATACAAAGATACAAAATGAAAGAAAAAAATGAAAACAAACAAAAATTGTCATGGTCACACAGGGAGGCAGATAGTCTTGATATATGAAGAACGGGGAGGGGCGGCGGCAATTCTTTATGGCAACGACTAGGGTGACACGGGCAACATTGCTGAGAGTCAAAATAGAATGGAGGGACTAGAGGAAAACAATGTGAGGCAATGTCATGGGCAACGGTGAGCGGTAGCCGGCGCAGAGAAGGAACGCCGACGCTAATGCGCCTGTGATGATCTTCGGGAAGAAGCGTGAGCATGAACTTGGCGATGACGTGGAGGGTACTCTAACACATGGAATTGAGGAATAACTCACTCAAAGGCGATGAATCAACGACGATAATTGGTTCGGCTAACGATGGAGAGGAAGCTTGATTTTTTGGTGATTTGCCATGAGAAAATCTAATTACTTTGAGAGGAAGACTTACTGTGCTCGGGAACATAAGATGACACAAAAAAGAATTGCAAGAGCTAGTAGAGAGAGAGAGATCAGGGTGGCGGATGATGGCTGAGCGCGGACAACGAGGGAGTAATGGCTTCACAATGCAGTTAAGAGCGGTGCTAGGAGGCCAAGAATGGAGAAGCAGTAGCGGCTGATGGTGGACGACATCAAGGAGTGCGACAGCCGGGGTGGAGTGGCAGGGGGTGAGATGCAATGCGATGGTCGAGATGGAGACCAATAACCACCACGATTGGCTTCTCCATGCCCACCCCCTCTCAAGTGTGCACCGCCACAAACGTATGCGCCCCTGCCGAGCAAGACCTCGCCTGCACTGACCTGGAGGAGGCCGAGGCTACACTGACCTGGAGGAGGCCGAGGGCGACCCTGCCATGGTCGTCGTCTTCCGCCTTCTTCTTGCGCTTTGAGAGAAACCGCTACAATATAACCAAAAAATGACTTCTCAGAAACCGTTGCAAAAGGAGTGTTCAATCTGGCTTCCAGTTTCTAAAAGCCGATGCAGTTTGAAACAGGGCCACATCCGCTTTGTTTGTACATGAGCACGACTGATTGTGTGACCCTGTTTGATCAGATCTATTCATATATACCATTCTCGAAAGAAAAGAAAAGAAAAGATCAAATTCGATCATATACTATATCTACACACCGGCCGGGTTGCTACTCCTTACATACGCCATTTATTCTTTGATACAATCGGTTTAATTAGCTCACGCATGCATGTTACATGTAGTATAAAAATTTCCTAACTAAAAACATGGCATGTCCTAAGACCATGCAGCATGACCGATTGTGAAGTGCGTGCCCCTTTCTTAATTCGTCTGAATCAATTAAGGGTGGGTTTTTTTGTTTAAAATTAGTTTATATTTGTTCTATCTACAGTAACTACCTTTTAAACATGTGTTTTTTAAGACAGGGAAAATAAGATAATTGTAGTAAAAAAATATATTGAGTTATTGTCTCTAACAAATAATCAGAATTCAAATATTTAAGCAACAAGTTATAAACCATCAGCTCAAAAGAATTCATCCTAATACATGGTTAGGCTTATCTTAATTTTTTTTCAGAAAATTAAGTGAACTCGAAAACTAAACACTAGTACAAAATTTTGCGTAAATTAATCTACATCTACTAGCTAGCTCACAACCAACGGTGCCGCATGCGATTAGTTAATCAATATTAACCAGTCTTGCTCTCGATCGCATCAGATGATGTACGTTTCCAGATTTTTTTAGTAATCTTGGTCAGTTTTCTTGTCTACGGGTCCCCATCAGCCACGCCAAAAGGAATCATAAAACTAAGGAAATTAAATTTATTGAATACGAAATGAAATGGATAAATAAGAAGACGAGTGCGCGCCAAAAAAAGAGCATGCATGCGTGTGCGCCACAGCCGAGGATTTTCAGTGGGCAGAGTCCCTACAGCCCACCCTGCGTTGGGAAATAATGCTGTGGAATCCGGATTCTATTCCTATGAGATCAGACCGTATTCAAAGTCTAGAAATTCTTTCTTTTTGTCATTTTTCAGTTGTTTTTTTTGAAGAACAAGGATTAATTCTGGATATTGTAGCCGTGGAAAAGCTATGGGTCTCTTTTATTAGATTTCTTTTAAAAAATGACACCCCTGTTTTGTGTGTGTGACATGTGCTCCTTTTGTGTTATTTTATAAAGGGATTTTTTTTAAAAAAAAATCGAAAACATCGCTAGCTCCCTACATTATAATGGACCGGTACCGATTGATAAGGCACAAGGACTTCGTAGAGAGGCGTAATTTTAGTTCATCCTCCAAATTGGGTGCGGTGTTATAACAGTTCATATATTATCTTATTTATAGACAAAACCACACAACAACCTTCTCTGCAATAAAGAAAACGATATATTAAGGAAGAATTAATGAATGGAAGCGATCTGAACAAGTTGATCGATGGGACCGCGTCAGGGGCGTGGAAGAGCGGATCAGGCAAGAGGACACTGCCACGGCAGCTCCTGGCCTCATGCATCGTGCATGCCAAGCCTATTAAATTGAGCATGCATGCATGCATGTGTCGAATGATAGCTTGTACCGAAATACTCTTCAATCGGTTTCGTACTAGTAGGTGACAACGGGACTCTTCTTTAGTTTTTTGTTTTTTTACGGCACGTAAGTTTTAAATAAAAATATTATTTAGATCAAATCTATGAATTAATTATAGTAAACACTATGATAACTTTATCTATAAGTGTGTTTTTTGAGTTATAGCTTATAACTGTGGGTTTTAAATTTTGACCTGTAAGAAAAATAGTCACGCGTGATTTTGGATGGTACAATTTATACTACAATTTATTTATAGATTCTACCTTAAAAAACGTATCGTTTAACAACAAGTTATTGTAGAAATGAAAACCAAAGTCTAAATATAAACTCAAAAGAATTCAACCTATATTAATCAAAATCGTACTAAAGTTTCTCTTACTTCGTACTCTCTCATATAATTTTTTTATCGGTTGCTACCATTCATCAGAATAGGCCCAACATGCTAAACAAACTAGCAGAGAAGTCACAATTAAAAAAATCTAGTAGAAAAGTCACACATAGCTTAGCATGTGAAAGATGATGCACGTGCAACCGATATTTTCTTGAACTACTGAAAGCTTTTGCGACCAATGCGAAGAAAACTGCAATCAAGCAGTGGTGGAGGGAAGGGTACTGGTTGGGGCATGGCCCCATTCATGATATAAAAGTTTGCATTTTAGCTCTTTAGATTTCAACAAAAATTGATAGTTTGAGTGCTACCTAATCCCTCTTATCAAATATTGTTGAATTATGTGATTTATTTGGAATATGTTATCTCCAATTGTTGGCAAACATATGGATACATAGATTCATGAATACATAGAACGAAACCTATGGAAATACACGTGGATACGTAGAGCGAAACCCATGAAAATACACTGGATACGTAGCCACTCCATGCCCGAGCTCCTCTGGCCGCTCGGTCGCTCAGCCGCGGCCAAGGTTGGTTCGAGGTCGACCTCCAGCTCCTCCGGAAATACTGTAGGTGATGTAGCAGATGGCTCCACGCCGTTTCTGCGGTGCGGCGGCAGGCAGCTGCGGCAGCCCGTTCTTGGAGGTGGACGCCCATGTGGCCGCCAAGCTGTTGGGATTTGGCGAATTCTTTTGTGTTATATTAGCCAAAAAGCCGACAGTCACTGCAGAGCAATTTCAGCTAAAAGTCAACACCTACAACTAAGGGCATATTCTTTTCAGATTTTCAAAACGGCTTTTGGCTTTTAATACAGTACCTAACTTTCAAACGTAGTATTTTTTTAAGATGGAGTCTATAAGTAAATTATAATACATGTTAAAAGTCCAACATCTGTACCATTCAAAATCGCAAGCGAGTATCTCTCTCTGTAATCTCTGTCGTAAACAGCTAAAATTCAAAAAATTCAGCCAAAAACCTTAAGCCGCAATAAAAAAGAACAGGCCCTAAAGCTGAAAAGCCAGTTGAAACAGCGCCTTAGGCCTTGCTCGTTTTAGCGATAGCGTCTGACTTCTACTTTTAATTTACTATTTCTTAATTTCATCTTTTTCTATCTTTTTAGCTCTTTGGGTTTTTTTGTCGATTCTTTTTTCTGTATTCCTTTGCATTATTTGTGATAGACTAACATATTTTTTGTTTTTAAAATTTGTTAAATTTAATTACATTAAATAAACTATCTTAGTTATAATGAAAAATAAATCAATTACAGTAAAATAAAAGTCATAAGACATCAACAATAGGAACGCCCCCTTAAGCAGCTCTTTAGCAACTTTCCTAGAGAGCCTTTGGCCCTAAGAAAAGCTCCGCCCTTGATTCTAGATGTCCCATTGTAGTCATGGTAAAGCTACGGATCTCTTTTATGAGAAAAAAAAATAAAAAAGACAGAAAAATGGCACCTTTGCTTTTGTGCGTGTGCCATCCCTGTTGCGGTATTTTATAAAATATTTTTTTAAGAAAAAACGAAAACGTCACTCCCTACATCCTAGTATGGCATACTTTTCACGCGTGTTGGACCAACAATACCGATTGACAAGGCACAGGGACTTCCTAGCTAATTCACTCGAAGGTGTTACGGGGGTGATCGTTTCGGCTTTTTTCGGCTTCAGCTTTTTTTTCACTATTCACTACACTATCCACTAACTCATTCTGATATTTTTCACCAATTCTGATGTTTTTCATTAAAAGCCAAAAGCCATCGCTATTCCGATCACCCCCGTAGTTTTTAGTTCGTCCTCCAACTGAGAGAGATAGATGTTACTAAGAGTTCATATCATATTATTTTGTGATACTGTGGTCAACCCTTTGCTATAGAAAAAAAAACCCAAGTACAACCACCTTCTCTGCAATAAAGAAAACAATATGTTTGCGTTGGGAAAAAAAAAAGAATTGGTATCGATCTGAACAAGCAATCGATAGGATCGCATCATCACAGGGTCCCGGGAGAGCGGATCGGACAAGAGGACCCTGCCGCCGCAGCTCCTCCTCATGCATCATGCAAAAATGAGCTTGGCGTTCGCTAAAAAAAAAGAGAGCTTTGCATGCAAGCATGTGCCATGTGGTAGCCAGTACCATACTCTATTGCTCCTCATCACCCCTGCTCCATGCATTTATGTGTACACTGCACGGAAATACTCTTTAATCAGCTTAGTACGGGTAGGTGACGACGTGCTAAACAAACTTGTAGAAAAGTCGCACTCGTATGTGAGAGATGATGTATATGCAACCGATATTTTCTTGTAAGTACAGAGAAAACTTTGCGAACGCTGTGAACAAAAAAAAAAATCTATGATCGAGTGACGCAAGACATCTTTGGAATCGACGATGTACGGCTGTAGATCCTGATTTTCCCGCTAAAAAAAAAACTATGCTGGCCAGAATAGGCCATGCCTCGTAACCAACCGTACGTCTTCTCAAGGGGGAATAAGCCATGCTTTTTTTTCGGGTTAGACTGAGCTGTAAATGATGGCCGCAAGAAAACCCTTTTAGTACTGTCAGTAGCGTGCAGCCGGCGACTCTTCTCCGGAAAGATTCTTCCCGTCGGGTACGCACGGTACAATAATGCCGCATGCACGTCGGCACGCGCAAGGCACCTTATTTTAGTTTTTGATTTATCATTTTCTAAATTCTATCTATTTATATAAAAAAAGTAAAAAAACTTATATATGATTTTAATCGGTATAGTTGAAATCAACACAGTATCTATTTCAATCGATTTATAAATTTTATCTTAAAAAAAGTATAATTTAAAAGCTAGTTATTATAATAAAATCTAAAAGCCAGAGACCCAAAAGAAACCAGCCGCCCCTGCGCATGATGCCAACCCGCATCACGAGGTGCCATGCCGTTCGCGAGAAAAGCTACCACCATCGTCCGTCCATCGCACAAGGAAGTCGATGCGTCGCGTTCTGTTCTGGCCATCGGGGTTGGGGCTTCCCTTGCTATTCACGAGCCGACGGCTGCATGGGAAAGGGAAAAAAAACTGTTTCCAGACCGAGAACAGGATGAAACCTCACAATTTTTCATTTGCATCAGCGCGGTAGCATCAGAAATTCTGAATTCTTGTACAGTTTCACGCTCTCGGTAAGCAGTAAGTGGTAAAAAGAAGGAAGATTTCGACAAACATCGCTCTTGCATTGTGGTGAGTATTTACGGATAACAGATGCTGGGATAGTGAGATGTGAGGGGGCAAGAACAGGGAGAGAAGAAGAAAAAGAATCATCATCTTGGGGAGAAAATGGTGGCCAACCCCTGACCCACCGTCAGTTGGATAGGAGGGCCGTACGCCATTAGGTGCTCTAGCTCGTCGCCGGCGTGGGATCTGTCGCCTCTCGCGATCACCTCTCCGTCGGAGTCGATGATGCCACCTTTGGTACTGCTGCCGACGCGCAGGCCTGGCTCAATCCGGAGAGCCTTTACCTGTTAACAAGTACAGAGATGACATTTCAGTTTTTTGGCCATATTTGGATAGGATGGATTTTCTGGGCATGCATAGGGTAACTAACACACCTTGAAGTACTCCACATGTGGCGATTTAACGTAGCGACCGTCCTTCATCTGAAACATGAGCCCAAGAACAACCGACCTCGGGCAATCCTTGATTATAGCTGCATCCAAGTAGCCATCTGCAAACTGCAAGGTGATGAAGAAGAATTAAGCTATGGTGCCCAGGGGTCACCCAGCCAATCAAAATCCCCACTGAATTAGAACAAAATGGAAAAACAACACCACTGAATGACTGGTAACATTTTGACATTCTTACATACTATAGGAAGAGCCTTTAGATCTTGACGGTAAATAGATACTCCAATCAATGATTCCACACGAATTTTGTGCATGCAGCTAAATTGACACAATATTTAACTTAGTGCTACAATCACCTGAAAGAAACTACCAGCTAAGTTTCTAACTTGATTATGGCACATAGGGAAACATGTATGAATATATTTTAAGCCTTTAGTCATTTAGTCAAAATATGAAAAAATAAACCAAAATGGAGAGAGATTTACCTTTGCTTGTGGCGCTGTCATGACACCTTCACTAGCAAAAGGAACATTGCTAACCCAAACTGAAACAAATGGACCATTGAGTGATCTCCATTCAAGATCAGCTTCGTCAATTGAAGGGCCCGAATAAGAACATGTTTCATCATTACAGTCATTTGATCTGTCTCCTTGGACACCAGTGCTAGCCCCATTTGATTTACAACTGGTAATTTGCCCTACAGGATCACCAAATCCTTCATATCCTGGGGCTGGAACAAAAAGAACACGCCCACTGTACCGTCGCAAGTTCACCACACGTAGAAGGGACTGAAACATTGTAAGAGCATAGAGTGAATTGTTGCAAATCCAGAAGACCTGGATAACAGTGCAAACACACTACAACAATATTTGCAATACACTTATCAGCCTCTGCACGTGCTCAAGTATTAAATCTCATCCAATATCACCACAGTTTCACTTTTAAGCATGCAATGCACGTTTTAAAAAGAAAAGAGGGAGGGCACGCCTAAACATGTATATACACCATTACAGAAATGAAAGGGCCATTTTCCAAAGTTGGAACCTAACTAATGAAGTTGCAGATGCATCTGTCAAGGCGAGAAATGGATACAAATGGAATGAAGTGTTTCATAGAAGCTTTTAGGGTAGCAGCCATACATAAAAGTCAAGGCGAGCGCTTCCCATCCACCTATACTTCTCTGACTCAATATCAATATCAGCTACCAGACCTGCAGTTCATAAATCATTTTCAGAGTTGTGAAGTATATCTTATTGCTACGGAAGTAAATAGTGACAGAACAAACTCTGAGAAGGACGGTCAGTGTTATCAGCTGTAGTATGGAAAAAGTTAGCATCAAGCTAATACACTACATACCCCATGTAAGCATCAAGACACTAAAAAACTTCGTCTTTCCCTGCACAACAGAAGTGACATCAAGGGCACGTTTGTGACCTGTGTAACGGAAAAGTTGAATCAGCACCTGTTCAAACACATGGCTACATATATGAACAGTGACAAAAATCAAGGAGGAAGAGACTGACCTCTGATGATTGCAGACACAGCATTAGACATAGAGAAGGATTCACCGGCAGAATGCAATAAAGATTGCACCATTCCATTTCCAGTACCTGTGGCACACGTAATGTGTGAAAAGTCTACTCAGCATACTAACGACATTGAAACATTGAAATACACAGATGCTACACCAGGGCTAAACAAAAAGTGCAGCATAGCAATGTGGCTCACCAAGGTGCAGCATTGCACCATTATGATAAAGAAATTTTACGGTCCTTGGAGAGGTACCATTGGGTCCTAAGTACCTCCCACCTCTTACAGACGTATCAACTAAATATATCCATTGGTTCTGTAAGGGTAAAATTGGTAATTTAATCATTCTTAATCTTCCTGTCCTTCCTATTGTCCTCCATGAATAGAACCAAACAAATCTAATATACATAAATCCATCTGGACACAATTAATTTCGAATTTACATAATTAAGCATGTCTAAATCGGGAGAATTGAGGAGGTCAAAATCGTGAATGCTAACCGTAGCCGTCGCTGGCCAAACTGATTAGTGTTTGTGTGCGACAAAAGACAAGATTAAAAAAAACAGAGCAGAAATGTATAAAGAACAATTTTGTACACTGCTTATGCTTTGAGATTAGAGTTTCGTTAAGATTACACATAGTTCATTGGCATTAATTCGCTAAGTTTACACACAATATTAGAAAAAAAATTTAGCTAGGAAGAAAACGATCACGTAGATGGAGCAAGAGGGGCATTAATTAGTCCGGCAAGTTTGAAGAACTATAAGTTTGCAAGTTGCAAAGTTGGCAAAGTTGGCGGCCATGGGAACCATAGCGAGGATCTGGAGACGAAGTGAAACAAGGTTAAAGACTCGATGGTAGCAGAGCCTATGGATGATGGGATTTTCGATGGAAGGGTCAAGGGATGATCATGAGATCAAAAACTATGCAAATGTTAAAGAAGGCAATGACTCATATGCCCATGCGTCAGTAGTGCCTGCCTAGTCAAGTATGTGGCAAAGGGCTTGGTACCATGAGGTACTGAGGAATCTTATCCATCGGATCTTCAAGATTGGACGGTCCAAAAGATCTCCAAGGAAATACCTGCTGGGATGATCCCTAGCGGCACTTTTATTGCTGTGTTCCAGTCCTCTCTTTGCAGCAGACCATTAACAACCTAAATCCAAAATAAAACAACAAAAATTGAAATTGTCAAACCAAAATACAGCATACAAGCAAATAGAACCAAAGCTCAAAAATTCTGAATGGGGACTAAACACAGTGTGTATTTTGCATCAAGCTTCATATGTGAATGATTTATTTTGCTAACCTCAACAAGGACACCATCTCCACTAACACAAATGATTCCATCATATTTCCTAACATCCAGCGAATAAGCAATTTCTTGAGCATGAAGGCGATATTTGGTTTCTGAACACAATTCACAACTTAACATTTAGTATACAGAGTAGTTGGGCATCACAGTTATCTTCTCAAAAGTAGGAAAATTATCCCCCTCAAAAAAGTAGGAAAATTATAAGCATAGATCACAACCTTGCATGGTGTAAAGAATGCCAGCAGCTTCGATGAGAGGCAAGACTTCAGTCTGGAAAATCCTCCGCCCACTTCTCTTCCCACCATAAGGGTTCACTATAATGAACAATCTCTTTGGCCGACCTATTATCCGATACCATATAGTGGAAGAAACATATAAGCATTCATGAATAGTTAAAACTCCAGTTCTATTTGCATCGTCAACCTCCTACATGTTTTGCGTTCAGAAGTGCAGAGAAGCGCAAACTAAGACCAACCACCGAGTTGACAAGAATTACACAATGCTTAGCAGAAGAAAAAAAGAAGAAGAAAAAGCTTGGAGGCTTGGAACAATCCTGTAAAATGGTGAGGAAAAAAACAAAAACATAAAGAGGTTATTGTAGTATAAGGGTGCGTCCTTTTCGGTTGTGGCTGATAGCTTTTGGTCTTAACATAAGCACTTATGCGACTGAATGCGGATAAACCATTTCGAAAAGACCGACCTGATAAGCTGCTTCGAAACGGCGACGAAAAATCCATCATGTTTGTTTGTTCGAGATAAATCATAAACTGAAAGGAACGGAGCCTAACTAAACATCGCTAAGGTGACATTTAATGGCAACAGTGACACTAAGAAGAACATTTGACCAAATCATACACAAAAAAGCACGGACCTAAAAAGGAAGTATATATCATTAATACAAGAATACCCCCTACATCCCCACTCGTTTTGGCGATGGATTCTGATTTTATTTCACTACCTTAATTTCGTTTTTTTCTGATTTTTTTTTGTTTTTAGGGCTTTTTTCCCTTATTTTTTTTCCCTGTATTTCTTTCTATTGTCCGTGATGGACTAACCTGTTTTTAATTTTTATTTTTTAAATTTAACTACGTTAAATAAGCCACCTTAGTTACAGTGAAATATGAGCCAGCTACAGTGAAAAAAGCCACAAACCATCACCATTCTGAGCGCCCCCAGGGTAAGCACTAAATGAAAAAGGGCATCAGATAGTATGATTCTTGGGCTTAGATGCATCAAATTCAGGCACGACGATATCACAATAATTGAAGTCAACAGTTTTTTATGCCATAGGGAGCTAGTTCGTTTGATCCAAAACATAGAAATTGAAGAAGATGAAACAAAAACTCATATAAAATTTCAAGCTCTCTAGTGAAACTTGATTCACCATGGGCACCAGAACATGAAAAAAAGGACAACAAAGAAGTGTAACAGAGCTCTGCATTTGACGATTTGACCAAATCATGCAACAGAGCTGCCCAGGACACGCAACCACCGCACAAATACCAAGAAAGATTTGGAGCCAATACCGTGCATCGCTACAATTCCAATCCAGAACTTATTTCGTCAAGTTTTCGTTTATCGAATTGAATCAAACCGAGTGGAAGATATTCTCGGATTGGGGTTTTTCCTCACTATCCCCAGTACTTCTCTACCAATTATCAGCCGAGTCAACGAATTCCGCCAAGTCCACAGCGCAAACACCAACCACTCGATCAAGAACTAACCCAATTCCACCAACCACAATAAAAAAGGCAATATTTGGGTAATCAAATCACACCACGAGCCAAACACTACCCCAAAGGAGCTGTGAAATCATCGAACTACTACTTTCGTTTTAAATTTTGATAACAGAGGATCAGAGAATTGCTAGCGAATTACCAAGCGAGGCGAGGCGATCCCTCATGGCGTCCCCCCACCTCGCCGCGGCCTCCTCGCTCTCCATCTCCACCACCACCTCCCCTCTCCGCTCGTTCCCTCCACCTCCGCCGCCGCACCCCAGCGGCGACGGCGACGAGGACGACCTCCCCGTCCCCGCCTCGTACCCCCTCGCGAAGGTCGCGACTCTGAGCGCCCTTCCCTCCACCCAGAACCCGAGAACCTCCGACTCCAGCTCCAGCCGCCGCCTTCCGCCTCCGCCGGCGGGGCGCCACGCCAGCTCGCCGCCGGAGAGCGTGACCTCCGCCGCGGCGCCGCCTACCCGCACGGGCTCCGCCAGGGTTTCCGATTGGGGTTCCGGTCGGTCCCGCGCTCCAGATTGGGGCTCTGCCATGGATGGATGGGGTGAGGCGGAGGAGCTAGCTGGAAAGTATCGATGGCGTTGGAAGCGAGCGCAGCTCAGCGAAGGTTTGGGAGTTTGAGAGGAGGAAGGCGACGTGGTGTGATGGTTATTATATTGGCGCCTTTCGGTGGGGTATGTATGTACGTATGTACGTGTGGGGTATGGTGTATTGTACACGTATGGTTGTGCGAGTACGTACGACTGTTTTGCGGGGAGATTTTGTAAAGAGGCCCGGGTATTTTTGACGTCTTGGTGGGAGGTTTTTCATTTTCCTTTTTCTTCTTTCAAGGACCTTTCCTCTCTCTTTCAGAGCTTCTAGGGGTAAAACTAAGCTGGTATGCATGTGGAATTCTTTTGATGATACCAGCTAAAATAATGTTTTTTCTAAAAATTTTTTTTTGCCAAACAAGAGTAAAGTAGTTTGCAGAAATATACCTACTCAGCATATACTTCTAAAAACCCAGCTGCACAACCTAAACTAAACAATACACACTATCGAAGCACATGACAACATGAATTATTTTTGCCGACCATTGCATGGCCTAACATTGTGGCATTGTGCTTTGGTTTGGGTAGGCTATTTGAATGTTAGGTATTATAGTAATAGTCAAAAGTCACTGGCCATAGACTTGTTCTTTTGGGCGGTTACTGATAGTTTTTGTTTGCGTTTTTCGATATAGAAACGACCGAGGAAGATGCCGACTTGGATGGTACACACGATTTTAGACTCAAGAAGCCGTTTATTTTGACTTTTCAGATAAGGCAAAAACTGAAAACCTAATGTCCTATTCAAAACAACGATAACTTACAGTTTCTGGCTTTCAAAAGCCAAAAATCATTTAAAACACATTAGCTTCTTGATACGAATTTTTCTTTTTTCTTTGCAATATCTGTAAAGATATAATGTTTTTGTTTTCTAATTAAATATTTTTAAAAAAACTAACGACTGTTGTGGTGCCACTTTAGCTAAAAATAAAAAACAAAAAACAAAAAGCCTCAGCACTCTAAAAACCAAACCATATTCGTCGAGAGAGCCATATACGGTCACCACGCCGAAAAGGACAGGCCGTAGGGACGTTCGTGGATGAATGGACCTTTCTGCATAAAGCATTGAAAAAGTCCCGTGGGCCCCGCTCCCTGCTGACCTGTGAAGATTTATCAAACATGGACACATTATTGATCGGGCACATGACGCGCGATTGGTTGTACGGCCGCTGGATCAATCCCTTCCAAAAAGAGGGGAGGGAGAAAGAAGTTGAAGCGCTTTTCTTCCGTAGGAGAATGCGGAGACATCCACCGTAGCTCTCACGATAAAAACGAAAACGGCATCATCTTTGCCGTCGGAGTCGGCGTTCGGGTATCCTGAAGAATTCACTTCACACTACACAGGTTGCTGCCCACAACCAACACACACAAGGCACGCTCTCGAGTCTCTATATAAGAAAAAAATAAGATAAAAATAAGACAAAAATTAGAAAACGATATACTGTTTGTAGCATTTTCAATGGCATAGTAATTGATTGTTCAATCTTGAGATTCAGCACATAGCCACTTTCGGATCCATTGTCTCTGGCCGTGGTGCCATTATGTCTCACTATCCCTGGATGTGACGTTGTTAGATCCGATCGTCCCTACGGGTTCTAGGGAAGAGAAGCGACAGTGAAAAATCTGAGGCGTTGCTGCCGTTGACGGATCTACCATCGCCCCACCCCCATGTAGAGGGAGGTTAGGGAGGTGGTGGACGGCAACGGAGGGAGGAACGACGCATTGAATATTAGGTTGGACGAGGTATAGGCTACGGGGGAGAGCGAGATGGCAATGCAGCGGGACGGTGAGGTTGTCGCCTACCATCAGTGGTGGAAGACGGTGCAAGGAGGTGAAGAAGGGGTATGAAGATGCTATGGCACCAAAGAAGAGAGATAGAGGGGAGAGGGGTAGAGCGGCAGCCGTGTGGGAAAAAGGAGGGGATGGGAGGGGGAGAGCAGTGGCTCATGAGGAAGGACGGAAAGGAATGCTATAAAGCACTTTGACGATATAATGCTCCCTAACTGCTTCCAGTGAATAAGGGACTAGGTGGCATATTCATTCATGTACATCATCACATAAGAAATCGTGACGTGCTTAAGCAATCTGCCGTACACCTATTGCTCCACGAATATTTAACGGTGCTCATTTTGGCTTTTAAGTCATCTTCTGCTTCTAACTTCTATTTTTTTTCACTATTCAGTAATTTATCTTTTTCTGATTTTTAAAAGATTTTTTAGCTTTTTTTCTCGTATTTTTTTACGTTATCTGTGATTGGCTAATATTTTTTTTCTATTTTACTGTAAGCCGAATCGTTATGTGTGAATAGTGCCGTGTGCCATTCTCTCAACCTGTGAAGAGATTTATTCATGTTTGTTTTAGCTTCTGGCAGCTGCAGTTACTTTCAGAATCTACAGCTCCCCCAAACAGTCTAGATTTTCATCCAGATTCTAAGTAGCCAGAAGCTACAAAATCCAGAAAATGAACTAATAGCCAGAAGCTGGGGTTATCCAGCTTCTCTAGATTCTGACTAGCTAGATACTTACCAGTTGCTTCTCAGAATCTAGAGCTGAAAAAAAAAGACCCTAAGTATACCTCATGGTGTTACAGTGAACTGCTACGACGTAAAGTTATCATGATATAAAAAATAAAGTAGGTAATGTATAGTTAGCGAGGTTTCGATTTTGGCACTAAGACGAGAAACCAATTGAAATTTCAAATGATGGACTTCTGCATTTGTTTATTTTTGGCCGTAAAATGATAAGGCTTGTCAAAATTAGATGACTGTGTGGGCATCTGTATTAGATTTTACTGATAGCTTTTAAATATAATTTATAATTCTTAGCTAAAAATAAACAGTAATAGCTAAAAAAGACTTTGAATGAGGAGGTAAGAAGTAAAAAAATAAGAGAGAATTGCATATACGTGACGACAAAGAGTGGAGTGGGCACCTTTAAAAAACTGGTTTTAAAAAAAAGCAGCTTTAAAGAATTGGATTTTGCATTGACTTTTAACTTTTTTAATCGTGGGTCAGAAACAAAAATCAATATAAACAATGACAAAACTTGGTCTGGCAGCATGAGAAGCCGTACTACAGTAGCTTGTGCGTCTCAAGAGCTTTCCTTTGCGTACGCTCGCTCGAGAATTTCCACAAGCACAATTGGCAACACAGTCCATCATTTTTTGGTTTATGGGTTAAGAGCTGGAACTAGAAAAGGTTCAGAAGAACACTCACTTCGTTTTCTCATCAACCAAGAAGTTGGGCAACTAATCAACCATCCAAATCGATCAGACTAGCACAGCAAGTGTATTATTGTATACTATATACCATACACAAATGACGTAACCCATAGCTATCACAAAAATCGACACCAAACTGACTGGCGTAAGGGGTGTTCCATCCCATAATGCAAAAATACCCCTGATGCAGCTGAAAACCTTCCAAGAGTTTGAAGGAAAGCTCTTTCGTTTCCAGGCCAAAAGGAAAAGAAAAGAAAATATCTTGACCTTTTCTGTTGCAACAAGGCCGTTCGGATACAATATTTCTCCTGTTTGTATACGAGCAAAAAGGCAAACACAATCTTCCCTTAAAGTTGCTGGAACCATATTACTTCTCAACAAAGAGAATATGCTATATATCACATCAAGGGCATGCTTTCCCCCCTTTTCTTGGTTTCCAGTTTCCTGTACACACCAGATGACAAGATCACCATCCGGTTTCAAAGAATTTGCTCAATGGTGCAGTTTGATAACCAGTTTGCCTCCCAGTATGCAGGGCTGATAAGAAAGGCACTTCAATGCTGAAGATATTAGAGGGAATGAGAATTTGTTGCTGTCACGACAAATGACGTATTAGAATGATGAAAAGAAAGCCATTACTATGCTACTAGCCTACTAATACCAGGCATCATCACAGGCCATCTCTAAAGTGGTGTAATAAAGATAGTAACAATCTTTGCAGGCAAAGCATGCTTTTTGAAACACATAGATATGGTTACTCTACAAGACGGAAATATACGGGTACACGAAATAACACTAACCGCTGAAGCTTTAATCATACAAAATTACAAAGACTTAGCAGATTGAACCCTTGTCTTCTTGCTTTTGGCTTTCAAGACCTTCTCCTCAGCCTTTTCATTTTTCGAGATGGCCCTGGCAATTGCTTTCATTTTCCTCACATTTTGGGACCTTTTAATTTGCACACCCTTTTTTATTTTCCTGGTTAAAGAGAAAAAGTGATCAGGTAAAGAAAAAACATTCATCTTATGCCCAAGAATATGTGTCCAGAAAGCAACAATGCACACTCCAAGGAAGACAGCTAAGCCATACCAGAAGTAAAGCACAAGTGCATATTTGGCTACAATCTCTATGGAACTTTTACTAATTTACTTTCAGCAGCATCTCAGGAAACTTTAATAGGAAGTCTTGTGAGGGGATAGGAGAATGATGAATACCAATATAAATGGAACTTTAATCCGCTTTCAGTAGCATCAAACTAATCTTTAATAGGAAGCCCCCCGGCATGGAGAATGGGCAAAAAGTCCTGACATCGTCACAATGCATGATAACTTTCTCAAATCCCTTACTGGTAGCTCAATAAATGTTATGGTGCTAATTGCTTGAAATATCTAATGAATTAAGAAGATGAAAGGCCATTAACATATATATGTAGTCAATCTACAGTGAAATTATCTCCCCAATCATAAGCAAGGTGTTTTCATGTTCCAAAAAATGGTTACGGTGTTATTCTAAAAAGCTTTTGTTAGGGCCAACTTGGCATTGTTATGGTGTGTTGTGAAATCTAGTTAGTTAAAAGAATCTTTACAATAATAGTGAAATATCTTTTTTCCATTTGGTTGATGTTCTTCATTTTCTTTTGCAAAGATATATCAGGTAAAATAACTTGCTCAGCATCCATTATTTTTCATTTGTTTAACATCTGGCAACTTTTGACTTTTATTCCCAATTTTCTATCAGCTTCGCTTATTTAGTTAACCCATTTATCATAGAAATAATATACAAACATCATGTGACTCGAACAACTTAAAAGATTGTATGTGGACAGTTTGATCATGACTATGCCAGCAATCAAACCAGATGTCTGCCGCCTGACAGCAATGAATGGAACACATTATACAGACAATATTTCATAAGCAAAACAGGCCCAAATTTCAATGAAGTCAGAATAGTAGTTTTGAAAAATCTACCACCCTCAAAGATATATTATCACATACAAGGATGGCCGATGGACGCTCATCAGAATTAAGAAAAATACATTAGTGGAGTCAAAATAGATGAAGCGAAGCTCCTAAATGTTCATATTCATCAGCCATCACTAATTTGATTCCACATACAAGTGCAAGGCAGTTCTTCGCTTCTTACCTATGTCTAATATAGCACTATTTGTTCTAAATTTCTAATCAACTGAGCCCTCAATGCACATGTACAGTACAGGTCATTGCAAGAACCGTCGGACAAATTCACACAGAACTCTTCAAATTGGTCAAATCAACGAATTTTCACTACCTATTATAACCAACTAACTAGCATTCCATCTGACATTCATATGTTGGGTCAATTCTACCGGTTCAATTATCGTAATAACTTCACAAATCAGTGAACCTCACTCATAAAGATTGACCTAAGAAATCCATATGTACGAATAAACAAAGAAAAACAAAGCAACTGCTGCAATTCTGTTGCTCACCTGTCGATCGAACTGAGCGCAGCCGATGCCGAAGACGGCTGCTTCCCCTCGGACGTATCCATTGCTGCGAACCAAAGAAAACGGATGGAGCCAAAATATCTTAGTCAAAGAGCGGAACACCAGAAAGCCACTAAAAACTCAAAAGAACGAAAGACAGGATCAAAATTACGTTGTGGAGCGTCTGCTGCGGTGGATGCGGCGGGGCGCCCTCGGAGGTGTCCATGGCGGTGGCGCTGCCGCCGCCCTTTTTGGCCTTGTTCTTCTTGTTCCGGTTCTTGGCCATGGCTGCGCGCCCTTCTCGTCTGCGCCCTAGGGTTTCCCGGGGCTTCTGGTTTGGTGGTCTGGGAAGCGAATTGTTGCTGTGCCTGTCGCCCAGTACCTAAGATGCCTCATGAGAGATTCCAGAGCGGGCCAAATGAGGCCTGGTAGTTACGGCCAACAGGCTGGTAACGTGGGAAATTTAGGATGGGCTTTGGAAGGAAGAGTCAAGGAGCATTCTTATGGGCCGTATCTTTTGCCAACTAGATTTTTTTTTTAACCAGCAATTGCTGGGTCATATATTAGAAAGGGAAGAAATAAATACTAGTTATTTTACAGATAACACAAGCAACGTTTGTGATAAAGTAGAAATGTACGCTACTCTTCACAGAAGAAACATGGGGCCGGCAAAAAAAAGCTGGGCACTATTTGCTACGAAGCATTGTTTACCTTTGTTATTATCTCTTTTAATCGTTTTGCTACAGCCATCTCCCAGAGCAGCTCGGCCTCCTCCTTGATCAGTGCTAGGAAAGCAGCTTGGCCTCCCCCTTACGTCGTATCATAGTACACTCCCAACTAGTAGTTAGGGCAGTTCTCGCCTTTGCTGTGCGCAACTTTCGGCCTAACCTAACTCTTAGCCCAAACAAATCCTTTTTCTTATTTTTAAGAGGATGATTCCATTGTGCATCCATTGTGAAGGCAAGTTGCTACCGTCACAAGTGCCTTTATTCATATATATATAAGTCGTCGGATCATGAAGCAAAAGTTGATTTCGGTTTAGGTACCGTAGCAAAAATCCACTGCAGATTCTTCGGCAGTTCAGTGCTTCTAGGGTGCGTTCGTTTTAACGATGATTTCTGACTTTTGATTAAAATTTCACTGTAGCTAGTTTTTTTACTGTAGCTGATTTATTTTTTAGGTATAATTAAATTTAAAAAATGTAAAAATAGAAAAAAAAATATGTTAGCCCATCACGGGTAATGCAAAGGAATACGGAAAAAAGGAAAATGTAAAAAAACTTAAAAATCTAAAAATTTTTAGAAAAAACGAATAACTGAATAGTGAAAAAAAAGTTAAAGTTAGAAGTTGAAATTGAAAAAAAATTGAAACGAGTTCGTCTCACCAGTTGCTTTCTTGATTGAATGGGTGACAAGACATGAGAAGAAAGGCACATCAGTGTGCTTCTCTGGCTTAGCAATGGCCACCAAAACATGGCAGTCGACAAGACTAGCACAACGAACGAATACTACAGTAGCGTGTTCTTTTCTGAGAAACGCAACAGATGAATAAGCTTTGCCTGCCACTAGTAAATCATACGTTACACGATTCGATCGAAAAACATTACAAGGATTTACCGTTGGCCGCAGGAGGGGAAGCCATGCCTGCCTGGCTTTTGTGTCCGTTAGAGTATATATATCTACGTGGTAATCGTCTCCTCCATTCCCTTGGACGCCGAAAAATCTTTTTCTTGGATGCCAATATTCACGCGACCACCGTACCGACGAAAGAGAACAAGAGCCCAGGCACCTGAAGTCCAATATGCTGGCTACCCTACTGCCACGTCCGCGATTCGACCCACGTCACAGTAATCAAGTAATGGTTTTCTGAATTTTTCAACACTCCAGAAAGACAGCACGTTGCAGTATCAAGGATATATAAAATGTTACATATCAACTGTTGGTATACATATGTCATATAAGATTTTGGGTGACGTGAAGAAGAAAGAGAAGATGTTATCTACTATTTAACAGATGGTCTTATGGATGCCTTTTTACTGTCTATATCATTGTATAAATAACTATATAGATAATATATTAATTGTATGAGACTATTATTGATAACTATATAGACAATACATTATATGCATTGTCTTTAGTCCTTGACGAGGATATAATAACATCTATCCATTACATCATCATATTATCCAAATATACCCCTTAACGATGAGTGAAATTTCATATAATAGTCGTAAGATAAGCTACGACTATCTAGTCATAAGGTCTACTACGACTACCTAGTCATAAGTTCTACTACGACAACCTAATCGTAAGATTTGCTATGACTATCTTGTCACAACTCTTGCTATGGCCACCTAGACGTAAATTATGCTACGACTACCTAGTCGTAGGTTATGTTATGACTAGTTAGCTACAAGTTCTATTACGATGTAGTCGTTCTCCTATATACAATTAACTTACTTCTACAGTGGGTTAGCCTGATAAGGCAGTTAGAATGTGTATTTTAACCGCACATGATCTTATCTACGTCTCTCTAACAACAACCGTCCTACAACGAACTGCTATCCACTTCTCTCTGACAATAACCGCTATCCAGTGTTTAACTCTCAAAGTGTTAAGACGTATTCCAGTAAGAAGCAACCACCATCGATTCGTCGCCAATATAAGAGACGAATCTTGAGAGATCTGTGGGGAGACAAGCCCTAGTAGGAAGCAATGAGTTCTGTAAGCAATGTGTAGTTTCTCGCACTGTTCACGCTTATAAACTTTTTCTCAGCAACAATAGCACATGACATAGGGTTATCATTCTTCCAGGAGAAGATCTGAACCTATATAAAATTTTTTGTATCTTTATTATGCATTATCATATAAGAGCCTTAAGTACTTTCTCCCGAATCCAAGAAATCATACGTAAGATTAATATTAAAACATCGATAGTTAGTGCCGTCCGTGACGAAGGGTTTCTTTCAAGGCTCCATAAAATTTCTGACAGGTTGATTCTCTTTCTTCTAATGCCATCATGGTTGGAGAATGGAATGAGGAGAATTGGTTCGATTTGTTGGACTACGCATATATCAACATGGAAGCTTGCTATGACTACGAGCAGATCCTACTTGCTTCCGACGATGAGTCTCCCCCTGGAGATCCGCCAGGATCCTAGAGACTCCGCCGTGGGAAAAACTGAGGAAGGATCCAAATTCTCCGCAGCAGCATGCCTATGGGAGAACTCATTTTTTTCAAGTCGCAAGAGTCAATCTGACGGCGAGCAAAGCTTGCAACGCGACCATAACTCCGTCCCAAGGAGTCTAGGTGCGCTAATAATGACAACCTACCCAATTCCAGCCAATCCCGGAGATCCAGAATCGGAGAAATCAGCGTCGCCTGTTGATTGTGATACTTCACTAGAATCCCCAGAGGATTTGCACCCTGAGGGTTCGTTCATCCAGACGGGGAGTGCTCCTCTTGTTGGAAACGCTTAAAACCCAGAGTTCCCCTACTTGGCGGGGTTTAATGCTGATTGCGATGAGCTGTCACTCGAGGACTCCTTGGTGGAAGTCGAGGTTCTAGACAGGAGGTCATGTCCCTCTCTTCATATCCTCATTATATTCCTGATGGAGGCTCTCACGAGGCTAGCGGGCTGCTGCCACGGTCAGCACCGAAACACCTGGACTGATAGCGCCTCTGTCGCCGTCGCCGCTAGATCCAATAGCCCGAATGAATCAATTAAGGCGAGCTCCTCAGCCGCATGGAGAGAAACAGTGAAAGGCCTTATCTCCATCTCCTCTGTCCCACTGATAGGTGGGGCCCTTATTTCTTTTTGTTTTCCTTTTATAAATTGAAAAATTCCTAAAATACTCTTATGAGTCCAACATTAACACCCTCATAAAAAAACACCGACTAAACCCAAACGTTTGATGGGTGCTAAGCTTTGAGGTGTTATCGACGGTATCTTGGGCATTGTCTTTGTTACGAGGGCACACGGAAGATTATGTGCATAACGGGTATGCATTAGACGACATCTAAGCTGAGTGAGGTGAATGCATACCATGCTGTGGCCGACATTGGACGTGCTGATCGTGACTACAGGTAGGAGACGTGCATACCAATGGTGGTAGTGTGTTGAATTTGAGGAGGACATGCCCCTTCTTATGGGGCTCTATGATTAGACCTTAGTGGCACGATAGGTTTAACCCAGACAATTTAAATTATATTCTTCTTTTAGAGTGAGGAAAACCGGTTAGAATGCGTATCCCAAAAACATAGCCACCGAGCACCAAGGGAGGTCGCAAACATCAAATCAGAATTATCATAAAAAGTCTCAGCACTGGATGCATGGCAGGTTAGATATATATATGGACTGTGTGGGGTGCATCACAGTTAAGGTGAAGGTGACTAAACTAAAGTGACTTCATGTCCATAGACTGCCCTCTTGCCCGGCCTAATTGCTAATGTGATTTCTACGGGACACGCCAAGGATTCTAATGCCACACTTGAAACGTGGGATTTTTTTTTCAGATTCATACAGAATCGAACTGTTTTTTGTAAAATTTCTCTACTCCAAACAAGTCCTAAGTTGACGCACTTCTTATTTTGGAGTGCAACATGTGCAAATCCTTGTTTCAAGGCAAGGAAGTATGGGAGCCCAATGAAGCTCGCGATGATCGTATTAGAACTGTAGAATCGAGGAGCACAATGTTACAGATATGCGTGATCCCAAAAATAATTTCACCATTCAACGCTCAGGATTAGTGTGCATCGGCTGGCTGGCTGTCCTGCCCCAGTGCAGCCTCACCACACGAGCACGTTCCAACAAGCGTAACTTCTTTGAGAAAAAAAAAGAGAGAGAGAGAGAAAACAAAGACGAGACACACATGGTAAAGAGTGAGCTCATCCGGGCAACCAGACGTCGTCAAACCCGGCCCACTTGACCGACTCCGTGTTTTCTTGCCGGCGGCTCGCGTGCCTCGAGATCCGCGCAGCCAATCGAAGGCAGCTGCCGCACCATCACCACGCCCCCATCGAAGCACCGCATCATGCAAAGCTTAAAGGGGAAGAGTAGTACTGTGCAATTACCGGAGGCGGCTGGCTACTCACATAAAGCGAGGCAAACGCACAAAGCGGAAGGCCTAATCACGGTCTCCTACCACGTTTAACTACTCCGAAATGCATGCAGTGCGGGCAGCCGTTTGCTAGCTGTCACATTGCATGTACGCTATGTGCAGCGACTCGTAACGGTCACTGCATGCGGGCCCATTAACCAGATGGTATCGTAAGGGCCCAGCGTGCAGTGACAGTTATGCAATTGAGTTTGAAAATACCACTCTAACTTTTTTTTAATTTAGCTTTCGAACATCTATTTTTTTTAAATCCACATCAATATTGTTGTACACGGTAAACCCACGAAGGAGGCTAGTTTTGCTAAAATAAATGTTCAAGACCAAACTTGAAAAAAAAGGGCTAAAGTGATATTTGTGCGCTCAACGATTATAGGCCCTGCTTATTTCAGTTTCAGCTTTTTTTTACTATTCAGTAATTCATCTTTTTCTGAATTTTTTAAGATTTTTTAGGCTTTTTTATATTTTTCTTTTTTCCGTGTTCCTTTGTATTGTCCCTGATGGGTTAACAAATTTTTTTTTCTATTTTTACATTTTTTTTTAAATTTAATTATGCCCAAAAAGTCAAATCAGCTACAATAAAAATAGGTCAACTACAGTAAAATTTCAGCCAAAAGCTAAAAATCATCGCTAAAACGATCACCTCCTATGAAGCGCGCACAAGCAGAGTCAATGTTTTGTACATGTATGCTTTGCATTTGGGTAGTAGTAAATTTTGTGTACTCTGCATGTCATGTTCTTTGCTTTGATCTCCTAGCAGTGGAGAATTATCACCGGAGACGAGATGGTTTGCCATGACCATGGGGCGTTCTTTTTTTTGCTACAATTTATTATTATAATAAATAGTGATTATCAAAAAAAGTCAAAACTAAAATTTGGTTAAAAAGCAAAAAAAAGGGGATATATATAGCATTGGCATTTCCATGCTAAAAGCGCAGTCTTTGATAGGATTTTGGTTTTTTATCTTCGACTTCATTTAGTAATCATGATTAATAAATTATATTTAAAATTATAAACCGTAGTAAAAAAATATGCCTACTGCAGCCCTGCAGGGATGTTCGGTTTCGTTCGTTTTGGTGGCCATTAAAAACTCAGATAACTAACGAGAAACTTACACTGTGCAATTAATTCCCGTCCTTGAAGGCTCGAGTAATTCGTTTCCTTTCCGCGTTGGAGATAACCCGTACTTATAATTACGTACTGTAAATCTTAGACTTTTGATGAAACGTCCTTGGTGACCATAGAATTTTGCAGTGCAGTACTCATGTCTTGGTTAGTGTTGCAGCGCTCTGCCAAATAAAATCTGTTCTGCTTGTTTCAGCTTCAGCGCATCAGTTTTTTTTCACTATTGAGTAATTTGATTTTTTCTGATTTTTTTTAGATTTTTAGTTTTTTTTGGATTTTTTTTCTCGTGTTCCTTTGCATTGTCCGTGATGGGCTAATATATTTTTTCTATTTTAAAATTTTTTAAATTAATTATGCCTAAAAAGCCAAATCAGCTACAGTAAAAAAACTAACTACAATGAAATTTCAGTTAAAAGTTAGAAGTCATCGCTAAAACGAACGCCTCCTCAGGCTCAAGGTACTTGCACATAATTTTTCACCCTAAAAGTTTTCTTTTTAACTAGGGCGTTTTCACCCTGTGTGGGTGAGGATAGAACCCAGGATTTCGCGCTGCAACCCCGCACTATACAGTGGAACTCATTTGGGCCCCTTTTCACCCAAAAATGATTCAAAATTGCATTCTTGGATAAAAAAATTATCTGCATCTATCTCTAAGCAAATGACAGTTGAGGTGATAATCCACATCAAACTCTACAAGGCTACTAACGATTAACCACTTATCTAAACACGCCACCAACGAGGACACTAATCTAGTTGATAGCTTATGATTGCAATCGATGATTTTTGACCATAATAGGAGCACTTTATATGAATTATCTGAATACCAATAATCCACTTCAAAAAATCTGTTATGATAAATTATTTTAAAATAACAGTATTTTATTTATTTATTCGGAGGAAAACAAAAATCATAAGATGAAACTGTAGCCCCCAATCCCCAACTCCCATCCATCCACCTCCATCTTTACAGCATTAACGAAACTGCCACCGTCTAACTACGTAATTTGCGAATAAACACAAGGGTATTAGTGTCATTTATTTTGCTTTGTCCTAATATTTTCCACTTCCTAAGTAACGGGCCAAGGGGAAAAAGGCATGGAGATATGGGGGAGGAGGGGAAGGGAGTTTTGAAATTGTGAGGACCAAGCAAAGGCCCCGAGAGAACAAAATAATTTTGCGTTTTTGTTTTAGGTTTTCGTTTTGATTTGGGAGCGGTTCCTTCCTAGTGCGTTCGCTGTTCTTGCAGCGTGGGGGGAAGAATCCTATTCCTCTAGTGCTCGTTTTGATGCGCTTTCGTTTGATGATTTCCTCGCCTCCTGCTGCTGCTGGTGGTTCTTTCGCCTTTTCTTTCGCCAAAGATCGCAGCTTTTTGCAGCCGCTTTGCCGATTCCAAGCTTCGCCCCGGTTCTTTTCCCCTTCAAAAAGCGCGCAAAGTCTGGGTTTTTACCCCGTCCCTTGATACGGGCACATTCTTGCCGCGTGCGACCGGTGCTGATTCTGGGCTGGGAGCATGGAATTTTGAGAGATTTGTGGGGATATTTTGAGGCTTTCTAGTGCCAAGGGTGTGGAATTTGGGTTTGGGCGGGTGTCGCTTTCGAGTCCTTGGTGAGGTAGGTGCTCATACGCCTAGAATTGGCGCCAATTTGGTGCGAGATGGGGAAATTTCTGGTCCCTGTGTCATTCTGCTGTTGGATTTGGCCTATTGGTGTGTGAGCGTTTGTGTAGGTCACTGGGTTGCTCCGGTGGCTTGTTCATTTCTCGGCGGTAATGCTCTCTGCAGCTGCCGTGATGGCACCAGCCCCAGCCGCTCCGAAGAGCTCCCTCGAGGTCTTGCTCGAGACGATAAAGAAGCGTGATGAGCAGCCCAAGGATGCGCCTCCGGCACTGCCAGCCTGGCCGACGTGCCGAGGCCGGTTGCCGACTGCACGGCGTCCGTCACTGCCTACTGGGGTCGGGCTTGAGAACGGCGTGACGAAAAGTCGCATCTTTGGGACTAAGAGGAGGTTCACTAATGTGGAGGCTCTGGAGGAGTCGCCACATGTTGATAACTTCCACGTGGAGAGGAAGGAGACAATGGTCTTTAAGGAAACCCCCCCTGTTTCCCCAGCAAGGGCGAAGAGAAATGGGAAGCCAGTGTTTGCTGATACCTTGGACTATGTCCTCCAGAAGGTGAGAATCTCGTTCATTGTGATATTGATGAGATTTATCTTGTTATCATGTGAACAAGTAATATAGGGCAGCAAGTTTAATTTGTCTTTATTGCATGGGAGTAGGCTGAATACTTGTTCTGCTATGATGGCAAGAAGTCACTCACGAGTAAAGGCCAAGAAATGTTGATCGAATTGGTGCTTACACCTGTTCGCTTATATGCTGAATTTATACACCGGTTTGCTTAAAACTCTCTTCAATGTGGTATCTACCTATAAGACTTTCATGTGAATTTGCTTTTTTTGGCTATACTGAACCCATTGTCCTGCAGCCTTTAGCAGTAGTTGAAGGTAATTATTGATTTATGCGTGTTTCTGGTCACCGAAGTAGACTTCATGCTTGCTTTGGCCTGTGGGTCTAGTACATTTATGAAAACTTTGGCATGTTACTGTGATCCTCAGAAGTATGGATATATTGGACAACTAGAACAATCTTACAAGTGCTTGGAATTAGTTCTCATATAAATCCTTTCCCTTGATGATTTGAGTATGATTCTTTTGAGTTTACATCGTGGTTGGAAAAACCAGGCAAAGTAATAAGATTTGGATGTTTTATTTCAGAAGCTACGAGTTTGGTGTTCCTCAACAGATGAAAAGTGGGAGCTTGGACAGATTCAATCAATATCTGGGGATGATGTTGAAATACTCCTGGCCAATGGAGAAGTGAGTCTTATGTTGCTACAATGGTATAATTATTTGAGTGAAATTTTGTAACATTTTTACTCAAGGTTTATTTGCATAGGTTTTGACACTGTTACCAGAAAGACTCTTGCCTGCCAACCCTGATATTCTCGGTGGAATGGATGATTTGATCGAGATGAGCTACTTAAATGAACCTTCAGTTCTTTACAATCTTGTCAAGAGATGGAGGGCGGCTGTTCTCATACAGAAGTACACTAGGCGTCGACTTGCAGCTACCATGTTTATTGATCAGCTCAAATATATTGTTCTTCTACAGTCTGGTAATTTTTGAAATATGAGAAGGCCTAGTAACATCATACTGCACTAGATTAGTGCATCTATCTAATCATCTGCTTCCATATGTTTCTGCAGTGATGCGTGGGTGCCTGGCCAGGAAGAAATTTAAGTACCTGCAAGAAGAAAGGGAATCAAAGGTCAATCACAAGCAAGTTAAAGGGGACACAAGGAAGATTATTTCACAAGCTAGGATATGCCATGTGAGTTCTATGTCAAAGGATTTCTCTATTTTTATCTTTTCCCATCTCCCAAGACCCAAGCTGTGTACTGCTTTCATCAAATACTGGATGAGCAGTATGCCAGTACATAATCTGACCAAGGATTTCTTGCTGATATTAGACAATATTTGTCTGGAATTTGTATGAGCATGATTTCATACTTCATTAACCTAATCACCAACAGAGCTACCAAGATTTTTCACCTCTGTGATTTCTGACTGCAATTTTTATTGTTCAGAAGTGTTCCTTATACAAGCTACTGAATTGATTGAACTGTCTAATGGCACAGGCGTTAAAGGTATCATAGTTCCTAATGGTTAGCTTCCCTTGGCAGGAAATGAATGGAGATCATCCCCGTCAACCAGTGGTCACAGAACTCCAGGGGCGCGTTTCAAAAGCTGAGGCTGCATTGCAAGATAAAGAAGAAGAAAATGCAATGCTGAAGCAACAATTGGAACATTATGAGAAGAAATGGTCAGAATACGACGCCAAAATGAAATCTATGGAAGAGGCATGGAAGAAACAGTTATCTTCTCTGCAGGTAATCATCTACAATTTTCCTGGTTGCTTGCTAATTTGTTTAAGGGGGTGGATCAACATTTTATAAAACATGAATTCATCTGTTAAGAGAATGGCAACATAATGTGTCGAACATGCCTTGAACTAAGAACAATTGCTCTGATATTGAGTCAAATCATACAGGACCAAGCTGCTGTGAAACTTTGAATAACTGAACTATTAGAGAAGAGTGGCTTACAATTTCAAGGCTTGAAATAGTATTTTCTTGCACTATCCTTAGAAGATGTATTCCTCTGGATGTGACTATTCCTTTCAGTTGAGCCTTGTGGCTGCCAAGAAGAGCCTAGCTTCTGATGACGTGGCCACCCGAGCATCTAGGACTGATGTTGCTCCAATGCACGCTCAGTACGACTCTGAAGATACGTTGTCCACTGGGAGCCATACCCGGGAAGGGACTGAGATGAAATACCCAAACCACAACCCTGAAGCTAAAGTGGCGGTAGGAAACTCATATAGGCAGATAAATGCTGTGAACCACCTAGCGAAGGAATTTGAGGACAGGAGGCAGGTGTTTGAAGACGATGCTGGCTTCCTTGTTGCAGTTAAGTCTGGACAGGTTGGTTCAAATTTGAACCCAGACGTGGAACTTCGGAAGCTCAAGGACCGCTTTGCTACATGGAAGAAAGATTACAAGTCTCGGTTGAAGGATACGAAGGTTGCTCTTCAGAAGGTTGGAAATCATGAGAAATCCTGGAAAAGATGGTGGGGGAAGAAGAGCTCCAAGTGAATGTGCAAGCTAAGCTAAAATCCTTTCCCTACATTTGCCTGCCATTGCGAAGGAAGAGATCAAGAAATGGCAGGAGACAAGAACGCTTCGTGTTCTTGCTCTCTTTATCGCAAGCCCTGTGAGATGATGATAGTGATGACGATGATGATGAGCTCCATCGTCAGTGGCGGTGCTGTTACTCGTCCGGTGTTGAGTGTGTCAAAAGGAGTACTAGGTGAAGCAAGAGGTCTGTACATGTATATTAGTTCTTCGTTGTCGTCAGTGTATGTATGTCATCATGTATGTAGAGCGATGAACCTGAAATATGGAAGGGTAATCAAGTACAGATTATCCGCCATGAGCGAATAGAGATGCAACAGCAGTACTGTAATAACTGTACTGTAAGAAATCTTTCGAAATGTGCAAGGCAAATTACTCCATTGTTCTTTCCTTTGGTGTTGTCTCCCTCCTCTGCAGAAGTTATGTTTCTCCATTGCAATTTGTACCTGAGTTTGCAAAGATTCTGAATAACAGATGCTCTGCAGGGAATGAGAATCACAACCACTGGATGCGGCAAACGCATTCATGTTGAACTTTATATCGAAAGTCAAACCAATAATCGGACTCTATGTCCCGTATAGACTTACAACATATCAACACCAAGACTATACTAAGCGGGCAGCTCACAAAACAGCACAATGCTTACCCAAAACCCCTCCATTTTTCTGAATTCTGAGATCGCATCGATCATTCTCTGCAAGCATGGTACAAAGGGCATCGGCTAGCTTAAGACCCCGGCGCGAACTTGGTGGCGTAGACCCAGGCATTGTTGGCGACGGGGTTGTCGAGGTGGTCGAGCAGGTTCTCCAAGGGGCCCTTGCCGGTGACGATGGCCTGAACGAAGAATCCGAACATGGAGAACATGGCGAGGCGGCCGTTCTTGATCTCCTTCACCCTGAGCTCGGCGAAGGTGACGGGGTCGTCGGCGAGGCCGAGCGGGTCGAAGTACTGGCCGCCGGGGTAGAGGTCGTTGCCCTCGCCGACGCCGGGGAGGCTGTTGATGCGGTAGCCCTCGACAAGGCCCATGAGGATGACCTGGAAGCCGAGCACGGCGAGGATGCTCTGCGCGTGGACGAGGTTAGGGTTGCCGAGGTAGTCGAGGCCGCCCTCGGAGAAGATCTGCGCGCCGGCCTTGAACCAGACGGGCTCCTTGAAGTCGACGCGCACCCACTTCTCGAGCACCTCGGGCGTGATGCACCCGCGCGCGCCCAGCATCGCCCACCGCCCGTGGATCACCTCCAGCGCCCTGTTCCGCGCGAACGCCTCCGGGTCGGCCGACAGCCCGGCCGTGTCCCAGCCGTAGTCGCCGGCGAACTCACCGGTCAGGTAGGACGGCGTCTGCGCCGAGAAGGGGCCCAGGTACTTGACGCGGTCCGGCCCGTACCACAAGTCGTTGCTCTGCATGCGCCCGCGCCACGCACAAACATTTGTCACCACGGACACGCCCTGTTCAGCTACTCAACTACTCCAAGTGATTGCGCAAACATGTCATGGTGTAGCGATTGCTCTTACGTACCATGGTGATCCTTCCGTTGGCCGCGGCAGCGACGTCGCGGAGGGGGCTGGCATTGGCGGTGCGGCCCTGGCCGAGGAACGGCGTCTTGGCGGTAACACAATAAACTCTCGAGAATTACATGCTCTAATCAAGAACCAAGAATTGTGGTATCTAGATTACAAGTAGAATAATTCTAATCACAAGAAGGGTGTTATGGATTGTGTCCTCTAGAGCTCGAAGAAAGTTAGTTCAGTAGTTGGGTTCTTGTAGTTGTCATTTGCTTGTCAGGTGAGGTCACCTGTTGTTCTTCCTGATGACGACGACACTGGAATCTACACAACTTTGTTACTGAAAACGAAGTTTAATAGAAAACTATCCAATCAACATTGACAGAATTAATGCAAAGTCGCAGATGCTGATAGAAACTCGGACTTCTTTGTGTTCTTTGTGTAGGAAGGAGAGACGTACGCATCACAGACGAGACGCATCAAGACACGGGGAAAAGGACATCCCGCGGCCGTCTTCTTTGTGTTCCACCTCGTCTCTGCGAGCTGATCGGTCGGTTGCTCCTCGGTCAACAGAGATTCTCATCGTCACTCATCGCGTGAAGGAAGAAGCAAGGAGAGGTGTCATGCTGCTCATGATGCATACGTAGACCCCACTCGTTTCAGCTTTTTTTTCAGCTTTAGCTTTTTTTTCACTATTCAGTAATTCGTCTCTTTCTGAATTTTTTAGATTTTTTGAGCTTTTTTGCATTTTTATTTTTTTCTGTGTTCCTTTGCATTGTTCGTGATGGGCTAACATATTTTTTTTTCTATTTTTACATTTTTTTAAATTTAATTATACCCAAAAAGCCAAATCAGCTACAGTAAAAAAATCAACTACAATAAAATTTCAACTAAAATCCAGAAGCCATCGCTAAAACGATTACCCCCGAAGACAACTAAAGACTTCATGCGGACTTGTGCTATGGGGTGCTTCTTCACATGAAGATCAGGATAGCAGTGGCAGACGCGAAGCCAACAGGAGACATCTGAAAGCGATGTCTCTGTTCTTCTTCTTTTGCTGTTTTGTTAATATGTTATACAATTTGAAGATAGTACATTTGAAGAAAAAGTTTTTGTTGCGTATTACAATTATTTAGTACTTCTTTGATTGTCATCGGTGATCTTACAGGTAATCCCTAATCGATAAGAACATAACTCAACTAAAATATAAAAAAACTATGTTTGTATCAATTTAGTTTAGTTTTTTTGAGTCTATTTTTATCTTGACTTCTCCACTGATGCCTAATCATATCTAGCCACGTAGGTACTTCTCCAATCGATAAGAGTATAGCTCAGCTAAAGTATAAAAAACTTTTAGTGTAATTCTTCGAGTCCACTGTAATTCCATCCGTACTTCCCCGCTGGTGGCTAATCATATCTATCCACGCGCTCACGACGCCAAAAATATCACAAGATAGGAGTATACCAAAGAAACATGTACGCAATTTACACGAGGTCGCTATTACTACCCAGGTCACTAGCGGCGGCGGCGTCCTTGTGCTCCTCCTCCTCCATGGTGTCTGACATGCTCCTCCCCCTGGTCTCCGGCAGGCAGGCGGCGAACTGCCCGAAGCAGCCGACGACGAGCCCGAACACGCCGAACGACCAGAAGCTATTCTCGCGGCCGAGCGCGACAAGCACAGGCGCCGCCACGCCACCTAGCACCAGCGCCTGCCGCACCAGCCCCACCGCCGAGTTGCGCACGGACGTCGGGAACAGCTCGATGGAGTACATCAGGATGACGTTGAACGCCGTGCACGTCGCGAAGAATGAGAACACCTCGGCGGCCATCCGCGCCGCCGCACCCTGCGGGATGGCGACGCACGCGAGGCTGCACAGCCCCGCCACCGCGGTGAGCACCACCACCAAACTACGCCGGTTGATCCTGCCCATGAGGATCCACGCGAGGATGGACGATGACAGCTCGGCGAGCGCGTTGTACGTGACGCTCAGGTAGAGGTTGGAGCCCAGGTTGCCGACGTTGAGCGGCATGCCGTAGTAAACTATACCGACACCGAAGCTGACCGTCATGATCGCCGATAAACTCCGGAACGCCCACGGACGCTCCCACATCGTATGCAGCGTGGCGAAAACGCCGCCGCCGCTTGTCCCGGCGTCCTCTTGCATGGCGCACGCGTGCAGCATGGAGAAGCTGGACGTGATGCTGTTGCCGTTGAGCGTAACGATCTGCTGCAGCGTCTCGATGGCGTCCTGCTTCCGGCCGCGCACCAGCAGCCACCGCGGCGACTCCTGGACGAGAAGGTAGAGAAGAATGGAGTAGCAGAGGGAAGGAACGGACGTCCACAGGTAAAGGTTCCGCCACGACGCCTCGCGGAACGTGTAGGCGAGCGCCGGGAGCGACAGGAACCCGACGGTGAAGAAGAAGAAGCCCGCCGCGCTCACCGTTTCGCGCCACCTCTTCCCGACGAGCTCCGTGGACAGGACCAGCGTGCACGTGCCCAGCATGGACCTGCCGAACCCGGACACGAACCGCAGGGCGGCGTACGTCCACACGTTCGGCGAGAAGGCGGTGAGCACGCCGGAGATAGACATGGTCACCAGGGACACGAGGAGCATCTTCTTGCGGCCCAGGACCGAGTCGGCGAGCGTGGTGAGCAGGAAGCCACCGGCGAGGCAGCCGGCGAAGAACGACGACGCCGGGAGGGATACGAGCGCGGGGCCAGCGCACTTGAGGGACCACTCGGAGACCACCGACTTCTCGGCCGGGCGGTCCCACGCCCACGTGCCGGGCGGGAGCGCGCACGGCGAGGCCGCGGCCGGGGAGCAGGACGAGTTGCCACCCGCGGCAGCGCCGGTGCAGTGCCACTGCGGCTCCGCGTCCGTGAACACGGAGATGAACACCTGCTGGGAGTCGAAGGCCCAGGCGAAGGCCAGCAGTACGGCCTTGAGCAGCTGCGCGGCGCCGGTGGCGCCGATGTACGTCTCGATCGTGTCATCGATGGACGGCGTCTTCGCCGGCTTAGCTTTGTGGCTGGTTAGGAGCGGGGCGGCGGCCGTGTCGGCCATTGGCCCGGTTTTGCACGAGCGTGGGTTTGTCTCTGTTCTTGGTTGCTCGCAAGTCGGAGACGATGCTAGTGGTGGTATTTTTATGGGCCAGGTAGCGCGCAGCACTCGAGGGGCTAGCTTGTAATTTTCGTATCTCAGAGGGACCACCTTGCTTGTTTGTTTTCCTTCGCCGGTTTGGATGTATTCGAGAGCCCTAGCCGTCGCCGGAGGCTGGAGAACGCAGTGCATTCTGAAACATGTCTAGTTTGGAACCGAAATGCATGCTGTCCTTTTTTTTTTTTTTACCAACGGAGGGGGTACTTGATGACTCGATGGTTCACATAAGCAACATTAATCTTCTACGTGCTGGCGGTGCTCCGCGCCACGTGAAATCCATTCATGTCTCATGACAGTTAGCATGTTAACCTCCTTGATCCGACAGGAAATTAATATGGTCAGTTTTTTTTAGCTTTTTAGTATTTTTTATTTTTTATTTTTCTTAATAATTAATATTTATTAGACTAATAAATCGTAACTAAAAATCATAAAACACAATTCAAAGAATATGCCCAGTTGCATGCCAAGAGCTCCTAGAACTTGGATGTGCGTGTACGTACCCAGTTTATGGCATAGTTCCCATGACATGCGGACCATTGGTAAGAAAGTTACGCTCTTGGTGAATATTTCCCATGTGCACCTAGTTTTGCAATCTGCATGCAACGAGGAAAAAGGAGGGCTCGGTTCCATGGAGATTAAGGACGTCTTCTATTGGCTTTTATTTATGATTTTTTTAGTGTGATTAATGAATAGTAGTGACTGATAGAAACGGTTGATAAATAGTAGTAGCTGATAAATAGTAGTGTATTATATAAGAAAAATAGTGTAACGAAGGCGCTACAACAATCGAACCGCTATACAACTTACGAAATTATGATATAATAGAATACAAAGTGTATTACAATATATAAAAATATAAAATAGTGATTGATAGAAATGATTTATAGAAAGTAGCTCGCGGTCCACCGGCGACCTCATCCACGGCCGCATCCTCAGCTATAGCCTGCTGATCCACTCCAATGCTCATCTCCTTGGTAAGTTTTCTTGTTCCTTCCCCTTGTGTGATATTGCTTTTGGATCTCTAGATTTTTATGCTGTGTAGAGGATCGTAGTAAAATTTGTTTACTTCTGCTGTGTTTGATACTAAAACATGACAATAACATAGGTTATTTTGGTAGACGTGATAGTAGCACCTGAATAGAACAAAATCACCAGTACGGCTATGCGTAAGAACTAAGTACTCAATGTAATTCGAAACTGCAGATTGCTTTAGTATCCTCCAAATATAAATGCTGGCTTACTGGGTTTCTTATTTTCTTTACCAATTTCACAGCACAGTTAGCAGTCATAGAGTATGTTTCATCATATTCTGTAGCTCGAGCAGCTATTTGAATAAATATTTTGCATAATCCATAGTAGCGACTTGATAGTTTTATTTTTGGATTGTCGCGTATATTGTAACTGCTACTTATATGTAGAAATTTTGCATCAATTATCCATATCTTTAGTATATATGGTTCAATAATTGATTTGATGTTATTAATATCAAGTATCTTTAGTGCATGAGAGCATAGAATTTTGACAAATTCAAACTTCTTGCAACTGCATTTAATTCTTGATTCCAATGGAGAAATTTTGACAGCATGTTTGAGAAAATTTGACAGCATGTTTAGATGCTTGCCATGAATTTTTAATTTGTACATCTTTTCTACATCATCATCGCCACAATAGAATAGGTCACAATTCAACGTTTGCAACACTTGTTCTTAAAATATCTTAAATACTGCTGGAGTATAGGCTTTTGTTGTATGCCTTCATATTATTAACTCTACTGTTAGCTTTAGTGTACTTTGTGTTGTTCTGAAGTTATACTTGACCTCTTCATATATTTTATCTCCCACGGTCCCACCAACCTGTCGAAGTGCTCCAAGAAAGTAAGTATGTCATATTTTACAATAATATAATCTTTCAATTCATTATTCATATTTTCATTTCACTATGTAGTACTCATATCAGCAGAGAATGTGTAAACAGCCATATTTTTTTTACAGAAATTTTTAATTTTTTTTGTTTTGGCCATATATTAATGTCCATTGGTGTCTTTTCTCGAATAGCCGTTGAAGCTATCTATTTTGTTGTAGCTCATACAGCGTTCTTTTTCTTTTTTTTGGCGCGTAAGCCTATTCACCCCATCGGCTAGATTTTATTCTAGTGCCACCATTTTTCTGTTATCACCTGAAATTACGATGTTTCCCTTGAGAAAAGTGATGTCGTTCACGGTGCGTCCTCTTAGAAAAGTCGGTAGGATGGCAGTAGGTGCAGACCCATTAAAAAAATAGAGCCAATAGAAATTTATTATCTAGCAGGGAACAGGAAGAGGATAGGGAAAGGTATCAGGGAAGCCGCGTCGCGCTCGTGGCCCTGAGCCAATAGAACTTGGGTTGTTTCGATCGATCGTTCGACGGTGATGATGTTTCTCTTTCCGGTGGAAAACAGAATCTTTATCCAGTCGCATCAGTCTTGTCTTGTGATCTAGTTAGCCTGTGATCTTGTCTTGTGATCCCGAGCTGCATGTACATCATGAGATGATCACCCCTGCATGCCATACGTGGCTCCTCCGTAATAAAGCTAAAAAAGCTAATAAAAAATAACCATACATATCTATATTAAATAATATTCTACAACTGCTTAATATTTTTCAAAATATTTAAGTAGAGATAGGGAGTAAAAATATTACAACAACTACACTCTTAATTTTTCTTAATAGGCAAACATTTTCAAACAGTAAGTTCCGAGGCTAAGACAAATACTGTGAAACGGATGGAATAGTAATTATGATCGATTGTTAGCTGGCATTTTACCAGACAGCCTGAGGAAGAGGGGATGACTGAGGGAGGGTCGGACATTGGAGACCCGAAGGGAAAGACCGGAGCCCAGAGGGAGGCCAGTCTGCCGGACTGCCGGCTGCAGCTAGTGGAAGGGATCAAGGGGAGTTAGGGAGGAAGGGAACTCAAGTACTCGACTACTCAAGAAGGAATCTGGTGGGGGAGTGGTCTTCGGTCTTCCGAAGTTGGGCACTCACTTCCGCACAGCACTTGGGCATGGGCCGGTGGGCGGCTGACGGCTGTCTGCTCGCTACTCGCAGAGATAACAGAGGGTGATCGAAGGCACCGACGTCCGATTGTAAGATATAGAACACAATTTTAGTTTTTGATTTGTGCATAGATAAAACACGGCGTCGGCTTGCTGCTTGCATTTTTACTATGTTTATGTTCTAATTATGTATGATTTTAGATTACAAAAGATAGTTCAACTGATGTTTTGTTCATTTATCTTTTGTTGATCATGTCCTACTAACCCTCTAAAATTTAGTTCTGGATTCACCACTGACTTCATAAGATTTTATAGCTCTGATAAATTCACACCGTGTGTAAAAAAACATTATATGAGTGGTGTAAATGTAGTGTATGTTGAGTTTGTGCGTCTGCATTATACTTTGTAAAAGAAGTAATTTCGATCGAATCCAACAACTACAAGGCATTTCTCGTGCAGTACTGGATTACGTACTATGCTATGGTTCTCTTGGAGATGCTTTTGGTGAACATGACCGATTGCGGCAAGAGTACCGTCTATTTTTCTCATCCATGCCGCTAGCTCTCCCTGTTCTTTTTTACATGTTGTTTTTTATAGTCTTAAATACATGTATTTGATCTTTATTTTTTCAATTATATGCTAGCATAATTTATTTAAAGTATAATGATAGCAAAGTACTTCCCATTGACAAATATATTAATATTATTATTCTACAACGAATCAAAATATTTTTATGTATATTAGAGATCAAAGTTCTGAAATGTTGATTTTTCTTATTAAGGGTGGCCCGAAGGAGGAAACAGACAAACAGCCCAACTAGTTTTCGACGGTGACAGATCAAGAGCGTGAATCTTTCTAATCCAACGATGGCCTGTAACTGTAGCTGCAGATATTCGTGGTGTGACCTGTACGTCATGCCATCTCATCAAAATAAGGTTCACGATTGGCCAGGCACGATCCCCGAGAGCTTTGCTCATCTTATCGCCGGTAGCAAGTAGAGCTGGATGCATGGACGAGAGAGAGACATGTTTATGGGGATTGGATGGTGTTCCATGAGTACCCTCATTTTACATGGAATCGTGTGTTTCACCTATCCTGGAGCGAGAGGGATAGGAGAGTTGTCCGCTTCTGCGCAGACGGTCCGCTTGCCTGCTTGTTGTCCTCTCCTGGAATGACTGAACTGGCCAGGAGCCAAGAAAAGGAACACAGGAATGACACTGATTAGCACTTGACGCCCTTCACCTTCTCACTTCTAATTCACTATTCCTAAATTTAGTTTTTTTATAGCTTTTTTATCTTTTCTTTTTTCATATTCATTTACATAATTCATGATGAATTAATCTTTTTTATTTTTTTATTTTTTAAATTTAATTATACCAAATAAACTACCATTAACTATAGTATAAAATAAACCAACTATAATAAAAATAAACCATTAGCCGGTTTATTAAGCTAAACTGAGCACTCGCTCACTTGTATTGTCTTTGCTAGCGGAGGTAACAATTAGCTAGTACATTAATCTTAAAGCTTACAGTACAGCTCACCCATGTCAAATGTTTAAGTTTCGAAAATTCATGGCGAATAATCGACGCATATAACTCACTGAATCTAGTCCATGTTGTGGTAATCGAACTCTGCTCTCCAGTAGGATGGCAAAATAACAGTGCTATGCCATCATATTGTTGGCAGTCACTTGTCCATATCTTATCCAGTAACATAAAATATCTAGTGATAGGCACCTGGCTCGCTGGTCTTATTCTGTAACGTCAACAATGTTTGGTGACACTAAATAGCCCCTTGCGTCCCGAATCATGGATCCGATTATGCCGATTTTCCTCGTGTAATTACAGCTCACGGCCCAATAATGCATAAGAATTGTATGCCAAGCGTGGCGTGGACCCAGCCCGCAACGTGCCCCCTAGCGGTGCACCCGGCTCCTTTTTGTGTTTCCATCGATACCGATCTTCGCTACGTGATGAGAACATTAGGGGGTAGAGAGAAGAACAGAGAGGTCGTGTTCCCTAGCGGTTGGTTTCTCAGCCACCGGCTGCACACGTTCATCGGCAACATAAGATTAATATGAACTTAAGATATTATACATAAAATACGAAGAGACGAGACGTTCGGTAACCAAAGGGTCAGGCTAACACATCTCCGCAGTCTGAGACGTTTAAGCTAGATCTAAACTCTATAAAAACAGAGGTAGGTAACCTCTCAGTGAATAGTCTGCGAACTGTGATGACGTCAATATAGGAAGAATGCGGATATGACCAAAAATGCTCACGGACGACGGGCCGGAGATGATGATTTGGCGTGATGATAACGGTAGACGGGGCACTCGAAAGGCCACAGAGTGAAGGCCATGTCGATAAGCACGTTGCGTCATGCCATGACGTCATTAGAGGAGAGGAGGTGCTAGAGAGGTCAAAGCCAAAGCGGTGAAGTTCGGAGACAAGAAACATCGACGGGTCAGTAAAGCGACGCAAACTGATCTATGATCAGAAAATGTAGAGAAAATCAAATCTAAAAATGATTAGGGAATACTCTAATTGTTAGCCGATCGGATGATCACGCAATTCATTGATTCAAACCACAAAGGGAAACACACACATATATATAGCATAACATGGTTAATGAGAACATATAACTAATGCGAATACAAGACTAATATGAACACAACATAATATTAATATGATCTCAAGAGATTAAGCACAAAACACGAGATGAGGTGTTCGGTAACCAAAAGTTTAGACTAACATTGAAAAACATGGATTAAAAACATCAGCTGCAGCTAATGAAACACGGATTAAGAACATCAGCTGCATCAGCAGCATCGAAAAACACGGATTAAAAACATCTATTTAAAGCAAGCATTCCGCGCCGTATTTGGTCGCGCGGATTTTCCTCAACTCTGAATATTTTCTATAGAAACAGCTCTCATGAGTATAAACGGGTTTCTCGTCTCATGCTTAACTCCTCGCTCCCTCCATGCCTCCCCAGAAATCCGTATTTCTTTGCCACGAGTACGGAGTACCGTACATTTTTAGCGCCGCTGATCGTTTGTACGACGAGTTAGTTTCTACCAAGCTTTCCAAACAGCTTCTGTTTTTCAAAACCTAAAAACCACTTGAAATATATTAATTTTTTAATATATATTTTTTCTTTGTATTACTATAGAGATATAATTATATTTTTAATTAAATATATCAGAAAAAACTAACAACTATTGTAGCGTTATTTTAGCCAATAATTATAGCACTTTTGAATGGAAATTAAGTCTGATGTTAAGAGGTCATATTGTTCATATGCTCAAAAATGTGCAGGCAAGGCTCAACGCACGCACGAAAATAAAAACAAAACATGTGAGCGTCGTCTGCCTTCGTCAAATCTCACAACCGTTAGTTTGATACCTCAACTCGTGTACCCGGAATCCCTCTCGGCGACCACGACCACGAGAGCAGGTCAGCAATTGAGATCATCTGCGGCAGGTAAAACCGGATACAAATCGCATTGACACGAACGCCAGTTCAACGTCCACAAGAACGCTGAAGAGAGGAGAGGAATCTACGGTGGAACAGTATAGTTGCAGCCGAGGTGACGCTCGTGGCGGCTAGGATTTTCCACCGTCTCCCGGACCAGAAGAACTTGGGTCTTTTTTTTTTTTCTTTTTTTTAAAAGAGGAAACTTAGATCATTTCTTTTTTAATTACAACAATGATGCATATATGCATGTGTGTTATACTGAAAATACACGTTAGAACTTAAGCAAATATATTTACTTAGTACCTTATGAAACATGTACACATACTTTCTCACTAAATGTATATGCGTGTATGAGCGGATGGGCAGCTCGCACAGCGGGAAGATCTCGCTTGGGCTTGTTTACGCGTGAAGCGGGCTCTCCACCCGACTCCATCCACCGATCCACGCTACACGACTTTTGACTCATGCTGGTAATGCAGAAATGTTCAAATGCTACGCCTAGAAAATAAGCAAAAACGTAGCGTAGCAATACTTGCACCAATGCTTCAGAAAGATTATTTTCAACGTAATGATAAGGAAAATCTACTGAACCATCCCACGGGGAAAAATATCTAAATATCTCTATTCGCTACAGCAATTAATCTAAAATTTGCGGCTCTGTTTAGCGGACATGTAAATCCTTACGCATAGTACCAAGTTAGCTCGTGATGGGTAAGAAAAGTAATTCTACGGAGATTTAAGGACCCTGTCTAAGATATAGGCGTGGAATAGTGGTGCTTATGATTTTTTGTTTGTATCTGTCTTATTTTTTACTGTAGTTGATTGATTTATTTAGTATAATTTAATTTTAAAAAAAATAAAAATAAAAAAAACAAATTTGTCTATGACAAACAATACAAAGAAATAAAAACAAATAAAAACAAAAAATTAGAAAAAAAATAAAAAAATTGAACAGTAAAAAAAAGCTAAACGCTGAACGCCACCGCTATATTAAGCGCAGCCATAATCTTATGATTTTATTCCTTCCTCGCGAGTAAAAAAATCAAATAAAGAGGCAGCAACTAACTAAATACTCCTCACAGCTCACGGCTAGCTGTCTACAACCATCTATGGTTATCTTTTTCCCATCAAAATTTTAAACATAGCCTAAACCACGAGAAAAACAAAACCCCAATAAAATAGCTGGTCGCCTGACCGACCTCCGCCGACTTGCGTATGGGCGTGGCCATCTCAGCCGCCACATCACCAACCCCTCCCAGCCACGCCCCACCCCTCCAACGGCTAGTTTCGGGCCCTCCCGATCGTGCCACGTACCCCGATCCGCCACGCGTAAGGCCGCGCTCCCGCCGTCCGATCCACGCGTTCCACCACCCACGCGGTTGGGCGCCAACCCACCTCGATTTCAAAAAAATATCGCCGTAAATCCCCAACCCCTCCCACCCTCAGGATCCAACCATGTACACCGACAGGTGGACCAACAAATTATGGACCCACTTTTCAGTGAACATTCTGGCTGCTACGGTGACGGGGAGTGGGGTGGTAACTGGGAAAAGATCTTTCGCACGACCCAGCTTTGGATTCCGGCGGTTGCTGTAATTTTATAGAAACACCCCCGTGGGGAGGGGTTTTCGAGGCAGGTTCCTCCTCCCGAGCAGTAAAAAGGGGCCTCCCTATAAAAACAGCAAGGGGAGGTCAAGCTGTTTCCGTATTTACCTCGTCAGGTCCTCGGCCATTAGCAGATAGGTTTGCTTAGCGTTTAGGGGGAAGCTCCAAGGTTTTCATCATCCGCCAAGTCCAAGTGGAATTAGTGAAGTGTATTGCGATTCTTGATTGAGAGAGGGATAGGACCCTGCAACTGAGAGGGAAGAGAGAAAGGTATGGCTTATGGTTTCACTTGCTCCGTTTCTTCCCTCCCAATCTTGAATCTCTGTTTATTTTTCTGTTTTGATTATAGGTTTGCTGTTTTTGTTTTGGGGGGATTTTGCTGAGGCTGTTTCGTTTTTCTGTTTCTTATTCTGTTCTTGGAGACTGCTTGCGCTGGAAGGTTAGATTAGAGATTTATCAAGTTGGGATTTTGTTTGCTCTGAATTGTTTGTTCCGAAACAGTTCTTGTTCCGCTTTGGCGGCTGGTTTGCTCGCAAGTTTTCTTTTGTGAAAAGGTTGGATGAGGATTTTTTGTTGGGGTTTATTTTGATCTGTGCTTTTAAGAACTTATATTGTGTTCCCTTTTTTCAAATTGGGATTTTCTGCTGACTAGCTTCTCTTTCTTGAGCATTTTCCAATTTAGAATTCCAAAAGAATCCGTGGGATAGTCGAATTATTGCCGCAGAATGTCATTCTTTTAGGGGAATTTTTCCAATTAAGGCTTTGAATTGTTATCTCCCTGACGATTATTTCTCCAATTCTACGCAGACTGCCTTCTTTAGAAAAATCTCAGATCAGATAGTTAACTTGTACCACCAACATCAGTAAAGTTTAACAAGCAAAAGGGCGAAATGGCAGTTGGACAGGCTAAGCCAAAGGGGTCTCTTGCCACAAGCCTGAGCTTTTCGAGCAGCAGCAGCAGCACAAGGATCCTGGGGAGGAAGAGGGTCGCCGTCTCGCCGGCTCCGAGCTCCTCCTGCCCGCACTCGCCGGTGCGGGCTCTGCGCAAGCAGCGCAGCACCAGGCTCCACATGGACGACGCCATAAGCCTTCTTGAATCACTGCCTCAAGATGTCTTGGTAATTATTTACTCGTTACTCACTACTGTTACTGTTACATGATACATACCATTCAATTCTGCTTCTGTTCTTGTACGTGTAGCTTACCTCAATTCGATCGAAAACTTGCAGGTCAAAGTCTTGTGCAAGGTGAACCACAGCGACTTGAGGCAGCTCCTCCTCGTGTCGAAACCAGTCAGTGAAGCGGTAAGCACTTTGGTCCCTTATCCTCCTGACCCAAATCGCGCAGTGGATTTGCGGTCCATGTAGACTAACATTGCCTTCTTCAATCTTATCTGTGCAGACGGTAGTTGCTAGAGAGCTGCATTTCGCCTTCGCGACGCCGTCCTCGAAGGCCGCCTTCAGGGGCGTTGAGGTCGGCGAGGAGGAAGAAGAAGAAGGCCCCGGGGCGCCCAAGCAACACAGGGTTGCAAGGTCGCGCCTCCGGGGCAAGAACCTGGCGAGCATCGCCGTCAACCTGTCCGCGTCGTTCAACAGTTTGCTCTCTGAGGTGCAGGTGTAAATATCACAGCACATTTTTCGCTTGAACTGTTACATGTATCTATCTATCTAGTGTCAGGTTAAATGTTAGTGCTTCCTTTCTTTTAGCCCACGTCAAACAGAAAACTTAGTTAGTGATATAGTCATATGTGTTAGTGGTCATAGTTATACATGGTCGTTCTTCAATGCTGTGATTGAAGAGGACACGATGTCTTGTGCATGTATTTATATGTAAGTTACTGGTATAAGCGTCGGGTGTCAGAGCTCCGAAGAGATCTCTCTTCTCTTTTGTGTACGCTGTAGTGTATGATCTCTGTATACTAGTGTACAAGGGAAGATGCTCTCATCGATAAAGAATAGATCAACAGTCTGGTCATGTCACTTCGCTCTTGTGGCCATGTATCTTTTGCCTGGCTAGTTGTGTAAATGTCTGTTGCTTGTGGTACCATGTGAGGTTGAAGAACAGGATGTCATCTGAACGATTCGGCGATTTCAGTACTAATTCTGTTGCCGTTCGCTTCCATAGCGTGCTGCATTTTTTCAGAACTTTGGACGCCTTGTGGTCTGTTGAGATTGCTGCTGGGTTTGTTGGAGTTGCTGGTGCATTGTAAGCGTGACACGCACGTCCGATGTAAACCTGAAAACATCTTGTTAAGATCCGTTCACACTTCACACGCTTGTGAGATCTGGAAGAAAAACCACACTGCCCAGATCATTTATCGAGGAGAGGAGAAGTGGACCGATCCGAGCTCAGGCCCAGCCCAGCCACAACGACATGGGCCAAATTCCCGTGCTCTTTTGTTAGTTCAGTCCGGGGCTCCGCTAGATCTCCAACCCGGCCAGTGCACACCCACTGTTTTTTCTGAACAAAATAGGAGGCGTGCGTGCTAGCACTAAGATGGTTTTTTTTGGTTGAGATTTATGGTTTAAGATTATAGTTTTTAAATTCTGATCTATTAGTATAACTGAATTCAGTACAATTTGTACTATAATTTACTTATAAATTCTATCTTAAAAAAATATACCATTTAACGGTAAGCTACTGTAAAAAAAATAGAAGTAAAAGTTTAAGCGTAAGCTAAAAAACCGAGACCTATAATATCTCGTGCACAACTCACGCTCTTGCAGTAATACCAGTACTCAACCTGTACAGGAAGCAACAAAACCACGGCTCCACGCCGACGCTTCCTGGAACACGCACCGCAACAAGAACAGCAGCCGGTCACTGGCGAGAGATAACCGATCAACAGCTGTTCGTGCAATGATCTGCGTGGCTCCAAGCCAGCCCCGGGCCAGCACACTGCATTTACCACCCCACCCCCGCTGCGGCGAAAAGCTCGGCGGCCGGCCAATACATGACTGCCCGCCCGGGTCCAATACATGACTGCCCGCCCGGGTCCAATACATGACTGCCCGGGTCCCGATCGTCGCCGATTCTGTTGGGACACTGTATAGAGAGCTTCTTGGCTCCGGTCTTCTCGTGAAATCAAAGGCTAGATTCAGCGCGGACTACAGCGAAAACAATGTAGCCATTGCCGTCCGATCTGAGCCGTTGTCTCCGACAGTGGATAGACAAGATTGCGTGTAGTCTACTTTTCGGTTGAGTCGAGGGTATTATTCTCTTTCTTCAGTGATTCTTTTCCGTAGCATTTCACTTAATACTGCTTTTCGTTTCAGCTTTTTTCAGCTTTAACTTCTAGCTTCAGTTTTTTTTTCATTATTCAGTAATTCATTTTTTCTGAATTTTTTTTAGATTTTTAGGTTTTTTATATTTTTCTTTTTTCCCGTGTTCCTTTGCATTGTCCGTAATAGGTTAATATATTTTTTCTATTTTTTTAAATTTAATTATATCTAAAAAATCAAATCAATTATAGTAAAAAAATAATTTATAGTAAAATTTTAATCAAAAACTAAAAATCACCGTTAAAAAGAACGGCCTCTGAGTTTAAGTGGAGTTTTTTTGGGCCTCCGAGTGCTCTTCGGTTCTCGCTGTTCTTGCCTTTCACCTTTTTGACCGGTGCTCAACCTCGCCATCGAGTCACGTGCGGAAGATGCCGGGGGCATCATCATGACAAGACAGATAGCACTGTTCAGAGCAGGACGTTCTACAGCAATTTCATAGCTCCAGCTATGCGCGAACAAAAAAAAGTGGCTATATCCCTGCTAAGGTTTCCTTATTTCTACTCTAACTTCTGCCTTCGAGCTTTTTTAAAAAAAACTTTTTTAGTTTTTTAGTTTTTTTTTTGAATTTTTTATCGGTTCTTTTTTTTGTATTCATTTGTATTAATTATGATAGACAAACCTATTTTTTATTTTTTAAAATTTAATTATACTAAATAAGTCACCATTAACTACAATACAAAATAAGATAATTATAGTACAGATTCAGCTATAAGCTAGTTTAATAAGTCGAAATGAATGCCCCCTAAATTGGAAGCAAAAGTTACGAGTAATTGCACTCTGTCAGCATAGATTATCTTGAAATGTTGCTCTTTGTCATATTATTATTAGGAAATTTTGATGGTATATTCTACTGGTAATAAAAAAATAGCAGTAGAAATTAAATCTAATTATTGATTTGTGGTGGCATACTAAACTTTTCTTTATAAATCTAATTTTTTTATGAGGGTATTATGGACTTTCCATGTTAACTGTAAACGGAACGACTCGTCGTGCTCTCCATTCCCTTCCTGTCCGTCGCCTATCCATTCGACCAAGGATAGGTAGTGGAACCGTACCCAGTAGTCTGGGATGCGGTCATGGTTGATGAAGAAGCCAGAGAATAAGAGGAAGTTGGCGAGGATGGCGCCTACGACGGTGTACCCCAGCATGACGTGTGGCACCACGACGGACAGGAACATCACGAAGATGATGCTCGCCCAGAAGGAGACCAGCATGATCAACACGAAGAACAGGAGCGACCCACCGCCGCCGGCAAGCCCGACGACGAAGAACATGGTGACCGCAAACCCCAGGGACAGAAGGACGAGAGGCGGGTCCTGGAGTTTTTTTTGGCTTCTTCGCCACGGCCATGTCCACCATGTTCTACGTCTGCGTCGACGCGTTGCTGGTGTTCGTGCAGGAGATCCACATCTACCTCCGAGAGACAGCGTACAACACTTACTGCCGCCTCTCCTACGTTGTCGTCAACTCTGTCATCGCATTCCCACAGCTCGTCCTCCTGTCCCTGACGTTCGCGGTCACCACGTTCTTCATCGTTAGGCTCACCGGCGACGGCGGGTCGTTCCTATTCTTCGTGTTGATCGTCTCGGACTACCCGACCGCGGGAAGGCGTTGTGCTGGACCCAGAGTCATTCGAGTGGCCGTCGGCATTCAGCCTGGGCGCGTACTGGAGCTGCCTGAGTTGTACTTCTTGTTTGTTCGAATTTTTTACTTACTACCCCTAATTTCGTAATCAATTACAAATTGGCACCTAACAGCTCAAAAGGAATGGAAAAGCTATGTGAAGCTCCTTGCGGATGAGCCTACAATTGAATCACGTAGTTGGCCTGTCTCTATGCTGTTTTCATTACGTTGTTTTGAAGGAGGCAGCCGGCGTTGGAAAGTTTGGTAAAAATATATCGCTTGTAGATTGATTTGTTCTTAATTATTAGAGGATAGTATTTGCTTCTGATAACTTATATATCTTGTAATAGAGAGAGATAATAGTTAGGTTTTTAGATATAACTACGTACCTAGGTTTAGAGAGATATAGGGCCTGTTCTTTGCGGCTGCGGCTGATGGTTTTTGACTGCGGCTGATGGCTTTTTGGCTGTTTGCGACAGAGATTGCGGAAAGAGAGATACTCGCTTGCGATTTTTGATGATACAGATATTAGTTTTTTAACGTGTACTACAATTAACTTGTAGACCCCATCTTAAAAAAATACTCCGTTTAAAAGTTAGTTATTGTAGCAAAAACTAAAAGCCGCTTCTAGAAACCGCAAAGAACATGGTCATAGTTGTTTGCTTCAATTTAAGAATGGGTTAGTACTTCTAGTTTACTTCAATATATTCTTACTTGATATATATGTATATATATATTGCTTCATGGATACATGTCTAGCTACTTAATTTAGATATGAATAATTTATTATAAGGTGAATGACAATTATGTGTGTAAATAGTTAGGCTGGTTAGCTATAGTAGCATTAATAATCCAATTTGACGCTAGCTAATTTGTTACATATGTAGTGTTGATGGATCGAAATAGAATGTACGTTAAGAACCATGTGAGTGAGAAGTACAGTAATGACGTGTCTGCTTTTAGAAGAGTTGTCGAGCAGGATATGGTGAAAGGGATAGAATATATGTATTGTTCATATATTGATTGCGATAATCTAAAGATGTTTACCAATTTAGCATACATCGAAGCTCACTTGATTCGAAGGGGTTTCAAAAAGAGGAATACATGTTGAACCAGTCACGGTTAGGAGAAGATTATACAGGTAGGTAGTTATAACATCGTTGAGGGAGACAACGATATGCTAGTTGTGGACTGTGCTTTCGAAGAGGATAGGTCGTAAGATGACAATCTAGATCAGATGCTATGCGGTACAGAAGGGAACTATAGTGAAAGAGAGTTTGATAATTTCAAAGGTTTAATGGAGTACTCAAAGAAACCTTTGTTCCCATGATGCAATCGCAATACATAAGGTTGTCATTTATTTTTGAACTACTGAAATTAAAGTTAAATAATGTTTGGTCCAACAAAAAAAATAGATATTATTAGATCTTCTAACGAATACCTTTCGAGTGGAGTTGTACCTAAGGTATGGTACTACCAAATTTTAGTACAGTTTACGTGCGCTGAGAACCAAACGGGTCCCTAACATGATGGCAGCGGCCTGCGATTTGCGAGCGATGGGAACGGAGGACGAGGATCTGGCCGAAGGACACTTCGACAAGTTGGTTTCGACAAGGCGACAAGTTTGCCCGCCTCTGGCTCTGCGCCCCGTTTCGACCCATCCGGCTGCTTTTTCCGGGTGCAGCTGCAGCCTTTCGACTGCCCGAGCCGAGCCACCTGCCGGTGCTCCGTTTCCCGTGGCTCCGTGCTGCCGGCCATCACGTATTCACGTTCCTGCTGCAGCGGTCGCACGCCATTGGCTTTGAGTCTTTTGACACTGCAATCCATCCGGGTACAAACGGGTACATCCGGGTCCGTGACATCCCAGTGGTCGGACCGCTTAGTTCGGTTTAATAAGCCGTTTATAGGTTATTTTATATTACAACTGATGATAATTTATTTGATATAATTAAATTTTTTAAAAAATAAAAATAGGTTAGCCCATCACAGACAATGTAAACAAATACGAGAAAAAAAAGAAAAAACAAAAAGTTAAAAAAAGGAAAAAGATGAAATTTAGGAATAGTAAATTAGAAGCCAAAAGCTAAAGCCTGATATTCATAGTTGACTGTCCAGTAACACTCCAAACAGCTAAAAAAGAAAATAACACCTGCAGAGTAAAATGATGATTTTGCACTCTCTAGCATCCCTCCCTCTCTTCTCTAGCTTCACTTTCTCCATCTTCTCCAATCGAGCTGTGCCGCTACTATCGTCAATCCGCGTTGTTGCCACCGGTCTCTAGGACATGTTGTGCCGCCTCTCTCTTCTCCCTCTTCACACTCTCTCTTCTCCAGCCAAGCTGTGCCACCACCATCGCTGGTCTCCAACCATGCCGCCACTGTCAGTCTGCGACACCACCGCCTAGTGGCGGAGTCAGGATTTTGACGATGAGGATGCGAACTTAAAACACATCTATAATTATAAGTAAAGAGTGGTAATTATAAGCATAACAAAACTTCTTCAGCTTAACGAAGTATGAACTTAAAGCAATACAAGAACTACTACTAATCCTAGGAAGATCCACATCAAGAAGTGAAGCTACCTACATAAAACTGAAGTACTAAACTAAAATAAGAAGCAACTACAGTATTGCTGGATTTCATTATGGTTAGCCTTCAAGAATCTCAAATGACAAATGTTTGCTCTGCTCTCTATTAAGAACAGCAATCAGGTATACTATGGATACACTGATATTATGATAATTAGGCACTTATATATGATTTATACAGTAAAGACTAAAGACAATCCATGTTCTTTAAAAAGGAGTTAGCACTTGATGAATCACCTTCACTCCTGTGCCTTCCTAGCTATAAACAGCATTGAACCAAATACAAAATTATTAAATAAAACAAAGGCTAACTTCTAAGCTCTACTAACTTAGTAACCCTAGTTGAGATCTCATTTCAGTCTTCAGATTTGAGAATTGAGAATAGAGCTATACCAGTGCATTGAGTCATTGTGTCATTGATAGCCTTGTCCCTCGTATTTCAGATATTATTCGTTTGAGAACAGAGCTACACTACATAGAGCTACACTACATAGAGCTACATTTGAGAATAAACATGGGCAATACCTATGCCTCTTCCTTGTTGGGTCTAATAGAGTAATGGGCTACCAGGAGTATGTATAATGTATAAGAGTATATGTAGTATATACGTTGTATATTAAGAGGTATATACCGAATTTTTTGGTAAAAATTTTAGGGATGCAACTGTACCTCTATACATATACTCTCCCTCCGCCACTGCCACCGCCAGTCTCCAAACTGCGCTGCACCACGCCGGTGTGCTCATAGCAGTGGCAGCGGTGTGGCTTCACCTTGGTGCTATCGCTGCCGGTCTCCAAGCGACGGCATAGCTTTCGGTAGTGGCACGGTTTTGCAGCCGAAGAGATACCTCAAAAGGAGACACCAGAGTTGGGGGAGAAGGGGGGTAACTGTATCTTTTTAAAAAATTTGTGATGGAATATTGCCGTAGAGTGTTGTCTTCTAGAATATTTTAGCCTTTTGGATGTTATTTAGCAGTTAAGTTCTATTGCAATACTATTTCACTAATTATAACTTTCTGCGATCTGACCTAATTTCCCCACGCCAAATGATATCCCAAAGATGCTCTGAATAGGACATGGTGATTTCACATAAATTTTTGGAGTGTGGGTGTTCTTTTTTCCAGATTCCTGCACGGCACCGTACGATTTTTTTTAAATTTCTACATTTCAAACACGTTCTAGACCCCCACTTATTTTGGTTTGAACTTCTAGCTTATTTTTCACTATTTCTAAATTTTATTTTTTATAGCTTTTTGGCTTTTTTGAGTTTTGTGCCGATTCTTTTTTCTCGTACTTATTTGTATTATACGTGATGGGCTAACATATTTTTTCTATTTTTAATTTTATAAAAATTAATTATACCAAATAAACCATCATCAACTACATTACAAAATAAACTAGCTATAGTGTAAATTCAACCATAAACCAGACTTATTCAATCCAACTACGTGCCCTCTTAGTAGTGCAACACATAAGGTTTTGTATAGGAGGATATTATAATACTTAAGTCTTGTTTGGAATCCAACAACTTCACAAGAATTTCAAACGCAACGGCTCAATTTCGGCAAGACAATTCAGAAAAGTTATCGCAACCCAAATGGAGCACTGATAATTTCTAATAGCTCATGTCGCGTTTAATGGGCAGGACAAGAATCCATCATTAGTGATTTGCTCTATTTCTTAAAGTCATCACAGTTTTAACAATGAATCATGAGTGATTTGCTCTATTTCTTAAAAGTCATCACAAGAATTTGCTCTATTTCACTGTAGCTAACTTCTTTTTACTGTAGCTGAGTTAGCTTTTTAGACATAATTAAACTAAAAAAATATAAAAATAGAAAAAACATGTTAGCCCACTACAGATAATGCAAAGGAATATAGAGAAAAAAGGAAAATACAAAAAAATCTAAAATATCTAAAAAAATTAGAAAAAAACGAATTACTTAATAGTGAAAAAAAATTGAAGTTGAAAAAAAAAAGTTAAGCAGGCCGTTAAGCTCCTCCTGTCCTTCCTGGAGTTAGTCAGTTAGTGTACCTGCCAAAGATTGTGATGCTAGTTCGTATCCAGATTCCTGCACGGTACCCTACGATGCTAGTTCGTATCAACCTCTCATGTAGACAACTCAGGAAAGAAGAAGAAAAAACGGAAGCTTTGCGCTCTTATTTTTCTCCTTTGCCTGTCAGCTTCTCTGCGTATAAAAACCGACTTGGAGGCGGGTGTGTGGCTTTCACCACCCAACTTCTCCCGCCTTAAATGACCGCTTCCTCCCCTCCGCCGCCGCAGCAAGAGCGCGCCGCCGGCGAGAGGCGGCCCCGCAAGGGCCACAACCCCCTCCTCGCCGCGGCCGCTGCCGCCTCCCTCCTCGCCTTCCTCTACCTCCCCCGGTCCCTCGTCCCGCTACTCCTCTCCCCCGCCTCCCTCTCCTCCCTCCTCCTCCTCCTCTCCCTCCTCCGCCTCGGTTCCCCACCGCCTCCCTCTCCTCCCCCTCCGCCGCCGGAGAAAACTCTGGAGGTCGCGCCGCCGCCGCCCGAGATCCCGAGCGTGTTTTTGGAGCCCGAGTTCGCGTCGTGGGCCGCCAAAGGCCGCGCCTTGGAGGTGATCCACGAGGAGTTCGAGGCGGAGTGGGGGCCGGAGGAGATGGGCCTGCCGTGGACCTCGGACTCCGACTCGGAGAGCGCCACCGACGATGACCATGACGACGGGGAGGAGTACGGGATGATCGAGATCGAGCTGGAGGAGGACAGCCTCATCGAGATCGACATCTCGCGGTGCCGGTGAGGTGATGGATTGCCCGGGCAATCTTACTGGAGGTTTTTTCTTCGGGGTTTCTCGGATCTTACGTTGGTTTTGACATAGCCTTTTCTGATTCAGCGTGTGAATTGGTGTTGGCTTTTGCTGCAATATACATACAGGATGGTGAGATACGAGTGAGAAGGCTTGTTTGGTCGATTCATGATGATGACAGCGTCAGATCCTAGTTCTTGTGCTATAAATTAATCACACTTGATTTGAGTTGAGTTCTGATACTTGGATTGATTTCTCTCTAAGTTCCTAGGAAGAACTGAGCATGCAGTGAATACCATCAGCTGTTGTGATTTGTGAATGATGAATCCGGTGGTTTCAGTCAGCATGGGAATGCCGGCATCTTGCTTCTGCGAATATTGCAGTTTTGCTGGACCGCATTACTCGAGTAGTGGTATGTCATGTGTGACTGGATTGCGCTAGAGTTTCAGCTTCTTCTTCTTCTTCTTCTTCTTTTTTGCAATTTTTTCCTAGTAACTTGGTGGTGGTGGTTGGATCTAGAGCAAACGAGCTTCACAAATTATGTTTGAAGATTGCGCCAGTGGTAGACTGGTAGGTGGTTGGATTGGTGAAAGTTGCTTCTGTTAAAATAGTCAAGTTGTGTATAGATAGAATTAGTAGATTCTATCCCCTGACTATTGCTAATATATTTGTAAAGCTCTCTATGTAATTAGGATTGATAGCATCCTAGTGTGCGACTGTGCTTTGCACTGTGAGCCAAATACCTGTGCTCCTCTAGTTCTTTTTTTATGGTAGCAGAGCCTTTCAATCTTAACCGAGATATCAGGTTCCTCTGCCGCCGCCGAACTTAGCAAATCCACGGCCATCGCTGGTAGTCTAACCACTGTAGGAGCCATGTGCCAATCTGTCGGTCTTCTTCCTACTCCCTCCTTAAGTAACTTTGGAAGGCGCAATGCATGTCTTATCTTAAGAGTCAATAGTTGCTTGGCTACGTGGACGGCACCATCGAAAAGCCTGACATGCTGATTGCGCATTCTGAAGAACCGGGTGCGTCCCTAGTTGTAAACTCAGTGTTTCAACAATGGTTTCAACATGACCAGTTGGTTCTCAGCACTCTTTTGTCATCTCTGTCGCCATAACCCATAAGTGCTCTCGCGGGTGATGCTCTTGACAACTGCACGAGATGTGTGGGTCGCCCTGGAGCGAATGTTCTAGTCTCAATCTCGAGCAAGAATCATGCAAATTCGCATCCAGTTGTTGAACAGACAGAACGGATACGACTGTCGTCTACTTCAACAAAGTGAAGAGTCTGGCCGACACCCTAGCGGCAGTTGGGAAACCGCTGTCAGGAGGATATAATTATCCATCTCCCCGCAGGACTTGATACGGATTATAATCCTTCTCGTTACCTCGATCACTACTCGCACCAAGCCATCTCACTCAATGATGTGTATGCACACCTCTTGAGTAATAAGATGCGTTTGGCGCAGCAAGATGGCGCCTTCCCGTCATAGTCCGTGAACTTCACCACCTGAAACTACAATAGTAGCAAGGGTGGAAACAAGGGGCAAAACTATCCTCGCAACAAGGGACAGCAGCAGCAAAGCCATGGCAATCAGCAGGGAAGAACTAGCCACGGCGCACCAACAATGATTGGCGACCACCATGTCGAGTCTGTGGTAAACCTGGCCATTCAGCGCTGATGTGTTATCATAGATTTGACAACCCCTACCAAGAGGAGAATTGGTCGTGTGGCAGCTGCTATGATGTTCTCGTACGCGGTTGATTTCAACTGGTATGCGGATGCAGGTGTGACCGACCACATCACGTCTGACCTTGAAAAAATCAGTATCAAAGAGAGGTATCGTCTCCCCAAGCTACTGCTCTGTAGATTATTTTGATGAACAGAGCTCTGTTCTCTCCCAATGGCCAATATGCTTATTTGACGGAGTCTAGTGCGTATGGGAACTGGCATGACACCTTGGTCCCCTAGGGGAGGGGTATTTTTCCTTATTCCATGGTGGTAGTAGTACGGTAGCACTGGTTTTTTTTTTTTTTGTTGTCAAATGGAAATATGGGGAATTGGCATGACACCTTGGTCCCCTTACCTTTTCTGTGATTACAAGTAAGACACACACACATGTGTGTGTGCGTGTGTGCGTGCGCACGCCCCTTTTTAGCATATGTCTAGAAAGACGGAGGGTAAAAATAAATACGTTGTCTCACAAAATTTCTACTGAAATGCACATACGTATGTGTAAAAGTAGGCACCAGGATTTGAACCCTGTTAGGTAGAGTCATGTACCCGCAGCTCTATCACCCTACTAAGAGATGGTTCTCCATCCCCTTTGATATTAGAGAATCTAAATCCTAAACCATAAACCATACTTATGTGAGCCGGTCCAGTTTTCATCGGCAACTTGAAATGTTGCTTTGGACCTGCGGTTGCTCGCTGGATTAAGCCAGTGATCTCTGGTTGTTATCAAATTAGGGCTCATCACCTTGCTCTTGCTTTGCATGTCCATGTCTTGATGCGTAGGTTGTCGTGTCGCCTCAAGCAACACAACCGACAGCAAAAGATGAAGCGCCGTCCCTGTCATGCTGCCCGATCAACACACTGCTTCGATTCAGTGGCCTTGATTTAGATGCCGGCCAATTCAGATATTTTGGCAGCACATCTTCCTCGGCAGGAATTCGTAGGTACGAATGGGGCACGCACGCATCCTGTGCTGCGCCTAACTGAATGCTCTCTACGTGCAATAACAAATGTCCTTTTGTCAAGTACTACATGCTTTATAAACACGACAATGATGCGTGCAGAAAGGGGAATGCAAAAGTGAGATTGGAACATGCCATCGAGCTAGCTAGCTTGGCCCCCTGGTAGGCAGTTAGGTGGTCAGGTCCATGGACCAGTGGCTTTGTTAGGAATGACAAGGAGAAAGGAGAGAAAAGTATGTGTCATGGACCTCTACGGTTCTCCAGGGATCAGGCCATGTTCTTCTTCCCCAGTTCTGGTTTTGTTGGCCCATGTGAGCTTCTCTCAGAGGAAAAGATGGCAAAGGGAAGCACTGATTCCAAGTCTGCAACTTGTTGATGAGATCTGAGTGGTGCGCAAAAGATGTTCTTTGATATGTTGAATACAACATATTCGTTTATCAAGCATATTTTCTGGGACATATTGACATATTCATCCACCAATGTAACTTTACTTTCAGAATCAGATTCCTGTTCGAAACTGTTTGATTGAAGTATTTTGCATCAATCTCCTGACAAGTTAATTCCCCAAGACTCACGAGTGCAGATATAGTTTTTAACGTGATTGTTGTATCCGTCTTGGGGTTTCAGATCTTTGTACTGTAATGATCAATGAACCTGCTCCAGTTCTTCTTTCCCGTGTACCGAATCACACACTGAAGTCAATTACTGCTTATATCACTGTCCTCCTTGTCCATGTAGCCTGGCACGCGGTCAATTTTTAGTCTTATCAAGACTACCAAAAGTAGCATTCCAGCGTTAGTGTTTATTTTTATGGATGATGGTATTTGAAGTTTTTCAGTGTTGCTCCTTGGCGACACTGTGCTAACACTACTACAAAAAAATTTATATTAGACGTATCATCACAGACGGTTCATAAAAACCATCAATATTAAATACAATCACAAACGGTTTATAGTGAGAACCGTCTATAATAATATTATAGATAAAAACCGTTTGTAATATTTCGAATATCACAGACAATTCTTGGTAAAAACCGTCTATGATACTTTACAGACGGTTTGTATTACAAATTGTCTGTGATATATTTCTCGCCTTGCATATTCCTAAAATTTCATAATTTTCCGTCTGAGTTCGAGTAGGATTCCGTTTCGACACATCTTCAGTAAAACGGATATAACTTTTGTATATGGTGTCCGTTTTCGACATTCTTGTACTCGTTGGAAAGCTAATGACGAGCCCAATCCAAAAAAGGAAGAGCACCTTCACGGGTGCTCTTGGCTGGAGTACTCGTCGGTCTTGTGTGGCATCTACCCTGACCTTCGACTCCTACTTTGGTTACTTGAGGTTGGAGTGTGGCATTGCATCTCTGATTGCCATCGTCTCCTTACAAGACAGAGTGAGGCATTTGGTTTTCTAGGACAGCGCGGCTTGCGTGCTTTGCCTTCTTCGATTGCTTCTCGGTGATTTTGAGTATCACTGGCACTGTGAGTTTGTCGGCTGTTTGCTTTTTGCAATTTCGAGATATATTTATGATATTTGTGTGGTATCACTGATTGGAAATTGCAAAGCACTGGATTCATTTGCTCGGTGATGAAATGATATATTCCTGAGATTATATATGAATGTGAGGGTAGATAAATTTTGTTTGATGCTAGTGGTTATTTCGGTTGTTCTTTACTATTATGTATACTATGATCATTGCATTTGCTATATCTTGTTTGATGCTAGTGGTTATTTCGGTTGTTCTTGTAGTAGCCGAACTTTGTTATAATCAATAGTGTTCATGAAATTTGAATGTTAAATTGATTATACCATTCCTTTATACTGTCCAGCATCATTGGACCATGATCTGATAGTTTTCTTTAATAGCAAAGCTTGATTTATAGCTCAAGATCTTATCTACAACTGTCATATATAACCAAGATTAATATTTGTTATGGCGGAGATGGCTAAGAATAAATCTTGTGCAACTAGCCTTCTGAGAGCAATATATAACATACAAAATCTTGTTAGCATGCTGAATTTGGTCATACATGTTAAATTTATGTTAATATCAGCATTCAGTTGGGATGAATTAAATTATTCACATATGTATATGCAATATGTTGATGATATACTCTTACATAATATATATATGTTGAGCATATGTTTCTATTTTGATGGTTTAGAAAGTTCATATGTTAGTATGGTAGTTAAGTCATTTATGTGTCTTTTATATTATATTTGTAAAATATACTGAAATTAAATCTAAATATATATTTATACCGTATTATTTACCACAATGTACACATTCTGTGCCTGATCCTGGAAGATACTGTAATATTTATGTACAAGCACGGTCGTTGTTTAGTGTGTTCCTTTATGCTGTTGTAGATGTACTTGGATCTAGTGGTAAATGACAGAAAAGTGGTGCAGTGAAACCAGTGAAGTGCTCCTTTTTCTTTACAGAATCTGATGTTCGTGCAGGTCCGGTTCTGGCAGTATAAATTTGTTGCAGAAACCTGTCCGTTTTGGGGGGCTTCTTGTGTTGTTCATACCTCGCTGTCGAGACTAGCTAACTGACTGAAGGAGACACACTAACCTTATAATTAGCGTGATCGCTGCATTTCTTGCTCAATGTTTCCCTCCAAACCGAACAATTCAACTAAACTCTTGTTATGGTATTCATCTGCTTCAAGTTTCGGACAAGATTGTTCAGCATGACTTCAGAACATGGGCCGAGGTAGCAGTTGCAGAACCCGTTTATCCCGTCTCTTGTGTGAACATTGTTGTGACTTCTGACCAATGGATCTTTAACAGATAAAGTTTCAGGCAATGGGCAATGCATCTTGAAACACAGCGCAATTTGCTTAGCCAAGACTGAATTTTTTTCCCCGGGCCAGTTCGTTCCTTGGCAAGTGGTCAGGCGAGTCGCCCTTTCATGCAGCCATCACCAAGCAATAAACTTTTGGTCTGTAACAATGGCAACATCCTTGGTGTTTCCTCTCTTAGACTTCCAATACCAACCTTACCTTTTCATTGCCCCGTCAGCTGCGTTGTGGCATTGGCCCTGATGAAAAGCAAGAAGTCTCCAAGGCAGTTGTGGGGCGCTTATCTGCCGCAGCAAGCAAAAGGTTTTGTTTACAATGTCAATGCAGGATACTCGTGCATACTAACCATAAAAAGATATCCTGGAAGACCGTGAGATGATTTGTTGGGTTACGTCATACGTATACTTTACCTCTTCGGTATGCGTACCATATCCCATTTCTTCAACGCGGTGCGAGGATTTAGACAAAAAAAAAACTAAGAATGCAAAGAGGTGCTTTTATACTTTTCTCAATGATGATTTGTATGAGTTTTAAAGTATAATAAATGGTTGATAGATGTTACTTATCTCTTTATTTACTTTAATATTAGTGTTAATCTTATTTTAAAGGAAAATATTGAAGCACTGCTCACATGTAAAAGTTTTGTAGCTTGCCTTCAAGCAAGGCGTCTGTAGTCCAACGGTTAGGATAATTGCCTTCCAAGCAATAGACCCGGGTTCGACTCCCGGCAGACGCATCGTTTTGGCGCAGAGCAGTGCGGTGCTGCCCCCGCCGATCAATGGTCGCACCGCAGGGCGTCCTACGCGGCCAGCCAAACCCGCCATGCCCATGTCGCGGCCGCGCTTTCTGTGGCTTCCTATCCGGGCTGCTACGCCATTTCCATAACCAAGCATATCCTTTGGGTCCACTTATCTCTTTTATATCTAACATGGGTATTCATAATAAACTACTTTTAACATGGGTATTTGTTCGAAAAAAGTCAAAAACCATAAATTAAAAAGAACAGACTATATGACTATAAGGTGCCCACATAGCACTGGCACCGTCGAACAGACAACATCGTTCACCATGAGCGCAAGGGACCAACAGGGGCGACGGCAATGGCTAATCACTATTTGCGTCATATGGGTAGTTCCGATGAGCAGACAATATTGTTCCTCATGAGCAGTAGCGTGAGGAGGGAGAGAGCGTGAATGAGGATCCCGTGAATGGTACGCAAAGAGTCACGAAATGAGATTGTTGTGGGAATACTTTAGGATATGTGTGATAGTGATTAGATTGAACAACAACAAGCTGTACCGTTGAAACGCATCGAAATGCTATAGCGTTCTTTAGATTATTCTCTTATAAAATGGACTGTTTTGTGTGAGCCATTTCCCATAGCTTCTCTAAGCCAAAGGGGACCATGGTCTCTAAAAAAATTGAGCCTCCGTTTGCCTCATCTGCATATTTGTACTCTAGTGCATCACACAACTCTATAGTAAGCGTGTAGTCTATGTATATATTATAGAGCTGATCTGCCAGAATAGTAGAAATGCAGCCAAGAGCAGTGTTGTTTGTATTTTTAAATTGCATAAATTGCTCAATCGTAAATGGATACCGCGCATGGATAACCTACCACTGCCCCAAAGACATGGGCCAAAACTTGGCTCTAATGTGCCATCTATGAAAGTTCTGACCAAAAAAACCTCTCAAGTTTTATCGTATCAGAAGCACCAACTATTACTGTGTTGCAACAAAGTTCACAATAAGTTTTCTAAATTGTTAAAAATGTACGCAATATTTTAATTCTAAGTTTTACTAGGAGACAAATACAATAAAAAAATTCGTAATGCAAAACTCACAACTAACAACGATCTACTCATTATACTTTAGAAAATACGTAAGAAAAATATAGTATCAAAGTCGATCGAACGCACGAACAACTTACTGTCGAGCTTGATGAAGAACAGAAAACAGCGCAGACTCGATGCTGGTAGGAACGTAGAAGTAGCAGAGCAGGAGCAATCACGCAAATGCGCTGCCCAGAAACCTTATTACCGCCCCGTGCAGATATTCTTTGCGGCAATGGCTCGGAGATAACCGCTCTCCCTTCTTCCTGGTGCACGTCAAGAAGAAAGTGTCGATGAGATTCGGTTGCTATACACTTAGTACAAATTCACCAGAGAGAAAGAAGACAATATGAGAAGTAAAAGGAAGAGTTCTGTCTACAAAGTCCAGACATCTCAATATCTTTTATAGACGTACAAATTACTCTCTAGTAGCTGCCCAAATTGAACTTAAATATTTATTGGTAACTGCTAATTTATTCATTGATAACTGATAATATTCAAACCAAATAATAGAATTAAGTAGTCTCATGACCAGTTAAAAGGAAAGAGTGATACATGGTTCAGCAAAAAAAGTAGACATAGTCTGCCAGGTGATGTGTTATGTCACAACACGACCGCAAGTCACAAGTCATGCATATTTTCACACAAAAATACGCGTGCATATGTGTTTAGCCATCTTCCTGCTACCCCTATCCAAGTGTCACATGATTATGAGGAGTGGTAAGGAATTCACTTTATAAATTAGATTAATCATTTTATCTTAACAATATAGTACTAAAACATATATATTTTAAAATTAAGAATATCGGCCAACTCATGTAAACCCATTTCTAACAAGTACATCATAATCACCGAGCAGCGCACTATAACATGATTGAAAGCAGATGCTGCCCGTATGCTCATTTGGGCAGCTCCGTAACATGGTTAACAGCTAATGACGAAACGTGTTCTGACTCTCTTTGGCTCTCCGCCATAAACTAATGCAGCCCGGCCGATGGGCGCGTTCGCGGATCCAACCACTCGCCGACACCGTTCTTCATCGGACAAAAAGCTCATCCATGGTTCCCGGAATCCCCTTCGCGCCCACAAAATACACCGGACGAAGGAAAGAGTTTACAACAGGCACGCACTGGTTCGTCCTTTTTACATTGCATCTTCTTTTGCCAACGAAGAATTAAGGGCGGCAGAGCGCTAAATGCATTAGAACAACGCGCGTCATTCAGATCGCACTACACAGCTAAAACTAATTGAAGAAAGGAAATGCAAAGCCAATAGAAAAGGAAAACAAAGAAGAGGCTTTAGGCAGGCAGGCACTACCACGTACTTCGACGACCACGCCACTAGCCTGAGGGTGCTGGAGAGGGTGAGCGAGGAGGCATGCTTGGACGACTGCGCGTGCATGGCGGCGCAGTTCTACTACGGGCCCGACGTCAGCGACGGGTTCTGCTACTTGCAGTCGGAGGTGTTCTCGCTGGAGACGTTGCAGCCGGAGGTCGTGCGCTACAACGTACTCGACCATGCTTATCGAGGTGCAGGTCAAGTTGGCCAGGTTCTGATTGTGTACTACTACTGTACCAAGGACAATGAAAATGTCATAAGGTTCCTATGTTTCAACTCAATATCGTAATAAAAGCCTCGTTCTTTTAAGAAAATAGTACATAATAAAGTCTGAAGTTTGAAACCAGATGATGTACATTGTCAGAAATTGACATTCCTTCCAAGAAAATCGTTAGTACAAAATTAGCCCCTAACTATAGCCACCCTTGTTTCAGAACAGCAGGTAGAACCACCGTCATCAGCCTCCCAATTCAGCACTTCTTCTTACGGGCAAATTTCTCCTGTGCAAAACAAGTCAAATGCGCTCGATATATAAATCCCAGACTTGAATTCAGATCGTTGTAACTTCAACTCAGATCGCTGCAGCTTCAGTCAGGAAAAAGGAAACACAGGGGCAACAAAAAAGAGATTGGTGAATAAATTCGTGCCCCTTGTGTTCCTGGTAGGACTTGCTGTTGTCGCCGGAGCGTCCGGCACGCCGGATTACCATGACGCGCTCGGCAAGTCGCTCGTTTTCGTCTAGGGGCAGCGGCGACTTCCCGGCGATCTCTCTCGTTGTTGTTTTGTTGGAGAATTTTTAGATGTTGCAACCTGCGCATGCATGCATGGGGCATGCACGATCGATCGATGCAGAGTTTAGTGATGAGCAGCAAATGGAATAGCTAGTGTATCGTCCCGCTCACCTACCTAGCTAAACTGCCAACTTTAGGCCGCGCTCCACTCGGCTGCTCGTTGGGTGCTGTTCTTCGGGTACTGTTGTGTTTTTGTCTCTTTTCTCTTTTTATTTTTTTGTGTTTTGTTTTTTTCGTATTTATTTGTATTGTATGTGATAGATTAACATGTTGCTTTTATTTTTATATTTTTTAAAATTTTATTATGTTCAATAAGCCAACTTAACTATAGTAAAATATCGATTATCTATAGTAAAATTTTAACCAGAAGTTGAAAGCAGATCGATCAGGTGAAATACGCCTTAATTGCAATGGCAGCGCAATTTAGGTAGGGAGATAGGTGCCTAGGTGGTGGAACACTACGTCGTGGAACATGTCGGGTTGCATGCTGCATAGCTTAGCTGGCTGCTGGGCCATCGTTGGTTAAGCAAAAAACGAAGTCAAAAGTTTGATCTAATGTGATGCATGTTCTATTTGGATCTAGGATGGGATTCGGATCTTAATGATTGGTCTGCTCATCGATCATAAGCATGATTTCGTGATCTGATGCAGTAATCAACCTACCACTGTACTTTTGCCTCATCCGTCGGATCAAAAAGTCAACATTTCAGATCTACCACGACACAAGCAGTAAAGTCATGTTCAACCCGGAAAGGCAGATCTGACTTCTGAGCATATGTCCATCAGCATCTGCTATCTATACCATACAAATGCGTTTTGAGATTCGTGCAGGAAGTTTGCTTTTTTTATTTTCAGTGAATTTAGGTAATAGCTGGGTTTTTTTGTACTGATTACAAGAGGAACAAAAGTACATGCGGGACCCACTAACTCTCTCCCTCACCTCCAATCTCTGGATTGATATTTTGAATTTTGAAAATGTAGACGTACAGTACAAAATGAATATTTGGCTATACGTAGCATTGGTATAAGACGACGAAGCACACCGGTGTGTATTGTACAAAAGAAGAGAGGTAGAGAGATGATATACATGTACCGTACACTGGCGACGATAGCCATTGAACATTGGTTAGGAGCGTGACAGGGCGGTGGTGTACACCAGCGAGGACAACGATGGCTGGTGCATACAGGTTAGGAGGAAGACGACTTCTGTTGCACATTGGTGATGACGACAGTGACAGAATCGGGGATGGCGGATCTGGCAGAGGAGGAGCTCTGTGATAGCAGGCTCAAGGGTGACGAGACCGTAGGCAATAGGCTCCGAGATGACGAGATCCAGCAGCGTCGTGCTCCGGGATGTGGGGATCCGAAGGCCGTGAGCTCAGATCTGGTGCCACTTGTAGCTTGCTTGCTGGTCGGCGGTAAGGCCCCTCGGCAGCTCGGTCCCTCCCCTCGCGGCTTGCGTGCTGGCTGGCGCGGTGGTGCCCGGTGCCCAGCGGCAAGCCGCCTCAGGCCTCAACGGCTTAGCGCCTCAGCCCCTCCCCTCGTGGCTAGCGACTCACATGCTGGGCTGCTCAGCTGCTGGCCATGGCCGGCGCCAGCACCTCGATGGCAAGCCTCCTCGGCCCTCATCCCCTCGGCAGCTCGGCCCCTCCCCTCGCCACCTCGCGTGATCAGGTGATCTTATAGCCTGCCCCCCTGTTTGTGAGTATGGATCCTGAATGCAAATATGCAATTGCTAATTTTGATCTCTGATCTCTCTGTGACTCTGTGAGTTAGTATGAATTTGACTATTTGAGTATTTAACTCAGTAAATTGTGAATCTAAAAATAAAAATTATTTAAGTATGAATTATTTGATTTCATTTGTGAATCAGACATTGATGTTATTATAATTTGCTATATGTAGGTCATTGGGACAATCATATTTAAAAATTTTAGAAACACAATATGAAGAAGACAAAGATGTTGTTATCATATTTTTCAGCACAGACCAACCAATCCACTCCAGAAACAGTAGCAACCAGAGGTAGTCACACTGAGAAAATTAATCCTTGTGTTGTACTTAATTCGAATGACATTGTTGGTGATCCGAGACTTCAATGGATGAGGTCGTGTAAGAAACAACTATCCCGTGCAAATGATAAGTTAGCTTATTGCAAATGTTAACTTCATATTATTTGTATTTATATATGAATTACTTTTTATGTTGTCTTTGTAGGTTATGGATCTTATTCTACTCCTACTATTGATGAGGAGATGGAAGAAATGATAGGCTAAGATAGAGAACAAATCTTTGCTATTTAAGTACTTAAATTGCATCTCTACTAACTACTATGCTACATTGCTATATTATGACACTTATTGTGTTTTATATTGAAGTAATGAGTTAGAAGTATGATGTCATTTATGCATTTTTAAAGTACTTTATAATACCATAATATAGGTATAAAAACTACAATGTTAGATGTGGGTATAAAAATTATGACATTAATCACTTAAAGTTCAATCTGAGATATGATATAATTCTAGATCCGTCACTATGTTCAACCGAGTAAATTCCTATGCCATGCGGTGCTGCACTGCTGCCCTGTACTTGGGGTGCAATTCAGCTGTGGAACGTTGCAGCACTAATTTAAAAGTTAAAAACAGAGTTAGCATTGTGTCGATGGTGGGTCACGCTCACAGTAACGTATCCGTGAAAGTTATCCTATCCTTATCTGGTACCATGTGGAGTCAGCAGCTACGTTGCAGGGTTGTCTACGATCATTTCAAATTTTGTATTTTGTACCGATCGACACGTGCAGGTGACGTTCCAGATGCCCAACCCGACCACGCTGCAGGCGTGCATCACGCGCGAGCGTGCTGGTGGCGCTGTACGAGGGCGGGCTGGTCACCGACTGCGGCCGCGGCGAGAACAAGGGCAAGTCGCCGCTCAATGACCACGTGGTGCGTCGGCTGGAGAAGGTGGCCGCCCGCGGTGCGGGACGGCGCCTCGGCGCGGAAGACCGTGTCGGGGTCCGTGCAGTTCCCGCCCTGGGACGGCTTCCGCGCCACCAAGTGCGGCCTCGTCCTCTTCGTGCAGAACGCCGCCGCGCTGCAGGTGCTCGGCGTCCAGCCCGAAAACGCGCGAGTGCACGGCCGTGCGGGATGCGCAGCGCATGTGTGAGATTTGTTTGATTGGCGTGTGTTGTATCGTTGTAATGTTTTCCCCTTCGTTGGAGTCAATCCCTTTCAAATCTCTAAAATTATATGAATTCATATAAAATTATCAATAGAGATAAATGTGTTCTGCATCCACGGTGGTTTGGTCCGTGGGCTTCTGGAACGTGGATAAGCGGGGAGTTGGCCCATGTGACTGTATGAGTCTTTGCCCGCTGGCCCGCCAGTGTGCTTCAAGTCTTCAACCTCTGCCAAGAAGTAGGAGGAACCGCTGCCTGCCAATAATTGACCCTATCAAGTTTGCTAGCTAGCCAGTGCCGGAGCTGTCTGTCCCCGGGACAGATCCGTCAGGGACGTTGCACGCTGGTACACCAGCTCCCGAGCTTCGTACACGCGTACAGCGCCTCTGAGGAAAGGTCCAGGGACAGGGACAGAGGCGGTGGCCCCATGCGGCCATGCCGCCCCGCGACGGGCCGGCGCCACGTGAACCGGGGCCAATCAGAGGTCCACGGCCTTGTTTGCTTGTGCATAATTTTCGGTCGCGTCCGTCCGCCTCTACTGCCCCGTCTCGTGGCGTCGTGTCGTACTCCGGCGAACTGACTCCAAACGACGACGAAAGATGAAAAAGTAAGGGCGCAGAGCGTAGAGGCGGCTTGCTACGCAGCAGCCTGCTGGTCGCAGTCGTATCGTGAGATTTCGCTTTACTGTGGGATCCGCGCAAGCGATTGGTGCGGCTGACTTTTCTGAAGCTCTTGAGCCCGTCGTCCTGGTACTTCGAGCTCGTTTCTTTCACGTCCTTGTCCGGCAGTGCTAGCGGCGCCCTGCCTGGCTCGTGTTGCCTCCCTCCCCTTTGCTTCAAATTATCCCGCACAACTTGTGAATTGTGATGGTCAAGCTCAAGTTGGAACAAACCGGGGCCGCATACTGAATGTTCAGAGCGTGAAGTACATCACATCTAAGTTGTTGTGATCAAGTTTATGCAACATCAAAGACATGAATCTTGCATAAACTGAGGGTGGAAAGCATGGACACAAATTAAATTATCGTCGCTAAGGAGTCAAACAGCCCCGTAGGCCGCCATACAGTGGGACTGATCAATGTAGATGAAATGTTTTTTTTTCAATTAATTCCATGAGATATGTACAGGATGCACCATGGCCTTAACCTTATGTACCAACAACGGAGCCACCAGCTTCGATCCCCCAAAATTTCCAGATGTTTAACTCGAAGTTTCCTACCACCAAACCCCACACAACCCAGGCCCCGGCCCGGCCCGCCCAGTTAAGGCACCAAGCGCCGCGAGACCCACTCGCCGTTCCATCCGGCGCGGCCAGCCCGGTTGCTGCGTGACTAGCTCGGGCCCCAGCAGCTGAGGTACATGGCCTTGCGGAGCGACTCGTCGGCGGCGGCCTGCCTCCGGCCATCGTCGGCGGCCGCCCGCGCAGCCCCGAGCGCGGCCGCCTGGGGGGCGATCCCCGCCAGCCGGTCCCGCGCCCCCGCCGGCGCCCTCTCCCGCTGCGCCCGCACGGCGGCCACCGTGGCCGCCACCCACACCCGGCTCAGCTGGGCCATTCGATCGGACCGGTTCGTTCCCGAGTTCTGCTCCGTTTTTAAGCTTCGCTTCGCTCTCGTCCCTGTGCTTTTGCTACCACTGGGTTGTGGACGTGGGAGGGCGGGGAAGAGATGGCGGTATTTGTAGTCGAAAGGGTGGGTGGTTTTGGTAATTGCGTTGATGGTTTCGGGATGGGTGGTTTTGGTATTTCGCTGGTCCTTTCTCGGCTCGGTTGATTGCGGGGCAGTCGATAAGGACATGGGCGCTTTCGTTATGTTTCTCGGCGAATGTCCCCTTCTTTCCGTGAGATGAGAAGACCGGAAAATTACCTTTTAATTTAACGATCAAAAATAAAAAAAATTCGCCACAGATAGAGAAGGAACCACGGAACAATGACCTGCAGAATTGTACCTTTGCAAAGTCGAGTGGAGCGAGGATATGTTCGTCTCTTTCTGGTTTATACTTAAAAAAAAGTTGAAGTAATACGGATAACTGATTTTTTATAGTTATTTTTTTATTTTTCTCATTACTATCTTACTTTAGATATAAAATAGAGATCATAGATATATCAGTGTATCACACAATCCACTTTTCTAGCTTCTATTATATGTACATATCTCTCTTATTTTTTTTTTCATAAAATCTAATATGAATGTCAACTAAACACAACAATAAACTGCTCATTTTACTATCCACGTCCCTTCATGCAAATCGAAAGGAAATGACCGAACAAACGGCTTAGCTCGCGAACTTCCGTTTGATTATGGTGGTGTTAATCGCATTTCATATTAAGGTAGTACTTAATTTGGTGTTGATTTATAGATTTTTACTGTAGCTAAATTTATTTATTTACAATAATTAAATTTAAAAAAATAGAAAAAAAAATTAACCTATTATAGACAATGTAAAAGAATACGGAAAAAATAAAAAATAAAAAAAACCCAAAAAATCTAAAAAAGATAAAAAAATAAAATTACTAAATAGTGAAAAAAGAGAAGTCAGAAGTAGAACCTAACTTTAAGCCAACTTAAGCGCAGCCTAAGAGTTGACAAAGATCTTGATCTTAGGTTGGATTTTGCTCCTAAATTTAAGTTGTTCGCACATGCATACCAATTTGATGACAATATTAATGTCACCAAATTGAACATTTCTTATGTGATCCCACGACTTTCTTTTTTATTACATCAACTTGGGTGGAGTGTGGCATTCAGTACGTGATGTTGTCGTGGGAGACGGAGAGCAGAAATCGGCGGCTCGGCATGAGATGATGATTACTCGGTAGAGCTTGTGTTAGACAACTACAGGTGTCGAGGCTTATCCCGAGGGTCAGTGGTGAGTCATCGTCTTCCACCGATGGCAGTGGGCGCCTCCTCCTTTGTCGCCTTTGGATCCTGTTACATCCACTCTTTGTCCACTTCTCCAGCTCTTTGTTTACAGGTCTTCAGGCTATAATTATGGACTTATGGTGAATAGTTGACATGCGCTCACATGCATCCAAGTAAATGGAGGTCATTGGGTAAATTCTCAGCTTCTTCGATTTTCAGGTCTGCTTGGTGGAGGATTTTTGTTTTTGGTGTATGGGCTACCAACATAATTAGCTATAAAACCTCTGTAGTTGCGCATCTGGATACGTTAATCCAAATTTTAATATCTAAATAGACCTTTCTTTCTCTAATTTATATGAGAATACCAAGGCTCTCAGTGTGAACCCGTTGTTCTTATTAACATCATTTTGATAATACGATAGATAAAGTTCTACTTGGAATACCCTAGTACACAATAAACCAGATAACTTTATTTTCCATTGTTTCCCTTTTCTTTGCATTGAGTATCTAGAAAGGAACTAAGAAAACGAGAAAAATGGGTGTTAAATAATTTTATTGCTAACAGATTCAAGAATCAAAATAGTAAATTAGAACTTCATTATATGTTACTTTAGTGCTTTTAGTACCCTCAGTTACTAGTATTTGCCACTCGTGTCGTGGTTAGATGTGACTTATCCTGCGAGGCTCGAGCTCAAGTTTCCAGTGACAAGAACAGTGACGGAGAAATGAAAAAGAGCGCTGGGAGTAGTAGCTTCGTAGAGACGCTTCAACATGAATTCATAGAGGAAAAATGTGAGCTCGGCTTACTTATCACTGACAAGACTAGTTCAGTACTAATAATATATATCTGATTCTGTTCCGCATGGATTTATTCTGCTTGGATCTTGATTTTAGATGCCAAAGTATACTTCAGAGTTCAGACAACTTGTTCTTTATGTTTCAAGAAAACAGAACTAAACAATCCTCTCATTGCATTTAGAACTACTCTTTAACTTACACATTCGACCTTCAGCTATTGTACAAAAAGTTACAATCGTGTTAACTTGATGCAGCTTCTCTTGCTTGAGCTCTTCTTTGAGCACATGGCCAAGAACTTGAAGATTGGAGGCTTGGAGTGCATGCTGAGAGAATGCAAGCAGTTCGGCAGAGAGAAAGCTGCAATATTGCCGGCCGCTAGCTAGCTAGCTCACGATATACTTTTGATCAAACCATGTATATTTGTCTAAGCTAGCCTAGCTCGGGCCCCAGCAGCTGAGGTACATGACCATCCTCAGCGACTCCTCGACGGCACCGGGGCTGCCGTCGACCTTACCGGCCGACGATCGGGCGATGACCACCGACAAGCCCCGCTTCGCTGCCGCCGAGCAAGGCTTGGCCACTTGCTCCTTCAGCAAAATGGCAGCCCCCAGTGTGGCCGCCATGCATGCCTTGTTTGCCATTGCAACCCTCATTCTGTCTTGTTCTCGATCTGGAGTTACTACCGCCTGCAACTGAAGCTAATTAAGCACTTGTAGCTTGAGAGTCTCTCAGCAATGTTTCTGAAGTGTTGATGTGTAGACCAGTAGACGGAGAAGTGACAAGTGAGCCATATATATACAGTTGCTGACATGACGGGCAATGTCAATGGCTAACGGTTTTCAGGGCAGCTGGGAAAACAGGTGGCTGAGTGGACCATTGGTTCCTTCAAACCGGGAGCTCATGGGGGCAGTGAGACCATGGTATGGCTCCTGAGCCTATCTGGTTTGGATTTGGACTGCAGTTATCGGTGCTTGTCTTCTCTGCAACATCCAATTAATCTTGCCTGTGCCTCTCACTTACATCACTGTTTAAGTTGCGACGTTCAGCAAAATCCAGCAGCTCCTATTATCCATGTCGCTTCACATTGGTTGAAAAATTTAAGAGGAAGTTGGTGATTAGAACTCGCTTTGACTCATGAAAACCACATGCGGTGATGAAAATGCAGGTACGGTTATTGATCTGGATAAGTTCAGAATGTGCTGATCTGGAACTTCAGCCCATCATGGCGTGAATCCGACCTTGTTGCTACATGTGCCCTTCCTGTATTCTTTTGTTTCTGACATTGTCAAAACGACCATTAGGATCATATAGCTTTGTACCACTCTACTACTGTCTAATAGTTATCATTGTGTCACCATACTCTGAAACAGTATCTGAATGGAGAAACCAGTGAGATAAACATCTATCGCCAATGGATATGCATATGCCAAACTGGTACGTCTTCTCCACATCTCTTTCAGTATTTTGTATCCATCTCATATGTCTCTGCTTACCGGACAAATTAGCTTATTAGCACCACAGGCTACGGTAATCTTTAAAAAAATCAACAGCGTCCATCTCAGATATAATTTCAGACGTCCTGTACGCATTGCTAGTTAACTAAATAACGATTAGTTGTTGGATCACCCATAAGGGACAATGATTCAAGTGACACAGGTTGCGGATAAGTGCAAAGTTTATCAGATCCATTGCAGATATTATATGGCTAAAAGATCTTCCGAATCTCATCTTGGAGCATCATCATTGTAGCTTTCCGATCACGTCCTACATTTAGCACACAAGTGGAGATCACCATCAAAATACCGGTAAACTTCTAATGGTTTTATAATACTCTGTTTACAAATCTATGACGTTTTGCATTTTTTTATTTTAGCAACTAATAAAAGTATATACGTCTATATTGATAGATTAAAAGCTAACACTAGTAGATTCTTCATAAAAAATACTCTCAAAATACTTTTTTAAAAGCATTTTGGTAACATTGCGATAGAGATTAATGATCAAAGTTGCATATTATAGGTCTGTTAAACAGAGGGAGTATGTTAGGAGACAAACCACGCTGGGCGCTCGTTTTAGCAATGGCTTCTGGCTGAAATTTCACTATAGCTGATTTGGCTTTTTGGGTATAATTAATTTAAAAAATAGAAAAATAGAAAAACATGTTAACCCATTAAGGACAATACAAAGGAACACGGGGAAAAAATACAAAAAAGCCTAAAATATCTTAAAAAAATTCAGAAAAAAACAAAATACTGAATAATGGAAAAAAAAGCAGAAGCTAGAAACAGAAACAAAAAAAAAGCCGAAACTAGTAGCAGAGTAATTGAAGGAACCGTTTGTGTGTTGGTAAGGACGTGAGATCATTTGTTGTTTAGACCATTGTCTTTGACAGTGACTGGTATTTTATCGGATAATTCTCACCTGAACTTCACTTTGGCTTTCCTCAATTTTTCGTAGGACCCCCTTATTTTACAACAACAATAAAATCTTTTATCCCAAATAAATTAGAGTAGACAGAACTCCACTTTATTTTAACTTAATAAAATCATCTTGCTATGACAATCAAATAAGGAAGCCAGTTACTTTCTTGGAGTAACAAACATGCTAATTTGAGTAGGGTGGTAACGCCTACTTTATGGCATATTTTTAAATTAGATAAGTTTTAGCGAAATAAATGGATATATTTTTATGTCTTCTGCTTATAATACAACGAACAAACTTGCCATGGATAGAGCAACAATAGTCAGAACTGTGTTTAAATTTGCATTTTGCAAGCGTTGACATATGTAGAGTTGTAGACACATGAAAACAACATTGTAATCTACCTAAGATTATGCAGAAGAGGGGATATGGACACAGTTAATTTGTTTCCTTTACTGAATATATTACATGGGTACTTAGAAAGCAGAAAATGAACACATCGCTAACAAATCATTATAAACAAGCAGAAGTTGATGATTCTGCCTTGATTCCTACAGTAGCACTCAATTTGAACTGCTATGCTTATGGACTTCATTGTTCTGAAGCCGATTTAGCACTAGCACAAACAGCACATATCTGTCATTACAGTTACACAGGAAGTACTGAAATACCGGAGTTAGCTTGTTCTTTGGCGACTGATCCTGCAAGCACAACTCTAGATTACCACACACTAAACTACCAACCACAAAACCTAGCAGTTTACAAGAATATCACAACACATTGCTGAAGACATATGCATTGCTTCTGTAGCAGAAGAAAGTACAATTTACACCGAGTCGACCACTTCAACCTGTTGCTGCGCGAGGTATCTTTCTCTCCGCTCTTTCTGCAATCAACACATGAAGAATGGATTTCAGCATTAAGAACAAAATACATGAAAAAAAGGGGAGCCAGAGCATTCCACGTGTCTTGAAGAGATATATACCCATTCATCGATGACAAGCCCTTCACCAACAATTTTTGGGCCATTTTCTTCTGGAGGTTTCTTCCGTGCCTCAAGTGCAGCCTCTGCCTCAGCTAACTGATTATTTAGCTTTTCCAGTTGCTTTGAAAACACATGAACAGGAGTTAGATATTGTAAAAAAATTTATGTCCATCGAAGCAATTGCATATACAAAACATGTTTCTATTTGCTTACAGGGCCTGGATTGTCAACATCCAAGAAAACAACGCTCAGGATTTTCTCAACCACAGCTTGATCTTTCTGCTCATCAAACTACAACCAACAAAAGAAGTCATTCTTCCATACAGCAAATAAGCTATGAAACCATAAACAGATTACTGATAACAAGAATACAAAGTTATACCCACATTTTAAGAACAAAAAGAGCAGTAAACAATAGAGTTCAGAGAGTTTCCACAACCCTATGGCATATGCATCTCATTCAAATCATACCTTGGATCAAGGACACGAAAATTGTGTCCATCCATGATCCAATCCAAAGCCACCGAATACGGACAGAAACAAATGTTCTAAAATTCAAAATAGTACACACCTTGCAAAGTTGCACTAAGATTCCTCTATCAACTCATTGCTTTTTGAAAATAACAGTGCACCAATCTAGTTGAATCCCCCAACCACCCCTCATATTACCACAATAATATATGACGTGAAACATTGCAGGGAACAATAGAGAAGAAAGAATTTAACTTGTTAGAACTGGACAACAGAGCTATACAAGTATATGGAAGCAATCAAGTTTGTAACATATAGCACTCTTCTATGTGTGGGATTCTAGGGTTGGTAGGTTTGAGTCTGCATGTTCATGTGTAAGCATGTCTGTAAAAGGGGCTTCACATGAAAAGCAGCAAAGTTCTGCTTTTGACATGAATGTTTTATGGCTGATCATTGTTTTTTAAGGGTTATTGGTTGTTTGCGTTAGGTATAGCCTGTTCTGAAGGGACGGGCTCATTCATCAAATTTAATATATGGGGGAATTTATTAACACCACCTTGCATTCTTGTTGTAATATACAAAACTTCCTTGGATGTTTTTTTTGGGTAATTACAACCTTGCATTACCCTTCTAGTTCAAATCACTCCTTAAGACAAGCTTGGAAGCTAAAATTTTGCAGCTGCGGTTATCCCCAAGGTCCCCAACTAGCACTATGATTACACTACGGCCACTTAGACCTTACACTAATCTTAGATGCACTAATAACTTGGTGACAATATGGTACACGTATACATCCAGACAAATCCATTGGGCTGAATACCACCACATGGAGATGACAACGAGCCAAAACAGCCCACAAATGGTACACGTATACATTCAGACAAATCCATTGGGCTGAATACCACCACATGGAGATGACAACGAGCCAAAACAGCCCACAAAGCCAAGAGGTTGTGACAGTTGATTGCCCTTGTGATGAAGGGCCTCTTTTTTTTAGCTTTTAAAAACTACTTTTCGGCTTTTCTATAATAACTAACTTGTAGTTGATTATACTATACAGTGTAGCGACTTTATTTGTATTGACCAAAACCATACGTGAGTTTGTCATACTCCGTACTCTCTCATGAACAATTAAAAGTCATAAGCCGCAACCCAAAAGAACAAGCCCGAAAGGTGTAGATGCGTCCTTTTGTGAGGGAGATGAACAAAAGCCCTAGCCTTTTGTTGCAGCAATAGTGAGAGAAGTAGCAACAACACATAGCAGGATCAAAGAGAAGCAAGATAGGAGAAGAATATATGTTTCAGCTTGGGTGCTCTTGTGTAATCCTCATCCAAGAGAATCAGGGGTCAAATGTGCTTGAATTGATCTCCAATTTGGTCAGTGTGTTCTTGACTCGTAACTCTTTAAGTTTGTTCGAACCTGTTGAGGTTTAGTAACACAACAAAGACATACTTTTGTTCCCATCAGATTTTAGATCATACCTAGCAAACTACAGAACCAAACTGTATGAAACTTGGCTAGAATGTAGATCCACAGGTTCCTAATAAGTTGTCAAAATAATGGCCAAATCAGATAACGTTTGACAACCCAAACTGCTCTTGTATCAAATCTGCACAGTTCTGAAACTGCTACTACCTGAACCGACAAAATCCCACTAAAATCCAATGCTCCTCAAAACCAATCCTCAGTTCATCGGTACAAATCAAAGAGTTGCGAGTCAAGAGCACACCGACCAAATAGAAGGTGAATCCGACAATATTTGGCCCTCTGATTGTCTCCTTAATTAAGATCACGCAAAAGCACCTGAACTAGAACATAGCTCCTGATCCTTCTCTCTTGTTTCTCTTAGGTCATAGCTTCTGATCCTTCTCTCTTGTTTCTCTTAGGTTGTGTTGACTGTTGAGCATGTGGCTGCTACTTCTCACATTACTGCTGCAACAAAGGGTTAGGATTTTTGCTCATCTCCCCTCACAAGAGGCATCTCCACCGTTCATCTCAAGGGTGATTGACTATCATAAGTTCTTGGGCTAGTGGGTTGTTTTGGGCTCTCTATCATCTCCAGGCGGAGGGATCCAGCCAACAAAATCATCTTTTGGGTAGTCATATGTGTCTAACTCTATATATTGATCGTGTATGGGTTTTACCAATTTTTTCATGACATTTAGCATCCAAACTAATTGTTGGGGGTGGTATGGACTTGGAGGGGAATCAAAGGGTAGCCATGAAATTTCCGTTTAATATGTCATAACCTGACTTAATAATCCTTAGAAAATCTAATCACTAAATTAACTAGCCAGTTAGGCAGGCCTAGCAGCTAGCTAGGTCATAAGCTTGAAATGAACTTCTTGCCCCACTGATTCTACACAAGGTGTACGCTAGCTGTGTCTTGGCAAAATTCATTGGTGGGTCAGCAGCACATCTGTCTCATTGACCCACCTGTGCTCTAGCCACCACATGACATGAGCTGCCAACGAAGGCCTCCCAACTCTGGGCAATTTTCCCTACCTGGCCACTGTTGGGAACTTGAGATCCACCAAGTGACCTCCCCACCTAGGGCCTGTTTGTTTTAGCTTCTGGCAGCTGCAGTTACTCTCAGAATCTGCAGCTCCCCCAAACAGTCCAGATTTTCATCCAGATTCTAAGTAGCCAGAAGCTACAGAATCCAGAAAATGAACTAGTAGCCATAAGCTGAGGTTATCCAGCTTCTCCAGATTCTGACTAGCTAGATACTCACCAGCTGCTTCTCAGAATCTACAGCTGAAACAAACAGGCCCCTAGGCTATCACCTGTGCCTACGGCCCACACCTCCAAGTTGCTCTCCTCCTCCATTCCTCTATTTTCACTACTGATAAATTGATCAAGGGAAATATACGGGAAGTTCATCTCACTAGAGTTAGATGAACCATGCACCATTTTATTTAGATTTTAATTTCTAATAAGTCTAATTTCATTCTCTCATAAGGATACTTTTGGATCTATGTTGTCAACCAGAAAATAATTTCTCCATAACTTACTAGAAATTAAAAAAGAATGGAGAAAAGTAAAAGTCTAAAAGAAAATGGTCACTAACCAGTTCTGGTGCATATTCCATGGCTCCTTTGACTTTCAAGCTCAAAATCTTGAATTTGACCTTGCACTTATGTAGAACATTCTCATTGTTCTCTGGGTGTTCGACAAACTTGAAAACTGGCAACTCAGAAGGAAACAAAAATAAGCGTCAAATAGAAAGCAAATTGGAAAGATTTAGTGTTGTTCAAGTAAAGATCTCAAGGTGATCAGTGTATTACCAGTCGCAATAATAGTCTCCCCAGGGGCAAGTATGGCCCCAGGAGGACGCATGAAGCAGCTCTTGGGTGCAGTTGTTTGAAACTAAAGATCAAATATCGGTTGACAGTCACAAAATTCATTACCAACAAAATTAGCATTAAACAATGCTGAAATTAAGCAGCAGATTCAACCCATCTGCTGTTGGAGTAGAGCTGTGCAAAGCAATATGGATACCAACCTTAAATGCTACATGAGACTTGCTTGTGTTCTTTATCCTGATCGCACTCTTCACCTGCTTTCCTGGTTGATCTACACAAGGAAATACCAAATTTTTATTAGCTTCTCTCTACGGAAGGGCCTATATTAAGCAATTAACAAGCAAAACTGAAGTTTCCTTCTTATTTTTGCCTGTTGTTCTTCATGGTAATTAGGACAGAAGACCACAAGTGATTCTGTAAGCATTAAGCTGCAAGTAAACAAGTTAGAACAGCGAAGCGATCTAAGCAACCAAGTACCAACAGATAGTTGCTTACACCCTAATAATAGGCTAACACTGCGTCTATGGCTACACACATGCTATAACTAGCCTACCAGAAATCTAGCACAAGATTCTTGGAACTTCTACTCAAGATCTCAACGTTGGCACTTCCTGTACGAAATTCTACACAAGGAATTTTCACAACGATTTAGATACAACGCCTAGATCGAGGATAGTCTAACTCCTGCAACAAGATCAATAAACCCGGATGGCAAAAAGGAGGCCAAGATGGCAACTTGTCCCGCTTGCCAACCAGCCCCGAACCCAAATGAATGCATTACCCAAAATTAACCAACTCATCCGCCGAATCGCACCTCAAGATCGCGACTTCATCCGCTACCCAACGATTCCCACTTCAAAACAACGGAGATCGACCAAACCGAACCAAGATTAACCCCGAAACCTAACGCCAATTAGGGGACTAGTCACGCGACAGCAGCAAACAAGGCCAAGATCGCAGCTTTCCAAGCTCCTCACGACGTCCACCCAAAATTAAACAAGAAAGACCCAAAGAAAACTTGAATTCCTCGCGCACTCACATGGGAAGTAGAGCTTGTTGGCCGGATCGAGCCGGAGGCGGCGGCGCGCCGGCAGCAGCGACTTGGCCACCGACGAGATCGACCCGGCCGGCGCCCCCTGCGCGGCACCGTCTCCAGCGACGGCCGTCTCGTGGCCGTACCGGCCGGCCGATTGATAGATCCCGGACGATGACGACGACGCCGGCGCCGGCGCGCCGCCGGCCTGCCAGAAGGGCATGCGGCACAGGTTCCAGAGCTTCCCACCGGCGGAGTCGCCGGCGGGCGCGTACCTGTCCTCGCCGGAGATCGCCATGGGCCGGGAAGTTAACAGTTACACCAGGGTACGGAGGCTGTGGTCTGCTCCCCAAGGCCCAAAGTAATCCTTCTTTCACCTCAGTTTTAGGTACAGTAATTCTCTATCCTTGATCTCCTCTCTGGTTGACTTTTAGTTGCTGGGCTGTGGACTACGGTTTTATGCCGCTTCTGGTTCTGCAATTTTTACACTCCTCTTACGTAACAGGTTCGGTATGTGACAAATTGCCTCTTGTGTAAAGTTTTCCCTTACGCAACACATTTTTTTAAAAAAAATGCACAGAGGTTTCATGAACCAGAATTGATATGCCCCACATGCATATCTATGGAGTGAGTATGTTTTGCAATTTCGCCATGCTGACGCTTTATCCGCCCTATTTTATGAATCCTTTATTTGTATTTCTTCCTTAAGTGCACGTCTTTTACACTTCTTTCAACCTACAAGGGTGAATCATAGAAGGACCTTTTTTTTTGCCTTTGATTGAGTTATTCCATTTGTATTTCTTTAGTCCTACAAAATCTCTATTTTATTTTCGTTCTTACCAATGGACTAACGAAAACGTTTACTATTGTGGTTACGGAACAAACGGTAAGTATGAGACTATCAGAGTTTGTACGGGAAAATGAACTATATCTCCTCCCTTGTTAACCCAAGAAAATATATATAAATGTCTACAAGGTCTTATTATAATAATACATTTACCATCATGTACTATTTTAGAGATATACATGTCTTTTACATACTTCATTGGACCTCTTGGCTCAGCAAACCGAATATCTACAGGTGGGGGCCATCTCCACAGCAGAAGCCTCTTATTGTGAAGGGCTTCGTTCTTGAATAAGCCGAAGACATGCCGCCTAGGCCTTTTGGTCTCCTCCGTCCTTCGGCCTGGCAAGCAGTCAACCTATGGGCCTGGTGTTGTTTGACCATGATCGTAGTTAGGCGCTAAAGCTGGTACACACGTACATTGCTCATTGGCACGTCGTGTGCAGTCTTGTCGGTTGACACGGTTTTCGAAGGGGTGCCCGAAAAACGCATACACCTTTAAAACCTGGTAGCCCCAGCGGAACGCCCCCGTACTGTTCTCCTTGCTCTTCATCCCGCCTCCACTTGTTGGCACCGCTCACCCGTGCTATCTGCTATAGCTGCCACGCCTGCTGTCACCACTCTGTCGGTCGTATCGTCGTCGCCCTTTGTGCAAACTCACATGCCACCTTCGTCTTTTATTGCGCGAAAATGGCTCGTGACAATCAATGTTCCCATCGCTTCGCCACGGGCGCTTCCTCTAGCCGTAGCGGTGTATCTGGCCACGGGAGCTTGTCGATGACCGAAATCGAGTACGAGCTGGTGGGACGTGACTCCTTGACGTCCAATAAACGGTGGGACGCAACGAAGAAGGTGAATGGTGTCTGCACCAACGTGCTGGGGGCGAGCCTAGTGACCGAAGAGCTAATTCGGTCCCTGGTGCGCGACAAGAAGATCTCAGACTAGGGGGTGGCCCGTCTCCCTCCTGCCAATGAGACGGAGCCCCACCCAATGGAGTCAAAGGCCATCATGTTCGCTGCATACTTTGATGCAGGGCTCCGCTCCCCCACAGCGATGTTCGTCGATGAAGTCCTTAGGGTGTATGTGCTGGAGCTAGCGCAGTTGACCCCTAATGTAATCGTTCGGTTGGCGGTGTATTGTTAGACTTCTCGCACGGAGACGTTGTGGCCAAGCCTAGCGCTATTCGTCTTCTTCCACGACACTTGGTGCCAACCAAAAAGGCTTGCGAAGGGTGAACACTCTAACTTCGGGAGCGTCAACTTCGTGTTTTGTTCGGCATGTGCGAACCCAACAAATGCGACGCGGACAAAGTGGAAGTCAAGTTGGATGCGGTGGTGGTTCTACCACCGAGTGGAAGGTGGCAGTTGTCTTAGATGGTCGAGGTGCTAGATGGACTTCAATATGTCTCCGTCAGTTACCCTCGACCACGACGACGAGCAGCACGCGTAGAGGCTTGTGGGGGTCGCTCTTTGATTCAACATGCGGGATCTAATGGAGGAGTTCCTCATGTTTAGGGTGTTCCTACTGATGCGTCCGTGGCATGTTCAATCGGGACCTACCCAGGACGACGGCGTCCGGCCCACCATTGCCTCATTACTGAGGCCGACGGACCTGAGTACGTACCTCGCGATAACCCGCACGCTTACGCTCGCTGTGTGCTAACTGGTTGCTGAGTCCGTTTTTTATTCATGCAGAACACACGCTCGAGGACGCGGAGCGTGCCACGGTCGTTTTCCTAGGGCCATACATAGCGAAGGAGCGTGGCCTTAGGAAGTTGGTGACGGTGAACCTTGGCTGGGTTAACCGGATGTGCGAAGCTCTTGGCATCCCCGTGCCAGAGCGTGCTGTGCCGAGCATTATTCGGCCACACGGCCGCGAAGGCGATCGAGCAGAGGCCTCCCCTTCGCGCTAGAGGGCTCGGTCTCCTCTCACAGTCCAACCACTATTGTCAGCACCTCCTCTCCTGGATGAATCAGGTGAGGCCAAGGTAACCGCCGAGGATACCATTGTGGCCACCGAGTTAGATTCCACAGATATCGATGAAGCCAGCGGCGGGATGAGGTTTGGAAGCGTGCGCTTCGTCCCCACCCTTCAGATGCGCGTCGATAAAGTCGGTAGTGGAACGAGATCTAGAAGTGCGCACTTCATCCCCTACCCTTGGGATGGATGTCGACGAAGCCGATGGTGGGACAACGTCTGGAAGAGCACGCTCCATCCCCCACCCTTCGGTTGGGTGTCGACGAAGCTAACGGCGGGACGAAGTCTAGAAGTGTGCACTCCATCCCCCACCCTTTGGACGGGTGTTAACGAAGCCGGTAGTGGGACGAAGTTTGGAAGCACACGCTCCGCATGTCTTTTTTATGCTCATCAGGGTGTGCGCGGGGGTCTTAGGTTCCGCGTGTCTTTTTTATATTCCGTAGAGTTGCCTGGGACAACTAAGTTTCCGGTGCTTTATTTCGCAGAGTACGCGCAAAGTCCTTATACTCTGCACGTCTTTTTTATACTTTGTAGAGTTGACGGGACGACTAAGTTCCCGGCGCTTTTACTTTGCAAAGTGCGCACAGGGGCCTTAGGCTCCGCGTGTCTTTTTTATACTCCGTAGAATGGCTTGGGTCAGCTAAATTTTTGGCGCTTCATACTCCGCAGAGTTGCCCGGGACAACTAAGTTTATACTTTTGAAAGCATCTAGGCCTCCCTAATTAGGGTTTTGGTAATTAATGACGAATTATGAATATGGGACTAATGTGTGTGCTAAGATTGTATAGATAAAGTCTCATATGTGCAAAGGTGAAGAACAAGCTACATGAAAAATTATCGTCAAGAATTCAAAGATGATGTACACAAAATTTTGGATATCTTTTTCGATTTTAGCGGTCTTAGAAGTTAAGTTGAAAGACCGAATTATAGGTTAGATGCCGTACTATTAAGAGGGATCTATGAAAGTAGCTTGATAGCATGCTTTGGTGCACATTGGATCAATTTAGGAACATGCATGCAATTAAAAATAAGTTTAAAAACTCACTGTGCTCTCTCAGAAAAATCGGTAGTACCACACCCACCTGCGGTATTACCGCAGTGCGGTAATACCGGTATGAAAACAGTGGTATTACCGCAAGGCTGTAATACCGAACTATATGCGGTATGTTTTTTCCAGAGAGCACCCTTCCGAAGACTTAAACTCACAAGAAATCGGTAGTACCAGACATTCAACGGTGGAACTACCGCAATGCGATAGTACCGCAAGGTACTGCGGTAATATCGATTTCTTGTATGTTATTTCCAGAAAGCACCCCGAGAAAAAACTTAACTGGCCATAAATCGGTAATATCGGGAATAGCACGGCGAAGCAACTGCACTGCGGTAGTACCGCACTGACCTGCGGTATTAATGCAGTGCGGTAATACCGCTCTTACAACGGCGGTAATACTGCACTAAATTCCAACGGCTAGTTTTATTCCTTCTGACATAGCCGTTACTGGGTGCTACAGTAAAGTGTGGTAATACCGCACTTTATACAGCGGTAATTCCAATTTTCCAGAATAATTTTTAGCAACGGCTAGTTTTGGTTGGTGAGGGTATAAATACCCCTCCACCTGCACTTAGACAGGTTGCTGAAGTTGCATTGAACACATTTGAGCCCTAGAGCATTCACTCCACTCTCTTTTTCTCTCTTGAGCACACATTTGAATAGTGGAGAGATTTTTTCGAGTGCATTCAATTCTAATTGATCCAATTGCACTTGAGCGTCGTCAAGCAAAATCAAAGTTTTATTCTCTTGGTGCTTGCCGACACCTAGACGGCGAGGAGGTTGATTGCCGGTGACTTTTTCAAGGAAGATTGTGATGAAACTCATGCCGACTTGTGAGTGGCTTGGAGCTCGCCATCTCCGGAGAGGAGAAAGAGCTACCATAAGTGATCGAGAAGTTTGGCTTAATTCGTGGAGCCGGTCCAACGGTGCTTGGGCTTTCCTCAACGTGGATTAGTGAAGACTGGCAAGTCTTATACCACGGAAAAACATCGTTTGTCATTGTGTTCCTTTTATTCTCTCTTAGCATTTATATATATTGCTTGTGATTGCTAGTGCTTGTAGTTTATTAAATTTTTTGGGTAGAATTGTTATAATTGGGCAGGGTTGTTTCTTCTAGTATTCTTGTCAAGTGATGAAATTGAAATTACTTGTTTATTTAGGTAAGAATTTTAAAACCTCCTATTCACCCCCTCTAGTCGGTTATTCTTGATCCTACAACTCTGCTGTAAGATCAAGGATAACCGACTAGAGGGGGTGAATAGAAGTTTATAAAAATTCTTACCTTCTAAAGCTAATTATCACAACTTATAGCTAGGCAAGATTTTAGTACAAATTAAACATACATAATTCTACTATACCTAAGAAACCACAAGTACTAGTCTTACAAATATCTCTAGCATAAGCAAATTAAGCAATCACAATTACCACAATATGTTAGAAATACAAGTACGAAAAAAATAAAAAATAACCAATTGACACATGATGTTTTACCGTGGTATTCAAAAACTTACCAGTTTTTCCCTAATCTACATTGAGGAAAGCTTAAACAACTCGAACCGGATCCACGAATTAAGCCTCAACTCTTCAATTCACTAGTAATTGTTTTTCCTCCACTCCGGAGACGGTGGACACCAAACTACTCACAAGTTGGCGCCGGATCTCTTCACAATCTTTTTGAAGAGGTCACCTCACAATCTTTCACCAAACCGTCTAGATACCGGCAAGTACGAAGAGTAACAAATCACAGCTTTGCTTGACGACGATCAAATATTAAGGATCAATTTAGAGATGAAATGCACTTGATGTGACTCAATTACATCAAATGAATGTACAATATGAAATTGAGGTTTGAGGAGAATGCTTAATACTTAAGAATATTCAATAGATTCTATTTTTGTCCTTGAGCTGGTGAGTGAGTATTTATACTCCCACCAACCAAATATAGTCGTTGCATAAAATAATCCTAAAAATCGGAGAAATCGATAGTACCGTCGTGCAATTTATAGAACTACTGCATTATACTGTTGCAATATGACGCAGTACTACTGTTTGCTTTGAGACCAAAAGATGGTCTTTTTTGAAAAAAAATATACTGCCTAAATTTTTGGTACTTCATCGGCCTGGAAGTTCCATTTTAGAGTGCGGTCATACTGCTTTGCAGTAGGTCCTCCATTCATTTTTCGGTACTACTGATATCTAAGAGCCTAAGTGTTTCAATGAGTGCTCTTTGGAAAAAACGTATTGCTCAAAGTGTTGTGCTTCAAAATTTCGGTAGTACCACTATGCACACACCGATACTTTCAAATTCTGGTAGTACCGCTAAACACACTCCGGTATATCCGATTTTCCTGACAGAGCACAATTGGCTTTCATATTTAATTCTAAGTGTATGCATGATCCTAAATTGATCCAAATGGCATAAGAACACACTTTCAAGTTATCTTCGATGATCTCTCTTAATAGTATGGCAATTAATCTGTAATCTGATCTTCCAATATTTCTCCCAAAATCGGTAAAAACAAAAAGCGATTCTAGACTACTTGTACCTTTGTCTTGAGCGATCCTCATGTTGACCTTTATCATATATATTTCAATTTGTCACGTTTATCATTAGGGTCTAAACCTATTTGATACTCAACAAATACATTAGTTCTATATTCATATATTATCATTAATTACCAAAATAATCCTAGATGCTTTCAATATCTCCTTTTTGGTAATTGATGACAATATGAATATTATTTAAGAAGAATTTAGTTTTAAATATACCACTAGTTTGAGCATGGGTTGTATATTCTTTTATGACTTTGGAAAATAATTAATTCTTGCAATAAACTTACATGAGTTTAAAGAATCAATTACATTTTAAAGTCAATTAAGGAGAACTCCTCCTAAATGTGTGCATATAGATGACAAGATACATTGTAAGCATATGTTAAGACTTAAAAGAGAAAATTTGACAAAGTTTCTTTGTTTGTTGAACTTGTAAAATAATCACAACTTCAAGTTCAACATAATCATAACATAGAGCATGACACTAATAAAAATATCACATTATTCATTACACCATAACAGTATTACATAACATTTAAAAGATAAACTTGACATCTCCTCCTTTAGCCTTTCATCCTTCTTTCTGCCATTGTTCTTTCCTTCTCGTTTGAAAGATAATCACATTGCTTGTTATTAGGTCTCGGCAAAATTTTGTTCTCGTTTGAAAGAAAAATACGATCTTTAAATAAGCAAACATAATTAAGTAAAATGACAAATAATTTGAAAAACGTCTGCCATCAACTTGCCTTTGTTGCGTAAACATCACTAACAGATAACAACGGACCAAACACTTCAAACGATATTGGCAGTTAAAGTCTAAACTAAACTATCAAAACAGCAGTCTCCAAGTCCTAACTGCAAAACTGCAAGCAAATTCAACCTCTCACGCCCATAAAAATTCAAAAAAACCGTCCGAAAGCAAGGAAATTTCCCAATAAAAAGAATGACATCCCACGTGGCGACGTAGTAGTGGCCCAGAACCAGAAACTGCGTAGGTCTACTGGATAAGAAAGATCCCATCCCTCGCAACCCAGACCAGCAATAGCCTTTCCTCACGCCTGTCCCTGCAATTACCATTTTGCCCTCGCCGGCGGCGCCGACCACCCGCCGCCGTATCCGGCGAAAGAACCGGTAGTAGGCCAAGGACTCTCCCATGGCAGCCATATCGTCGCTTCCCTTCGCGGCACTGCGCCGAGCCGCCGACTGGAGGCCGTCGACGGCGACGGCGGTGGCGGCCATCTCCGGCGGCGTCGTGCTCAACGCGAGGGCTCGGCGGGGCTCGCGTTCGGTGGTGCGCTGCGTCGCCACTGCGGGCGGTGAGCTTGCTCGCGCTCTCTCACTCTTGTTGCTTGTTGTGGCCTCGGTGCGAGACACGTAGTGCTTTGATTTGTTCATCTTTAGGTTAATCCGAGCCCAATGATCGCAAAAAGTTTATTCTTTTTGCGGAGTTTAGTAAAGTTTGGATTTTTTTTAATTCGTGCCTCTTCTACTTGGGATGTGAGGATGAGGAACTCGTGCAATTAAGCTGTTCGGGCTTAGCAATACCCGTGTTTTGATTTGTTTGTGCGATGAAGTTCTGATTTACAGCTATAGCCCGTGCTAATAGGGTGTCGTTTATGCTATAAATGCCTGATTTTTTTTTCAGCCACAATCTGTGCCTGTGCTAAAAAAGAAGCTTTATGGTGCAGTAAGTTTCTGAAGTTCAATCTTGGAAAGCTGAAGTTTTTTTTGTTAATCGAATTAAATCAGGATCTTAGTCCTACTTCGTGCTGCTAGCACTTTGGTAATGCAGCTATGCAGTTTGCCGTGTTTAGATTGTTTAAATGCGCGTCAAGAGAACCGGTGTTACTCCCTAAGATAACGCCTTAGGGAATAATAAGCCATACCAGAGTTGTACATTGTTACACATTACGCAGCAGAACAAAATATCCAGAGACTTTTTATTATTACAACAACCAGCCACGCAGGCCAGTTTTTAGTACAAATAACATATACAAAAGGAGTTACATGTTATTTATATACCCTAACTCTTGTAGACAAGGCACTAAAGGTCGCCTACTCGTCCCAATTTCCGAATAGGGTGTCCATCTCACTCTAGTCCTTGATATTGCCACCCTCATCCCACGCGGCATTCTCTGGGCCTGTCAACCCCACGCTCCGCTCGAGGCATTCCTTGGCCGGACCGAGATCTAACAAAGGAATTTAATAACAAGGGTGAGTACAATGTACTTAACAAGCATTATTAGCAACAAATGTAATGGTATGACTCATCTCTTTTTATAATCAACTTTCATAATCCATCTCTTTCTCCATAAGAATGTAGGTGTTGTTGCAAAAACACAACAGATGGTACAAAGTACCTTTTCTCATGGGAGGAGACAAGATCGAGTAGAGAGCTAAGCTAGAGGAAGGATACTTTATTTCTTTGGTGTCTCCAGAAGCCCCCCTTTCTTGGGGTCATCCTAGAGGTCATATATATAGCCCAGTAAAGCACAACTCCTAGGGGGTATGTGTACCCTGTGAATGGTGACACGTACCCCTGCTTTTTGAGTCTACATGCTCTTTCTAGAATTACAACACCACACAAGTACACTCATACATACACGTGTCACTGGGTTGTTAGGCTAGGTGGGCCAAATGGGTTAAGGTGGGGACCACTCCCACAACAGTAGGTTATTAAGTTATAGAAAGAAATTGTATATTTTGGTATTCCAAACACTACTAATCACTCCGGTGAAGAGAAAGAACCCTAGTTGATCTCCATAGCCTCCAGTCCAGGAGACAGACATGAATTCATGATTTTATTAGTACTGCGTAAGCTCGTGTCACTTTATCTATAGATACTCCAAGCTCTTTGTAACTGGGTTATCTGCATTTCCTTATATGCGGGGCCAAGTTAGAGTACAAAACATTTTCCCTAGTTCCGTTATTATATCTCCACGCAACTATTCATAGTCGGCCTCACCTGACACCCTTCCGACTGTGAACTAGTTGTTGGTCAGGGCGGTCTAACCTTCAAGCGACACTCCACAACTCTAAATATATGTGCCTAGGCTCCCACTTCTAGGCTCAATACCAATTCTGGGTCTGCACGCTTTGGACCCACCACTTCTGAGCTTTATACCAGTTTTGATTTCCTCCACTTAGTTATACTACTTACCCTTATAGAGATGATAATAACGTTGTAGGGTAGCATTTTCTGTTCGTTGAAACGGGAATATAGTTGACACTAGAAGATACTACTCCATACCCGAGTGAGAGTTATTTAGCCCTTATATTATAACCATATATAGAGGGCCTTAAACCTGCCCCTTTTTTACTTGACGAGGGCACCCTCTACCCTCTTATTATACATAGCTTACAGTCCAACTGCTCCTTTAGCTGGAACTACCCTTTAACTTACAAATGATCGAGCAATTTGGGTTGGTGGTAGACTGGCAGATTCTTCTTTAGATTTTTGTGGTTTTTTCTAATTTCAGGAATTCAAATAAAATTAAATGAGCTCTAGAAAATAGCAAATAAATCCAAAAAAATGTATAGAAAATTTCAGAAAATTCCTTGAGACACAAGGAATCCAAATAAAATACTTCTAGCACATGTTAATGTTTATTTTATTCATATTAAATCTTTTTAATTAATACAAATTCATTTTAAGCTTGTATTAAATCTAGAAAAATTCAAATGGTGTATTTTTTTTAAAAGCTTCAAATAAACTCTAAAAAGATCAGGATGTTAAACCATTTCCCCTTAAATGGGATCTCGACCCCAAGATCGAGGCTCCTTAAGAAAATAGGTTTGAGAATTCTGCTCTGAGATCCTCCTCGTGCTCCTAGGTGGCTTCCTCCTCGTTTGGGAACCCATTGGGCTATGTAATATATGTGCAATTCATCTATTCATCCATAGATCTAACATGGTATCAGAGCTAAGATTCATACCCTAGCCTTTTCTCTTTCGCTAATGCTGCCCTCGGGAGGATCAATCTCTACTCCCGGAGGCGGCCACTTCTTCGTCGGCTCCTCTAGTGGATCTTGGCCGGACGTCGGATCTTGTCGCCCATGCGCCTCCACTTCGTGCTCTTCGGGCCGACGCCGCCAGTTCCTTGTGCTAATCGCCAGCTCCTCATTCCAGATCCGACTCATCTTCGCTCGGATCCAGGCTCTTCGCCGTCGCAGTCTCGGATCCTTGTCGACGGCTGCCTCACGTTGGTGCCGCCGTTGCTTGAGCCCATGCCTGCCGTTGGATCCAGTCTCACCGGCGGATCGAGCCATCTCTCGCCAGCCGCCATCGCCGCCGCGCCTCTCGGTTATTCTGCGCCGCTCTTCTTGTTGACTTTGTTAGCTCGATTCCCAGATCTGCCGTGGCCTCCTTCGGATTCGCCAGCTTGTCACTGTCGGCTCATGCTCCGGATCCGCCAGCTCGTCACCGCCAACCTCGGCTCCCGTCGAAACTCGGATTTCATCGTAGTCACTAAGCTCGGATCCTCGTTGTCGTATCCTCTCATCTCCACTGCCGTCTCTACCATTGCCTCCGCATCTGCTGCAGCCTCCACCGTATCTTTTGCTTAGTGGCATCATCGTTTAGAACATCTTTCTGGGTCACGTATGTCTTCATTACTTTGTTGTGGTTTTTAGGCTCTGTGTCTGGTGATGCTTCTCTCAGTTGTCAGAGTTGTAAGCTTGGCAAACAGTTTCAACTCGTCTATCTTTTCTGTGAGTCAGTGTCTCAACGTTCTTTTAATCTTGTTCATTCTGATGTATGGGGACCAACCCCTTTTGTTTCGAAAGGAGGTTGTCGATATTATATAATTTTTATTTCTAATTTTTCTCGGCATATATGGATATAATTTATGCGTTTCGTAGCGAGGTTCTATCCATCTACAAGACTTTTGTTACTATGGTCTGTACTCAGTTTAACTCTCCTATTCGTGTTTTTCGTACTGATTCTGCTGTGGAGTACTTGTTAAGAGTTCTCCGTGGTTTTCTTGCTAAGCAGAGCACTCCCTCAGTTTACTTGTCCCGGTGCTCATGCTCAAAATGATGTGGCTGAACGCAAGCATCATCATCTTCTTGAGACAACTCATGCTCTTATACTTGCTTTTGCTATTCCACCATACTTCTAGGCTGATGCTGTTTCTACTGCCACTTTTCTGATCAGCATTTAGCCTTCCTTTGCTTTTAGGGTGGGATCCCAGTTAAGCGTCTCTGTGGCAAGACTCCTGATTATTCTAATCTTCACATCTTTGGGTGTGTGTGCTATGTTCTTCTTACACCTCGTGAACTTACCAAGCTGACCGCTCAGCCTGTTAAGTGCATTTTTCTGAGCTATAGTGCTGAGCACAAGCTCGGTCGTCATCGCCTCTTCGTCACCGACTCTGCGCCTCCTGGCTGGCTTCTTCACGTTGGTCATCGTCGAGGGTAGGGCTCCAGCAAGTGAGCCCCCCCACCATGGAGAACTTGGAGGGCGTGGAGCAAAGGCGAGTGGAGACTGGCTTGAGCGGACGAGATTTTTGGAGTTTGGGGCTAGGTTGGATCTGGTTGTCTCACTCTCTATGAATGCATGTCTTTTTGGGTGGTCCGGTCGGACGTATTGCTTGCTCGTGAATTGATTCCTTAGCTAAGATGTCGCGTGAGGAGCTTTGTGGCATGGATCAGACAGAGGATGGAGTAGTTTGGTATTGCTGCTGTTAGTATATGCAGTTTTGAGTTTTTCTTTGAGTCTTCTGTTGTGTCAATTCAAATCTATAGTCATCTATCTTCTAGTTCATCTAAACTGTGCAAGTCCACAAATTTTTGTGTCAGCTAGTCGATTGCTTTGTTAGCCTCAGTCCATCCTCTAGAATTTAGTGTGGCCTTTGCGCATGATAGCAGCCGCTGCTCTTTTCTCTGAGCCGCATGCAGGTCGTAAAAGTTATTATGATATCGCTGTCTCTCTGAGCTACCGCCCCGAGTTTGTAAGGCCACCGTGCTTCTGTTGCACTTCTTGTGTACTATGCCACCGCCGTCTCGGGCTTGGATCTGCTTTATATCCTGCCACCATGCTTTATGGGATGCCACACAATCTCACATGGAGTTCTTCTGGCTTCGACAGAATTTTCAAGAACCGCATGCTACGACGACGTCAAGATTTGGACTTTGGATTTTTTTTTTATTTTAATGTCAACTCTTTCAAATACAATACTATTGCATACGCCTTACATTTGAGGGGGTGTTAAGGATATAAAGGTATTTACGTCTTTTCTTATTTTGTTGGATTTAGTTGTGTCCCTTAAATTTTGTACTATATATTGCCCTTTGAACTGTGTAATACATGTACGATTCATCTATTCAACTATAGATCTAACAGAACCAACGTAGAACATTTTGTTTTGTGTACATACCATAGCAGAACAAGTTATTGCTACAGCCTTTTCATTTTTCTGAATCTTGTGCAGATATTCCACCTACTGTTGCGGAAACAAAGATGAACTTCCTCAAGTCATATAAGCGCCCTATCCCAAGCATTTACAGTACAGTCCTACAAGAACTTTTGGTGCAGCAACATCTAATGCGATACAAAAGAACCTATCAGTATGATCCTGTGTTTGCTCTTGGTTTTGTCACTGTCTATGACCAGCTTATGGAAGGATACCCCAGCACTGAGGACAGGGATGCCATCTTCAAGTCATATATAACAGCTTTAAATGAAGACCCTGAGCAATACAGGTGCGTATCACAGCTCATATAAGCTTCGAGCCAGAGTCATGTTAACATCTTGGTAATTTATATTAGAGTATGGTTTTTATATCCTCACTCGGAATCTTCAAAATAATTTCCTATATTCATTGGCCCAAATTGACTGTTATGAATATTGTGTGTATTAATATGAGATCCAAAGGGCTATATATATAGGAGAGTATAAGGGGGTATGCCATATAGAGATAAGGTATATATGAAATAAAATATAAACTCTATATCCTAATACAACTCTATCTCCTTAACACCCTCCTCAAATGTAAGGTGTATGCAATAGCATTGCATTTGAAAAGAGTTGTTACTAAAATAATAAACAAAATCCAAAGTCTGAGTCTTAATGATGTTGTCGTAGCGTGTAACTCTTGAAAAATATTGTCGAATCAAGCCGAAGAGGAATAGATAGAAGCATAACGGCGCATATCGAAGCCTGAAATGGCGGCGGCGCAATGCACAAGGTGCAGAAGAAGCGTAACGGCCGTAAAGCTCAGGGCAGCGGCATCATAACGACTTCTACGATCTACACACGGTTCAAAGAGAAGAGCGGCGGCTACTGCCATGGAATAGATAGAAGCATGACAGCAGCAGATCGAAGCCCAAAACGGTGGCGGCGCAATGCACGAGGTGCAGGAGATGCGCGACGACCTTAAAAACTTGGGGCGGCGGCTAAAGTAGCGACGGCATCATAATGACTTTTACGATCTGCACGCGGCTTAGAGATAAGAGTGGCGGCTACTGTCATGCAAAATAAAATACCTACTTCTATGACTGACAATAAATTTGTGGATTCGCATGGCTTAGACGAACTGAAAAATAGAAGCTACAGACTTAGGATGGACGCAAACGGAAGACTCAAAACTAAAAAAAAAAGGACTCGACTCAAGGACGTAACTCTAGACGCCAGACAGAATATCCGGACGCAGAAGAGGCGGAGACAGCGGCGGCGGCGACGGCCAAGACAGCATCGAAGACAGCGGAAGAACCAGATCAGAATCGCTTTTTTTCTTTTTTTTTTCTCTCTGTTTTTTTACAAATGGAACCAACCAAAATCTCGGAACCAACAAACAGTAATGGAACCGAAAGAGTAAGTCACAACGTGGCTTACCAACAAAGGTAATGGAACCGAAAGAAAAGTCACAACGTGGCTACCAAAACCGACTCAGGTCCGGATAGACCCCGGGTGGTGGCGGCGATCCGGCCGCGCGCCGCCTCCGCCTCCGCGACCGCCGGGCGGGTCCATGGGGTGGCCGCCGAGGGATGGAAGTGGTGGCGCCACTGCTGGGGTGGTCGGGGCGGCCCGACTACATCGAGGCCGCGGCGCCGATGATGGCTACGGAGGAGTCGGAGAAGGTGGCGGGGAGGAGTTCATCGTCGTCGTTCGTGGGGGGCCTGACGGAGGAGAAGGCGCGGGATCTGCAGGCACGGATGGTGGAGATGGAGAGCTTCCACAACGGCCGGCTCTTGCGGCCCGATGCGGCTCGTGGAGATTGGCGCACGTGTGGATGGCTGGCTCCGTGGCGCGGCCCTAGGTGGCGTAGAGGATGAAGTGGAGCACCGCGTTGTTGGCGGGCGGGTTGGGGAGGCGGGAGGCTGCGCCGGTGTGCGCGTCGCAGAGGAGGTAGGCCGGGACCGCCGACGCTCCTGCTCATGGAGATTCTTGAAGCACACCGCGCGGATGGTGGGCGGGCTGGATCTGGCAAAGCGAGAGGAGACGGCCGAGCCAGGACTATTCCGACCGGATCTGACTGGGAGCTAGCGCGTGGCACATGCACGCCGCAGGCGACGACAATGGCTTCAATCTGGGCATGTTGAGACTGGATCTAACGAAGAAGTGGCCGCCCTCGGGAGCAGAGATGGATCCTCTCGGGGGCAGCTGCAACGGAAGTAGATCGTGGTTAGGGTTTTATCTTAGCTCTGATAGTATGTTATGAATATTGTGTGTATTAATATGAGACCCAAAAGGACATATATATAGTAGAGTACAAGGGGGTATGCCATATAAAGATAAGGTATATATGGAACAGAATACAAACTCTATGTCCTAATACAACTCTATCTTTTTAACATTGACTTGTTATAATTCTCAGCTGTCAATGTTGCTGCATGAGTTATATTACTCCTCAACTCTTTAAATTTGTTGATCAACCCTGATTTTTTCTTAGAGAGTGGTTTTATCAACTCATGCGCCTTACCTCTGTAAAAATTTCCCAGTTCATGCAAGTTATTGCTTACATGCTTTGTATTTTTGGGTCATTAGTTGCTCTGCTTTCTTGGTATCAATAAAAGCTCGTGCATTATTGGGTTACTGGTTCATTTGCTTTGTTGGCATCAATAAAAGTTTCTTTCCTCAGAAAGTAACATTTCTGTTTCAAACAATCATGTTAAGTATTTTGTGTTCTCTGTCCAGAGCTGATGCACAAAAGATGGAAGAGTGGGCTCGTTCCCAGAATGGTAACTCGTTAGTTGATTTTTCGTCCAGAGATGGAGAAATAGAGGCCATTCTGAAAGATATATCAGAAAGGGCCAAGGGTAAGGGAAACTTCAGCTACAGCCGGTTCTTTGCGGTTGGCTTGTTCCGTTTGCTTGAGCTCGCAAATGCAACGGAGCCAACGGTACTAGACAAGGTTGTTCTTGCCATTATTAATTTTGTTTGCACATTTCCTATTAATTGTTGCTTTTCTCCCAAATTATGTTTCCTATTCACATTTATGTTTGTTTCACAAGTTTTTTTTTTTGCCCAAGAACACGGAATTTAGCCTAAAGAGGGGCTGATTTGCATCTTATCTCCAGTCACCACAACTTCTTTAGGATCTGTGCAGTGTTCTTTTCGAGAAAGCATAGAACCACTGATCTTAATTGTATTTATACAGCATGCACTGCTGTACTTGCTTTCCTGAATGTTGTTCTTCAACGGTTGATGTTGCAAATATGCTAATTGTTATGGCATGTGATCATTCAAGTTTGTAATGGTTTCTGTGATTTCTGATGTTTCTTAAGCTGAAATAGAAAAAACACATTGGGGGTTCAGGGTAAGTTTGCTTCATAGCATGTCTCGTGGGACATATCCAGATTTTTCTATGGGCAGACCCATTGAAGTTAGGCCACGCTCAGGGACGAGAAGCCAACGATGGGCTTCTGCGTTGATCAATTTTTTTACTGTTCTTTTTTTTTGTTTTTTTATTTTGTGTTTTATTTTTTTCTGTATTCCTTTGCATTGTCCGTGATAGATTAGCATATTTTTTCTATTTTTAAATTTAATTATGCCAAATTATTAGAATAATTAGATATACTTCCATGTATATACCTTCCATATACGCGCTTACCATGTATGCGCCTTCCATGTATATGCTTTCCTTGTATGCCTACTCCAGGCCAATATATATACGAGTCACCCCAGCCCTTTACCTGTGTGGTGTTTTGCCTCAATCTCTCTACCCTTCTACATGGTATCAGAGCATCTCACCTGAGCCCTTTTTTTCTCCGCTGCCCCCCTTTTCCCGAGCATCTCACCCGCGCCACCTCCCTTCCGGCCGCCGCCTCCCAGACGCCGCCGCCGCCTTCCTCTCCGGTCGCCGCCGCCGCCTCCTTCCCCGAGCCGCCGCGCCAGCCTCCTCGAGCCGGCCGCGCCGCTCCAACCTCCTCTCCCGATCCGGATCGGATCCGGCTTCCCTGGTTGGTGATCGGTGGTGAGTCCTTTTTTTTATATATAGGTCAAAAAAAAAGGACCAAAAAAGGACCAAAAAAAGAGGATCGGTCTCCCATTACTCCGACGATGGCTTCTTCTCCACCGCTACGCCATTACCACGGCGACATCGCTCCCATCACGGCCCTCCGATTCTTGCCGATGCGATAGCACTGCCGCCTCCGATCGTCCTCAACCCCTATCGCACGGCCGTCGTCAAGTCTCATGTACCGACCACTCGACACGAAGACGCCGAACTATTCCGCCGGTCCAAATTCTTTCGGACCATGTGCGCGGTTCGGCCTCTCTCCCACATCGACGGCGACCGACACGGCGCATCATGACGAGGCTAATCGGGCCTCGCCGACTCCGCCGTCCTCACCGGTTATATGGCTCGTCTCGACGACATCCTCGACTCGCGATGATGATCAAGAGATCGCGACGTGACCTTTGGGTCGCGATCGAGGCGCTGTTCCGCGACAACGAGTCCCGCGCGGTCTTCCTCAACAATCAGTTTCACTCGCTCGTCCAAGGCGATATGTCCATCACCGACTACAGCCAGCAGATGAAGGTCCTCGCCGACGAGTTACGTGCCATCGGCTACCCCATCAATGACTCGCAGCTCGTCCTCAACTTGCTGCGTGGCCTCAACCCGCGCTTCTCCACCACCGCCGACGACATCGCCAACGCCGTACCGTTCCCTTCTTTCGCCAGGGCGCGGTCCATGCTCGCTCTCAAGGAGACTCGCCTTAGCAACGAGGCAAAGATCGCCACCACCACGGCCTTGTTCGCCTCCAGCGGCTCCTCCGGCCACACGTCATCGACCACTACTCCGACCGCACATGCTCGTGATGGACGTCGTGGTGGCCGCAACCGCCGTGGCAGGCAGGGCGGTTTCGGCCATGGCGCGCAGGGCAGGTCCGGCCGTGACACCAGTGCTGGTTTTCCGGGTGGTCGCGTACCATCATCCCCATCGACCGGCCCCTGGTTCTGCTTCAACCCATGGACTACCCTACCCGGCCGGTCAATGGCGCCGCCGCCTCGGCCTCCTCGGCGCTCCACCTCAGGCTCATACCGCCTTCACGTCGTCCCGTCTCCCACCCCGCAGACCTGGGATCAGCAGGGCCTCATTACTGCGCTGAACCAACTGGCTGTCCAAGGACATGGTGGCTGGGTCATGGGCATGGCGGCGCCACTTCCTACATGACGGCTGCATTTACTTGTACACTCCTTTCTTCCCATCCTCCACTCGTTCGGCCGTTACTGGTGGCAACTGCCTCCGTCTCCCCGTTGTCTCTCGTGGTCACACTTTTCTTCACACACCAACCACCCGCTTTTCTTCTTCCCAACACTCTTGTTGTCCCTAACCTAATCCATAACCTTCTTTCATTAGACAATTCACTCGTGATAACCATTGCTCTATTGAGTTTGACGCCTTTGGTTTTTCTATTAAGGATCCCGGACACGGCGTGTGATGCTTACTGCGATAGTGCGCAGCGACCTCTACACCATACCTCCGATCGCCACCTCGGTTCCACCCAAAGACCCACATCGCGTCTCTCCCGCTTATGGCATCGGCGTCTTGGTCATCCGGCATCGCCACCGATACCCTACATAAAAACTCGCTCATCTCATGTAATAAAGTAGACCGCTCTCTTTGCGATCCCCACAACTTGGTAAACATACGCGTCTCCCTTTGTTACCTCTTCTTCGCACTCCTCTGCGCCATTTGAGCGAGTTCATTGTGATGTGTGGACATCCCAGCTCCTAGCATATCCGCTTTCTTTACTATCTAGTGTTACTTGATGATTTCTCTCATTATTGTTGGACTTTTCCTCTTAGAAAGAAATCGAAGTTTCCTACTTTTAGCAGATTTTACCGCCTATGCTAGCACACAATTCGGCATTACCTAAAATCCATACAGCCGACAATGGCACCGAATTTGTGAACCACACCAACACATCCTTCCTTGCCTCCGCGGCATTGCCCTACGCCTCTCTTGCCCATACACCTCTCGCAATGGCAAAGCCGAGCGCATCATTCGCACCTCAACAATGCGGTTCGCACGCTCGCTCCACGCCACTATGCCTCCCAAGCATCGGGCCGAGGCACTAGCAATGCCACCTATCTCATTAACCGCTGCCCATCCTCCTCTGCGCGGTGGTGACATTCCCTATACCCTCCTTCATCGCTCCCACCACAAGATGATCATCTCCGGGTTTTCGGTTGTCTTTGCTTTCCAAACCTTTCGCTATACGCTCATAAAATTGCTCCTGCTCCACGGCTTGCGCCTTCCTCGGTTACCCTTCTCACCATAAAGGGTACATTGTCTCGATCTCACCACCAAACGTGTCATCATCTCCGCCATGTTGTCTTTGATGAGACCATATTCCCGCTTGCCGTGAGTGACCAATCTTCACCCTCCGTCTTGCTCCGACTTCGATTTTCTCGACGTCGACCGCCATGCCGGTGCCTCGCCTTCTTTGCAATGGCACCCCGCAGTACCCGGATGATCGCTCCACCATCGCATGGTGTCGAGCGATCATCCTCCGCCCACGGCGCCATCCGTCGCTCGCCACCACGACCGCCGCGTGCATCTGGTTTACTCCGACGCGCCACGCGCGGCTCCTCCGACCACCGCACCAAAGACCATCGCCACGCCGGCTCCGGCTACCACGACTACGCGGCGCCTCCTCCTGACCATCCGATGGTGACACGGGCTCGATCGCGCCGATCCTCGTGAGTTTTTCTCCTGGCGCCGACCACTCTCGCTTCGCTGCTCCGACGAACTATCGGAGCGCCTCGCCGATCCCAATCGGCGCGCGCGATGGCGAGGAGCACAAGGCCCTCATGGACAACGACACTGGCGCCTCGCCCGCGCGCCGCCGTGCTAACGCGTGCTCGGAAGTGGATCTTCAAGCACAAGTTTCACTCGATGGCGATGCGCCCGCTATAAAGCGCTATTGGGTTGTTCGTGGCTTCTCTCAAGAAGACGGTAGACTACGACGAGACATTCGGGCCCGGTGGTCAAACCGCCACCATCCGGTATCGCCCTTCCATCGCCGCATCCCGCTCTGGCCGATTCATCGACTTGATGTCAAGAATGCCTTTCTACATGGCACTCTTAATGAGACGGTCTCATCGCCAAGAACCCCTGATTCGTGGACCTGCGTTCCACCCATGTATGTCTTCTCCGAAGTCCTCTATGGTTTGAAGCGTGCTCCCGAGCATGGTACCAACGTTCGCCTCCTACATCCGCGGCATCGGTTTCGTCGCCTCCTCCTCCGACATGTCCTCGTTTGTCCTCCGTCGTGGCTCGACATGGCCTACCTGTTGCTCACGCCGACGACATCGTCCTCACGGCTTCCACCCAAAGTCTTCTTGACATCTCACGAGCTTGCTCCACTCGGAGTTTGCCATGACGGACCTCGGTGACTGCACTTCTTCCTCGGCATCTCCGTCGCACGCTCCTCCAACGGCCTCTTCTGCCTCGGCGGCGATGTCGTTGATCTTCTGCGACGTCTTTGGCATGGCCGAGTGTCACCCTACGGCCACACCAAAGGGACACTCACGCCAAGTTATCCGCCACGACGGAGCTCCCGTGGCCGATCCGTCCGAGTATCGCGACCTTGCGGGGCTCTACAATACCTAACACTCACACGCCCCGACTTGGCATACTCCGCCCAACAAGTATGCCTTTTCATGCATGATCCACGGAGCCCCATCTCACGCCGATCAAACGCATCTGCGATACGCCAAAGGTACTCGACGCAGTCTACACATCGGCCTCTCCCGGCGACATCTATCATCGCTTACTCCGACGCCGATCGGGCGGTTGCCGACTTCGCGACGCTCCACCTCCGGCCATCGCATTTATCTCGAGATAATCTCGTGTCTTGGTCCTCCGCGTCGCCGACAACCGTGTCTCGATCAAGTGCGGCCGAGTACCGTGGTCGCTGCCCATGTCAGTAGCCGAGTGTTGCGCTCTACGGCTCTCGCAAGAACTTCACGCCCGATTGCTTCAAATGACCGCCGCTCATCGCGACAATGTCGGCGCCATCTACATGTCGACTAATCCAGATTCGAGATCGGCGTCTGGCACATCGAGATTGACATCCACTTCGCGAGAAGGTTTCACTTGGTGAGGTTCGTGTTCGCACGCACCATCCTCTCATCGGTTCATGGACATCATGACAAAAGGTCTCCGACGCAATTGCTTTGAGATTTTCGATCCGCCTTTGCGTCCGATGCCGCTTCACGATCATGGGCGGGTATTAGAATAATTAGATATACTTCCATGTATATACCTTCCATATACGCGCTTACCATGTATGCGCCTTCCATGTATATGCTTTCCTTGTATGCCTACTCCAGGCCAATATATATACGAGCCACCCCAGCCCTTTAGCTGTGTGGTGTTTTGCCTCAATCTCTCTACCCTTCTACACAAATAAGCTAACTTAGCTACAGTAAAAAATCAGTTAGCTACAGTAAAAAAGGCTATAAACCATCGTTATTCCGAACGCTACCTTAGGCTTTATGCTACAAACTTTGCTTTACTTTTACATATCGTCAGTATGGTGCTCCCTTCTACCCAGTACAGTAGGGACCCTTGTAATTGTTGACTTCACTATTTTGTGTTTGTAATTTTGTTTGGTTGGTGTGTGGGTGTGATAAGTTGCCGTTTCTACATGGCCTTAGGCTATCATTTTGCTTCGTCATTTTTGTGCGGCTTACCTCTATTTCTTTCTTGTCTTTTTGGTTTTATCTATCTTTGGATGACCAGAGGAAAGAACAGCTCCTACTAGCTTAATAGTTTGGCATTGGGGTTGTCTAACTTCTTACTGCTCCCATACTGCTTAATAGAGAAATTTCTAATATACAGGGTCATACTTAAAAAAACATCCGTGAGGCATTCTAGCATATATTAATGAAGTCATTTATGCAATGTACAACAGACATTTCAGCAAATCATTTGAGACGTTTAGGCAGTGTTTGGTGACAATCTCAAAATGGAATGGACTCTTCATTAATTTGTTAAGATTACCAAGAGGTACTAACTTTACTTCTTGCTTAATAGCTTTGCGCTGCTCTAAACATCAATAAAAGAAGTGTGGATAGGGACCTCGATGTTTACCGCAACATACTCTCGAAATTGGTTCAAGCCAAGGAACTTCTCAAGGAATACGTGGATAGGTAATATCCCATCCCAGCAGTAGATTTCTTTCACTCGTACTGTTCAAGACTGAATATGTTCAAACAAGGGTATTCTGCTAAGCTTGTGAGAAGTTCATATTTTTGCTTTCTGACTAAATACTTGATATTGATAACTTCATACTCGAAGTTTACCTCCTCTTTTGGTAAGGACTGGCAATTGCTTTGTTTCTATTGCTTTCTTACACTTTTTGTACTGTGTTAGACTTTATATTAAGGAGTTGAACTAACCTAATTTGAACTCTGTTGGCAGGGAAAAGAAGAAGAGAGAAGAAAGATCAGAGACCCCGAAGTCAAACGAAGCTGTTACAAAATTTGATGGAAACCTTTATTCTATGAGGCATTAACTCAGCCTTCCGCAGAAGATAGCTTTGCCGGATAACAGATATTAACAGTTACATCTGGACTGCGTTGAGAAACTATCAAGGTTCCCCTTTCACTACACGGACATCTTTGGCTACTCTTCGTGTGGTGTAGTATTCTGCCGTACAAAAGGATCCAGATTATTCTTACTATTGAGCTCAATATTTTGCAATTTCTCCTTTTTCTGTGTTAAAATGTATCGTGTTCTTAACTTCTTTGACAATATGAAGAGGTATGTGGGAATCAATGTTACAAGTTGAGAAATATAGTTCATCTGTATTTTATTGGCGAAAAGTTGAGATAGGTTTGGTGTTCACTTATATGTTGTGGTGAAAATGAAATCAATTGATATTGATCACCCATATGCCTTGTTAGTCGTTACCTTAATACAAAATATAGTTAGTATAATAGTATTGACCGGAGATTTTCTAGCAAAGCTTAGTCATACTTAGAATAATTTAGGTTTGAGATAATCTTTTAATGTAGAATGAAGATTATTAAAATATATTCTTGACTTTGGTGAGTCAAGAACGTGTATGATATATTTGGCAAAATAAAGTTAAAATTACAATTTAGATTTAGGTAAATGATTAAGTGGTGAGTGTTTACTTGTACAATGTGGGTATTTGGTGGCACAAAATAAGTGCTTGGCATAAGGGGTATGTGAAAATTTACCTAAATTAATTAAGGACTGATTTGTGAGTTACTGCAACAAAGCTATAATATACTACCACAAGTTTAGTATAGGACACATCTAGCTAAGTAAATTGTGAGGTTCTAACCTTGGTTTTACTATAGATTAAATGTGAGCATGGCGTATGTCATAATAAGTCTCACATGATATAAGAGAGGCCTTAATTTAGTGGATTATTTAGGGTGAAACCTTAACAGTGACATGACCAGATTGACAACGTAGTATTGTAAAGGCTTCGTCATAATCTCTCCACCGCACACTAAGAGAAGTGTGCTCATCTAGTAGTAATATGGGACGATTATGTTTTATGGATAAGTTGTACTACCTTTGCAGAGTGTATAAACTATCTTGGATAATTGTGCCTACGGTTATGGGCAAATTGAGTAAAGTTTTTCATGGATTAGATTTTGATTTCAAAATTTTGGTTTAAATTGGAAAAGATGAGATTTTTTAAAAAATATGGTCCAAGTGGAATACCCGTGGATAGATTAGTGTTAGGTTGGATCTACACCAATGGTACTATATATTGGAACTATTGTTTATTTACTTACTATATTGAATTTTACTTTTACATGTATTTATTGTATTTACTTTAACTTGGCTTTACACTCAAATCACTATATTATGCCTTCCTTGATATTCTCCATGCATACATTAATTCTGTTATTTGGTGTAACTTGTTAAATACAAATTTTGTGCTCACCCTAACTTAAATTTTGTTACTCAAAGGACAACGTTGACTATGGTGAGGATCAGGATGAATAGGTTGTATCTTACTGTCATTCCCTTGTGGGCGGGCTTGTCAGGCCACTCCTCTTATTTTATCTTCTGCTGCTATTTACTTTTATGTTTGGCTTTTGAGCCATGATGATGTAAACTTAGCCATAAAACCCATCCTCTTTTATATAATCAAAGTTGTCATTATGCATGATATGTATCTTCGTTACCGTTATATGCACTAGCATTTTTTGGACTAGTATGATTAACACAGAGCATCCAGATGTGTTATTTTCGAGTTCGACGATCGGGTAGAGCGGTGATGTAGTAGCTAGGGCTGCCATGAGGGCATGGTAGAACGGTCAAGCTCAAGAGGGCCTGACCAAAGTGGAGGCACATGTGGCCATCGGGGGGCAGCCGGGGGGTGCAGCAGGGCGTCATCTACTCCCCACGCATGCTCATCTTCCATAAATAAGTGAATGGACATGTTTGGCAAAAAGGGCGCATGTAATTTAGGTAGCGTTCAGAATAGCGATTGCTTTTGTTGAAATTTTATTGTAGGTGGTTTATTTTTTACTGTATCTGAGTTAGCTTATTGGGCATAATTAAATTTTAAAAAAATATAAAAATAAAAACGACACGCTAATCTATCACGAACAATGCAAAGGAATATGGGAAAAAAAATAAAACATAAAAAAAACCAAAAAAACAAAAATACTACAGTATGCTACAGTGTTTTATCCGCCATCACCCAGAGTGCAGCTCACTTGAGCGTAACCTAAAGTTCTCGCAAAATAGCAACTAAAGCCATTGATTCTAATGTAATATTAAGGGCGTGGCACTCATTAAATTAGTAGAGCAGGGTAATTGTGGATGTACTACTCCACCCATTAGGGTTAAAATTCTAGTGCCTATATCTTTACACACGTGTAGATATATTTCAATAGCAACTTTATGAGGTCATTTATCTCCAACCTCTACGTGTCTAGGCGCGTGCTAAGAGATTTCAATCGCGTGTATACCTTGTAGGCAAAAAAAAAAAAAGTAAGCCTGTTCATAGGCAGGCAGCCCAACCCCGTTCGGGTCTATTGCTTGAAGTGTGAATCAAACTCTAGGTCCATCTGATTTTCAGCCCATTAAAAAAACAATATCGCTATGAGATGCTAGTCTCATCCTCAACATTTTATTACTCGGCAACAAGACATACACTTTATTTTTTTCAGGCCTAAATAATGTCAACCCAAAGGGCCAAAGGCAACTAACCGTAGATACCAGGCCTAAAGGGGCCAAATTTCCTCAGGTTGGACGGAAGTGGCATGAACTCGTATTGATAAGCCCAACGTATTTCTGTCACGTAAATCCTATCACGTCGCGTATTCGAGAATATACCTTCGAATACGTATTTCCGCAGCAGCATCGGGATTCGGGCCCCTTGCTAACGCCACACACGGACACATGCCGCTCCTCCACCTCTCACTTCCGCCGCACCGCCTCCTCGTCGCCCACCGCTGCCGGCTGTTCCCCCCGCCGACGCCTCCTCCCTCCCGTCTCTCTGTAAGGTGACCTCGCAAGCCTCCAGATTCCGGACCCTAACCCTACCCTCCGCGGATGTGAGTTCTGACCGCCGCCGCCGCCGCCGCCTCACTGGCTCATCCGTTCCTGTTCTTTGACAGGGCGTCGGCCTCGGCGTCGGCGGCCACGGCAGAGGCTTACGGACTCCCCTTCCTGCCGGAGCGCGCTTCCCACCACCGCGAGCTCGCCGCGGCCGCCGCCGCCGTCGAGCGCGCCTGCCGCCTCTGCGTGGACGTGAGTTGACCTCATCCTCTCTCCTCTTGATTTGCTTGTTTGGAGAAATTGGACGGTTTTTAGAATTTTGCATGGGATTAATTGCCTTTCGGTGGCATCATGCGATGTTATCATGTAGTAATGTAAAATGATGCTCTTGATGTAAAACCCGAGTATTGTTGTGTGGGGGATTTTGGCCGTTCCAAATTTAGGTTCTTGGCAATACAATTGAGACGGAGATTTTAGAAATGATCAACTAATTTGCATAAATTTTGCTCTCTGAAATAAATACTGTGTTGAATGTTCTTTTGAAGAAAGAGTTAAGAGCTCCGTGGAGCACCAGTGTGTCAATCCACCGCAATACCAACATGCAGAAGCTTTGATAAAGCATGAAACTTGCTGTGTGTAAAGGTTGTTCTCTCTGGGGGGTAAAGTTTGCCACAGGAAAACATTAATTTCAGAGTTTTCAGAGTGAGCTACTGATATCTTGAAGCAGTGTGTTAAACTCCCAGGATCTGCAGTTAATTGAAACCCAATTACATTAATTTTCACGTACTCGGTAGCTTTGGTAAAGCCATCCAATAAGTTAAACTCTTGTGTCTTGTCTAACACACACTTGTGGTTTGTGTTTACCATGTATGTGATCCCCATCGCAACTCCTTAATTAGTCAACTTTAACCAAAAGAGAGTAAAAGGATGATAGCCTGCTTAGTATTATTTGGGTTTATTAAAGGTTTGAAAAAGAATATTCATACCTAGAGCATTTTCATCATTCAATTTTCCATTAGTCAAAATAGGCCAAAGTTCATTGCAAATACAACATGTATGCCTGGGACAGGAAATCCAAACCATGTCCATAACAAGAATTCAATTACAGGATTACTTTAGAAAAAAAAATTAAAAAATAAAGGTACAATGAATGCAATATACTCATTATCGAATTATTCTTGTGGGTCAGGTCTTAGTTTATGTTCAAATTGGAAAAAACCAATTTTGTTCTAGTCAGTTTTGGTGAGATTACTGAAAGAGAGCATAAATACAGCTGAACACCAGAGGCTTTAGCAGCAATAGATTGTACTTAGTCCAAATGTAAACTTTGTGAGTTATCAACTAATCATCCAGTTATGATGTAATAAATTTAAATGTTTGCCTGACATCTCACTAAATATTTATTCGACGACCTAAGCTGCATTTTGCTTGTTTAATTGTATTCTTTGACAGGTGAAAAGCTCACTGCTTTCAGGTGACAGGAGGATTCTTGAAAAGAATGACCAAACTCCTGTAACAATTGCCGATTTTGGAGTGCAGGCCCTTATTAGCCTCGGTAATTCATAGCGCAGTTACTCATTTCAGCCTATCATATGCACTTTGTACCTTTGTTTGATGCCATCTTTTACCCCGGTGCTATGGGAAGAGCTCCAGCAATTGTTTCCATCAATACCTCTGGTGGCAGAAGAGGACTCAACATTTCTAAGGTTGACTAGTACCGATAATAACAGTAGTAATGTACTTGTTGAGTCAATTTCAAGTGCTGTTGCAGACAAAGTGAATAACAATGATTCACCTTTAACCCATGATGATGTGTTGAGAGCTATTGATAGAGGAGGCAAGGATGCTGTCTTCTTTGATTCAAATCCTGCTACTTATTGGGTAAGCTGCCAAGTTTCATTAATCATACGTCCAGATCTGCAAAAGTTGGTTCCACTGAGTAAAGATGATGCTGTGGTTTTCAAGGTACTTGATCCAATTGATGGCACTAAGGGTTTCTTGAAAGGAGATGATGCTATGTATGTGGTATGGCTCTCTATAATTTCATTGGATATTGTTGATCACGTCACCATTGAAATGTTTAACGCAGCCCTTGTTAAAGGATGTATAAAACTGCACAAGCATACACCTTTGTTATACGCAGCATATTTCCACATGCACAAAAAAATGTTTCTCATTGAACAAACATGGACTCCTGAGTATCTTGGTAGCCACATTTCTGTCATCCATGTTCACTTTTGGAGGATTATCTGTATTGGACACCATATTATATGTGTAGCTTGTCTCAGGACTACCGTCAGGACTACCGTCAGTTACTACGTGTAGCATAAGTGATCCAGATGCATGCTTCAAAAGCTATGTTGTCACGGCGACAAGGCGAGGCAAGGCGCTCCGGAGGTGCCAGGACGCCTAGGCAGGCATCTAGGCGATGATTAGACGATGGTAGGGAAAATAAGAAAATATGATAGTTTATACTTTATAGTTGACAGTTTGACACATGCATTATTGTAATATATAGACTATAAAGCAGCAATAAATCTGTGCAAAATTAAGCATTCTCGGGGCGCGCGGAGTCGGGGCAGACAACAGAGACTTACATTCTCAGGGCGGACGGCCGGAGAGAACTCGAGGAGTCGGGGCTGACGGCCGGACGCGCGGAGTCACGGGCCGAGGCGGAGGCGAGGAGTCGGGCTGGAGGCGCGGCGGTACGGAGTTGGGGTGGAGGGCCGGAGGCGCTGCGGTACGGAGTCGGGGAGGAGGACCGGAGGCGGAGGCGCGGAGTCGGGGCGGAGTGCCGAGGCGGAGGCAGCGGAGTGCCGAGGCGGAGGCAGCGGGGAGCCGAGGACGAGCGAAGACGTCGGATCCGGAGGCGGGGACGAGTGAAGATGCCGGATTCGGAGGCAGCGAGGCGCACGAGCGGCACGACGCTGAGGTCAGGAGTCAAGACGCCAGTTCTCTCTCACTCCCTTCCATATCCCACCCCTTTTAACAGCTTCTACTCTAGGCGAGCACCGCATATCCTCGCTTGGACGCCGCATCTCCACGCCTGGAAGCTCTAGTCGACCGCCTAACTTTAAAAAACTAGGCGCCAGTCCCTGGCGTCACTTGAAGCGCCAGGACGCCTAGGCGACGCCTTGATAACATAGTTCAAAAGCCATAATCAACATTATGAGGTCCATTGCACATTATGGTTTGTGACTTGAGGGTTTTTAGATAGTTCCGCATTGAAACAAATCATATACAACATTGTAATATCATCATTGATTAACTGAGGTTAAGTATGTATGTGCAGTTTTTTTTATTAGGCACACTTTCATTTGAACTTGTCATCTTTGGTAATACCAAGTTTAACAAATTTGCATGTCTGAATACCAAGTTTGTTTGCTCTTATGTGGTCTCTGTTCAATATGGATTTGCCAAGTCAGGCTTCCTCAGTAATTTCTGAGTATTAGATCTTGTCATCTTGATCACTTTGTTTTCTTACTCTTTTTCTTCTGATATGAAGCTTTTTCCTTTCTCTTAAGGTGGGTTTGGCTCTTGTGGTTAATGGAAAGGTTGCAGTAGGAGTGATGGGATGTCCAAATTGGACCAATGGTACCATAGCTAGGAAGAAAGACAAGAGTCCTGCTGCCTGTCCTGGCCATGGCATCCTTATGGTGTCTCATGTAGGTTGTGGTACTTGGTCTAGGCACCTGTCTGTTGAGATTGGCCAGTTCACAACAGCACAGGATGTTTGGAAGAGATGCTTTGTTGATCCCTGTTCAGTTGTACATATGGCACGCTTCTGCATTCCTGATAGCCAAACTTGGAATATGATACCATTATCTGTTCTCTTCAGCGCAACGATGGATGAATCTGATCCTAGAGATGAGGATAAAATTCTTCTCCTATCTGCTTGCTGCGGCAGGTTTGTTACACTTTCCTTTTTACGAATACACTACTTATGTATGCATGCGTGTCTACATTCGTAACCACTAACCAGTTTAAACATGGTGCTAACGAATCAGCAAAAGGCATTTCAAGTACTGACAGATTTTCTCCCAATCCTAACAAGTTGTCAATGGATACTATGGTTTGTTGTTTACTACAGGTTTGTCAGCATAATCTAAAATGAGAAATATCCTTTTTCTTTCTTGTGCTGTCTTGCTGTCATATTACTTTGAGAAGATTTCCTACAAAAATATCCGACTTAGGTTGATAGTGACTATCACTATCTCTGACTTAGGTTGATACTTGATAGTGACTATCTTAGATTGATTACCAATTGGTCGTGCATGAGTGATCGAGATGCACTCTTCTTGTTGCTGTTTTGTAGCTTGTGCAATTATCTAATGGTTGCTTCTGGGAGAGCCTCGGTTTTTGTGATGCGCTCTTCTTGTTGCTGTTTTGTAGCTTGTGCAAGTATCTAATGGTGGCTTCTGGGAGAGCCTCGGTTTTTGTCCAACGAGCACGTGTGAAAACTCTAATCAAGGTGCCCATTTGCTTGCAATTCCCCTCGTACCGCATGACCAGTTAAACAACTTGTTGACTCAGTTTGCACTGATCCTTTCTTTTCCTGCTGTTTACATAGGCTTGGGATCATGCTGTTGGAGTAATTTGTGTGCAAGAAGCTGGAGGTCAGGTATATACCTCGCTTACCAAGACAAGACTCAACGAAATGCTCGTTTGTTCCATCAATTCACCATTGTAACCATGGTGATTTTGTAACTTGTTGAAATTGACAGATCAGTGACTGGAGTGGAAAACCGTTGGATCTTGCAGCTGATTTAACGGGGCGCAGAATCATCTACCCTTCGGGTGGTGTTCTCGTGACAAACGGTGCTCTGCATGACAAGCTTGTCGAAATGATGTCAGCAAATTACAAATAGTTTCAATATCTCATAGCTCCACACACCAACACATTTTTTGTAACATTTTACCTCGTCGACCATCAAACTGTATTCGATCTCGCATTTGTGAGAGAAACCGCAGACTTGTTCGGATAACTTTCCATGTCATTACCACAACAGATATACATGAATAAAATGGCACTGTTCCCTTTGAATGAGTACCTGAACTTCTTAAAACAGCTTCGTTCAGAAGCTATATACATGCCAAACGCGATGCTCGTCCTGTAAGTCGTCCTGGTGCCCTATGCTTGCAAAATTCTAAAATCATTTTGCCATCGCAATGAGTGAATCTGTTAGATAATCCTGAAGTTTGCTTGGTCGTATAACGTCCACGCGCACCTGAGGCAAGCTTGCAACAGGGAGAAATCTGGGACCAATCTGACAGCGCTGCGCCATGCAAGATGTTTGGCCACCAATTCAAACCGAAGAAAAAGACGCCCAAGAGATTGCAGCTCTGGCTCCATCACAAGATAACGACCTGCAGGTCCTAATGCATAATTGGCAGGTCCTAAGCGTGATTATCCTAACAAAATTCATCATAGGGGCGAACTTTACTGCTGCTGTATGGTCTGAACATTTTGTTCTCCAGTGACACGTCTGCCTGCTGCGAATTCAGTAGAAGACTTGCTGTTGGCTTATTGTTGTAATCTATGTTCACTTTATTAGGCATAAGATGGGTTACTAATCAGATTTTTTTCTGCTTGTGCGAAAAGTCGTATTTACGAGTCTTCGAAACAATTCTGTTATGTAGCAAGCATGGTGAAAATTCGTCAGGCACGAAGAGTTTATCTTGATCTGAAACGCTGGCGAGTATCTGTCGCTTGTTGTTGCAGGAATCGACCATTCTTTCTCAGAGTCAACGATTTCGGCAAACCTTGCCTGCTTGACGAACGGAAGTCACATGTATTGGATGTACAAGTGGGCTAATGAATGGAATTCAGACATTGTAGCAAATGCATTGAACAGTTCAGAGCTTCCATTCTTGCCCAAGAAATTATGTAGCAGATGCTGACATATATGTACTTATCCGACAACTCAGTTTTCAGAGTAAGTTTTTTTTGGTCTTTTACAAATCGAGCCTGGCAACTGAAACGTCACTGAACACCGGGAAATCATCTAAATTTTGGCGCTTTAGTGAGAACTCAAACATGCGACACATATATCCTTTACAACAAGTAGTTCCAACCATTGAGCTGAGCAATATTCTTGAGCATTCTCAGAACGACCAAACCAACGTACGAACAGCTGAAAACAGATGTCAAATGTTCCTGAATAATTCATAATTGTTTAATAAGGCACTCTCCTCAGCACATTTTCAGTCGCACATTTTCAGCTTGTGTGTTGAAAGTTTGTTGCTGCTAACTAGACACCTCATCCACGTACGTACTTACCTCGAACGCCATGCATATTACAAACCACATGAACAATAGTCACAAATACCAAAAGAGAGAGAGAGAGTGTGTGTGTGTGTGTAAGATCGTCACAGCTATGACATTTAACTAAACTCAATAATGCCTAATCACCAGAGATGAATGTTCCAGCAGCGTCAAAGTTGCATGCAGATAAACTAAACTATGCACGCATGCTAGTGATCGATCTTTTGTGTACTTGTTCACTGTTTCACCTTCGTTGATCTCATCGTAATCGCATGTGACTTCAATCCAATGTGGCCATTCTGATCGACTACCAGACAAGTGTTCACCCTAAAAAAAGGCGATTACAAGTGTTACGATTACAGCAAAGCCAGAGTTGCCTTTAGCGTTAGCTCTACATTACTCTATAGCATCTAAGCTAATAGACGGTTCGCATTGCGGTACACAGCAGAACTTTGACTTGGCCAGTCACGGTGCCTACACCCAGACTTTCGAACCGTTCATGGTACTTTTTCCCTCTAAACAAACCCAAATTAAGCAGAAGCATAACTAATCAGGCGTATAAACACACAGGATTTGTATATTTGAATACGCTAAATTAACGTCAATGTTAGGACGAAGCAGGCGAGACCATAGCAGCTCCTTGCCATATATACGCACGGGGAGAGGGGTCAAATGGGCGACGTAAGCATACCCCTAAATTGTGTGTTAGGACAATAGAAATTTGTGTTAGCTTAAAATGGCTAGATTTGAGTGGTGCATGTATGAAAGGCCGTGGCTGGTGGTGTCACCATGGCAAGAGACACGGACGCACTACTAGAAGTTACTACCTAGCTAGCTAGTTTATCTTACGCCAAGTGTTGAAATAAATCTGGCTACCTAGGTAGGTTAATTATATACGCTATGTGTATGTATCAGTGTATCTGTTGGTGTATTAACAATGAGAGGATTAGGGGGCCGGGAAAAGAGAGCGGGAGTTACAGGAGAGTATGCTATAAATCACTGATTTGACATATGTATTTTTTTTTATTCTCCTCAAAACTACTGCGATCCATGTACTGGCCGGGCAAACTTGTGCTCCGGGTTGCATCGCGATTAATTACAGCTGCTAGCAGGTTGGATGCGTCCGCACGCATGGCTATTTGCTTGGTGACGATGCTTCACACGTGTGCTCTCACAGTAGTCATTAGGCGCTGTCCTTACGTTGGCTAATCTAATCTGTCGGTTGATTTTCCTCGAAATCTGTTGGGATCGGCACGGACAAATTGAGCTCATCAAAGTTGTCTTGTGAAATAAGATTTTGAGACAGTTGCTTACATTTAACTTTCGTGGTCGTTTTTTATTCGAGGCCAGATCACAACTCAACTCGATCCACATTTGTAGTGTAATTAATTAAATGTTTATTTCGAAATTTTGGTCTGAATTTTGATCTAAAATATCTAGTTGCGAAGAAACTCCACCAGATAGATTTTCTGCAACGTTTTCTAACACAAAAAAGAGAGAGAAATTTATGTGCAAAAGATCTAGGTCTTTGTGTAATATATGCCCATTAACAAGTTTCTTTTAGAGGCCAGCATATATAGGAAATGCAGGACGTACTGAAACGATGATAGGACAACGTTTTAATTGTAAAGAATATACTCCTTAATTGAGAAACACGTTACCCAACTGTAGTCAAAAGATGCACAGTTCAATTAGATGTAAGGTTGTTTTCATGAAATATATATATAATGACGTAAGGTTGCTTTCGTGAAATATATATAATGACGTTCATATTGGAGATGGACTCCTAAAGTGCCTCTGCAAATATATATGTAGCTTAAGGTACAGATGTAGCTAAGAAGGAGACTACGAGACGCTGGGTCTGTTCATATACGCTTTTTGCTTATGACTTTTGGTTTTAGTATATGAATAGTGATAGCTTGTAGAAAGCTGTACGGGGAGAGAAAAACTCACATACAATTTTGGTCGATATAAATAATAGTACTATAGTGTGTACTTCAATCGACTAGTAGACCCCGTCTTGTAAAGACACTTCATTTAAAAGTTAGGTACCGTAGAAAAGTCATTTACTATATAAAAGCAACTTTTAGAAATTAATATGAATAAGGTGTCATCCATACCATTAGTGGAGCAACTTGCATACTTGTTTTTGCCTAATTTAGACTTAATTAGTCACTTGTTTAAACTAAGTTGTTTGTTAATTAGTTGGAGATCTACGCTAAACTAGATTAGGGAGTGGCGATCCAGGTTTCTAGTTGGACAACTGATGAGACTGACGTTGTCCCGATCTTTCGACGAGAAGGGTAATTTCAATTGGATGATGATCAACTCTCACGATCCAGGCTACGAACATAGCACGTACGAACCAAGCAATCGTTGAACTAATCACCAAGTCGTTATCAACAGTGCCAAAGACACGATTGATCTGATCATGAGGATCAATTCCTACAAGTAATTGAATAACAAGCAAGAACAAAGTAACAAGCAATCTGAATTGCAAATATATGATTGTGTTCAAAAGAGGAGATTCCACATAGGTTTTTATTGTTGGTTTAGTTATTACAAGTGAAGAACAAGAGTTTTCACAATAAAAAACTAAGCAAATGAAATCCCAAACCCTAAAGTGTAGCGCACATATGACGGCTAGAGGATGACGGCCAGGGAGTTGGGCGCGCACACCTAGGGTTACAAGGCCCATGGCGTAACACCAGCCCGTATCAAAATCAGATATAGCAGTGGACTATTTTGTAGGTTACAGCACACTCAGATGGAGTTTGGAGGTAGGGTTGGATTTGTTAAAAAGAAGACGAGATGAACTTTCAATCAAGTACTCATAGATAAGGATGGCAATTCCCCCTGCGTGGGCGGGGCCCCGCGGGGAATATCCCCATGAGGGGCGGGGCGGGGATAATATCCCCCTGCGGGGGGAACGAGGCGAGGCCCCGCTATGCTAGCAGGGCGGGGATGGGGTCATCCTCGCCCGTGGGGTCCATGAGAACCCGATAAAAATAAAATAAATATATTTAATAATAGATTATAGTTTTTTAATATAAGATATTATATTCTTTTTTTTATATTTAGACTAAAACTTGAATTTATATGTTAGAATATATATTTTGAAGCTATATTTTTTAAAACAAATATGCTTAAGTAATTATAAATTAATAAATTAAATTAAATTATTATTATTTTTAAAAAATAATCCTTTTTCTTATCCCTGCGGGGGCCCCGTGGGGGTCGGGTCCCCGCGGGGACTAGGGACGGGGGGGCATTTCCCCCCGCGAGGCTTAACGTGGCGGGGTGGGGGGCCGGCTCGCGGGGGGCGGGGCGGGGCCGCGGAGGCTTCCCTCGCGACCCCCCGTCCCGTTGCCATCCCTACTCATGGAGCTCAAATGGAGTCCGTATGTCAAAAGTTATGTTCGTTTAAAGTCGATGATGTTTCTAGAGGCCGAATTGAATTGCACATGTTTTCCTTCAATGATCAGCTCCTAAGTTCCTGATTATAAGAACATCACATGCATTAGGTAGTAGTATATTCTTATTAGAAATAAAATGCACTCCTATAGTTCGATTGGTGTGCACGAGCTCTTGTGATTGGACCTTGCGAGTGTATAGGTTCAGATCTATTGATTGTATACATGAAAGTAATGTCCTCGTCAACAAAGAAGTTAATTAATCTAACACCACTATTAACTACAAGCAAGCATTCTATATGATTTGACTGTGTTAGTTGCATGTTTTTTGGGGTGGACAAGATATAGGCCTAGTTCGAATGCACTCCCGCTTTTGTCTTATCTACTATAGCTACAGTAACTTTTTCAAAAATGGTGTGTGTTTCTAAGGCAGTGTCTAAAGGTTAATTGCAGTACACATTGTGCTGACTTCATATGTACCGGCTAAGATTGCATGTAAGTATCTCTCTCTGTAATATCTCTCGTGAACAGTCAGAATTTATAAGCCTTATACCAAAAGGCCATGGAGGTAGGAGTCAGCACAATCTCAAGGAGTTCACAAGAGAATGAGATAATCAAGCCGGACCCAGCCTGTGATGTCGGGGTGGGCGTCGTCGAAGAGGACATGGTCGAAGAGGGCGTACTTGCCAAGGATGATGAGAAAGAGGCCACACCATTTGTTATAGTTTGGAGAGGCGAGGTCGAGAGTGGCAGGGATGAGGGCCTTGATGTTAAGGACATCATACGCTTGTGCGTAAAGGGAAGCAACGGCGGCGGCTTCGGAGAAGACCAGTACTTGCGCTGCCTCCTGTTCACAGCGCCCGACAATGTCCTGCGCACGGTACGCAGTAGCGGCGGCGGTGGCCTCCTGCTCACTGCATGCAACGGCGATGTCTTCATTGGCCATGGTGGCGGCCTCCTGCTCGTGGCGCACGACAGCGACGGCGGAGGTCTCCTGCGCATGGCGGCGGCCTCCTGCTCATGGTGTGTAGCAACGACAGCATTGTCTGTGCCAGTCATGTCAGTGGAATTAGCGGCATGGTGCGATTGCAGGAGTGATCACTTCTGATATCATGATAGCGTGAAATATTTAGGGCAATCATACAATAAATATATTGATGTACCAAAGGTTATACATATATATATATACACACACACGCTAACTTGATAAAAAGTTGAAGGGTAAACGTATTAAGTGTAGATAGAAACCGAGATATCAAACACAGGAGTCAAAATGTCTAATACAGAAACCGATGCGTGTAACAGGCACTCCACCTAGATCCGCCCATGAGTCGCAAGATAGATATATCGACGTAGACACGCCCCATGCCAACCAAAGGCAGCATACGAGATCACCGATCCGGCGGAGGCATGCACCGAGCAATAGCGTCTCGAAACGACGATATACATGTAGCTTTTTGCAGATCACACCGATCGTTGTGATTTTGTTGCAGTGGCAGCAAATTAGGACGGTGGCAGCAGAAATTAAAGTGCAGCAGGTCACGGACGGGATTTTATTGGGGGAGGATGATCAACGGCTGATGAGAGGGCTCACCGTGCAGTGAGGCCCTGTTTTCCGCAGGCCACACTGCCATGGCCGGTGTATGCCTGCGCTGCCGCGCTGCCGTGGGAGCAGAGCATCTCCATCCTTGCATGCAGACTTTCGCGGGGCGCGAGCGTGAGAGTTGGCCGGCAGGCGCGAGGCGGGCCCGGCGTCTCCAGCGCCGCGTGTGGTGCCGTCTGCCGTGCAAGGTGGCACCACAGGCCGTCAACGCCCGCCAGGTGATGGAGGGCGCACCCCTCGGTAATTCTTCGGTTCTTTGTCCCTGAAGAAATTTATCCCAGCCTTCTCTCAAGGAGATCTTATCCCATCCTTGTTGATCTAATCAAAAGTAAGATGCAGTCATTTCTTTGCGAGGGAGACGTAGTCATTTTTCCCTCTGCTGTTTTGTTGTTTTCGAGTTTAACGTGATAGTTCAACAACAGACGGTCTAGATCAAACCGTATGATCGAGGCTGATGGGGATGTCAATATGATCAATAATGGCAGCCGTATGTTGTTATCTAGTTTAGCGTGATAATTCAAGCACAGCCCACCACTTGCACGACCAACGAAGCATTAAATATAATAACACTTAACGATAAATAATTATAATACCCCTTTTGAATAGTATACCATAACTAACTAACCTCTTCCAAAGTATTTACACTCGAGATTTTTTTTCAATGGACAAATATAGTAAAATAGATATTCACGATACCATGAACAAATATAGCGAAACGGGGAGAGTAAATAACAACTAGCCTAGTTCTATGCATAATTACGTGGCTAAATACTATAAATATAACTCTAATGCTTACAGATGAAAATATAATAATATTTCTCAATAATAACTCTAATATACAACTGATTAATCTGCATCGTTATAATATAGATTCATCAAAATACGTGTTTCTAATAATATAAAATAATAGATACATTAGTGTTAAAAAAAATTGACTTCTGTTTTAAAATTTGGCCACTTATTAAAGAAGGATATGGACACCAAAGCCCATTCTAAAACTTAATCTGTGTGCGCGGAGAGGATATGCCTCGCTCATTTCAGTTTTTTTTCAGTTTCAGCTTCTAGTTTCAGTTTTTTTTCACTATTCAGTAATTCATCTTTTTCTCAATTTTTTTAGATTTTTTAGGTTTTTTTGTATTTTTTCTTTTTTTCCCGTATTCCTTTGCATTGTCCGTGATGGGCTAACATATTTTTTCTATTTTTACATTTTTTTAAAATTTAATTATGCTCAAAAAACTAAATCAGCTACAGTAAAAAAACCAATTACAGTAAAATTTCAACTAAAAATCAAAAAACATCGCTAAAACGAACAGCCCTAAATAGCCTCCCCACCACTAGGCCGTCGGCCTGTTAAAAAATGATTTAGACTGAAAAATTTTCAACGACTTAAAAATAGCAAATCTGTAAAAAAAAATGTTATGTGCAGTGTTTACGGAAAATCCTACAAAACTACCGCATTTGAGTCGGGGTGGCACGTCAGCGCGCGCCGTCGGGGTTTGTCTGGTTACCTTTTGGGTGGTGTGCTTGCGTTTCCCCGCAAACTCTACCCTGTCAAGAGGATAAAAAGAGGCCGGGACGAGACGCTGCCGCCGAGACGCGGCTCGATCAGCCACGTTGCGGCCGCGACAAACAAGGCCGGCACCGACTTCTGTTGACTTCCCCCACCCCGCGTCGCCCCTCGTCCCCTTTATAATCCTTTTCCCCTCGCCCCCACACACTTGGTCTCCCGTCCTGTACCTCGGCTCACTTTGTTTCACACTCTCCCTCCCTCCCCTCCTCAATAGTCCTCGTATAGCCCAGCGAGCTCCGACCTGTACGTCCACTGCCTGCTAGCTGCGGGACAAACCGAGCCTTTTTCGATCTGCCCGCTTCACACTCGCTCGCTAGCTAGCTGCTCGCTCGTGCGATCTCTGTCTCGATCTGCTGCTCCTTCCATCCGTGCGGTCGATCGATGGGGCGCGCGCCGTGCAGCGAGAAGAGCGGGCTGAAGAAGGGGCCGTGGACGCCGGAGGAGGACGAGAAGCTCGTCGACTATATCAAGGAGCACGGCCAGGGCAACTGGCGCACCCTCCCCAAGAATGCCGGTGAGCACCTCATGATCGGTAGCTAGTCATACAAGCATGCATCACGCGCATGAGCGAAGGCGAGTGATATGCTTACCCTGTGTGTCTGTGTGCAGGCCTCGCGCGGTGCGGGAAGAGCTGCCGGCTGCGGTGGACGAACTACCTCAGGCCGGACATCAAGCGCGGCCGCTTCTCCTTCGAGGAGGAGGAGACCATCATCCAGCTCCACAGCATCCTAGGCAACAAGTAAGAACTAGTTAACATCAAGAACTACTGATTGTACTAGCCTAGCCTAGCCTATCATCCCTGTTGCTGCTATAGTAGCTAGGTGGAGACGTGTGGTACGGTTTCTTAAGCGTTTGATCCTCCGTGCGTGATTGATTGCTTAGGTGGTCAGCGATTGCGGCGCGGCTGCCCGGCCGGACGGACAACGAGATCAAGAACTACTGGAACACGCACATCCGCAAGCGCCTGCTCCGCATGTGCATCGACCCCGTCACCCACGCGCCGCGACTCGACCTCTCCTCCCTCCTCAAGCCTGCCGCGTACTATCCCACGCAGGCCGACCTCGACACGCTCCGCGCACTCGAGCCGCTCGTCAACTACCCGGACCTCCTCCGCCTCGCTTCCACCCTCCTCTCGGCCTCGGCGCCCGCCTCGTCGCCGCATGCGCAGCAGGCGGCACCCACGAGCGGCGCCGAGCAGCAGCTTCTCCTGCCGTGGCTGCTGCAGGCGCAGATGGCGCAGGCAGCCGCCATGGCGCAGCAGGTGACGCCTTCGTCCCAGCCGCAGGCCACGGCGGCCGACCAGTTCCTGCAGCCCAGCACGGCGTGCCAAATGCCAGGCCTGGTTCACGCGAACCCAGCGCAGCAGCTGGCGCAACAACCCCAAGATCACATGGGGGCCGCCTGCCACAACGTGCAGCCCCCTGGCTACGACAACCAGCTGGACTACGTGCCGGCGCTGATGCAGATGGTGTCCGACGCGTCCAACCCGGTCTCAAGGAGCAATAACGTCGGCTCCGGCGTGTCTACGCCGTCGTCGAGCCCGGCGGGGCGCGTGAACTCGGCGTCGACGACAGCGAGGACGTACGACGCGAACGCGAGCAATGGCGTGATCACGGCCGACGCCGCCGGGCTATTCAGCGTGCACCCGTCCGAGCTCCTGGATGTGAGCGACTACATGTAATAAATTTCCTAGTACGGATCCCATCCGTGGAAACTGGGTCGCACACTTCACCACGTACCGAAGGGGCAAAAGATGATCTCAAGAGGCATTTTTGTACAGGATTGTACCATCTTTTATCCAGTTCATGATCAATGGTTACTATTAGAAGCTTCTCTCTCCATTTTTTTTGTTATTATTATTTTGATCTTTAATTTGATGTGTGTGGTGTGTCAGCGTGGGGAACATGGCAAAGGTGGCTTTGTATGATTGGTTGAGGTGACTGCCGGTCCCTCTCATTTGCATCCTGCCTTGTCTCCAGCGAAGAAAAATAGGGCACCCCGGTTGCTTTTCTTAGAATGCTAGTTTATTGTCCTTGCTTATTTTCTTTATTTTTGCTGCCTCTTTCATTTCATTGGTGACTGTAGCTGCATGAAAAGGAGATAAATCAAAAATAAACTAGAATAAGGACACCAGTAACTGTCAAGGTTATTGATGGTCACATGATAAGCAGTAATTCTTTAATGGTTGGGAAAAATAGACTAGTATTGGTGTGCAACTTAATGATTGCTAGTTTGCTGCTACCTGCCCCCCCCCTCCCCCCGGCGCGCTGATGAACCAAGCGAGTGGGCGACCTACGATTAATTGACAGTATATATTTCTATGTTAAAGTTTTCAAGTCGAAAAAACTCTGTGATGAAGTTATCAATATTAAGTTACATCAAGCTGTATAAGTGTAGCTAGTATTGCATCTTGATATACTCACTTCGTCCAAGTCATATTGTTTAAATAATTTTATCCATAAATATAAGATATATTTCATGTTCTAGTATAAATTAATAGTGATCTTCTTTATACCTCTAATAAATACATAGCTTTATTTGCTATTCTATATATGTATAAATTAAATATAGTGTTTAGAGATAATAATTAGGTATAATTTAGCCATTTTTATTACTTACTTGGTTTATGTATCAAGAGAAAATACGTTTTATAAACTTAAACGGAGAGAGTAAGGCCCCGCTCAGGTTGGCTTTTGCCAACGTTGAGCGGTGGGCGATCGCGATGAGTTCACTGTAGCGCGCACTGTGCGCGCTACAGTGAAATTTTTTTTCGTTTTTTTGTAAAAATTTACTTATACTTTTTTTGTTTTTGGTTTTTTTAATATTTTTTAATATTTAATTATACTCAATAAACCAACTCAGTTACAGTGTTTTTTCAGTAAAAATCAAAAGCCATCGCTATTCCGATCATCCCCTAACTTGTTTGGGTTTGGTCAGGTCAATGCATGACCCATGCATTGTCACAAGCTTGCATGCATGTGCCTACTGCCTATACAGTAGTTAGCTAGATACACCAAGACCAATCTGTTAAAACCAAGTGTATCAAAAGTGCAACACTTTTGATCAATTCTTTAGTTGTCCCGGTATCTACCAGGGCAAGTCAAATGGTTGCATGCACTTGCATGTGTTCCTAATTTCCTATATGGCAAAACAAGTAGTTTTTGTAGGTAAGACCTCCTCTCTGATCAAAATCCATGATGAATGATGTCATGACCTGCCTTGAGCTGCAAATTGTAGATATGTGCTTTTTTTGACTTTGTGCTGAAAAGGAACTACTAAAGACAATCGAGCTAGTTATTTAATTATAGCTTTTTTTTACTAAAAAGTACTCTCTTCGATCACAAAAAAATGTAGTTTTGGATATTGACACAGTCTCCAAAACATAACTTTAACCACTAATTTTAATTATAATAGATTTATAAAACCTAATAAAATTATACTTTTATGAAATTTCTTTTCGATACAAATATATACATAACATTTTTATATGTTCAATCTAAATATTGAAAAGATATCAATAGCTAAAGTTTAAAAATTTTAACTATATATATTTCAAAACAACTTTTTTTTATGACTTTAGGTAGACCTATATGTATCAAGTGAATTCATGATTATCTAGGAAACCCTCATGCCTCATCTATATATTGCTGTACGTCACTTGTGAACAGTATCCTTCTAGAATCCATTCGCATTATTGTGAGCAACTCTAGCTAGCTAGCTATATAGGCCAGGGTCTTCTGCGTAAGTCGATTAGAGCTAGCCAGCGAGATATAGCAATTGCAAGAAAGCACACATACATCTTTCTTGAAGAAGGGTTTGAAATTAGTACGAGTGTACGACAACTTAGTGTATGCGGTAGTTAATTTAGTACATGCAATGGTAAATGGATAAATGATAGGTTGTCAAACTTGAGTAGGACTGATCGACACATCAAAATAAGATAAAGGTGTAATCTCGCTATGAGGTTGTGGTAGCGAGTACAATAAGTGTCAGTGAAAGATGAGAGAGGGGTGCTCGACTATTGGGCCACACGTACGCCAGGTCTTTCCAAAAAAAAAAAAGAGGGTATTGGGGCATTGGCAAATGAACATGTGAAGTTGCGAAAGGCATTGCTTGAAGTGTCGGACCAATTAAAGGTCTGTTGTTTTTAGTTTCTTATATCGGCGTTAGATTTTTGCTACAATATCTAAATTTTAAATAAAGTATTGTTAAGATAGGATCTACAGGTTAATTGTAGTACACATTAAAAATCTAATATCTGTACCATCCAAAATTACAAACGAGTATCTGTCTCCGTAATCTCTGTCACAAACAGTTAAAATTCAAAAATTTCAGCCAAAAATTATAAGCCACAGCCATATCAAACAGACTCTACTGGTGACGTGTCGAAAAAAAAGCAGCACACGAGAACATAGTAGCGTCCACTACTACAGAAACTATTATCATAGACGGTTCAAAAATATCATCACAGACGGTTTTCTGAACCGTCTGAATTTATGGGTCGGTAATAATCGAAGGTTATCACAGATGGTTTGTAAATTGTCTGTGATAAATATAATACAGACAGTTCGTAACTAGAACCGTCTGTGAAAAACACTATCACAGACGGTTCTAGTTTAGAACCGTCTGTGATAGTGAATCACATACGGTTTATACTATAAAACCGTTTATGATAGTTCATTCTATATCTAAATTTTTTTCTATTTTTCAATTAGCCTCAGGAAATGTTAGCTATGCCTTTTGAAAACAAGCGAAAACGATATCAAACATAGCAGAGAACATTTTATTTCTATTACAATCCACAATTACATTACATTTAGTTTACAAGAAAACATAGCAGAGAACATTACATTTACTTTCCATTTACATTACAAACCGAGCAGCCCTAACCTCACAAAGTAGCTCGAGTAGGCCTTCTTAGAGGCCGCCTCACTGTAAACTCCTAGGCAGCCCTAAACGCCACAAAGTAGCAACAGAATCATAGTAGTTACAGAATCTAATACTAGAAGAAACAATAGAGGGAGATGCTGGCTGGCTGACCTGGTATGCGACTTTCAAATCATCTGCACTCGCTTCCATCAGGTCCGATCGAGGAGGAGGACAGTGAGGAGTCTGAAGAGATTTTGAGCGCATAAAGGGTAGGAGATGGGTTCAGTTGAGTATTTATAAGGGAGGAAGAGGTGGGATGATCTGTGGTGTGTGAGTTGATCGGTTTCTATTGGATAAAATTAGGTTGGGGAGGATTGACGGGCCCAACAGTCAGAGATTAATTTATCACAGACGGTTCTAAACTAGAATCGTCTGTAATATATATTGACTATATATATAGTGATACAATATAAATAATTAGTCTCAAAATATAAAATAACAAAATTCTATATGACTTATATATACTCATTTGAAAGGTTTCGACGAGATCTACAATTTTGTAGTTGAGATGAACTCCAAATTTCCAAGGGAAGATCGAAAATTTTTGCAAAAACAGAAATCAAAAACTTGCTATGCAAATTTGAGACTAAAGATGGCCAATTTTGGGGGTCTTCAAAGGAGACTAGTGCAAGCGGGGCTTTTTGTTTTATCAGACTCGTCGTTAGCTTTCCAACGAGTACAAGAACGTCGAAAACGGACACTGTATGCAAAAGTTACGCCCGTTTTACTGAATGTGTGTCAAAACGGAATCCTACTCAAACTCAGGCGGAAAATTATGAAATTTTAGCGATGTTTGTGATACTTCACAGACGATTTGTAATACAAACCATCTGTGATATTGGCAATATTACAGATATAGATGGTTTTTATCAAGAATTGTTTGTGATTACATTTAATATTGATGGTTTTTATGAATTATTTGTGATAAGATGTCAGTATAAACTTTTTTTTTAAGTAGTGGTCTCTGCGGTATGGATGCTTGCACAGTTCCGTGCGTCGACTCGAGCCGAAGCAAAGGCGCAACCATTTCGGCGCTACCGATGCGTACATGCACGGACGACGTCGTACGTACGTAATTATTACAACCTTGCCTTCGCTGCTAATCCTCCTTCCTCTCGTTGATGATCTCCTTGCAAATGAAAGCGGTCAAAATTGTTCCAGAAAATTATTTGGCAACAACAGATCGCAGCAGGGAATTAAGCGTTGCTACGCACATGCCGGAAGATTGGAAATTCCGTCTTCGATACTTGCGAATATTTGCTGATAGGTACGCCCAGAAATCGTATGGATTCCAGAAACTCTATCCGTATATACGTACGTGTGCTATATATGTTGTCGTCACGCATCCACAGGTTGGTGGTGATAGAAATACTAACATTCATGCGTCGATCGATCAATCCGTGATCAGGATAAGGTACGGTGTTGACAGCCATCCAACGACTTGAAAATTAACTGAGATGATCCTGCAGGTAATGTTTACAATACGCAGGGGACCTTTACTTACCCTGAGGTGGAGGGTTAAATTTCATAACTTGCCAGCCAGTGGCACGCACAATCTGGAAGGACGAATTCGAGATGTATAACACATTGGTTCTAACGGATCATCCATCTATCGGGGTCGATCGCTAGCTAGCTTACCTCATTTGTGTTAATTAAGAGGAGAAATCCAATCGATTGGCCGGCCGGCCGGCCAGCCACATGCAAAAGCAACTTTTGAGTAAGCATTTGTGTGGATTTTTTTAGATTGATAACTTATAACTTAAATATTTGAATTATGATTATTTACGAGAGGTAGGACGTATAAAAAAAATAGTCACATATAATTTTGACCAATACAACTGAATTTAGTATATTTTTTACTATAATTTTTTAATTAATTTTATTTTAAAAAATATACTATTTAAAAATTAATTATCATACAGATATAAACTAACACACACGCTACGCTAAGCATGACATAGGAGTTGCGCATATACAGTGGTTTGACTCGGAGAGGACACCTGTGCTAACGTCCTCAAGAAAGTCTACCGCGGAAGATTGCCTCGGCGGCTCGGGCAGGACCGCGACCACAGGCATAAATAGTGAGGTGGCACTTGGCGGCACGGCCCCAAAACGATCCGGCCCCGCCTGTCAGAATGCTGTCGAGCTCTGCGTGCCTGCCTGGCGCACGGACAGGCGTGCAGCGCCCTGCCGTGCGTGGTTGCGCACGTTTCAGTTCGCCTGCCATAGCAGAGAAGAGAGGAGGCGGAGGAGGAAGTACTCCTCAGAGCTCCGGTCAGTGCGCTACGTGACGAACGATGGACGTCGCTTTCGAGGGAGTAAATACGGCTCGATGAAACCGTGTGTGCGAGCGCCGCCCCGAGCGGGTGTTGTTTTTGACTTGACTGATCCGCGGCCGCGGCCGCGGCCGCGCGCCGACTGGGCCTTCGTTTCCAAGTCCCCGGCGGCCGACCACGAAAACGGCCGCTCGATCCGTCGCATCCTCGCCCGCCGTACGTACGTCTCCATGCGCTCGGCCGTGAGAAAGCCACCCGGCACACGGCCGATCGAGCCCAGGATTGCTTTTGATCGACAACACTAGTATGCTACCGGTAGCCTAATTATCCGTTGATTGTCCACTCGGGTAAACCACCACGTTGCGCTACTTAATTGGATGAATGGATGGAGTGTCATAGTTGTACAAGAACTTGAAGTAAACCATACGCCTCTGACAGCAACCACCTACTTAACCGCACAAGATAATTTAACAAAACGTCTACTCATACTGATAACTGACACTCCTTTAACGATATTTAAAACTTGACGAGGGAAGACATAAACGAACAGAGAAGAACGAACAAGACAGTCCAAAGAAAAATAACACCATAGACCAATCCTGGAGAATCAATCAAGATCTTCCGACCAGCAGAAAGATTACAGAGATTAGAGCTAATTATATTCTTTTGTAATCTCTTAGTGAGAGTATCTTGTAACCAGTTCATAGTAATAAAGATGATCCACATTCTCCTCCTAAATTCTTTTGAAAGATTTGAGTTTTTTCTCACAATTCACACGACTTGATCTTCGACTACTGCAATTCTGATGTTTTTTAGAATTGCCTCTGTGCAATCTTCGCATACCCTGCTTTGTGCATACGTGTTGCTGACCAGAATTAACACTGACTAAATGCTCGCATGGCACGTACGTGGAATGGATCGCTTGATGGCTTGAAATGCGTGGCCCACAGGACGGTCACGCTGTGTACACGTTAATGCGGCACGTGCAGCGCGCGCGCGCATAATCTGTAAGAAAGAACGCTACAGAAATCGCCTTTCCGGTCTTGCAGGATCTGAAAACTGTCTAGATCGATGGAGAACGAGAGGCTGCTCAACCTTTCCCCTGTGGACCACAACATGTTTGGTTCTCGGGCGCACGGCTGCGCTTTCAGCTGATTGCCTCTCGATGTTCTAGGAGTTTTGGTTGCTCTTTTGTAGATGAAGACGACGACTTGTCTAGCTGGTGGGAATCTTAGAAAACGAGGTGACTGCATTGTGCCTCAGTGCGCACAGGAATTTCCTTTCCGTCTTGCCTTTTGGTTTTGATCCGCCTTCTGAAAAGAAGAGAAAAGGATCGCCGCGTGAGGAGATTGATTAATGATAAGATAAAAGGACTGTTGTGTAGATGACTAGCCTATCAAAGCACATACTCCTGTATGGATTTTTTTTTTAGAGTTACTCCTAATGGATTGATGACCAGTTTCTTGTAGATGTTGGTTATATTCTTTTGGTTTTTAGGTTTTGATTCCTTTGAAAGTTGAAATGAACGGAGCGGATTCTTCAAATGAATTTTTAAGTCTAAAATTATATGTGTTGTTCACGTCGATATCTCTACCATCTGCTATCATTTTAAAAAATGCAGATAAAAAACTATCAACCGTAGAAAAAAACAGATTTATTATACTGAAGACTGGAAAAAATTGTTTTTGTGGTTGAGACGTCGAGATCGTGCCGGGAATGAGCACCGTGGCTTGCATTCATTCTTGGGCTTTTAAATGGCGGATGGACATTTTGGACTATATGGCTAAATGGAGCTAGTTTGAGCCCATCTGGAGATATAACATTGGCCCTCCATTCTTATTGATAGTAGGCCAGATTCTGTTTGTTTGATGTGGACAATCTTTTTTTAGTTGAACATCATAATTGAGTTGGGTTCGGCCGTCTTCATTCTTCTTTCTGTTTGGAGTAAACCGAAAAACAGTTCTTTTCCATCCGAAAAGAAAATGCATCGAAAGGAGCCGAACCGTGACAAACTTTGGTTTGAAAATAAGCGTATGACACATGGATCATGTAGCTAAAAAGTATGGTACACCAAAATCATGGGGAACCAAACACTAGTTATGGCTAGCCAAACGTACTTAGATGTGACAAAGTATGGCGGTGAACAAGATCGCCCCTAACTCAACCATCATATCGTGTCTTTCTATCTTCATCGTCTAGGCATGTAATAACCGCACACTTATTTTACAGACATCGGTTCAATCGGAACAAAAAATACAAACGTATTTGTCTTCGCTGCAGCGTAAATCACACGATTTTGGAAGTTCCAAGTTCTACAATACAATTTGCCCCGTTGAATCATAGCCTAACACGGCCAGCCCACACGTGCGAGAAGACAATTCCAACTTGCCATGCTCCTCTTATCTTATGGCACGGTTGACCTTTCAGAAGTCGGCGTACCGAGACCGAGTCGGTGAGGGTCCCTTCCGAGCCGACCCGAGTCAGGTTGATCTTTCTACGCCCTATTATTTTTATCTTAAGATTTTGATTCCTTCGAAAGTCTCGAGTCTATCAGCATATATATAATTTACCTTGTTTTTATTGCTTAATCGGCTAAAAAAAATATAGCAAAAAATATTAGAAAAGAAGGAAACAGGATCCATGCTATAGCTGTTCAAATGTACTGTGTCGTAGCGGGCCGACCTGAGGCCCGTCACTTTAGGTCTGGCACAAACATGATACGGCATGTTTAGATGATAGGCCGTGCCATACCTAGACCGAGCTGCTAGTACAGTACGGAACGTTTAGAAGGCCGCAACGGGCGTAAACGGGCCGTGTCGGCACGGTACGGCACGTCCAGTAAAAAATAACCGTTTTTTACTATTGTGGTGTAAAAAAATCTAAAAAATAGCAAACAATATGATTTTTTTTCTATAATTAGGGGGCATCCGGTCTCCATTCTCCACACCTCAAACCTCACTATCATATATCTATTTAGCTGTGAAAAATTCGGTAGTATCTGTGCAAATTTGGTAAAATTAGTGTGAAATTTAGAAAATTCAAAAAATTTCAAAGAATTTTTGGAGAGCTGCAGAAGAGGTAATAGTGTTATCTTATTTAAAATTTTATATTATTTTCTGATTAAATAGTAAGTTTATTTTACTTTACTATTTCAATTTATAGTTAATTCAATAGAGAAATATTATTTTCAACTCTCCGAATTCAGCCTCGCGACGGAGGATATACAATCCTTTTAAGAAGGATATCTATCTGTGGAAGGTTCACATCCACAACAAACTGTAGAGTCAGAAGAAGCGGTCGACCTGGCGGCGCAGAGTCCAATCGATCCATCTTCTACTGGCTTAACGAGTACATTCACAACCCATAGCACGGGTTCAAAAAGATCAAGAACTACTACATCAAGAGTCTAGAATAATTCCGATAAGAAGTTCAGGATTGATGATGATGGGAATTCGGTGAAGTATAATGTTTGTAAAACTTGTACATTCTCTATTGCTTTGAAATCAGACATATAGAGTGATAGAGTTAGGAATTATTATGTTAGTTTTGTTGCTCAGTATGTTAATGATGACTGGATAATAGAAAAAATAATTATAAGATTTAAAGTAATTAATATTTCACATACTGCTAAAAAAATTGTAGAATGCATTATTAAAGTTGTATACGATTTTGACCTCACGGATAAGATTTTTTCTATAACTTTAGATTATGCAACTGCAAACACTAAGATTATGAAAATTCTTACTTCTTTGTTTAATACTTATGCACAATCTTTCTTACTGCATCAACGTTGTGCTTGTTATATTATTGATCTTATTGTTAAATCTGATTTAAAAAGATTAAATGCTTGTATTGATTCTTTTAGAGATGCAATTTTATATATTAATTGTTCTAACCAATGAATAGCTGCATATAAGAGCTTTCACGTAGCAATGAATGTCCGTCTTAAAAAATTTGGCTTAGACATGCCTATTAGATGGAACTTTACTTATCTTATTCTTAAACATATATTGCCATATGAGAGCACATTATCTGTTTTTTCTTCACACCCAAGTTCATCAATCTCGTAGCTCCTCCAATAGAATTTAAGTCAGAGACCCCGAACTTATTAAGGATGATTGGGTTGTTGGTGAAAAAATATTTTCTTTTTTAGAATTTTTTATAAGGCTACACTCTGTATTTTTGAAGTATATTACCCAACATCTCCTCTAATTGTTTATAACATTCTTTAAATTGTCACTCACCTAAAAACTTTTGAAAATGATCCCTGTACTACAGGATGTTGTTGTTGCTATAAAAACTAAGTTTTTAAAATATTGGAGGAAATTTTCTATTTTATATGCATTTGCCTTTATTTTGGATTCTAGAGTCAAACTCCAAGGATTTATAAATGTATTACAACTTTTAAGTGATGCTACTGGTTTAGATTATTGTACATACTATAGAGTAGTTAAGAATAAATTACATGAGGTATACGAGAAATACGAAAATACATTTTGGTCTGTGTGTTTGGAAAGACCCCAGGTAACCCCTAACACTTCTGTGGGGACTACGCAATGTGGCAAGATTTTTGGTTCTTCATCTTGAGGTTCTCATGCAGGTACACATCAGTCAGAAGGAGTAAGGCGGCAAAGCACGTGGGATTTATCAAGTTATCTCAATAGTGATAGCGTTAGTCTTGAGCAAGACTTGACATATCCTCTCATGGTGGTAAACTTAGAAAGTAACATATCTAGTGCTATCCATATTAGCACGGGATGTATTGACTGTTCTTGTCTCTACGGCTTCCTCGGAGTCAGTCTTCAGTCTATCTAAAAGAATAATCGAGAAGCAACGAATAAGTTTTTCGAACAAGATGGTCGAAATCCTTCTGACAATCAAAGACTAGGAACAAACTGAATCAAGACTCCAACATAGTGCACAGGATACAAACTTAGAAGAATCTTTTGACAATTTGTATGTAGATAGTAATAAATAGTATTTTCAATATTTTTTCTTCAGATGTAGTCACTAGTGAGCTTTATAGACTGTACTCTTTTTTCTTTACTAAGATTTTCTTAAATTGAGTTTTTACTTGATAAAGTTTTTAATGAGATAGCCATGCAATGTAATTTAACAAGTTAATAAATCTCATTATATTATTGATAATAATTATCTTGATGATTAACATGTCTATAATTTTGTATAATTTTCTGTAATTTTTTACATTTTTCTACCCTTTTTCTTAATTTTCTATATTTTTTCAACAATTTTGTGTAAATTTTTTAAACTTTTTTCGGGCTAAACGGGCCAACCACTAACACGGTCCGCTTAGTCCTAATCATGTCCATGCCGACATGGCATAGTTACATATCGTGCTTGGGTCCGGTCCTCGACCTGACCTGATCCGTACCTAAATGGATCGTACCTGCCTTAGGCCCATACCATGTCGATCTAGCATGATCTATTTATTATTCATATCTAAACGGGCTGTATTTACTCTAGACTCGTGCCGTGTTGACTCGGCATAGCCCGTTGTCCGCTGGCAAGTTGTAAGGGAATAAACCCTTGGGGATGCCTACAAGCGCAATTTCGCAAACAGTAAAGGGGAAAACAAAAATACTCCTCGCATCGCCACCGACCCGAGGAGCACGGCGGCACAGCGCCTCTCAATCCCGTCTTTCCCCCGGCCCCGCCGCCCCCTTCCCTTGGCCGCGCGGATCGCGGCTCCGCTTTCGAATATCCTCCTAGGGTTTGGCTCGTCCCCGCGCGCGCGCGCCCGTGGTGTTGGTGGGGGTTGGCTAGGGGTTTCGGTGGTGGGTGGTATGATCTGCGGCGGCTTGGTCCGTTGAGCTCCGATGCTACGGCTACTGTCGATCAGCGAGAGGTGCGCTTCTCTCCCCCCTCCCCCCCGAATCTCCCTGGTGTGGTATTCGTACTCCTTTGGGCGTCGTTTGGTGGAGGGGAGAGGTGGATCTTCCGGGGGCACTTGTTTGGGGGTCTAGACATCGTTGGGACCGGCCGCGCTTTGGTTCAATTTGTGTACTTGTATCCCCGGATTTGCGTATAATGCACTGAACTCAGTACAAATTTCTTCAATGTTGTACGGGCAGCATGGAAATTGCAGACCATGGCAGTTTGAGGCTTTGGTGCTTTTGTTGTGATCAATTGGCCATCCAATATAGCTTAAGTTAGTAATTTGCCCACATATGTACAATTATGAACCTAAAGCTTTTCATTGGCCGAAATAGTTAATGTGTGCATTTGTTGGAATTTGCAAATTTTCCATATATACCTGATCAAATGCAAGAATTTTGGGGTAATTTTGGAATGATTAAATAATTAGTGGATAGACTCGAATTACATTGGTCATGCTGTACAAATTGAGTGCTTAATTTCACCTTGTAAACATAGGGTTCTGCCAAGTGGCAGCTAAGCTTGAAAACTTGCAAATCGCTGATATGTTCTGTTACATTTGTGAGCAGACTGTTGGCGGTAGGAACAAATAGGCGGGCAGCCCCTTTTTCCCAGCCGAGCCACAACAGCGGGTACTGCGCAGCAGTGAGGAACAATGGCCTGTCAACGAGGCAAAAGATCCCAGCTGTCTTCTCTAGAATGTTCTCACATTACAAGGTCATTATCAGAAAGAAAAATGTTGAGGACCACAAATGCAGAAACAGGATTTCCAGAGGCTACCATACCCTCTCAGTGGCAGTGGCAAATTCATCGGCAACACAGCAAGCCCAGTTTGCATGGAAGCGGCTCAGTCATATGTACTCGTATAGTGGCCCCAGGTTTCCACTGATGAGCCGAGCAGCCTGTGCTGTAAGCTTGTCCTTAGTGAGGTTCCATGTCATCCCTGGGGTCATGGCTCTAGCTTTTGGCAAGATGGCATTGGCGCGGCCTGTCCTTGCTGACTCACCATCCTACATGCCCGCAATGGAAGGCATTGTCACGAAGGCACGAGATACTCACCAGTTTCTATCATCCATGGTTTGGTCAGTCTGGGAGGGCGTCACTTTGCTTATTAGGGCAGTGCATTTGGCATTCCTGTTCTTCCCTGCAACCGCATTAGCTCCATTCGCAGATAGTTTCAGCGTTGCATTTAGAAGGAGGTGGCTTCGTCTTGTGCGACATACCCTCGAAAAGGCTGGGCCAGCATTCATTAAGTGGGGTCAGTGGGCTGCAACACGACCTGATCTTTTTCCAAGTGATCTCTGTGTTGAGCTTGCAAAACTTCACAGCACAGCTCCAGCCCATGGTTTCGCTTACAGCAAGGCTGCCATTGAGAAGGCATTTGGTCGTAAGCTTTCTGAAATATTTGAGACTTTTGAGGAAAATCCTGTAGCTTCTGGAAGCATTGCACAAGTACATCGGGCTACGCTAAGAGATCAACATCCTGGAAAGCATGTTGCAGTTAAGGTGAGGCATCCTGGTGTTGGTGAATCAATCAAGAAAGACTTTTTACTCATCAATCTTGTGGCAAAAGTTTCTAATGTTGTCCCTGGATTGAGCTGGTTGAGGCTGGATGAGAGTGTCCGCCAGTTTGCAGTTTTCATGATGTCTCAAGTTGACCTTTCAAGGGAAGCTGCTCATTTGAGTCGCTTCATCTACAACTTCCGCAGATGGAGACATGTGTCTTTCCCAAAGCCGTTATATCCACTTGTGCATCCATCTGTCCTTGTTGAGACATTTGAGAATGGAGAAAGTGTTGCTCGTTTTATGGACGAAATTGAAGGAAATGCTCGGATGAAGAGAGACCTTGCCCACATTGGCACATATGCATTCTTGAAGATGCTTCTGGTATGTACGTTTTCTAATTCTGTGTTTCCTATTACTCTCTTTCCCCCTGAGTGGTGGTGTTTGTGTGTGGTCGGGTAGGGCGGGTATTGGGGCCACGGTTTGCATTCATAAGAGCCTCTGGAGTTAGATGCATCATTGTTTTATATGTAACATATGCCATATGCTCGTATTGAAATTCAGTCACTGAAGCCTCAAATATTATTGCCCCCCTTTCTTTAGGAGGACAATTTTATTCATGCAGATATGCACCCTGGAAACATTCTTGTCCGTCTAAACGAGAGCAAGCGTTCAAGGAAAAAGTTTTTCAGAACTAAGCCCCATATTGTGTTTCTTGATGTGGGCATGACTGCTGAGCTTTCCCGAGCTGATCGTGATAACTTACAACAGTTCTTCAAGGCAGTGGCTACCAGAGATGGTCATGCTGCTGCTAACTGTACTCTCCAATTATCAAAACATCAGAGCTGTCCAAATCCAGTGGCCTTTATTGAGGTAAAGTGTGAAACTATGCTGCAGGCAAACATTTAGAGCTCATCCATATTTGATACTTGATATGCAATGTTTGAATGCAACTAGCTTCCTTTTGGTCATGTATATCGTATGTACCTGCATTCATTCTTGTACACTGCTTGTCAGAATAGAAAAGTGGTGGGACTCTTGATGCATCTGGGTGTCTGCATGTGTAGACATTATGATATTACACAGTGTCAGGAGCAGTTCAAAATAATTTATATACCTAGAGAATAGCAGAAGTTTCTAGTAGTCAGGTTTGAGGCTTTGGTTACACCAAATGTGACTGGTTCACTAGGGTGTTCCTTTCTTCAAGAATGCCGACACAAGGGATGCAGGGAAAATTATCCAATGAAAGATCCTTTGCCTCTGTTGTTTGTTCAGGCATTTCAGGTTCATGTCTTTCTTGCTTCAGCTTCACTGAAGATGAATTGCAGCCAATCTATGTTTAACTTAAGTGTTTACTTCGTATCTACAATCTATGTGCTTAATAAGTTCTCTGGCTTTAGTAGTCTAGCTTCAATTTGTGTATGATGTATTTTTCCAACTTGATGCTTTTTGCTGCTTGTTGCTTGTATTTTTGTACCCAATCTTTGAAATTGGATCTTAATGTACCGAAAATTTCAGCTATACTACTTATAATGCAGTCCTCATCTTGTACATAAATTTCTTGAATAATAATTTTATTGTTCATTATTGATAGGAATTGGATAAGACATTTACATTCTGGGGAACGCCTGAGGGGGATGTTTTTCATCCTGCTGAATGCATGCATCACTTGCTTGACACAGTTCGTCGCCACAAAGTCAACATTGATGGCAACATCTGTACTGTGATGGTTACCATTTTGGTTCTCGAGGTAAAATACTCTTGTAAAACATTATCTAGAAAATATTTGCCACAGGTGTCAATTATGACGTTCTACAAAAGGAATTCGATTATATCGGTGTACTTAATAAGGGTCTCCATCCTTGTTTGTAAAGACTATAGGATGTGCAAAATCAGATACCTATTTGTGAAGAAAGATAGTGATAGCATATACCTTGCTGCCTATGTACCAAAATACATATTAGTATGTACCAAAATACATATTAGTTTTCAGGTTGGAATTCATTTTGATTGTGTTCCGCTTCATTTTATCTAACTTCATATTAAATCGTGTATTAGAGAACATTTTAAGTGTTTAATATGGTCTATGGAAATAACTGGTGGGTTTGGTTAATGACCACCCTTTTCTGTGCTACAAGCTAATCCAATGTTCCTTGCACAATACCTCGATGTTTTGCAAGATCGTGGCTTTTTTACATGTAGCATGCTTATCGTGGCTGTTGATTTTTCTTTTTGTAGGGGTGGCAACGCAAGCTAGACCCAGGCTTTGATATCATGCACACGTTGAAGACCCTACTACTAGAGGACATAAAGCAACCACTTGATTTTTTCTCATAAACAGATTGATGTTTTCAAGTGTTAAATGTACAAGTATCAGGTAATGTAGATTTCCACAAACAAGTTTTCTTTTGTTTAACGTTATGTTGTTCTGTTGTAAGAAAGTTTGGAACCATTGTCGCAATGAAGGAACAGTATGTGGCAGTAAGCCAGTAACCAACCCTTTACCACCAGCATGAGAAATATGGCCTGGGCTTGTTTTAGAAAAGCAACTGCTTAAGTGATTGATACCCCAGCTTATTACACCAATTTCATTCGAGATTTTGAGCTATGAATGTTTACATAAATTGCAACTGATTTTCAGACACCATTCTTTTGATGATTGTACAATATTTTGACTAAAAATAAAAAAAAATGTTCGGAAAGATGGGTTCTGGTCTAAATGAATAATCATCCCAAAAGGGGATAAATCTTTTCTTTGGCCACATCACATTGTGGGCATTGTGGCGAGCTGGTGACCAGAAGCCGGCGAAGAAACCACTTGGTTCTCTGCTGCATCTCTGGCTGCCTTGCTACATAATAACAGGGCCTCGGCGAGTACCTGACTGGTTGTGCTGAGCTTTGGTGCAGGCCATCAACTTTTTTCCTGTCTGTACCAGCTTTAGAAATTAGAAACCTCAGTTGTGCTTTCTGCTGTTGAACTAGTAATTTGTTTCTTTTGTCAGATGTTACTGTGTCCATGGGAAATTGAAATTGCTACTAGGTTATTCAGCCAATTCAATAATCTGATCTGTGCTGCATCTCTCCTTGGCAGATTGTCTCGAATCCAGCAGCAGCGAAAGATGATGGCGCCATGGAACAGAAGCTGAAACATCCAACTTGAAGCAAGCTAAATTAATATCTTATGAACTTTGTTCTGTCTTTCTTTTTTATACTAGCAGCACATACAACTTAATGCACTGTGTTCAGGTTTGACAACCTTCGGTGCGAAAATTTTGCCCAGCACGTTGGCGGAGCCAACCAAGGGGTTTTTGTCCACAAACTCCATCGATAAACGATCCTTGTAGATTTTATGCTTCGTACCTGGCAGCTGAGCCATGTCTGATGTAAAATTTGGATCAGAAAGAGGATGTCACAGGTAAAGTTTTGTTTGTTCTTTTGAGGACGTCTCGCGGTAACTGGGTATCTGGTTAAGCTCTGTCGGTGCTTACATTATACAAATCTTGATGCAAATGGCCAACATTCTCTGTGAATGATGATGCCGTTATGATTAGAGTCGGTGTTCTGACTAGTAGGGATGCAACAGGGGCTGGTAGGCCCGCTAGCCCGGCCCCAACATTCTGGCACTTATGGGTAGTGGGCCGGCTCAAAAAATAAAAATGTCCAAGTGAGGCCAGGAACCAGGTGACCCATGGGTGGGTCCACCCATCTAGTCGAAATATCTTTGTCCAGTCTCCGACGATGACGTCCTCAGAGCATCTACTGCACGCAACTGCTGCTCCCGGTCGCGCCTCGTTAGCGCTACTCCGGCCGGGTTCCGTTTTTTGTTCCCCGGCAGCACCGCTCTTCGTCGTCGGCTGACCTTGCTGTCTCTCCGGCGAGATCCTGTAGCCACTGTGCCATCGAATCCCCTCGGTCTTCTTTCTCCAGCGACTTGCATCCTCGTTCCTCTGGAGTACTTTGTTGGGGACACTGAAAATTTTCAGCAAAGAAACCGTACAGATTGGGGATCTGTAAATCTAACAAAAATTCAAAAAAAAAAAACAAACAGTAGCAGCAGCAATAGAGGACTAGAACATCTGGGGCCTTTTAAACCCATGAAAATTGGAAGCACGTGGCGTAGGAGTTTGAAGGCACCATGGAGTAGGAGTGTACTCACCGGCTATGAGGTCCCGGCAAGCCGAGGCATGGCGGTGAGAGGTGGAATCAGGGCAAGGGTGTATTAGAGTGAATTGTAGAGGAGTAGAGAAGGCAGTAGCGAGGTTTAGAGTTTAGGGTTTAGGATGTCTGACGATGATAGAGGGAGTTCGCTGGGGTGATGCCTGATGGTGATACACAGTGCCTTTTGGAACTTGTCTCTCACTGGCCCAATACATTTTTGGGTATGTTCTTTTCAGTTTTTCAAAATAGTTTTTGGCTTTTGCTACAGTACCTAACTTTCAAATGAAGTATTTTTTAAAGATGAAGTCTACAATTTAATTATAGTATACGTTAAAAGCTCAACATCTGTACTATCTAAAATCACAAGCGAGTATCTCTCTCCGTAATCTCTGTCGTAAATAGTTAAAATTTAAAAATTTCAATAAAAAAACATAAACCACAGCAAAAAAAAAAAAGAACATGTCCTCCGCCACTTCCCAGCCCTCCCACGTAGCCGATCCACGGACCCTATGGGTTACACGGTTCCCAGCACAAGAGATGATTGGGACCACCCATTAGTTTTTTTTTTCTCATGGGCCACGTGGTCCAATGACTAGCATCAGCTCTGAACTAAGGGTAGACAGCCGGCGTGGCAAGATTACCGCAGGTGCACGCGCGATCCTCTGCTGAAGCGGCAAAGCGCGCGCAACGGCACAGCGAGGAGGAGGTCCGGTGGCGCGGTGACGGCCGCTGGTCGGTCGCCCGGCCTGACGGTCGCCCACTGTCTCCAAGTCGCGACCCCCGACGGGCTGACGGCAAAGCAAAGCACTAGGCCTAGGCCGCTGTGGACTGTGGGAGAGCAGTAACAACGCATCTCCGTCACACTTGGCTTCGCAAAGCAAAGCACTAGGCCTATCAAAAGAACAGATATGTGTAATGTGCCCAGATAAAAATAAAATACTCCACTCCAGATTAATAATATATCTGGGCCGGAAAACTTAGCGTGCTACTACCAGCGTTGTTGTCTTAGCGTGCGTCATTTTTGATTCATCCAATAACAATCGCTCGTCTCACAGGATGCATCCACATGCGGCCCCACCCCATATTCCTTGCTTGGAGAATGCTGCAGGATCCCTACTTTTGCATACAGACCCCTTCAATTTTCTATTAGTCTATAGTTACATTATAAGATCAGCAAAATAAGACCAATATTGGATATGTTTAAAGCTAGGTAGAAGTGTTATTTTTAGGTGGTACCATGTTTAAAATGTAGATGGTAACTTATGGTGGTAAATTATTAACTTAACATGGTGATTTGTTCAAGTTATAAATGATAATTTAGTATGCAAAAAATGATAACTTTTGAACTATTTTTTGCACACTTACAAAAATAATGGCAAATTGTTAAACTAGGGTGGTAAATTGTTAAATCTACATATGATAATTTGTGGCACTAATGATGGTAAATTTGAAACATTTTTACACATACTTACAAAGTGATGGTAAATTCTAAATTAATATGGTAATTTATTATAACTTACAATGATAACTTTAGGTACTAAGGAGTGTAGACATATTCTTGAAATTAGGGTAATAATTTGTTAAAGCTGACAATGGTAACTTATGATGCAATTAAACTATCAGTGATAATTTAGGATCTAACCGATAATAATTTATATAACTTGTCTAGTAATTAATTAAAAACTAGATGATAACTTTAATTTTGTAGCTGTATTTTTGAATTTCTTAAGTTGGATGTCAAAATTTAGTGGTAAATATCATGAATAGAAAACTATTTTTTTCTAAAATTATTCCATAAAAGAAAAAGAAAGTGAATGCTCTACAAGTCAATCCCTTATTTCAAAGACTAATCCGATGTTCATGCGACACTTTCCGCACGCAGCAATAGCCAATACAGATAGTACCTAAATTAACCGCAGTACGCTCAATACAAGATCCAACCAGCTTTTCACTAATGATAAATAAATAATGTCATACCCTATTTACAACGATAATCAACATGATGTCCAAATCAAAGATGAGCAATACGGAAGAATTACTTGCGAATATCCCCAGGTCGCAGACCTAAAATCAATGGCCATATTGGCCTATAATCACACTAAATCAGGCAATCTACCCTCCTACCCAATTCAGACCATATCCCCCCACCTTTTCAGGCTTTAGAATGATCACGTCTGTTGCTCTCGAAGTTATGGCACTCCCACCTGAAAGATGAACGGATATCTGCAAGAAGAGCTACATCGCTGGCAATTATGAAGACACCGTTTCCTGCTGGCCAGAAGACAATCTGGCAAGGCTTCCATTACTATCGGCTACAGGTGAGTGATGAGGTAGAGCATCCTTGACTCCAGAATGATTGCCCGGAGCATCTAGCTCATCTCCTGAACTGAGTTCCTCGGAATGGCCAGATGGGGATGCACATATCAAGTTTAGAAGAGAGTCGCCACAGCCACCCAACTCAATGGAAGGGCAACTTATGCTGCCATCCTCATGGGCTGACTCTTGCTGAAGCAATCGCTGTGCAAATTTTTCTTCAGGGGTGCTGCCCGACATATTTCCTTCACGTATCTTCTGACAGCAACTTAAGCAAAGCTTAAAAGGGCATCTTGGGCAGCTTCTCAGAAATTGGTGCACGGAGAGCTTACAGTTATTACTGCTTGCATATAGTATTTAATAAAATCTCTGGTCAGATGAGAAATTGCAATAGAATAACAGTGCAATGAACAGTTACATTAAAAAGTAGCATAACCAGTCTAAAAGGCACACTGGTTAAATGCAAAACAAACCAAAATAATAAAATACAAAACAACTAATAAGATTTCCCTTTAAGATGCTTAAATGCAAAGGCCATGCAGGACATGGTAATTCATCAAACATGTCTAATAGGATTGCTTTGTACTATGACCAATATACATGAACAGGAGAAAATTACTAAAAAACTGGATTGTAGTGCTGCTAAACTTGTGATAACCATTATAGCACGAAATGATTAACATACAAATGACAAAAAAGATAAGTACATGTTCATATATTTACAAGAGTGATTTATTCCATGTTAAATATAAATGTAAATGACATTATAAATTGAAGAGAGAAAATTGATCAAACCAGGATACATGCTACTAGCTCATATTTAAATGAGAACAATAGCAGATATCAAAACTTACCAGTAGAGTGACCCACTCTGGTCATTTTCAGCTACCTGGACACGGACATTGGATATTTTTGTTCCTAATTAACAGTAGAAACAATTAATTAATACTGGACATGCAAGAGTTGCAAACCAAAAAAATACACGAACGAACCTTGTATTTTAGCTTCTAGTTCCAATTCATCAAGCTGTTCCTGGTTAAGGTGTAAAGGTAAAAGCTTGTAGAATTGGTGGTTGCAAATTTTGATCCTGATTAGCTTTGCTTGATCACCTGGTGATTTCTGAAGATTCAAGGCATAAACATCAATAAATAAATAAAATAATCAAATAAAAGGACATTATCAAATTGATCATCATGCAGTTATCTAGTAAAAGACCACCTTACGCATAGCACCCTTGGTCTGACCAAGGGTGCATTGTTTACAATCGCAGCAGCCGCGGCAAACTGGACAGCGCGTCTTTATATCCTTCTTGGACATCCCAGAATACCTGCAGGGTACTAACAGTCAGGACCAAGATTGGTTCCAATTAAGTCAAACAATGCAAACCAAATTCAATGTAATGCTACTGAAGAAATTACTTTCACAAGTTATTGTTAAAATTAGATACACTATTTAAGTCAAGTGATACTCTCAGTGGCACTTTGTGCCAAGATAACTTTCAGCAATGAATAGCTTTATTGAGAGTGTTCTCTCCCAAACAGAGGAACTTGGTTATTGTAGTTCAGCCCTTAACTTCCAAGTATGCACCAACATTAGCTAAGCTACTTAAAATACTTAAAATCGTAACGTAAAAGCAATGTATAGAAGATTAAGCCAACATTTACATGATTATACTCAATAACTTCATGTTTTCTATACATGCTATGCTCTCTAACTGGTACTACACTGACAGCATGTTTGCAAGTTTATTTAACATTCTGGAAGCTGTGGGGATACTAAACCTACACCTGTAGTTGTCTAAAGAAGCTCAACCAGTTCTTAACTTAACTTGTGGTTACTCCTAGGGAAGCTTTAGCAAAAGATCCAGATTTATCAATGTACTTGTGAACTGTGACACCCCAGCCCCACCAAATATATGAAAAGAAAGAGAAGGGGAAAATAAGCACATCACACACACGATACCCAAAGGAATAAACTTCTGAATACCCAAATGCACATAAGCAGAAAAAGGAAACAGTATTCTAAATAATGGTTTATGCAGATGAGAAGCCTTGATAGCAAGGTTGATAAGTGGGTTAGCGGCATGGATTACAAACTGGCTATGCTACTTTAAATGCTTCAGTGGAGGCGCATGCGACTTCAGTGGCCTTGATCTAGAACAGAGGCAAAAAAAAAAAGACAAAAAGCTACTCCTTTCCTCCTAAGTATAACATTTTCTCCTGATCTTACTTTCTGGAATAATGAGTGAACCCAAGGCCGCATCCATTATAGCTAAAGCAAAAGGAACATAACCATTTCGATAAGGATTTATACAATGATATCGGCGTCGGTGCTCTATTTGTGGTTACGATTTCAAGCACTAATCGAGCAAAATGAGCACAGACCATTTACCTATCATGAATAGCTTTGTATTTCAGCATCAATTGGATAAACTATGAGTTATGATTTTACCTTTTAAAAAAACAATGCTACACAATAATGCATTTTTATGAAAATAAAATATAACATTCAACTAAGATTGGCGCGATGTGAATGGTCCAAAAGTTTATTTCTTCCTAATCCCTTCCCCCATCGAAAAATAAGGGAGCCAACGTTAGCCAGTCGAATACAATGTTAGTCAGTTTCCATGATGGTGCTTAGGGATTCTTGAATTATACACTAGAAGTTGAAACAAGCAACCTATCCACAGTATTATGCACGATAATGTTGTTTGCTGAACAAAAAGAAAGTTTTTTTTACGTATAACCAAGGGAAGTACAATCAAATAAGAAAGCAACTGGAGACATCCTCAATAAATTATATTAAGAACAGCAAAAGCACCACTGGGTCGTGACATCTATGTTAACATGATACCACATTCACCTTGTTATTGTGCAACAGCGTAACTTTTTTTTAAAAAAAAGAAATGGTTTCCTAAAGTCGTCTAGGGCAAACAAGAAAATGAAAATTAAATCTCCACAGTAGTATATCCAAATATGAAATAGAGAAATGTGAGAATTAGGCAAGGACAGCTCCAAAGGGCATGTTTTGTTTGGAGCCACACTTGCGACAATCGAGTTAGACAACTTTTGAGTTTTTGTATCCATTGTTTGGTTCGTTGCCACAATTGTGGTGTGATGTACTTTCTTAAAATCCTAGCCTTGTAGTCATACACATGTTGCTTTGTCAAAATTGAGTAAATTTGCTCCATGCCATCAGCCCATCACAATCATTGTAGAGTTGAAAAATATGGTAATGCGATCTCACTTCAAAATACCATCGCAAAGACAAAAAAATCTGGAAAATGCCACCGCCATCACATTTTCCGTCCATGGGCTTCGTTAACATCCATATTGGTGAGGGAAAATTTCATAAATGACAGCTCTGCCCCAGTGGCCTCCCCCTCCTCCATCCCTCCCTCTCTTTCCCCCTTCATTCTTTCATTCTGGAATAGAAACATGGATGGGAGAGGATAGGATAGAATGATAGGAGGTACCAACCATAATAAAAAGAAAACAAGAAAGAAATAATGAGGGTAGAATGGTCATTGCACACCATTGTAACTAAAAAATTGATGGTGATGGCATTTTCCAGATCTTTGGGTCTTTGCGATGGCATTGTGAAGTTGACCTCCTTTGAGATGGTATTTCTCAATTCTGCGACAATTGCGATGTCATGGAGCAAATTTACTCGACAAAATTTTCCTAGCTTCCGGCAACCAACTTGGCTGCCACAGGCAGGCGAAAAATGTGTGCCACATGGTGGCATCTATCCCAACATCCCCTAAATCTGATACGATCTTTGATTTGGGAAAATGTAAACACATTTCAGGTCTTTACTTCTGACACTGATTAGCCAATGTCCAAAAAAACAGATTAATCAGCTGCAGCACAAACAATATCTGCTATTTGAAACAAACACGGAACAAATGAAATATGAATGTCTTTTATCTCACAGCTAAGATCAGATCAAAGATCCTAATGATGTAATCTACATAGCACAATAAACTATTACTGGCAGTTCAGGATGCCATAGAAAGAAATTCCCAATTATGCAAAATTATACTAATGCCTATCATGAAGAGCAGGTGCTTAGCACAACCATGCAGGAATGTAGTTCATAAAGTGAAGCAAATGTTTGTCTCTACTTCCTCCTCTATAATCATTAATCAATCTGGAATAGCATGCACACCTAAAAGCCGATGATTCACATTTCACAACTACACGGGAATATATTTCATAACCTCAAGCAAATGCATGTCCCTCCCTCAGTCCCACCTCCTCTGCAACCACTAACAAACTAAATAGCATGTAAATGTAAAACTAGATGAATCATTATTCTAGTTACTTAGATAGGATCAACCAAGTTCTCATTACTTCAGTGTTGAAAACTACTACTTAACTCTATGCATAACTTAATCATGATGCAGTGATGCAGCAACATGCAAGGCAGCTAAGCAAGAAAATAAGGCACTGAAACAAATTCTGAACTAACCATTTATTGATGCAGCTGTTGCAGAAGTACTTGTCACAGTTCTTGCACTTGACAATGCGTGCTGCCTTCTTCATCCCACAACGATGACATGTCATCTGTGCAGCCTTTGTCATACTCATTGCACGAGGGACAATCTAATCCCACACAAACCTCAGCAATAAGCATGGACCGGCACAAAACTACGAATGCAAATAAAACCATCAACCGAGAACAATTAAAGATTAGCTAGGTGACCTTCACAGGGCCAACGGGCAATGGCTCAGCATTCTTGGAACGGTAGCACCGCCGGATTGGCACGGGAATGTCCACTCCAACCTTTGTCATCACAGGCGAAGGCAGCAGCAAGGCAGCAGGCCCGCTGCTCCCCGGCGAGATTGTCATCAGTCCGTTCGGGAGATCCCTTGTCAGATCACTTGTGGTTGCCGGAGGTGATGCTGGCGGCGGATTCATGTTCCTCCTGCCCTTCCTCTTGTTCTTCTTCTGACGTTGGAGAGCGACAGCAAGGACCTCCCCGTCCGCTGGCGGCTTCTTGCCCTTGTTGGCCTTCGCGTAGTGGTACTCGCAGAAGCTGACGGTGGGGAGCGCGCGGGCTTGGCAGCGCCACTTCTTCCCATCACTTCGGCGGCACCGGAGGTGGTCCGGAAGTGGCGGTGGAGAATCGCCGCGGTCCCCTGCCTTGCGCCGGCGCCGCCGACGCGGTGGCCCAGGGGTCCCCTCCTCCGCTTCGTCATCCTCAGGAGACGGGTCGGGAGCGGCCGCTCGCTTGCGGCGGCGGCCGCGGGCTCGAAGAGACGGAGGGGATTCTTCCACGGCATCGGGCTCGGCGTCGGTGCCCTCACCTTCGGGATCGGAGTCCGCGCCTTCATCTTCATTCTCGCCGCCGGTCTCGGCGGCTTCCTCTTCATTCTCGCCCTCGGTCCCGGCGGCTTCCTCTTCATTCTCGCCCTCAGTCTCCTCTGCTTCGGCTTCTGGATCAGCGTCCTCGGCATCTGCTTCGCGCTCCGAGTCACTCTCAGCGACTTCCTCTTCGGCCCCGGCATCCGCCACCTCCGCTTTGGTATGCGTCTCGGCCGCGGCCGCTCCTGCTTCAGATTCGGCATCCATCTCCTTGGTCTCGTCGGCTTCCACTTCATGTTCCGCGTCCATCTCCTCCGCTTTGTTCTCGGCGGCTTCCTCCTTGGCCTCGGCATCCATATCCTCGGCCCCGCTCTCAGCGCCCTCCTCCTTGGCATCCTCGGCGTCGGCGTCGGCCTCGGTGGCTTCCTCTTCGGTCTTCGCGTCTTCCCCGTCGACCTCGGTCTCGACGGCCTCCTCTACGGGCTCGGCGTTGGTGGCTTTGGGTTTGGGTTTGCCCTTTCCCCTGCCCCTGCCCTTACCCTTGGTGCGGCGCGGCGGCATGGCGGCGGCGGAGGGCTAGGGTTCCGGCGAGGCGTGGAAGCGATTGGGATTGCGGCAGATCAAAGTGGGGACTGGGGAGACTGCGGGTACTGGCTCTGCGCGAGAGGCAGAGGGAAGGGGTGGGGTTAAGAGTAGTGTCAATGTGGGCCCACTATCTGACAGCGTCAGAGGGCTATCTCAGGGGGCGAGGAGCGTGAGCGTCCGCGTCGGATGCTAACATCCATCCCTCTCAAGAAAAAAAAGGAAGATAATTAGGATCGTGGAGCGCGCTCTCACCGTTCGATTTTTATTGGACGAGTGTGATCGTTAGATATGCATTTATGGGAGATTTGGGTGGAGCTGCGTCTGATCTGGACCGTGCTAATGATGGATCCGACGGTGGTCAAGGGTAAAGACCTTCCCGTTACGGTATGGCCGTACATGGATGGGCCCTGATTCAGTGGGATCTGGCCTAATCCCGGCGGAAAGTGGAAACCTTTTTCCAAACCCCAGCCTTGGAAGGATCCTAGACTTGAAGACAAGCCTACTCAATTGGGCCTGGAAATAAAAACGTCCAGCCCAATGCCCCAATCCAATCTACAGCCCTTGCAACCGCAACGACCACGACCGTTCGCCTTCGACTTCTCTGACGGCCAACACCGGTGACGAAGGCAAGGCGCTCCGCCATGTCGAAGCAGCGGCAGGTGGGCGCCGCGCGAGACGCCCTCCCGTCCCTGCATGCTGGCCACTTGGACAGGTATGCACACGCGCGTAGTCGCCAGGCTCTCGTCTCGCTACACCACATCATTATGGCCCTATTTTTAGAGGCTTTTGACCCCGCTTGTTTCAGCTTTTAGCTTCAGTTTTTTTTTACTATTCAGTAATTTATTTTTTTTGAATTTTTTTAGATTTTTTAGACTTTTTTACATTTTTTTCGTGTTCCTTTGCATTGTCTGTGATGGGCTAACATATTTTTTTTCTATTTTTACATTTTTTAAATTTAATTATGCTCAAAAAGTCAAATCAGCTACAGTAAAAAAACCAGTTTCAATGAAATTTCAGCCAAAAGCCATCGCTAAGACGAACGCTCCTTAAAAGGCAAAGTAAATAAAGTAATTTATTAAAGTAGATTTTTCAAATAATTTTCTCAATCTAACTCTGTATATTATCTATCTATCGCCCATCATCATTTCAAAAAGTACTATAATTGTAGCTATCATCTGTTATCATTTTAAAAAGTACTATAATCGCAGTCAAAATCATCAGCAGTAGAAAAAAACAAGCCTCTATCACCGGTCTCCTCCTCTGTCGTCCGAATCTGCATGTGTGATGTGGACGAGCAAACCACCACCGATTTGTGAAACTAGCACTTCCTCATGAGCAGCACATCGCTCTTTGTGTGCTGTAATGGTCATCATCTTTGTTCACTACTGATGCTTTTTTTTAGACGTGCTCGGTGTTCACTATACTGATGCTAGTGCAGCCAAAAAAGGGCGATTTGTTTTGTTCTCTTCTCTCATTTCGCCTCTTGCTTTTGGAGTTGTGTGCGGTGCAACAATACATCCATAGGAACAATGTCGGTGATTAGAGGGTGTGAATGATTATATTAAAAATTTTCATTTCATTTTAGGTACACTAAAATTTTCACTCTAATAGCTATGTATATCTACGAAGATCAGATTCATAGCGGAGAGCAATAGTGGTTGGAAGATTGGTTTGACTACTACTTAGGACCGATATGACCGCCGACTTGTCTGACTACAGGGGTAATGGCTGTCTGGCTGTTACCCTACATCTAAAACAGAAAATAGCCCAATCGATCTGACTGTCGGCCGGTCTGATCGGTCAGCCCAACCGACAGTCAGACCGATCTGACTGTCGGCCAGTCTAACTGCAGAGGTAATGATGGTCTGGCCGTTACCCTACATCCAGAACAGAAAATAGCCTAAAACCAAACCCTAATCCATGGAATCTTTAGAAGAAGGCTCCAAATGACTTGAAACTTTGAACACTTCTTCTCCAGGGGCTTAGAAACCATATAAGGCAAGAAACACGAGGTTCTTATACAAGTGCCTTCTTTTTTGCATTCCCATTCTTTCTGAAAAGCACTGAACATTCCTAATACTGTAGTAACCTCCAGCAGCCGATCAGTTTTTCACTGGAAAAATATAGACCTCTAATGCTAAAGGAATGTGTGTGTAAGTTGAGCTCAGATTGTTCCCGGATAGGGTAAGTTAAAGTACATGAGTGTGGAGTGGATTAGAGATAGGAAGAAAATATAACGAGGCAACATAAAGTATCAGTGATGCGCCACAACAACAGAGTCCGTTTCTGAACAGGTCAGGTCATGCTGCGGCTGCCAGACTAATTGAATTGAGAATTCGTATATCTAGTTGCGGGCTTGCATGCTGGCAAGGAGTCCTCCAGAGCTTGTTGAATCTGAAAAAGGAAAACATTGCAACTATCTTCAGATGGCAAGATGTGATGAACACATGTCACTGTGGTCTACTGTATTGGTTTGGGGCTTAATATATTTCCACTAGTTTTCCTTCAGCTTTGGCACAATTGATCCATTTCATCGTCACCGATTTTTCTGGCTCAGCATCATGTGATTGTGATCCCAGCTGATGGTGTTGACGGCCAAGACTACGGTGTATATAATATTTCCTTGTGATTTGCTTGGCATATAAACAATTCTTTCGTTACATCATGTAACCTCCGAGTAATCCTTCCAAGAGAGTGACCTTTGTTTTCTCTAATTTTGCCCCTCTACTATTATGCTCGATGGGCAGCTCTTCCTCCTAGGATTTTTGTCAGTAGTTGTTTCTTCCTCCTTATGCTCGATGGGCAGCTCTTCATCTTACAGCACAATCCCGGTAAGTACTCTCTGTTTTATGAAAGTCCACAGCTCAACCCCTTAATTCAATGGTATGCTGTTCTCCTGCTACCACTTAAAAAAAGCATGAAACTCAATGTTACATATCTTCTGCCACTCTTCCTAGTTCTTGTTTTCTTCATCTGTAGGGCCATCAGAGTGAACTTAGCATGCAATTTGATCAAGAAGACCCTGAAGTAGCTACAACTAAGGTATTCATTCGTTCAGCCTACTGAAAGGGTTGTTATAATCTCCTCACATACTTATACTGGTTTCTGCAACACTGGAATACTGACCATAGGGAAAGTACTGGGGTATTTTCATCTGCTGGCTTCTGGGGAATGGATGCCTCTTTGGGTTCAACGGCATGCTTACAATTGAAGATTACTACGTGTACCTCTTCCCGGTAGGAGTGTGTGTGTGTGATTCATTTTTCATCAGTTCTCCAAGTATGCCAAAGTTACTGCTGCAAACGGAAACTGATGGTATTTCATGCCTTATGATTGCAGAAGTACCATCCGACAAGAGTTATTACTCTCACCTATCAGCCGTTTGTCCTCACCACAACTGCTCTATTCACGTATTACGAGGCAAAGATCAACACCAGGGCACGCAATTTGGCAGGATACATGCTATTCTTCTTGAGCTCATTTGCAGTGATCATCGTAAGCCCAGCTGATTACCAGCACAAAACTTGTGTGAACCACAAACTATTAATACCAAACTTGTTGTGTTCTTCCCTGTTTGTAGCTGGATGTTGCAACTTCAGGGAGAGGCGGAATTGCACCATTCATTGGTGTCTGCATCATCGCTGCTGCTTTTGGTGTAGCAGATGGTCATGTTCAAGGCGGGATGACTGGCGATCTGTCTTTGATGTGTCCGGAGTTCATCCAGGTGCCATTTCGCATGACTGCAGTTACAAAAGTCGCTTATCAGAAAATTTCAATCATAATTTATTTTACAAAATACAGATTGCAATTGTTTGGTACTTTGGTATGTATGTTTGGATTTTTCAGTCCTTTTTTGCCGGCCTGGCTGCATCAGGTGCAATAACCTCGGCATTGAGGTTCTTTACAAAAGCGGTTTTCGAGAACTCAAGAGATGGCCTTCGCAAAGGGGCTAGTATGTTGCAGCAATCAGAGGTGCATCTGCCCTATTTATTTATGAAATCTCCAGTTCCTGATATATCTGTTTGGCCTACTTAATTGATGCAGTGTTGTACTCCTCAATATCATGCTTCTTTGAGCTGCTATGTGTTCTACTATATGCTTTCGTCTTCCCGAAGTTGCCGATCGTGAAATTCTACCGTTCAAAAGCCGCTTCCGAGGGGTCTTTGACGGTCACTGCTGACCTTGCTGCCGGTGGCATCAAAAGCCACCCAACCCCGTTGGTATTCACTTGAACGATAGAAAATCATGTTTCAGTTGAAAAAGATACCAAGATGCTGAATATATCATGAATTTGTCAGGCTGAAGAAGATCCTGATCCTGCCGAACGCTTAAGCAACAAGCAGTTACTACATCAGAACGTAGACTACGCCATGGACATGTTCCTGATCTATATCCTGACACTGTCAATTTTCCCAGGGTTCTTGGCTGAAGACACCGGATCACACAGCTTGGGTTCTTGGTACTAACCTATTCTAATTCGTCTCATTGATTCTGGCGATTGGCATTTGTTACTTATAGTTCATTTCAATTCGCAATTCAGGTACGCCCTTGTCTTGATCGCGATCTTCTATGTATCGGACCTGATTGGAAGATACATGCCTCTGATTGAACAAATCAAGCTCACATCTAGGAAGGGGCTACTAATTGCAGTCATTTCAAGGTTCCTGCTCATTCCTGCGTTCTACTACGCAGCAAATTACGGTGATCAGGGCTGGATGATCATGTTAACGGTATTTCTTGGATTGAGCAACGGGCATCTCACCGTCTGCGCCCTCGTTGAGGCGCCCAAAGGGTACAAGGTTGGTTTGTGAATCTTTTGAAACCAGAATAGCTGTTGTTTTTATTAGCAGCATTTGCTCAAATTATATACATGATTGTTTGTGTGTGCAGGGGCCAGAACAAAATGCTTTGGGCAACCTGCTTGTGCTTTTCCTCTTGGCAGGCATATCTTGTGGGGCTGTTCTTGATTGGATGTGGCTCATAGGCAAAGGGTGATAACTGGTGACAAAAAATTGGCTTTTTTTTTGTCTTTTGTGTGTGTCCATGCAGTTAAGCATATAATGCAGATATATGCATCTTATTTTGTTTTTTATGACTCATGGATCTCATTTTTATAGTAGAGTTCCCTGCAAACTAAGCATGGCAATCGGACACGGTGGGCATAGGTGATGCTCACCTGTACCCCTGCCCACCAGCCATTTTCGCCAACATTTTACAAATAATAGAAGTTAGGGTTGAGGAACCATCGCTGCCTCGCTAGCAAGTTCAGTCCGATTGATTCCTCCTATGCAAAAGAGATGGATCAAACACAAAATAGTGCAAACAATAAATTGAACACAGAGTAATAACATCAAAATTCCTTTCTTTATTGTTTTCTCTATTTATATACATTTTATAATGATTGGAACCCCTATTTATAAACTAAGTGAAAGGTGTCCACTAATAGGCTTGCAGGCCTAGGCCTATGTTTTCCAACACTCTCTTTTGCGAACTCATCCGACACGTTTATGCATCATCAAAAATCCATAAAAAATCCAGCGAAAAAAATTTAGAGAGAGCGTACATGTTATGTTGTATTGTACAAATTGCCTTATTAAAACCTTGATCGAGAAACTTCCAAAAACCTCGTCAAGGGAAAAAAGTACAATCCATCTAATTTCATTTAATCTACAGAATTTATTCTTTGGTTACTCGATCTTCGTGATCAAGTTTTAATAGTGAGTTCGAGAAGAATCTCGAACTGAATTTTGCACTTCTCTAAGTTTCATCATTCCAATTTCACGTACACATCTTTCAAAATTAGATACTGAAAGTGACTTAGTGAATAGATTTACAAGGTTTTCACATGACTTAAGTATATAATACCTTAATTTCGTCTATTTTTTTAATTCATAAGCGTAGAAGAATTAAGGTTGATATGCTTTGTCAAATGATTCTTCACGTAACCGGTCTATACTTGTGCAACACAAGCTGCATTATCTTCATAGATAATTGTGGGAGCTTGCACGATGTTTAGTTCACATGACTGCTGAATGTGATGAATCATCCATCGAAGCAAAGCATATTCTCGTGTGACTTCGTACAGTACTATGATTTTCGAGTGATTCGTCGAAATCGATATAAAACTTTGTTTAGACGATTTCTATGAAATTGAAGTTCCACCACACAGAAATATATAGCCTGTTCTAGACTCAGGTTGAACATGCATCATGCAATCTTAATCCAATAACTTAGGCCATCCCAACTCAATTCCAAAAACCCCGTTTTTCTAGAAAAAACGGTAGTACTGCTCGCGACACACCGGTACTACTACACTACGGTACTATACTCCCCTGACCGATACTTTTGCTCCTCGTAAATTCGAACTGGACCTCTCTAGAAAAAATGTACCACTACTCCATCGGTATTGCTGCCTAGCGGTACTACTGGCCCCATTTCTACGGTACTTCTGATTTTTCTGAGACTTCCAGAAAACAGCACAAATCAAATGTAATATTTGCAAAATCATTTCTGCACTCCATAAAATTTGCAATGGTTCATCACAACAGTATTCTGGACCTTCTCATATGGTCTTTTAGAATGCTTTTCTAATGATGCCTTCATCAATAATCTTTTTTTTTCAGCTCAAAAAATTGTTCCATTCCCAATCTTTGCTTGTGTTCAGGCCCAGAGTAGACCTGGCTAGGAGTTCACTCCATCGCACTCGCAGCGAAGAACTACTCACTACTCCAACTATGGAATTGCGAAAGCTCACTTTAATTCTTGGTGAACAGCAACGGAGCAGGCGGGCTTCTTGAATTGAGAATTCGTCCATCCCGTTGCAACAAAATCCTACTGGCTATAGATGACAAGAACCAGCAAGGCATACCAGGCTTGTCTCCAGTGCTGATTGATCCCCAAAATTCTTGAAAAACTAGCAGCGGAAGCGTGGCACCACTCCGTGCTAGCTACTACATGGACCGAAGTAAGAGTCGGAAATTCGTAGGAGGTTTTTGTATTTCAAAAAAGCGGAGAGCTTTTCTGGAAGAACAGAGGACCCATGCATAATTCTAAAAAAATATCATGTAGAAAAAGGGTCTCTCTGGAAAAATCAAGAACCTATACGTAATTTAGAAAAGTGCGAGACCTTTTCGAAAAACAGAGGACCTTCTCGCAAAATAGCAGAGGTCTTTTTATAACAAATAAAGGGGGTGATCGGAATAGCGATGGCTTTTGGCTGAAAAAACACTGTAGCTGGCTGAAAAAATACTGTAGCTGAGTTAGTGGATAGTGTAGTGAATAGTGAAAAAAAGCTCCGAAACGATCAGGGCCAAAGATCTGTATCGTAATTTCCAAAAAAATAAACGATTTTTTTAAAAGAAATCCTCCGGCCTTCGTATAGGGAGTATTCTGAGTGTCTACTCTATGCAAACCAGTTCTGAGTAGTACACGCGATGCAACAACTGGTGGGGCACCATCTCCGGGCGGCGCGCAGCATGCGATGGGCAATTGTGCGTGGGTCGCTACGGTCTAATGGGAACGCACGAGAGTTGTCATGCATTGACGCACCTGTCGTTGAACGAGCTGTATTTTTTATCCCCAGGTCTGAGGCTTAAAATATTTCCACTAGCCACCCTTCAGCTGTCCCGTGCAACTAGTATCCGTGGGTCTTTGGGGTATTCACAGGTAGATATGTTGGTTCTCACTATAATGTGATCATTCTGTTTGTGATTGCCTGCCTTGACTGGTTGGCTGTTGGATTCAACCTTAGGCTACTGGGCTTAGTGGACTTCTCATGGTGCTGCCAGGATACGTAGGATATGATTCTCCATCACTAGCAATTTTACTAATTTGGGAGGTAAATTCAAAGGACTAGAAATACATTGCATTTTGGTAGTGGTGGTATTTGTTTTGTGTGTTTTTGGTAGTGGGGCTCTCTTCTTGAGAAACTTCTTCCTGAGCTACACTTTTCAGCTCAACTGAATTTCATTTATCGTCTTTACGCTACTCTTTTCTGTCTCCAACCAAAAAATTACATTACGTAAACTCTGTTCCTCAACGAGCCTAAGAGTTCTTATCTGGATGTTTGTTAATCATCTGAATTTGACTGAGATAAGAGAGCTCTATGGCACACGACATATCGGCAGAGATCAAGCTCGTCAGCTTGTTGGGCTGATGGATGTCTTCTGTTTTAGGGAGGTAATTTTAAATTGACCCAAGTGTTCTCTCATATTCATTCTATTCCCTTCTTTTCATGTCGCGGCTATTTACTTTTGGGAATATTTGGTTTATGCCACTTGCTGAATTGCACTTTTGGTTTATGCCACTGCTTTTTTTTCCCATAATTAGCAGATACGTGGTACTAAATTGACCCAAGGACTAAAAATGTACGTGGTACTCCTTTTCCTGATTCTTGTTAAGGCCAAAGTGCCGGGCAAAAGGGAAGATTTCTCCACCTAGCTAAGTAGCAACTGGGGAAGAAAATAGGAGGGAAGGCCTCACGTGTAGGGCCGCTCTTTTCGACTTCAGCTTCTGTCTTCTTTTTGATTCACCATTTCTTAATTTTGTTTTTCTGATTTTTGAATTTTTTTCTATATTTGTTTGCATTGTGATGGACTAACTTATTTTCTTAAATTTTTAAATTTAATTATGCTAAAAAGCCACTAATAGTTATAGTCTAAAATACAATTACAGTACAAAGATGTAAGTGGACTTATATAAGCCGCACTGAGTGGGGCCTATCCAAAGCTGAAAATAATATGGTCATCAGGTCAAATCAAGCGGGTCTTTCTTCACTCTTTTTACGATTTTCCCTGTGCTGTAGTGTATTAGCAGCATAAGCGCGGCGCCACGCTGCGCTAGCTACCAGGTGGAACGAAGTAAAAGAGACGAAAATTCATATGAGGAGATTATCTGAAAAAGCGAGGGCTCGAACGTATTTCCAGAAAAAGCAAAGGTTTTTTTTTGCATAAAACCAAGGACCCGTGCGTAATTTCACGAAAACCGCGAGATGCTATCAAGAAAAAGGAGGGCCTCTATGAAAATACGGAGGACCTGTACACAATTTCGGAGAAATGGAGGGGGTTTTGGGGAAGGAATAACGTGTCAAGGGCCTCTTCATAAAAAACCAAGGATCCACGTGTAATTTTAAAACCACAGGGTTTTTTTGGCAAAAATCTGAGACAACAGGGTCTTTTCGTAAGAATTAAAGGTCTATATGTAATTACAAAAATACGGAGGCTTTTCGCAAAAAAGGCACGTGACATGGGCGGCCGCTCAGGCATCCAGCTTTGTTTTACTGATGATGTGCTTACGCCATCACTTTGGGGGGGGGGGGGGGGATACGGTTACGAGATAAGATACACCGCTTCTTTTGAACAGTCAGTTTTGTTGCTCAACTGTTACTTCGTTGCAGATACGGTTAAATACGTATTTTATACGGCGGTATCTTACGCAAATACCGGACGAATTTATTTTTACGATATGCTAATGTGAACGCCGGTGGGGACAGTCTGAACGCGATTTCCCATCCAAGCGTTTGTCGCCGTCCAGATTTCTTCGGCCAAACAATTGCCGGCCCCGACGCATGTAATGCTCGTTGGCGTAATGATCTGCAGAGATTCTTCCGACGAGGGGGTCAAGGAAAGTTCCGAGATTCCAGCTGCATTCCCATGTAAGGCTCGACCACTGCCACAGGTTAGTAATAGTTGCCCTTCGCCGGCTTCATCTCCGGCCTCTCATCCCTTTTGACCCTCGCCTGCTGCTCCTCTTCTTGGCCACCGCCTCGCCTCGGAGTAGGGGATCGACTGCTCCGGCCGGTCAGTGCTCTTCTCCCGTGCGTCTTCTCTTGTGATACCGTAAAAAAAAAGACGCAATCTTGGTGTTTTGTCATGGCCGATCCGTACGTTCTTGGCGCTCGTGCTGGTGTTTTTTTTTTAAAAAAAACAAATTACTCTCCTTTTGGGGATTCATGCGTTTTGGTTAGATCTGTGCCGCCGCTGGCGTTAGCTCGTTTGTGATGATTTGATAATGTCTCTCGGGCGTGGGCAAGGCGGGTCGGCGCTTATTCTGGCGGGGTCGTGGCCCATGCGTTGTTGCTGAATCGGATTCATGACGTGAATTTCCCACTTTTTAGGTTTCAAGTCCCAGCTTCTGAGCACTGGAGTAACTAGTAACTGGTGTTCTAATTCTTAAACGTAAAGCTTTCTGTTGTTGGCTTGTTCTTGTGTGACTGCGGCTTATAGTTTTTTGTCCCTTAGTTATTAAAGGGATGCAGCACGACGCAGCAATTCACCACTTTCACACCACAATATCGCTTATAGTGTGCGGCGCAGCGACACCATATATACATTTTAATTAGTCTGGTAGCAAATTATATTGATAATATAGTAGAACATGGATACCTTGATTTTGTCTATTCTTAAGCCCACGTAGCTACATCATCTACCAATGTACCTTATCGTATATAGCACTCATCCCCTTGTAACTTGCAAGTTGCAACATGTAGCTTATTACAATATGTTACAATAATGCATATTTGATATTACATTTAACTGAGTAAATATAGATTGAATGATATACCTTGTTCATACTTGATAATATGTCATATCTTCTCGTAACCTACAAGCTACATGAAAATGGGTTAATATGAAGTGAATAACTAAGAATTAAAATATACAATCACCTGAACAACGAGCAACATGACAAGCATAGCATAACCAACATAAGTCCACACTCCACAAAAAGGAGTGTACACACTGTCAATTGTCTTTTACTTTTTGCTTAATGCTCTAGCCGATACAAAAAGGCTTGTAAGAACCCTCTTCGGGATATCCAAGAAAATGAAATTCTAGTTTTACATGCTCTTACTTTACCTTGTTTTTGTTCTTACTTTGTACTTGTTCTTATTTTCTCAATTGCTATCCACAAATTAGCCCCCAAATCCTACTCTGATTTCAGAGGAGACCGGAGCCGGCGGCGGCGAAGACTTTCTCTTCACTTTTTTCTGGCGGTGGCGGAGAGACTTCTCCTCAGCTTCCCAAAAGCCAAACCCGATCTGAGACTTTTATCCCCCCTTCTATGTCATTTGTTGCACACCGCCACAACGCCAAAGCGCTGCCACGCCAACGCCTTACCACCATGGCGAACGCCACATGCCGCAGCTCCATCCCGTCCGCATGCCAAAGCCTTTCGAGCTACCACGGTGATATGGCAACATATATCGGCGATATATCAACGCCTTAATAACCATGTTTGGTCCTAATGCGAGCGCTCGTGCGAATGAATTGAAAGCCGATAAATCGCTTCTAAAAGGCTATCCTAATAAGCCGCTTAGAAACGACCACAGAGAAACCAATCCGTTTGTTTGAGGAAAGTCATAAGCCATTAGCTGAAAAGAACAGACTCTAAGCATCAATCGCTTCTAAAATTTGGCCCCAAACGCTCTGTTTTTCAAAAATATCTCTCTCCGTGCATCTACCGTGCGCGGTAGGCACCTGTTGAGCTGAGCTCCCCTAGCTCGGCAGGCGGCCTGACAAGCTATAGTAGCTTGGTTGCTATAGTAGCAGGTGCCTGCAGCGCGCGGTAGGTCCACGGAGTGGGCTATTTAAAAAAAACAAGCGGTCGGGTGCTGAATTTGAAAAAAAAAATGGCTAGAGCGATATTTCCAGACTGGATTCGCCACACGGTAGATCCTTTTTTTAAAAAAATGGATGTTTGAGAGCCATATCTGAAGAAAAAAGTGACTAGAGTGATATTTTCAGACTGGATTCTTGGATTTAGACACTTCTGTGCCTTTTGTCCCTATTAAAGTAAGGCACCATGATTAGTTTCTTGCTTACAAGTGTCATCTTGCTGTGTTGCCATCATGCCATGGAAACGTTTTCCTCGGATATCTACTTCTTTCTCTGACAGACAAAATCTTCCAATGCTACTTCAATCCTGATTTCTGAATCAATATTACATACGGCTCTTTGCAGCGTTGCCCATTCTATGGACTTTTTTGTTTAGGCGCAGGTGAACTCAATTATCATGAGCCTCGAGATAGCAGGTGCAGAAGCACCTCAAGTTCAGGTCTCTTTACTTCTTCTGTTCTGCAAGTTCATATGATGATTCATGATGTAGTGTTCTAGATTTCAATAAAATGATTTATACTAACAATTGCTGTTTTTGGTTGTGAAATTGACAGGGGAAGTTCCTTGGTATACTTGTCTGCTGGCTTTTGGGAAATGGAAGCCTTTTCGCTTGGAACAGTATGCTTACCATTGAAGATTACTATGCCACTCTGTTCCCAGTATGTGCTTGTTTGATGTCGCTCAGTTCCCGGTACCTGCTTGTTTGTGATACTCAATTGATGGTTTGAATGAAATCAGTATTCAGTTGCATCGTGCATGCACTAGAATAGATGCAAAATGCATCCTTGTCCTTTGTTTTGGATGTTGTAGTAGATTGTGACATTCAATTGATGATTTGAATTAAACAGGTATTTAGTAGCATCGTACATGCACTTGAATAGATGCTAAAGGCATCCTTTTGCCTTTGTCTATAGTGTTGGGGTAGACTGAAAAATAACCATGATTTTCTTCTTGATTCAGTCTAAACATTCGGGTCCAACGCTTGTCAACCGAATGCCAAACACATTTTAATGATATGGATCATCATTTCTACCTTCCATTGTTTTCTCTTCCTTGAACTGAGAAAAATGGTCCCTTCTCATTGCAGCGTTTGTCTCACCTGTACATTCAAATTTTAGCAAATATACAATTATTTATAACCTACTACTTCTGATTGCAGAATTACCATCCAACAAGAGTTCTAACGCTAGTTTACCAGCCTTTTGCCTTCGGAATAACCTGCATCCTGGCATACCATGAAGCAAAGCTCAACACGAGGAAGAGGAATCTGTTTGGATTTGCAATTTTCTCAATTAGTTCTTTTGCATTAATAATGGTAAATATATTGCCTTTTGCAATAAAAATAGATTAGTGTGCCGGTATAACAGCTCGTGTAATCATGTTTGTTATTATAGCTGGACATTGGTACTAAAGGACAGGGTGGAATTGGAGTCTTCGTTGGTGTATGCATAATCAGTGCCTTATTTGGGACTGCCGATGCCCATGTTGAAGGTGGCTTGGTTGGCGATCTTTCCTTCATGTGCCCAGAGTTCATTCAGGTAACCTTTTAGTCTTTACATGTGATTTTTTCAGTGATTTGTGATGCTTGTGGTTATATTTGTAGGTCTGAGACTCAGAGGCCTTATTTTACATTTCATGATCCATGTCATGCTTTGGATTTTCAGTCCTTCCTGGCGGGCTTGGCTGCTTCGGGAGCTTTGACATCAGCTTTGAGATTAATTACCAAGGCTGCTTTTGAGAACTCACAAAATGGTCTTCGCAATGGAGCTAGTACGTCCCAGTCTTGTCAACATATGTGGATATAGTAAAATTATATTGTGATATATAATAACCGAAAACAAAACTATATGAATTCTAAAGCAAATGAGGGGTTAAGGGGATGGTTAACGACATGAGGTTAGTACTATAGCAGCTTTAGAATCTGTGCATTTTCATTTTTGCACAGTAAAAATAATTCGTTAAATAATGCTTTTTTACTGCTTAAGTCTAAAAATAGACGTTACCCTTGTAACTATAAACCAAGTTATAGAAGCACTTGTCTTAAGAAAAAAAACACCCAAGAAGTATGTCATATCTATGGCTGCTTTGCCGGCTTTTTTTCCTTCCTTTTTGCTCTGTTTATGCCAAAATAGGAATGTTATAAATCCGTTGTGATCTCAAATTCTCAACAACTACTATGTCCCCAAAAAGGAATATCCATTTCAGCACTTGTTCATACAATTCTCTCCTTTAATGTCTGGGTGCTTGTTCCAATCTTGCATATTTCCCGAATTTTCATGATTTATCTGTATAACTAGTCCATGTTTGATTGCTCGGTGCAGTTTTATTCTTTTCGATAACATGCGTCTTCGAGCTAGTTTGCCTCCTTCTATACGCGTATGTGTTTCCCAAGTTACCCATCGTGCAGTACTACCGCGCAAAGGCAGCCTCTGAAGGGAGCAAGACCGTTGCCAGCGACCTTGCTGCTGCAGGGCTCAAAACTGTACAAGATAGACAAGTTTGTCTCTTTGGCACCAATGCCTATGCACGCATTCCCTGTAACTTTGCTATGAGAATCAAATGTTGATATAGTGATTTTTCAGGTTGAGGAGGATCCACAAAAGCTCGAGCGTTTAAGCACCAAAGAGCTTCTGATACAGAACATAGACTACGCGTTTGATATTTTCCTGATATATGTCCTGACTCTATCGATCGTCCCTGGTTTTTTATCCGAAGACACTGGATCACACGGCCTGGGTACATGGTAATGCTTCTTCCTTCCTCGCTTTTTTATCAAGCATTTGCATCTCACATCTAATTTCAGCAAGGTGACTTCAGCAAAATTCAGTAGTGTCATGCAAGCATCTGACATGCCATTTCTGACAAAATTGAGGTATGCGCTTGTGCTGATCGCGATGTACAACGTGTGGGATCTTGTTGGGAGGTACCTGCCGCTGATCAAATGCCTGAAGCTGACCTCTCGGAAGGGCCTGACGGCCGCGATCCTGGCGCGCTTCCTGTTCATCCCGGCGTTCTACTTCACGGCCAAGTACGGCGACCAAGGCTACATGATCTTCCTGACGTCCTTCCTGGGCCTGACCAACGGCTTCCTCACCGTGTGCGTCCTCACCGAGGCGCCCAAAGGATACAAGGCGAGTCCATTCTCTTGCATCTTGGTATCAAGAAAATGTTTGTCGTCAGGAGCTGGTCACTGTTTCAGGGTGTGGATCTGACTTGTATTTGCACTTTTGCTTGTGCAGGGTCCGGAGCAGAACGCTCTGGGGAACGTGCTCGTCGTATGCCTCCTCGCCGGCATATTCTCCGGCGTCGTGCTCGACTGGCTGTGGTTGATAGGCAAGGGCTGGTGATGAGTGAGTGCTTCGTGTGTGGGATCGTTAGTTTTTTTTTCCCCTCTGTTTCTCCCCCTCTTCTTTCTTCGGTTTGGGTGAGAGGGAACCGCCCGAATATAATTTTGGGCTTATAGCTTACGGCTTTTGGAGCCTGTTTATAAAGCATTTAGGGCTAGCTCAAAGGAGCAAGGATGCTATAATTTGAGTGATTGTTACTCAGTTCATGGAGCCTGTTTGTAAATCATTAAACTTGCGTACTTCAATGTATCTGCTCAGAAGTGTGTTATGCAGATCAACTAATGAGTACTCTACATAAATTGTTGTAGAGAGAGAGAGAGTGAGAGGGCGAGCCGAGTACGCGAGCCCAACCAGCCTCCCCCGTGGTAATACTCTCACAGCCCACCCCACACCCAACCAGCCTCCTCCATGGTAATACTATTATGTGTACCAACATTACCGGTTTAGTACTATACTGTGCGATATTTCAGATTCATGTGAAGCATTTGCCCAATGAAGCAGCGGTGCTCTTTGCGGTGTCATGCTGCTTTGAACCGCTGTGCGTTCTAGCATACGGCTTTGTGTTCCCAAAGCTGCCAATTGTGAAGTACTACTGTGCGAAAGCAGCATCTGAAGGATCTCTCACAGTCACTGCAGACCTTGTTGCTGCAGGAATCAAGAACCATGTATGAACTTTCAGGCCAAAAGATAATAGAACAAGCATGAATCCATAATGCCAATAATCTCAACCATGTGTACATGAAACCTTTCAGGCTGAATCAAGCCCAGAACTCACCGAGCGACTCACCAACAAGCAGCTGCTCATGCAAAACATGGACTACGCGGCTCATACGTTCCTGATCTATGTCCTCACCCTGTCAGTCTTCCCCGGGTTCTTGTCTGAAGATACCGGGTCACACACCTTGGGCTCGTGGTACGTGCTACTGTTTCCTCTGCTAGAACTGTAATCGCTTACTGCAAGATCATTTCGTGCCATCCGATGAGCCGATGACACAGTTTCCTCTTGCAATTTCCAGGTATGTTCTTCTTCTGGTCACGGCGTACAACGCCGGCGATCTCATCGGGAGGTGTCTGCCCCTCGCGCGATGCCTCAGGCTGACGTCCAGGAGGGGCGCGGCGGCCGCGGTGCTCTCGCGCTTCCTGCTCATCCCGGCGTTCTACTTCACCGCCAAGCGCGGCGGCCAAGGCTACATGATCTTCCTGACGGCCGTGCTGGGGCTGAGCAACGGCTACCTCACCGTGTGCGCCCTCACCGCTGCGCCCCATGGATCCAAGGTTCCTACTCATGTTGTTTCGTTTGCAACTGCAACCCGTGTACGTGAGAACGTGCGATGTTATCCGTCTAGTCCGTGCAGGGGCCGGAGCAGAATGTGTTGGGGAACGTGCTCGTCGCCTGCCTCCTCGCCGGCATATTTTCCGGCGTCGAGCTCGACTGGCTGTGGATCGTAGGGAAGGGCTGGTGACCGGAGGACTGCTTCCGTTCGGGGAAACTCACAATGTTTAGCTGGTTTGTTGCAATAATAAGATCGTATAACTTATAAGAAGGCATTTTTTTCTTTTCTTTTCTTTTTTGAAAAAAAAATCTGAGAAGGCATAAGACGGCAACTACTACTCCAGAAAATACACATCTACAGGCCAAAAGAAAAAAAACATATAGTGACCGACAAGTGCGTGTAGGTCTGTGCTCATCACACTGTAAAATCAACTGTCAAGAATAAAATGGACCGGCCGGCCCACTAAGCCCATAGGCCTGTTGCTCCTTCTGTGTTCAGTTTATTTAATGCGTCTCCTTTTCTGTTCATAGTTGACCACAGGCCCACAACACACGACGGTGTGGCGTCCTCAAAAAAGAAAACGACGGTGTGGCGAGTGGGCAGTGGGTACCACTGCTCAGAGGAGTGGGGCCTACCTGCTGCCCCTGGGATTGGCAAACCAACTGGTGCCAAGTCAGCATGGCTGGTATTTTATTTTTTCTGGGCCCACCACGACTCGGATGGGACATTATGTCCAGGTCAGCAGCATATAATTACAAGCAACGTGGAAGTACTGATGCCAACGGGAGGAATGATTGTTCTTTTTTGGATTTGTTTATTGGCTTTGAGACACTTTTTGCGTTTGCTTACTGGGATTAAGCTATTCTGGCCTGATTAGCACCGATTAATTTAGCTCAACTTTTGAGTTGATCTCAACCGTTGATCAAATTATCAAAGCTACGGCCATGCTCACGACGGAGGTGGGCGGCAACTTCTGGCTTTTTTTGGCTTATGTAGTACTGTAATAATTTTGTTGGTTAGTATTTTTTTATTTTTTGGTATTTTTGTGTTTTGTTTTTTATATTTCTTTGCATTATCTGTGATACGTTAGCATGTCGTTTTTATTTTTATATTTTTTAAATTTAGTTATACCCAATAAACCAACTCAATTACAGTAAAAAATCAGCCAGCTATATTAAAATTTCAACTAAAAAATCAAAAGCTATCGCTATTTCAAACACCCTCTCAAACATCTCCCGAAAAAATAATGGTTCCTGCTCAACTAACAAAGCATGACATATCACTGAAATGTCTTGTCAATAAGATTGAAATCGTAGTGCCCATTCAGAATAATTCAAAATCCAATGGTGTTATTTACTAGTGGTATTTTAAAAAATAAAAATAAAATGAGTTTATGGAAATGCCTGTATATTCATAGAAAGGATTTAAAATTCTAAATTATCTTATGAAGTTGTCCTTCACCTTCTGATGCCAGCTTATTTCGGTTAATTTCCTTCTACAAATGTGTGGTTCATGAGCCATACATACGTAAGGCCATACAAGCGCATCTGTTGTGATTATCTGCAATAATGGATATATATAATTTATAAGTTCTTAGAAAACGTTATCTCAGAACCTAGTCTTTGAGCAGTGGGCGATGCACCTTTCCCTAACTTGGAGCAAATTGCTACAGATTATATTACAGAATGGTCACAAAACAACTCCCAACTAGATGAATTTGAGCCAGATTCAAACAACGCGCAAAAACATTAAGCGCGTATGCTTCTGTGTTTGGCTTCACATTGGAAGGCCCGGTCTTTTGGATTACGGACAATAATTTTTAGCTGCAGCTGATAAATCTGATGAATAATATTAATTGATAGAAACAAAATCGACTGAAAAGTTGGGAAGAACATGCGGATGTCCTTTGCCAGAATTCAAAGGCTTTTTTCCACGGTGATTGCGATTCTTGTTTTGACAGAACTTACGTGAGAATCTTTATTTGATTCTGTCCAGGACAAAGCCATTTCTGCCTTCTTTTTTCAATGATCTTCCAAGAGCAGAACCGGCCGTGTGATTTATATAAATTTATTCTCATGATATTTTCATAATTTTCTGTGTTTTTTCTATAATTTTTCTATTAATTTTAGTGATTAAAAGCAATTTAAACAATTACGATTAATCAAAACAGTACGTAAATACAGAAAAGTATAGAAAATAATTAACAATAGTGCTAAACAAGCTTCAGGTGTGAAAATAATTCAAAATTTGAATTCATGATACCCTTTTATTAGGGGTGAAAATGGATCGGATACGGACGGATAATACCTTTACCATATTTATTTTCATTTTTTTTTCGGATACGGATACGAATACGGATAACTCGAATACGAATAAAAATATGAATAATATCGAATACAGATACGGATCGAATACGAATCGAAACGAATACGGTTATGAATATTTATCGGAACATGAAAACCCCTTAAACTATACATCCAAAATTAATGAAATATGTAAATAGTTTGTAACATCCTGATTTTCTGGAGTATATAAAGCCCTGTTTTCAAAATTACATTTTCTGGAATTTTCTAGAATTAAATCAAGTATAAAATAAATTTTTAGAATTTAAAATGATTTATTATGATTAAATTAAACTTTAACATGAGCTGAAAATATTTTATTTGTGTTCCTCGGGTCTCAAGGATTTTTCTAGTATTTTTGGTGAATTTTTGGAATTTAATTGCTATTTTCTAGAGCCTTTTGGATTTTATTCGGATTTTGGAAATAAAGGCTATCCGGATATCCGGTTTCGTTTTATCCGGATTATCCGTATCCGTATTCGACGGATAATAGGCTTACTATATTCGTATCCGATAAAAAAAATCCGTTTCCGTATCCGATCCGAGAATTATACGAAAAAAATCCGATCCGACACAATCTATCTCCGTATTCGTCCGGATCGATCAAAAACTATATATATTTTTAGTGAATATGGATGGGGCGACTGTGCAACGTGGTGGGATGGCTGTTGGGGGGGGGCGATGCCATGTGGGCGGCGGAGCTCGGGCTAGCGACGCTCGGGCCTGCAACGTTCGGGTTGGGAGTGGTAGTGCTCGACGCGGAGCGGCCGATTGTGGCCCCCAACGCAGCGGTGAGCGGCAACGCGTGTAGTACTCAATGTGGGGCGGTCGTGTGAGTGGTGGTGCATGAGCCGGGGGTGTTCAAGCTAACGATGGTTGGGAGCAGCGCGCATGCGGCAACGCTCGACGTGGAGCGACCGGCGGTGAGGTAGCCATAGCCACGTACGGTCGGCATGTCGCATGCGGGTGGCCGACACCTCGGGCTGAGTGACGGTGGCTCACCGTACGGGGTGCGCAACGACTGCGGCCGTGCGGGGCTGGTGGCTCGAGCGGTGTGGTGTGGTCGGCCACATGTGGGCGTCTATCGCGGTTGCAGGCGATGCATAGTTGCCGGTGGTGCGGTCGCGTTCAAGTGATGCGCATGGGCCGTACGACAGCCAGCAATGCGTTCGGCTGCATGCGAATTTTTTCTTTGTTCTCAAACCTACAACGCAATCAACATTTACTCTTTTCGGCTTGGTCAGCGACTGCAAGGCAGGTCGCAGTAGATTAGAGTGGATTTGCACAGTAGAAAAATAATCTAAAAAAAGAAATTTTTGGAATTCAGAACGATCTAGATATGCAAATATCGTGCTTTGATTATTACCTTTGATCCACCAGAGCAATTCGTGCTGATAACGTGTTAGGAACCATCATTGGCGAGTCCAATCCGAGCGATTCCTCTCCTATGTAAAATAGATTGAGCAAACATAGAATTTTGCAAACAATAAATTGAACATAGAGAGATGAGAGGGGAACTCCTTTCTTTAGTGCTTTCTTTGTTTTTTTTGCTCTTTACAATGATTAAGACTCCTATTTATAGACTAAATGAAGAATGCCCAACAATACACCATGCTTGCAGGCCTAATCTCAGATTTCTTACCAGATACGTTGCGCACCGAACGGCTCATTGGGTTGAGTAGTCTCGCCAGTTGGAACATACTTTTATGGGTTGGCACGGCAGGTACTTTTATGGGTTGGCACGACGGGCTTCAATGGCCCGTGGGCTGCTTGGTTGGGCTAAAATTTGCTGGTTTATAACTGAAATTGTATTGAAGTTGGCTGAAATTACACTGTAGTTGACGGTTGTTTATTTAGTGTAATTAATTTAAAAAATATATATAAATATATGTTAGCTCATCATGTATAATACAAATGAATATGAAAAAAAAGAACCAATAAAAAGCTCAAAAATATGCCGAAAAGCTAGAAAAAGGCGAAAATTATGAATAGTAAAAAATAAATCAGAAGTCTAAGTCTAAGTCTAAATGAACGGAGACTTAGGCTGACACTACCTAAAATACCCCATGCAACCCTAAATTGCGTAGAAATTACAATTAATCTTTTTTCTATAAATTTTTTCTAATTCGAAAATAGGCCAGATCTGATCCAGTTTGGCACGGTGGCAGCCCGTCGTGCGCTAGGCCATACCTGGGCCTCAGTGGAGGCGAGTCACGCCCAGCACCCAGGTCTACACGTGTAAGCCGAGCGGTCGGTGCGTCATGCGTTTTTGTCAGGAAGCGGCCAGCCAGCCAGCCATCCGCCACGGGTTTTATGACTTCCTAAGCAAACCAAAGCAATGCAAACGCGACGCAAAAAAAAGGCCGAGCAAACAGACGCGCAAGGACACAAGATAAATAACAATCTGAGGACGGAATGTCCTTGGGATCAATAATTGTCCCTTACCGGGTCTGGTCTGGATCACCCAGAACCCACAAATTGTACTAATTACTTCACCTAGCGCAAGCGGTTTACAATAGGGTGTTTCTTTCTCTTTTTTTTTTTTCATATATTCGTAATTTTGTGTACATTTTCAAATTTCAAAATATGAAAGTCAAGGCATGAGAAACTGAGTCAGGAGTGTATGACGGTACTCGTACTAATGCTGCTACTACACGTCTACCTCACCTATTGCAACACAGGTACAAACAAAAACGAAAGTACAAAGGGTTGTTTATTTAGGTTTTTTTTATAGTTTATGGTTAATTTTTCCTGTTTGGTGTAACTGATTTATTTTGTATTGTAGTTGCTTGACTTTTTGATATAATTAAATTTAAAAAAATACAAATAAAAAAAATAAATTAACCCATCACAAAAAAATACAAAAGAATACGGAAAAAACTAGAAAAAAATAAAATTAAAAAGATAGAATCTAGAAGCTAAAATTCTAAGCAAAAACCACTACTAGGAAGAATATTGCATCTTCGTGTTATGTGTACATTTTTTCAAACTTCAAAAATTCAAAAATTGAAACATAGTACAGGAATAAGAATGGAAAACTACCGGAGCACTCCTATCGGATCCTACGGCTAGCAGCAGAACGGTAAGCCGGAAGACCCCAACCTCTCTCCTCCCAAGTTGCGATTCCCAAATCCCGATGGCCCTTTGCAATTAACACACCCTCCTGCGGCAGCATCCCTCCCCCTCCATCTCATCGTCTCTTCGCCCTCCTCTCCCTCTCTCTCTCCCTGTCTTGCCCGCCACGCCCCGCCGCCGCCGCCCATGGCGTCATCGTCGTCGCACCACCACGACAGCTCCTCAGCCTCCTCCACCCCGCGCGCCGCGGCCGGCGTCGGCAACGGCGGCAACTACCAGCACCCGCCTCCTCTGTTCCCTGCCCCGCCGCACGCGCAGGCCCAGAGTGGCACGAGCGTGCGCCTCATGTGCAGCTTCGGCGGCCGCATCATGCCGCGCCCGGGCGACCGCCAGCTCCGCTACGTCGGCGGGGAGACCCGCATCGTCTCAGTCCCGCGCGCCGCCTCCTACGCCGCCCTCGTCGCCGAGCTCGCCAAGGTCACCCCAGCGCTTTTCGCGCCGGGGAGGACCGCCCCTGCGCTCAGGTACCAGCTCCCCCAGGACGACCTCGACGCGCTGATATCCATCACCTCCGACGACGACGTCGACAACCTCATGGACGAGCTCGACCGCCTCCAGGGCCTCGCCGCCGCCGCCATCAAGCCGCCCCGCCTCCGCCTCTTCCTCTTCGCCGCCTCGCCGGACCACGCCGCCGCGGGCGCCTTCGGCTCCGTCCTCTCCGGCGCCGGCGACGCCTCCTCCGACCAGTGGTTCGTCGACGCGCTCAACGCCCCCGTGCCCGCGCCCATCGAGCGCGGTCGATCCGAGGCATCGTCGATCGTCTCCGAGGTCCCGGACTACCTCTTCGGCCTCGACACCACCTCCGACGAGCCCAGCCCCGGCACGGGGACCCGCCCCAAGTCCGACACGGAGATGGTGCACGGCGAGGACGACGCGCCGGCTCCCGCTCTGGGCACGCCTCCGTCCCCCTACGTCGCGGAGGGCGCCGCGCCGTGGCCGGCCCCGCCGCCGCTGTACATGTCGCAGCCGGTGTACTACGTGCCCGTGCAGCCGCTCCACTACCTCGACCCGGCTGCGCAGGGCGGCTACATGCCCGGGCCGGTCTACCACATTGTCGGCGGCGGAGGAAGCGAGGCGCCGGGAGATCTGTACGCGGCTGGGGGCGTCGGTGGCGTCTACGGCGTACCGCATCCCGTGCAGCCGTTCCCGCCGATGATGTACGCGCATCCGCCGCCCGGCGCGGTCGTCTACACGCCGGAGGGGAAGCCGCCAGAAGGTGGGGCCCACTCTTCGTAGGCGAAAGGGGAGGCAGAGCATGGCCGCATGGGCTGTTCCTGGAGCTGGTCCCGTGTTCTTGATTGTGATGATTACATATGCCTAAAGCTAAGAAGAATTTTGCATCGCCGTGTGGTGAATTTTAATTGTTTTGGCTGGTTTTTGTGGGGTTGCTGTATAGGTGAGGGAGGTGGAGGATGGATGGACATTGCAATTTTCGTCAAGTGAAATAGATTCTTGAATTGTTATTATAGTAGTACATTTGGTGTGATTAGTAGCAAGTTAATGTAATATGGGATTCATATATTCTAAGTGGTTTCTATCTGTGAGACAACTTTTGTGCATTTAGTGTTCATAAGTTTGATGCTGGATGGATCATGTTCCATGGATGTCATAAGCAATTTGTGCTGCAAATGCTTGCATATTTTGCGTGTGTGAAAGCTTAATTTCAAATTAATGGCGTACTGAATTTAACTCTAGCTTTGATATTAGATATCGGTTTTTGGTTTGTCTGCTCTGATAGTTTGATCGTTTCATTTGTTCATGTTGATGCTTGTGGTTGATCCTCAACTGCTCGTCCTTTCTGGCAGTGACATGTCATGATGATTCCGAACTTGGAATGTCATGTAAGTATCCACTTTTCTTCTGAATAAAATGCAGAGAAAGAAATGTACCATTGTTGACTTGGAAGAAAAGGAAAGCCACATTTCTGAAGGGAAAAGCCATGTCAATACTTGAGAAAACAACCAATAGGGACAGCAGCATGTATCATTTTCAGAAACAGATCAACTTTGTATTATTGTTTTGAAACAATGCTGCAGATATGCCATCATATCTCTAGAATTCTTCAGAGTGCTATGTAGGTGCCCAGATTCAGGAAATATCCTTTAGTTCGATTAGCTATCAAAACATGGTGTCCATCTCACGAGCTTCAGAGTCCTCAGAAGGTGATGTATGCAATGAAAAAGTTTCTGTTCTTTCATACAGTGTGTGCTGTATGAAACAAGAAATAATTTGGAAACAAGAAATAATCTGGAAACATTGCTGCTAGAGCATGTGCATAGCTTATGCCGACCACGGGTCCTCGCCGGTCCTGAAGTCGGTCTCGATCCACGGCACGAAGAGGACCTTGCGTCCTTGCCATCGTCGACGTCAGCGTAAACCAAGGCCAGTGACTGTTTCAGAAGAACAATGCAGATAAGTTCAGGTCAGTAAGCAAACAGAGGATCCTTCATAAGGTGTTGATCCCGTAGGCCGCGAGGGTCTTGTCGTTCTCCACGACAAGGTAGGTAGGATCACCCTGCATATGCGTGATTTTTCAGCAAGTTACTACTGTGAGTAATCAGCTTCATCTCGCACAACTTCTGAATGCTGCAGTGTGATCATGGTGCGCTCACCTTCAGCCCCTGAGTGAGCGTACGGTCATTCGGACCGTGCTCTTGAGCCACTCGTCGGCGAGGACGTCGTTGCCGAACTTGTCCTTCGCCTAGATCCCACCGCCAGCATTCCCTGAAATGTAAGGGAAAACCAAACATCATTAGCTACTGTGTTAGACCCTGATTGTTTCGGCTTTTTTTTGGTTTCAGCTTCTAGGTTCAGCTTTTTTTTATTATTCACTACACTATCCACTAACTCAGCTACAATAAAATTTCAGCCAGCTACAGTGAAATTTCAGCCAAAAACCAGAAATCATCGCTAAAACGATCACCACCTTAGTGGTTCATCGCAACTGCAAATTTGCAATCCAAGTGGTACATACTGGAGTGATCAGAAATGGCGACTTGTCCTGCGCGGACGAAGGCGGCGCCGTAGGGGACGACCATGCAGACAGGGGCGAAGGCACGTTGATTCACCCGAGTGCACCGGCAACAAGGTAAAATCAAAAGTCAAGTTATTAGCAACTCATTTTTACTTCTTGTGCACCACCCTAATCTAAATACGTGCACCACCCTGACCCAAATATGTGCTGCGTGCACCACCAAATAGCAGTCCAAGTTCAACGTGCAATAGATGGCCCAGTAAGACAGCAATAGCTGGCCCAATAGTAGCCTGCAGTGTGCACTCGGATCCTTTATGCTCTAGCTTTGCCTCTGCATGCAGACGGTGGGGAGGGAGATGGCGCCGAGCAGGAGGAGGTTCATCAGCTGCCTCTTGCCCATGCCGGGGACGCGTTCGATCGGCGGACGGCGGGGAATGCTGCTCGAGACCTGGCATGGGATGGTCCTCAGTCTGCGCTCCCGGCCGAAGGGCTTGCCCAGCGAAAGCACGGGACCGGCAGAGCTGCCAATGGATAGACCACATATGCAAGAACGTGTGTCTGTTGACTTTTGTGTGCTAAATGGTAGTACTAGCACTGAAGCCCCGAGTAATTAGAAGACTGTATAGTGTATAATAGCATATGGTAGTCACACTTTTGACATATTTCTGGCTCTCAGGTTGGGGGCTAGGTTGCCATTAGATGGCCTGTTGAGCAGTAGAACAATGATCGGAGGATACACAAGCTATAAGGTCTGTTCTTTGCGGCTTTTAGAAGCGGCTTTTGGCTTTTGCTACAGTAACTAACTTTTAAACGGAGTATTTTTTTTAAGATGGGGTCTACAAGTTAATTGTAGTACACGTTAAAAAACTAATATATGTATCATCAAAAATAGCAAGCGAGTATCTCTCTTTCTGCAATCTTTGTCGCAAACAGCCAAAAAGCCATCAGCCGCAGCCAAAAGCCATCAGACGCAGCCGCAAAGAACAGGCCCATAATGTTGCGCCCATCCTATGGACTATTCCATCACCGATCGTACCAATAGTAGGAAAATCTAAGCCTTATAAAGAGATGAATAGAAAAAATATGATGATCTTTATTGCTATAATAAAATTACAACTTGCTCTTAATAAACATTTATAGGACAAATGCTACTTACACTAACAGAAATGATTTTGCTATTATTGTTCTCCTTTCTCTCCCCCTCCCTTTATAGCTTCCTTGTCGGAATCTTTGACCGGGCTGTCCTCCCATTGGTAGAGGATTGTTAGTCCGACCATGTTGGCTTTTGCCATGTGAAGAGCGGATAGAGGAAGTCATAATTTGGCTTGCGACCACCTCTGCTCTTGGTACACCTCGATACGCTACATAGTTTGTTAGTGGATCTCCGGTATGTGTCCTATAACTTGGGCATACCCTAGAGTTTCTGTCGGATCCAAGTTGTTAAGGATGTTATAAACACGTTGCAAGTTTTGGACAATTACCGATGGTCTTGGAGCATTCCTATTGGCAGAAGGACTACGGTGACTTGAATTTTGCCCCGAGTTCTCCACCTACTCCACGCTACTTAGTATGCGTGTAGGGGAGAGGAATAGGCAAGTTAACCTGTTGATGTCCACCAATTCCATTATCTCCAACTCTTCTGGGTGCACTGGAGAGTTTGCACCATCACAGCTAGTGAATCGAGGGAGAGTCTACCATGGAGGATCGTGCATGGCATCTCGAGTGGTATCATCAATTATGTTAATTTCGTGCTTCTAGCAGGAATCTCTCGATGGACTCTCATTGAAACTAAGACAGAGCTTTCTATCGCTTCGACTAAGAGCTTCCACTAAGGAGAACGATTAGAAACCATTGTCTTTGAGGGACTATGCGGTGGACTCAACCTGATACGGTGAATTGCTGATTGAATGGTGAGTGCTATCAGCTTTGCCAAGCTCTCTACCCGGGGTAACTTCATCGACACCATGACTAAGTGTCGGTCGACTTCTAAAATACATAGGAGCTGTTGGTGAATAGCGGTTGTCCACGATCGAATTGAAAGTACTTGGACCCTCAGATCGTGGTAGCGCTAGGGGTGGTAATTTCCCCCAGAGGGTAGGGCCCAGCAAGGAATGTCCCTGTCGGGGGTGGGGCAGGGGTAGATCTCCCCCCACGGGGGAATAGGTGGCAAGGCCTTGCTACGCTAGCAGTGCAGGGACGGGGGTCGCCCTCCCTTGTGGGGACCATGTAAAAATAAAATATTTTTATAATAGACTACAGTTTGTTTAATATGAGAGGTTGTATTTTTTTCTTGTATATTTAAACTAAAAATCGAATATATACATTAGAATATATATTTTAAAAAAAGTATAGGTAAATAATTATAAAAATAATAAATAAAGTTGTATTATTATTTTTAAAATAATTTTGCCTTTTTAAATCCCCCACAAGAATCCTAGTGGGGGTCAGGTCCTCGCAGGGACCAGGGACGCGGGGGGAGGGGGGCAATCTCCCTCTGTTTAGCCTAACAGGGCCGGGATAGGTCCGCGGGTGTCTCCCCTAAGATCCCTCGGCCCTATTGCCACCCCCTAGATAGCATGTTTTCGGGGTCACATTTACCGGCCAAGTGTGCTGAGCTTGTCGTGGTGCCAAGGCACTCTGACAAGGTTAGGACACTTGATTCCTCGAGAGGTGTTGATGACAGGGGTGACGCATCTTCTTACATCTGGTCGACTTCGCAGTGTGCAAGGACTAGTGACCCGTAGATGGAGGAGGATGACAAGGAGGTATTGTGTTCCATGGCACGGAGGTATGTGTATATGTTGAGGTCGGCATAGTCTGTCAAATCAAACCAAATTTTCTCATCTAAGGTCCGTGCCACGATCACATAGGTGAAGCCGATGAGACTAGGGAAGGACGGCAATGCCAATTAGAACCTTGAGAGGCTATGTGCTTCTTCCCCAATCGTCGATTTTACGAATAGTAGGAAAATTCAAGCTTCACAAAAGGATGAATAGGAAAAATAGGATAATCTCCATTACTATAATGAGATTACCACTTGCTTTTAATGAGTGATTACAAGAAAAATGCTACTTGCACTAATGCAAAATGAGTTTGCTGCTATTGTTCTTCTTTGTTTTTTTCTCTCACCCTATCCCGTGGACAGGGCTTAAGTAGCATTGAAGGGGTGTCAGTTGCCTTTGTGAATTGGCATCTCATCGATTCCATCTGTCCGTTGTTGTCAGCTAGAGAGGTCTGATCAATAGTCGTCGACTAGTTATTGTTAGTGAGGGAGAACTTTAGTAAATAATTGCAAGGCGATTGTTGTCATAAGCGAAGGGCTTAACATGATGAGGTTGAAAGGAATAGAAGTGCATGTGTTGTAGGAGTTAACCACGCAAGATATTGTTCAAAGAGAGGCACATATATCGAGTTACAGAGCTTTCGAGTGTTGACTGGTCGGGTAGATAAATAGTAACCCCCGAGGTACTTGGAATGTGCTATAACATAAGTTATTATAACACTCATCTAAGGGTTTTGATCATGTATTAAAGTAATAAGTTTATTTGAGTCCATTTTTTATCCGTGTCTGCATGTGCTCTCTATGTTCGTCGTCTGAATCATTTCTAGGGGAGCAAGCTTTTCATCAGTCAAGCGCTATTTCATAATCTGAATCATGTCTTGTGATGGTATCAACTCAAAATGTCGGTTCAGGTACTCAATTGCTTTCGAAAACAACTTCCGTTCTCCAGTACAGGTCGAGTGGTCGGCGAGACAACCAACAGCCACAGGGTAAAAGCAAATAATACTACAGTATTTCCTCTGTTTTTTACTTGTTTTTATCTTTTATGGTCTTCGAAACAGAATTTTAACTGCTACTTTTTATAACTTTATATTAAGATATACTAATAAAATTATAATGTTATAAAAATATTTTTAACGATAAATTTATGGATATAATTTTTTTATAGCCCGTCACTGGAAATAAACGCGCACCAATCATGTGTGCCTCCAAAGAGGTACATGTCAATGTATAGTCTTCCTTACGAGGCCATCCACGCATTGTATAGCATGTTTCTCTTGCTTGACCAAAATTTGTTACCTAGCATTTAGCTCTCGGAGCTAGAAATCTTGTTGAGAAAACGAACCACCACCCCACATGGGCTAACGCAGTACTCGTACCCGCAAGGGAATGCTAATGGTGTTGTTTCCTAGCAGCAAATGTGCCGCTCTGTCCGGTCTGATTTAGATGTCGTTCTAGTCCCATACGTGCACACCAATAAGGAAGGGAATAGCTGCCTTTTTTTTTCAACATGTATTGCCCCTGTTAGCAGCATATTCGTCCATCTTAAGCCCATTCCAGCGATAAATTGACAGGAGAATTCGATGAAAAACGCTGCCTTAAAAAACTACAGTCCGCTTGATAAAATGGCATCCGTTTGGGACCATGTGTAGTATAGGAGCTTGCTTCATACGTGTACATTTGTACACCTTTTTTTTCCTTACAAGGCATCTAATATTTAGTAGGTATACTAGTTATATAAACTCAAGCAGCATGACCCAACAGCCCATTCACTCGTCCACCCCCTTATATAATTTTGTAAGAGGAATGAACGGCACAATATATGTGGCCTAATGGACTTGTACTGTACAGATGGGCCCTATCTGGGCTTACTTCGTGGACCTTACGAATACTGCATTTACGCCTGATCAGTTGTACTATCTGCAATTCGTTTGATCATCCGAGCGGCCCAGCCCAAAAATGTCGATGCAGCTCGCAAGTATACGCACAGTTTAACCAAGACGGTGATTCTCAAGTGTTAACAGAGTACGACAGCGCATATCTTTATAGCCATTGGAACACTTACTAGTCTCTCGTCTTCAGCCGACCAACTGGAGCTCCCGTGTACATGTCCGGCGGCAGTAATTCTGCCGCCTGCATGGGGGAGAAAAGGCATCCGCGGGAGCACGCAAAGCGGCACCCCCCACCACGCATGCCATGCACGCACGCGCTCAGAGGGAGATCGATCGATCGATGGGGGCTCGCATCACTGCATCGCCGTCACGCATGCTCAAGGCGGCGCCCTTGTTCTTCGCCTCATCACCTCCGTTTCTACAGCACCATGTATACCACGCGTATATGTCCTCGATCGATCCGGCCACTTGAAATTAAACGAGCTACTTAGCTACCTCAGCATCTATTGATCGATCGCGCGCATATATATGCGCCACACAGTATCTATTGATGTCGTTCCCAGCGTGCATGCGCTAGCATGACTGTGTATGCCATGCTTGCTTTTTGTGCGATTTGATCGCCTTTTGACCAGCATCACGCGTGCATGCCTGCTTGCAACCTGGCCAGGCCAGCAGATTTCCAGCCAGCCCCACACCATCCCTGCTGTCATAAAATGCACGAAGAAATAGATGATCAATAGAATAGGAGATATGGATTTAACATAAAAAACCTTTCACAGAAAAAACCAAGGACACACAAAAGAAAAATTCACTATACGAGAAGAAATTATAAGCACAGGAGACTTAGGCATATCTCAACTGTACGACTACAGAGATACATATATAGTCTAGGGAACAAAAGTCCTAGACGAGAAAGGAACATAATCCTAATCGGCAATAAAACAAAGATATACTCCAAAATTGGAATAACAACCTTCTCAGAGACGAGAACAACACCTCGTTCAGAGAGTCTTAGAACATAACAGTAAAGAGTTGTAGTCAGAAGTGTTTCGAGTAGCCACGTCTAACTTCAGTCAGCGTAGAGTCCATTAGACACAGAAGATCATCCCAATCATAACCTTTGATCAGTTCTCATTGTTTGAGCGAATACTGATTGGACCCTTCAAGCGGTTGGAAAGACCAGCAGTGATCAGACCTGACCAGATTTAGATTATAAAATACAATAATCTTCACCTTGAGCCGAATTCCTCCTGTAGCGAAAAGAATACAATAAATTCCTCCATGATGGTCATGCAAGCGGTACAAATTACAACCTATCCAAATGGTGAATGGAACACTAAATTCAGTTGTCCCCACCTAACATCAATTTTTTTTCTTTCTTTAAAGTCTTTTCGATCAAACGTAGCCCAAATTATATTGAAAAACCTGCAATTCTACCTTAGACTCTATATATGTGGATATTGCTGTAGTAACCTATAGTAAATGATGGATCATCAAAGAATCACCGATGATTAATCCCTTATGAATGCCACCCATAATAGGTACAACGACCTAAATTGCAATGAATCTCACCTCCAACAAAAAACATGCAGAGCTCTTCTTGATGGAAGATGACAATTAATTGAGGCAGAAGATCATCGATGGAGATGGTGTAGTAGGACGTTGGGGCATGGCATCAGGCGGCGTGGGCAATAGTGTTGGCAAAACCTGGCACTAGAATAGACGCTGAGGTAGAGCATTGATTGACGCTCTACATGGTGCAATCCTTAGCTAGACTAGGTTTCTAACATCCTTAGCGAAGTGTGTGCTTAGTGAAGTGTGTGCAAGGTTTCAAGTCACTTAGACTTGTAGTTTAGAGATTGCAAAGTTTCTGACCAGTTCTCACTGTTTGAGCAAATACTGATAGGACCTTTCAAGGGGTTGAAAAAACCAGTAGTGTTCAGACCCAACTAGAAGTGATCAAACCCAGCCATATTCGAATCACGAAATACAACACCTGTCTAGTCCAGTCTATTCTTACTCTCCATCGGCTAGGGCCATTCATTCATGCATGCACTCGATCGATTTCTGGATCAAGGCCTGTTACAGACAGCATGTGCACTGCTTGCTAATTGCAATTCTCAATCAGTAATCAACTCTGATCGGTTCACACATTAGGATTTTACCTAGTTGTCACAACAATATATGTACGTAGTTCAGACGTCTCATCTGATCGAACATGTACAGAATTCAGCACGAGAGCTTAACACAGCTCATGCTGGAGCACTAGAAGTGTGCAATGTGGTGCAACACACACGCAGGAGTGATCCTTATAATTCTTCTCTCCTTAGATCTAGTGTCAAGTGTGGTATGACGCTGCATGGGATGTATGTTGTACGACGCGCGAACACGAGCAGTACAACGTTGTGACCTCGGCCGGCATAGGGACGTGGAGGAAAAAAGCGGGGCAAAAGCAAAGCTTCTAGGCCATGAGAGCACACCACATTTCGGGCCTTCTTTCCTGCTTTACATGGGCCTTTCTCTTGCATCCATGCAGAGGGTGCGTAGTGGGCATCCACGAAAGCAAGCCCTACGCGCCCAAAGCAGTAGGTGGGCACCTGGTGCATCATCTGGGTCTTCCTGCTCCTGCAGTATGGTGGCTAACCTACATATGCCCACGTAACAGCTTAAAATGGTCTAATTAACCAAGGATAATTAGGCTACTACACGGTCCATACGGTGGTTGGCGTAGCGTGACGTTACGCCTATGTAACTGGTAATTTAACTAGCAGAAAGTTAGAACCCTAGCCTGTAGATAGACCAACCGGATACTAGTCGGTTGGACCATCCTTCGGTTGGCTCTCTTGCATACATTTTAGCTGTGCAGGTGACAGAAACGATCGAAAAAGCAAACCAGGACAATGCTAATGATGAGGCAGCCTTTCTTGCCATGTTGAAACGGGTTAATGGTGTGGAAAGATAACTAAGCTCTGGTCTTTCTAATAATCTATAGTACTAATTGAGATGCTGTGAAGGGGAGTAAGAAAAGAGGAATAAGCTAAAGGGGTTTGGAATGTTCTCTGGGCCTTATCTACTGGCACTTTGGCACTACAGCACCAATCATATTCCTAGGTGATCCTGGCCGGGTCGTCGGGCATGCATGGTTGCTCCTTTTGATGGAGCCAGCCATATGGATGCCATGTGCGAGGCATATGTATATAAATAAAAGTTTTAGTGAGATTAAAGACAACTTTTTTTATTTTAAAGGCAAAAAAATCCCACAATAATTATTAAAAATTCTTAAATTAATCGAGAAAAAGAAGCATCTCCATCATTTATTTTGCTGGACTAGATTATAACGATGTAGATTAATCATATATGTATATTAGAGTTGTATAGCAAATACAATTGTATTTTAACTATATGCAGTAGAGTTGTATACCAAAAGTAATTATATTATAGTACTAGCAAAAGCAATTATATTGTAGTATCTAGCAACGCAATTGTGCGGCTAAATTCGCTAGTTTTGGGAACATTATGCCATCTGATGGGTTGTATTTCATATTCATTTAGCAAATATATCGGCTGATCAACATGCTAATGCTTCTCCCTGCTGAAAACCAATCATCCTATATGATATGAAAAACAAAAAAAAAAATCATCACACACAAGATGAAATGACCAATGGTACAGCCGTATAACCTTTAGGGCATAAGATTTTTTATGTTTTGATAATGGAGTTACAAAGTTTGGTTTGTGTGGTCACACGTACACTCTTTCTAAATAGCCGCACTCTTTTTTGGAGTCTACACAAGGAAATGTGATGAGGATATAATAATCATCTATTTATTATATCATCATATTCTCCGAATATACCCCTAAACGATGAGGAAAAAATTTCGTAGAATAGTCGTAAGATATATTATAATCATCTAGTCGTAAGTTCTGTAATGACAACCTAATCGTAAGTTATGCTATGACTGGTTAGCCGCAAGTTCTATTACGACGGCCTAGTCGTTCTCCTATATACAACTAACTTACTCCTACAGTGGGTTAGCCTGACAAGATAGTTAGAACATGTGTTTATACTTTATAACCGCACACGATCTTATTCATGTCTCTCTGATAACAATTGTCCTATGGTGAACTGCTGCTCACGTCTCTCTGATAATAACCGTCATACAGTGGTTAACTCTCGAAGTGTCAAGATGTCTTCTGACAAGAAACAACCGCCACTGATTCGTCGCCAATATAAGGGACAAATATTGGGAGGAGAAGGAGGAAGTCTGGGGAAGAGACAAGTCCTAGTAAGGAGCAATCAGTTCTATAAGCAGTGTGTAATTTCTCACACTATCCACGCTTATAAATCTTTCCTCAGCAATAATAGCACATGATGTAGAGTTGTTATTCTTCTAGGAGAAGGCTCCAAGCTGTATAAAATTTTTTGTGTTTTTACTCTACATGATCATACGAGAGTCTTAAGTACTTTCCTCTAATCCAAAAAATCATACGTAAGATCGATATTAAAATATCGATAATATGCATCTGCCCCCATATCAATGTGGAGCTAGCATTGTGGCAAAAACCTTTATCCCCACATTGAACTCCCCTTTGCCATCCTTCTGACTTCCTTCCAAACCTTTGCTCTTCACATGGGCTCCTTCACTCTTTCTACAATGGTCTATGCTGCATAATTGACTATCATTCGTTGTCATTGATGCGTGGGAATGAATGGATGTCGCAAGTCCTTCTCAATCTCCTGCAGGTCTTTTGCATCCAGACTTGTAGCATGCATGGATCTCCCTCATGATTTTGATAACGTCCCTTTTGTTCTTCTTTGATTGGAGAGACTAGGGAATTGCATGCCAAGGTTGGTGTACCAATTAGAAACAATGTTTTGAGATGTATTTCTCACTTGCGTCAGAGTGGCATTGCCACAGTCAGCGTAAGGGTCTCTGTGAGTTGTAGAATTTGTCACTTTGCTCTCTATTTGCGCACCAGTATTCTCGACATTTTTAGCTACATAGTACGGACCCTTGCATCATCAATTTTTCTTTTAGGAATTTTTCATGTAGATTTAGTGCCCAAACTGAAGTTGATTGCATGAGTACAGAGCAAAGAGCGAATGCACTTGATATGACGACCTTCATCTGCACTCTTACCACATGTAATTTGCGACGTTCCCTCCTCCGCTCCCATTTTTATATTAGCTTTCTACATTTTAGCACGGCTGATAATAATGAAACATAGGACTGCTCTCAAAAGAAAAAGGAAGAACATGCTGAAACATGAGACAATAACAGAGCTCTCTATCCGGTAGATCGTTCAACCACTGCACGTCGCAACGCATGAAAGCAGCAGCCTGCTCCAGAGATGGATACCCAGCAAGATCCAGAGATACCCTGCCATTCCACTTGCGAATCCTGCACAGGCAAACCAACACTGCGAGAAGGATTAGAATACAAGCTTTCATGCGCATAGATTTTGAAGTACAGGAACAAGCACGCCGGTCCAAGAGCAAACACGGGGAGATATATATATATATATATCCACAAATACCGATCTGATCAAAATGAGGAAGCTTTGCACTACTTTGAAAGTTTGAGAATGTCAAATATCTGGTTTTAAGTTGGTTGTTGATTTTCAGATACGGTAAAAGTTGAGAAGGATAAAATTGGCTTATTCAAATATTTCGTAGGAACGAGGCAAGCCTTACATGAATCTTGTACAGTTCCCACGCATCAAACAGGGTAAGGGGATTACAAACCATAGGCAGAACCGCAGAAGCATAGTGACCACCAGGCCCACCAATCCATCGTGTAAGCAAAAACCGAGATACGATTTCTTCAGGTTTCGTGGCTTTTCCGAGGCAACATGCCTGTGGGGCTCTTATCTACGCCAGTTTAACTGACCCTCGACGCGCAGCCATCTGCTCTGCTTATTGCTACCACTTGAACATAACAGAGCGCTTAATTAGGAGAGGTACGGTTGAGGTTTGTCGTGACAAAGGCCCATCAACTAATGATCAGGAAACCAATAGATTATCCGCAAATCGCAAGTCAAGAGGAGGAGGAAGCGACGCGTGCAAGCAATACACAGCTAGCCTCCAGCCAGGTGCAGCTTTGCACTGTCTCGTCCGTCCATGCATGCATGCAGCAGCGACGACTTGGATCCAATCTAATGGAGTACACAGCTAATCGCCCGATCAAACGCATCAAAATTTCAAAATAGAATTTTGGATCCAAATAACGACTCACAGGAAACGGAGTACCTGTTCTAATGAGGGGGTATATCTGTCATTTGACGTGGTGGGCCGAGGCGCACAGGAGACACCAAGAATCATTTGGCATGAGGGCGGGGGCATTTCCGTAAAAATCGCGAGCTGTTGGCCTGGTGGGTGCGGGGGTAGAACTGTTGACCACTGTCTGTGCTTTTGACTTCTGTTTTTCTACCGTAAATATCTTTTTATACTATTTAACATTTAAATAGAGTTTCTTTTTAGTTAGAGTCTATTAATCAATTAAGTACACACTATAATAACTTTATTTATATAAGCTAAAATCATATATAAATATCTCTCTATAAATTATTATTATTTATATACCAAAACAAAAAATCATTGACAAAATCAACACCCCCAGAATAAGAATGCCCAAAAAGTCAAAATGGAATGTGGCCACGCCACAGTAGCGTCCGTGTGACATTCAGACGTACGATGAGTACCTATAGTGGTACATACCCCGGTCACGTGGTAGATTCTCCGTTCCTCCACCAGATTACCATGAGCAGCTCACACACCTAGAGCTCGGTGGCCGGGCTGCAGGTGAGGCGTGTCAACTCTGCGGCGTTGCCGTCCGGTGACTGAACGGCAAAAATGTCATTTTTGCTAATACAGCACATATACAGATATTTTTGTAATTATGGATGCAAATAATGTCATATATACCAAAAAAATCTCAATAGCGTCAGTGGTATAGTACCGTAGTAGAGTCCGTAGACATCCAATTGCGTCAACTCCACACTTAAAAAGGAATTTGAGAAAAAGAGAGAAGAAACAAAGAATCATATCAATTGTTATTCGAGTAGAAACAGGTTATAAGCATTAACAGTTGGCTAACATTATTGACGGATGCTCGCCGCCAATCGATCTCACGGTTATCCTCGCTATTGTCGCCACTCCCACCAGCTCTAGGCTGCCTTTCCTGTTGCGCCATGACCGCCCCTTCAAACCACCCAAAACCGAACTTGATTATCAGCCGCCAATGCCATCAACTCAAAGCTAACTCGATTGCTGTGTCAGTACTATCGTTTGTCGTAGATCGCGCAATTTTGTCGGCGCTCTTGTCAGCTTACCATTGGATCATATTGATCAGAAGTGTTCTGAGGGGATGAGGGGTTGAACCTCGTCGGGGGTCCATGACAGTACCACTGCCACCATAATCAACTGTTGTTGTTGAGAGAGGACAGAGGAGTAGGTTGCGTAAATGGTTTTTGAGTGTGTGGCACATAGCCAGCGAGCCAAGAAGCTAGCAGACACTTAAGGGAGCTGCAACCCGCGCATTGACAGCTATGGATCGTTTATATTGATTTTTGTTAATATTTTTTAATTTTAGTTTATAAATAGTAATAGTTTTATAGAAATTGTACGGAGACACTTATTTGCGATTTTGATTGATATAAAAATAGTTTTTATAGTGTATACTATAATTAATTAGTAGATCCTATTCTAAAAAAACACTTTATTTAAAAACTTATTACTAAAAAATAGTTTTTAGAATCTAATATAAACAAAACTACATATGTCATGAACACAGGGGAGATTGCACACTGAACTGTGAGTGTGCAATGCAGAGCCAGCAAGAGAACAAATTGACAGAGGAGAGGAGTCATGGCTCGACGCATTAGATAATTTTATCTTTTTTTTAGCATTTTAACCATATTTTAATTTTGATTTCTATCAATGGGTAATATTATTTATCAGATATTGCTCGGTTTAAAATAACGCGCCCATGGCTGGCTTTGAGCCGGATCTAGGTTAGGATCCGCTGGACGCCCGCGTTTTCGCAATTTCGTCAACATTTTTAGCTAGAAATTACCAACTCTGCCCCCACGATGAATCTGAGCTGTCAAAGGCGCATGGAGCCATGGAGTAGCTAGTATTGTCTCAGGTCATGCACAAGGCTCATATTGTTTCACTGACAGGTAGGCCACCACAAGAACTGTTTTCTCCGCTCCTCCCCTACCTCTGCTTTGCTCCATGCCTCCACCTCCCCGATCTTTACTTCCCTTTTGTACCATTGTCCCCGACCCCTTGCTATTAAATGCCATCTCCCAACGAGACAGAGCTATACTAGCACTGCATACCAGCAAATGGTGGCTTCCTCTCCCCCATAAAGCCACCACTTGCGGTTCTTGGCGTGTTCCTGGCCTTCCTCGTACGGACGCGGGTGCAGCCATGGACATGGCGGGGGAGGAGGAGGAGGCCTACGAGTACGAGTTCGACCTCGAGAACCCCTTCACCAGCCCCGCCGACGAGCCGATCGCCAGCCTCCTCGACGCTGAGGGCCACCACTCGCCGTCAGTCTCCGCCGCCGCATCCGCCGCCCGCCGCGACGCCGCCGGCTTCATCTCCAAGGTACGTGGCTCTTGTCCTGTGTTTCTTTCTTGCGGACGGTTCCTCCCCTGTTTGTTGATCTGATCAGCCTCGATCGGCCCAGGTACGGTACGACGGCGAGCTGGCCGTGCACCCGCTGGTCGCCTACCTCGCGCTCAACTACGTGGATCGCTTCCTCTCCAAGCGCCAATTGCCCGTAAGAACGCGGAAGATGGGAGTCTTTCTGCCAAGATTTGTGCAGGAATTCGCTCTGATCTGATCCCATGGTTCCATGCAGTGCGAGAAGAAGCCATGGGCGCCGGGGCTGCTCGCCATCAGCTGCCTCTCTCTCGCCGCCAAGATGCAGCGCGTCGCCGCCATCTCCATCGCCGACATCCAAGTACAAGCTTAAGCGTACATTTGTTTCTTCGCTGCGATTTCGTGAGATATTTGCCTGAGGATTAGTTAAACAACGGCGCGTGTATTGTGGCGCATGGGTTGCAGAGGGACGAGGACTTCATGTTCGACGCGGCGACCATCCGGAGCATGGAGCGGGTGGTGCTGGGCGCGCTGGAGTGGCGCGCGCGCTCTGTCACGCCGCTCGCCTTCCTCGGCTTCTTCCTCTCGGCGTGCTTCCCTCCGCCGCGGCACCCGCCTCTGCTCGCCGCCGTCAAGGCGCGCGCCGTTGACCTTCTCCTCCGCGCCCAGCCCGGTTCGTCCACGCCCTCACCCCCGCGCGCGCCGGCGTGTCCAATGCCACGGCATCCAACACGCGCCAAGGCTTCCCCCGTTAGATTCAGCGAGCGCTCAACTGTTGGTTTCGTGCATTTTGCAGAGGCAAAGATGGCGGAGTTCTCACCCTCCGTGGCGGCCGCCGCGGCGCTGCTAGCCGCCGCTGGAGAGGTCGCCGGCGCCCACCACCCCGCCTTCCAAGCCAGCGTCGCCGCTTGCCCCTTTGTAAATAGCGTGAGCATGATTTTATATAAAACCGTACATCTTTGTTTCCACTAAACCCCCCTTAATCACAACTAATTGACGAGACAACCCCTTTCATGCCACATGCACTCCGGATCTTCTGGGAGAGGCCATTTTGGTTAGCTTTTTTTAGTTATTTTCCTCGTGAAATGGAGCAAACGGAGCACATTGAACTCCCTGTGGAAACTTTATAATATTTTTTAATAGGATCTATAGATAAATTATAGTGTAAACTATACCAAATTTAATTGTATTAAATAAAATCGTATGCTATTTTTATAAATAAATTAGAATTTAAAAACTATAATCATAAATCTCAGCCCAATAATTTCTCCTGCTCATAATTATTACGATCATCGTAGAAAACCCGTGCACTTCGGATAATTTCAGCAAGGCCCCTGCATGCTGCTAAGTAGAGCATCCAAATGTTTTGAAGTAATAGAGAATACAAATGTAAGATCTGTAGAAGCGAAGGGGTTTGGTGCTAACTTTTGCTGTTCTGTCCAGGAGAAGCTGCGAGAGTGCGGCGAGGTGATGGCCGCGGCCTGCGGCGTCGGGCCCGACCGGACGGCGACGAGCGCCGACACGCCGGTGACGGTTCTCGGCCACCACCGCAGCGCCAGCTCCGAGAGCGAGCGGACCGTCGGATCGGGGGCCAACGGCGCCGATGCGAATAAGCGCTGCATGGGCCCACCCTCCCAGTGGGTGTAGGCGGCCTGCGGCAGGGTGAGAGGTGGACTTAGAAATTTACTCTTGCCCTCTTCTCTTTTATTTTTTTCCCTTTCCTTTCCTTTTCAATTCTTTTTTCTATTTTAATCTTCTCGAGGTAAAGCAGGGATGGAGAGATTTGGTGGTAGTAGCTGTCATTTAATTTGCCTTTTTTGCCTGTCCTTTTTTTCTTTGTGGGCGCCTAGTTGTGGTAATTTTTTCGGCAGCGCTAGATGTGAGATTGGTGGATGGAAATATTGGGGATGAGAGGGGAAAGGATGATGTGATATTGCGGAAAATAAAACAAAAAATTATGTTGATCATTACTCCCCGTTGGTTTAATTTTCTCTGTGCTTTTATATGCATTTTTTCTATTATTAGAGTAGATCTATTTTCTAAATAATTATCAACATTGGCTGAGAATATTGAGATCCTACCTATGTGAGATACTGTAGTTACATGTGAGAATACCCTTTTCGTTTTGTGTTTTTAACAAAAAAAAAGAAGACGAAAACCCAAGTGAAGAAGTGGTCAAAGGAGGTAGCGAGGAATCCGACGTGTCAGGTAGGGATGAAAACGGATCGGATACGGACGGATAATACCTCTACCATATTTGTTTTCATATTTTTTTTCGGATACGGATACGAATACGGATAACCCGAATACGAATACAAATACGAATAATATCGAATACAGATACGGATCGAATACGAATCGAAACGAATACTGATTTAATATTTATCTAACATGAAAACCCCTTAAATTATACATCCATAATTAACAAAAATACATAAATAGTTTGTAACATCATGATTTTCTGGAGTTTATAAAGCCATGTTTTCAAAAATAAATTTTCTGGAATTAAATCAAGCTTAAAATAAATTTTTAGAATTTAAAATAATTTAATATAATTAAATTAAACTTTAACATGAGCTAAAAATATTTTATTTGTGTTCCTCAGGTCTCAAGGATTTTTCTGGTATTTTTGGTGAATTTTTGGGATTTAATTGCTATTTTCTAGAGCCTTTTGGATTTTATTTGGATTTTGGAAATAAGAAAATGGGGAGATTCTAGAAAATCCGGATATCCGGTTTCATTTTATCCGGATTATCCGTATCCGTATCCGTATTCGACGGATACTAGGCTTACCGTATCCGTATCCGTATCCGATAAAAAAAATCCGTATCCGTATCCGATCCGAGAATTATCCGAAAAAAATCCGATCCGACACAATCCGTATCCGTATTCGTCCGGATCGGTCGGAAACTATCCGATCCGTTTTCACCCCTAGTGTCAGGGCGGAAGGAGGCAGCCTTGTACTAGCCTTTCCCGACTGACCGGCCGCTAGATGCACGCCACGTGGCCGCATCAGGGCCTTCGCTCGCGTGCAGGTTCCCACCCTGTTTCTCGTGGCTCCCGCCTCGTGCATGCAGCCTGCATGGTGCTGTACACAGCCCCCCATTTATTACGTATAGTCGTATACGCGTGTGTATTTCATGTGTAGATACGTATATCATGACATCGCACGGGTAGATGAGCTCTGCAACAAACGTCCTGGCATGTGGGCCCCCGGTGTTTGGTCTCACTCGGAGTTGTTGGGTCCACGGTGAATTGATTTTACGCCAGCTAGCGTGGAGGCGAGAGAAAAAAGATGGGTGCCACATCACACCACACATGTGCCAGTGGATATGTTGTTGCAACGCTCGCTTGAACGACCCAACTTTTTTTTCTCTCGTGTTTTCGAGGAGACTGTTTGAACAAATGTTAGGACGTGACATTTGGCTCCATGAGCGAACGCGATGTGTGCTTTGTCGCATATGGCGCTATGTGTAGTGCAGCGCCTCCTTTTCCACCCGAAATTGCGTAGCAGTCGCGTTGACAGCGCGGGGTGGTGGCGGGCTTTTTTACTCGAGTGCCATCTATTGCTCGTGCCGCCTGCGTGTCCTGCGCTAGCTACTGTGTAAGAAAAATCGTCGACTGGGCCGGTAAGCGGTGCCATGTGTGTATGTTTGGTCAAATCATTGAATTGGAGATCTTTCGAGTGATTTGATTGGTACAGGAAATTTGACAGGTTGGTATGACCATAGACTCCCAAACTAATTAATGTCTGTGTTTAGTAAAAAGTAATGAGGTGTGGATTTTAGGTAGCGTGCGAAATAACGATAATTTATAATTTTTTATTATAATTGATTGATTTTTTACTGTAACTGAGTTAGTTTGTTTGGTATAATTAAATTTTTTAAAAAAATTAAAAAATATGTTAACCCATCACGGACAACGAAAAGGAATACGAAAAAAAGAAAAAATAAAAAAGTTTAAAAAATCTAAAAAAATCAAGAAAAAGACGAAATTACTGAATAGTAAAAAAAGCAGAAATTAGAAATAGAAGTTAGCTTTAAGATAAAATGAGTGGTGCCAATTAATATTGGAAGGAGTACCATACGAAGATTCATCTAGTCCTGGTATTATGTGCGGTTTTCTTGGAGAGTTAACCTTTGTCTACGAGGCTCGAAACAATGTGCTCCTAAGAAGGACAAGAAACGACGAACTCTCCGTGGATGGAGTTGTGACAATGGTGTGAATCTATCGATCCAGGTTCGGGTCTCACTACTGTTTAAAACTAATGGCTTCTTCCAACTTTTCTTTAGAAAGGGACCATGATAAAAATCAGAGACTTGACATTTTTTGGCGAGGCAGAGATTAGACAGACCGATCTCACTACTGTGACATTTTTTTTTCTCTTGCGATGCCGACATGGACAATCGATTGAGCACCAAACACAGACCGACAGTCTTATGAAAATTTAGTAACAAATCTGGGAGAAATAAATTCATTTGACCCCTGAATTATCCCGCTTTCTTGAATTTTAAAGTTCAACTATGAAACCGGAAAGCCATGCCCCTTAATTGTCAAAATCAATTATATTACTCTGAGACCATTTCATCTTGGTTTTGGTTTAACGTAACAGCGGTTTTGAGTACTTGAATAGACGTGGCAATGAGTCAGCAAAGCATGTTGACCACGCTGGTGATGATTCAGCAAAAATAAATCTCGCGCGCAGCTCTCTGTTTCGCTCGGCGACGGTGTTCATCCGTGAGGGAAACAGCTGACGGTGACGGTGTACATAACCCAGTGCCCGAGCTGCGCTCCACGGCCGCGAGCAGAGCGAGAGTGCGCTCTTGCGCGTGAGCTAAGCGCCTGCCGCAGCTACTCCTTTTCTGGAATTGTTTATATATCTAGACCTGTAGCAACTTTTTTTAAAAAAACAAATGACTTCGATTGCTCTTTTTAAAAAAAAACATAGAATCTTTTTTGAGCTCAGAAGATACAACAAGCGAGACGTGTCACCTATCATGCCACCGTAGCTCGGCAGAAGGCCAGGCATACAGCTGGACGACGTGGCACAGTAGGGTGACACTCAGGAGGCCCAGCCGAGCTGCCCTTGCACGGCTAGTGGCTCTGATGGCAAATGCTCATGGGCACAAGGCCAGGGAATGCATGCATGTGTCATGCCTATTGCTTATTTGCCTTGTGTTTAGCTCTCTCTATATATGCGTATGCGTTTTATTAAAAAATCCAGCTAAAGTTTAGACGACATGTAGTCATGCATGATTCATTTGTGCATATATGAGATGCGCATAATGATGCATGCTAATTAGAAGTGTGGTTAGCTAGTTTACATGTATTTTACTTGTTGTGTGTAACTACCGCTTGTGTTAATTTTATCTACTTGATTATGCTACCTGACTTAATTTCCACTAGCTAGATATCATATCATGGCTGTTACTTGTTAGTTTATGAAGTTCTTTAGGTACATGCCCTAAGTTGAGATCATGACTACATAGATGGTTCACATAAATATATTAATATATCAAACTCCATATAAGAGGTAATAATTTTCCATTAGTGGATTTGTCTTATGAAAAATTATAATTTAAAATGACAGAACTGAAAAGCTAGCATTGAACGCAGTAGCAGATCAAGGGTTACCCGTTGTCCGCTTCCTCTGGCGGCGAAGCTAGTCCTGAGGGAAGGTCAGCCTGTCAGGAGAGCATCATACATCGTGCAACTTGTATTACGATGGTGGCCAAGTAGGAGCAGGTGAACTGTATAATTGACTGGACCTAAATTCTTGCACGTTGAACATCTGTTGCACCCAGTGAAAATATCTAGCCACTTAAAAATATTTTTAGTAATTAATGACATTATGTGAATATGGAACTAAAATATTTATCGAGTGTTTGAAAGATTTAATCCTAATAACAAATGTGAGATGCATGCTGAAGGCCAACATGAGGATCAAGATGGTTCAAGAATAATGTACAAGTAGTCTAGGATCCCTTTTTGATTTTATTGATCTTAGAAGAAAGGTTGAAAGAATGAATTATATGTTACATATCGTACTATTAAAAGGGATTATAGCAAGTAACTTGACAGCATGTACTTGTGCTATTTGGATCAATTTAGGATCATACATACACTTCAAATTAAAATTGATAACCAACTATGTATTATCAGAAAATAGGTAGTACCAATGTGTAAATAGCGGTACTACCACAGTGCGGTATGACCGGAATAGTAATATGGAACTACCAAAATCGAAAAGTACAGATGTGTAGTTGGCGATATGTTTTTTCAAAGAGCAACATTTGAAACACTTAGTCTCTCTGAAAACAATAGTACCAAGAATTGAACAACGGAACTATCGCAGAGCGGTATGACAGCACCCTTGAAGCGGTACTACTGGAACTCAGAAATTCCAATAATTGGATGGTACATTTTTCCAAAGAGAAGCAACTTTTGTCCTCGAAGCAAATGGAAGTACCACGCCAAAATTTTGGAACTACCGGACATCGGAATTACTGCGATTACAACGGCGGTAGTACTGCACTGAATTTCTATGGCTAGTTTCCGAACTGGCAAGTTTCCGAATACAACGGTAAAACATCGTATGTCATTTGATTATTTCTTTGACTGTACTTTTCGCACTTGTATTTCTAGCATATTGTGATCATTGTGTTTGTCATATTTATTTGTGTTAGAGATATTATTTGTAGAGACTTATGTTTGTAGTGTCTTAGCTATACTAGATATGTAAGTTTAAATTGCATTGAAATCTTGCTTAGTTATTAATTGTGATAATTAGTTTTAGAAGGTAGAAATTTTTAGAACCTCCTATTCACCCACTCTAGTCAGTTATTCTTGATTCTACACCCAGTCGTCCACATAATTGATGGCGTCCTATGGAGGAAAATAAGTTTCATTAGGCCGACATATGGTAGAACTAAAATGAAACATATAATTGTAAGTACCGTTGTCATGTGTTGCACGGCTGATGAACCACTTGGGTTCGCCAGATGTACCACTCTAAGTACAAGTGGTATGTGTTTGGATTGTATGCATGTTGCTCCTGCTCGATCTCTATCCTTGTGGACTGCTCCCAGGCATTCATCCATTGAGCCTATGTTGGCCTCCAGTCATTGCTCTTTCATCCTTCCTCGATTGCCTGCGGAAAAAGGGGTACACAATTGTTACTTCACTGCGGAAATAAAACAGATATGAATGGTATGCAATGAACAATTGTTACTTCAGTGCGGTGAGTCCTGCGTGAATGACCGCCCAATATTCATCATCCTCATCATGGACAGCAACCCACTCGCCGTAGAACTAAAACGTACCGCTTGTCCAAAGGCCAGTCCTCCCGAGGTCCCCGGAGAACAATGGGGCCAGGATGAAGGGGACGTGCATCCACGGCTCCCTTCGGTCGAGTGCTTAGACGGTGGGAGTGGGTGGAGTCCCAAAAGCTGAGCACCGCGAAGACGACGGGAGGGGTCCAAGTCGCTCTCGATGGCGATGAACGTGCCAAGTGTGAGCTTGTACGCCAAAAATGTGGCACCGAAGCAGGCGTATGCGCCACCTAACCAACCACATCAGCTAATTCTGTTACCAAACTGATGAAACAACCTATGGTGCAAACGAAGATAAGTTTAGAGAGGCGAAAAAGTAAAATACAAGTTTTGGTACTAAAATACATTCTCATAAGTTTAAAGAGATATCATGCAATTTTCCTAAAGCCTGTCACAGATGTCTACCCCGACCAACACATGGATGGTCACATACACGAGTAGAGCATGGCAGTGAGTAGCATGCCGAAGCAGTTCCAATTCCATGACGTGACAAGCTTCAGTGCTCCTGGCAAGCGTTGGCGATTAGTCAGGGCCATGCATGTGCTTGGAATTTATGGGGTGGTGTAGCCGTGGCCGTGCAAGCGTACACACACCCATTTCACATAAAATAATATAATCCCTTTACCCTTTTTTGAGACACGGATTTTTTTTCCCGATTCTTACGGCACTACAGCATACAGCGCGCGCATGCAGCAGCCGCGAGCCGCGCCCTGCCACCCCCGCCCGCGCGCGTAAGGCTGTGGCTCCCCAGCTGCTCCTGCAGTGGAGCAGCAGTAGCTTAGCAGCAGCAGCAGGTCAGCATCAGTAGCAGTGCACGCTCGCACTCTGCTCGTAACGTGCGCCTTTCCATTCCGTATATCTTGGCTTTTCGGTCGCATCGACATCTATCTGTCTGCATGCCCGACGGCCCAACCGTGCCATAATTATCTCGTACGTGAAGTTAAGGATGTGTATGTATGCGTAAGTGTGCATCTGGATTGAATCGTCGACGACGTACGTGCGCGGTTCATTGTGGTAGCACGTACCACGTACGTAGACCTGGCTAGCTTAGCTGCAGCGGCCTGTCACGAGACGCGTGCGGATCGGATGGACGTAGACGGCCGGACGATGGACGTAGAGGACCCGTCGTGCGTTTGGAGGATCTCACGCGAGGACCACGGGGCGCGGGGCGGGGCGACGTATGGGACGGAGCGGCACGGAGGGGGGCCTCCCATGCAATCCCGTCCCTGCCCTGCCCCTCGATCTGCTGGCCGGTGCGTGCAGATGCAGCTCGCTCGCGTTCACGTACGTCGGTACGTGGTACGGGCGTGGAGCAGCTGTGTGACTGCTGTGCTGTGTACTGATACGCGTCGTCAATTTTCAACGGCGGACCTAGGATCCGTTTATAGTTACTTGTATAGGCAGTGGCATACATTTACCATCCGTGTCTCTGAGTTCCACCTTGTGAGCCCCGCTCCACCTGAGACTAATTGGCATGAGCAGTAGGGAAGCTTTGCTTGAAAAAAAGGAAGATTTAAGGTTTTGTTATTTTTAGCTTCTAGCTTACATTAGGAGTAACTAGTTTTTAAATAAAGTTTCTTTTTAAGACGGAATTTACAAATTAATTGTAGTAGACACTATATTAACTTCAGTTATACCGACCAAAATTACACGTGAGAGTCTTTTTTCGTACTCTCTTATGAATAGTTAGAATTAAAAATTTTAAACTAAGTTACAGCCCAAAAGAACAACTCCTAATATCTGTATGGACTGCTACAACTTCGTCCAATTTGTTTGGGTTTTGGTTCTTGTGAAACTCCTGTCTTATTTGCTATGTCGAGGCGCCTCTCGGGAATTTATCGGGTATGTGAGGTCAGAAGCACATGATAACCCCATTAATCAATAACTTCCTATGTTGGATTCATAGTATTTGAACCCAACCTACAGGTTGTAGGCTCTTGGATTGTTTTTTCCGCTTCACTCAACAAGCAGATCAGAGAGGGGAAGAAATGGCGAACCACTTTTTGATATGCTAACAAAGTTATGGATATATGACTTTATCTATTATGGTTAAACTTTTGACACACTTTTACTCATACGCGAATATGTTTCAGTAAAAAATTTATGAAACCGTGGACTTAGCCTCACCTCCGTCTATCCAGACATATGCAAACAGGAAGGCACTTGTGTGCATGATGTGTGCACGTGTACGTCTTTTTTTTATAATCACAAAACAAAGAGCGGGAAAGAAATGGAAGCTGACAAAAGGCCGCCAAAAACGTTGGCCTAGTGTCAAATGTGATAATATAGGAGGTCTAAACAGAAAAAAATCATGTAAGTTCAGGATTCAACTTTCGACCAATATCTTTCTAGTTGAAGGAACAATCCAATAAATTATTCACCTCCACAAATCTCATGACAAAAGGAGTACGCGCAGATGGAGGAGAGGCGGCATGGCGTGCGTGGAGGATTCCGTGCAGTGGCGGCGAGTGGGAGGGCATGAAGGGCAGCGTGTAGGAGGAGGCGAGCGGAGGCGGCACGGGCGGAGAAGGCGCTGAGGAGGCGTTGAGGGGGATCGACACACCGGAAGGAGGCGACGGCGGTCACGCATGAGGAGATGAGAGAACGAGCGGGGAGAGGGAAATCTCATGGGACGCCCCTTGCCTCGGTGGTTTCGAGGAGAATGTGGTAACTATGGAGGGAAGTGGAGAGGAGGGGGCGGTTAGCTGTGAGAGGTAGAGGAGGGGAGGGGCGTGCACGAGATGGATGACCTAGATTATGATGGTTAGATCGGACGATTATGGGGACACGAAGGAGAACGACCACCTACCACCAACTTGTTTTTATAAGGAGTAGAGATGTATTATAGGTAAGTACTCGGGGTTGGAGCTTACTCAGCTTCTGATGTGGTTTCGACTTTGGATTCATGGATTTGTAATACATAATTCTTAGATCATTCATGCTAGTTATCAAGCTAAATAAAACAAGTGAGATCAAATTTTTTAGCACACTAGAGGCCTCATTCTTTTTGGACCACAATTTGTAAGTGAAACATTTTGTCTAGACTAAACACGTTGCACCATATGCATGGGTGGGGCTTTCATCTAAGAATAACAACAAGAACAAAAACCACTAGGGCAAGGGAAGTGTAAAAAATTTACTTGTTTATGGTTCCTTTTATACTAGAGATCTGAGCTGTGGATTGTAAACTATGGTCAAATATGACCATGCAAATTCCCCCTAGGTCAATATGAATGTCTTGGCACCCTTAAATGCACTTTGATCCCTGCAAAAACTACGTCCATTAACCCCTTTGCCGCCATTATGTGACCACCTTTGCATGGGTCTCTCACACTTTATGACTTAGCATGAAGACCTTTGCTTTCCCCAACCTTCTTCTTTAATCCACTCTCACCATAGGGTGCTACCATCATGAGTGCTGAACCCCAAAAGCAGGATGTATACACAAGCAAAAGCCACTTGTGTCGAGTTGACGCAATGCTTTTCATTGTTTGTGTGGGCATGATGGACTGAGTAGTGTAGTCCTGCATCATATGCTCCCAAAATTGATCAATGCCTATGTGTAAACTCTAATGCTCATATCTTGTTTACGATGCTGAGATGCTCTCATAGCTAGACCATCACCAATCACCATGACTGTTAATATGACAATTCGGTTGTTCTTGAGCAGTAGTATAGTTGGTATGACTTGCTATTTGCAGTACTATTTACCAGTCCTGGTATGACTGATTTGATTCCATCTCTGATCTGCCACAAGAAATCCTTGTGATCCTAGGGTGCGGCCAAATCTCAAATAAACTACGTGCAAGCAAGGCAGACTTAGGCAATCCGTCTGTTCCATTTTGTTTATAGCCAACAGGCTGCTACAACTACAAGCCAGTGCAGTCAAAAGTACAAAACTTTTGGTTTAGTTACACTCCTTCCCTAACTTCGAAGAAGCAAAAAGGAAAAGAGTGAAAGAGATAGAAAACCAAGTCCGAGAGCGGCAACAAGGCAAACACTGCACAGTAGACTTTGCCCACCTTCTAAAGACTCTGGGAACGACTAGATAGACCAAGATGTTCTACTATTCTACCATTATCGGCAACACAATAAGCAGTAGCATATGTATGATTGTAAACAGTGCTGCTACATGCATCTACAAAACAAATTCGACTCTGTTCAGGCGATGATACTACAGTAGCCCACAATACATGCTGTGTCACTGCCAAGTAAAAAACCAGTGCTAAAGATGGAACATTGCGGAAAGATTAGGAAGCAGGTTTATTTTGTTGTTGCCTTGGTTATGCACCATGCAATGCGTAAACAGTTGGCCCAAAGTACGTACGTACCCTCAATCCAGTATCCATATGTAGTATGTACTGCAATCTTCGCTACCATGCATCCTGATGTTTCGCGTAACCAAACCAAACCAAACCGAATCGGCTGGCTAGTCCCATGGCACCACGAGGATCCGCAAGCTGCAATCTCCAGCAACGGGCCGGCTGCACGTGTTTAAAGCTGTCTCGATCCAGTCAAGCGATCGAACGTTCAGATCTAAGATATGGAGCAAAAACAACAACGTGGCTCCTATTTTCCCCAAGGAAGCAATCTACCATGTCAAATATCGCACTGTGCATTTGATCGTTTTGAGACTTGTGCAGCACAACTCATGATGAACAGTGGAGTTGTGCGCTCCCCGACCGCACGACTAACACGTGTTACGCTTGCGTGAATCGTGCAGTCGGAAAGGAGCAAAATTTGGAATTTTATCGCGCAGGGGGCTAGATTTGGTATTTTTACCGTGTGATAGTGTCAAATCCGTCCAAATTACTAGAAAACCCCCATCGCATCTTAGCTAGCCCACGGAAACCATCGGTAGGGAGATTTTTGAACTCTAAAACCTAACTAGGTGTAACAGCCTAAATTTGTGTCAAATTAAAACTTGCACAATTTCCATGAGTTTCAAAACATTTTTGTGGCATTTTCAAAAAATTTTCCCAAAAGTCTTACTTGAATATAAAACTTTTAAAATAATTTCATTGGCCAAAAATCAAGTTTGAAAAATTCTAACATTTATTTGTATGCTAAGCAAATTTTCCAAAAATTTTCCAAAAATTTTGAAAAATCGATCAAAAATTCAAATTCAAAACTGAAATTAAATCTTAAATAGAAATTTAAACCATTTTCTTTCTCTCCCTCGCTTTCGGGCCGAATTCCAGTTGCCACCGACCTTCTTCCATTTTCTCTCTCCACGGGCCTGCTCTCCCTTTCCTTTCTCTTTTCTCTCCGCAACCCAGCTGGCCTGCTCACAATGCAGCTGAGTACCGCAGCCCAGCTCTCCCCTCTCTCTCACACACTCATTGACGACCGAGCCCCCTCAACCCCACCTGTCAACGCAAAGCGTTGTTCATCTTCCCCAGCAAGCCAACTCTCTCTAGCTCATTTCCACGCCCATACACATGTGCGGCGTTTGACTCAGACGTGGACCTCCATGCCAACCTCTGCACCTCGAGCCCTGCACCATCTCTCCAGTCGCCACGATCTCGTCACGTCGGCACGCCAGCTAGGCCTCCCTGCTCACGCTCCTTCTCATGCTATCTCACGTCGGACTCGCCCCCATGTCCTCGTCTCCTCCCTTCTTCCCTTCTCTATTTAAGACATGGCCGAGCGCATCAAAACCCTCGCCCACATCTCCTCATCATTTTCCCCAAGCTTCCCTCTCTTCTCCACATTCGGTGGAGGTGAATCGAGCTGTCATCCCTAACTCCGAATGCTAGCTTCGTCCTCAAATTCCTTGTTGCCCAGTGAGTTCCCGCTGCCGCCATCATGTGCTTTGTGTTCACCTCGCTCCCCTATTCCTCATGCTCACCTTGTCGTGCCTGTTTTCATCTAGGAAAGCTGAAGGACAGATATCGCCGTCGTGTACAACGCTGCTATCGACCTTGTTGCCCTGTCTCCTTCGCCTCGATGAGCTTTGATCTCAATAGTCATGCTCACAATGTTCGCCTCAGTTTCCTCTCCCTAATGCGCCCTTTATTTTCGCTCGTCGTGCACTAGAGCCACTGGAACACGCATTCGTCTCCGTCGCTAGCTAGAGCACGCTCCAACTTCGCCGCTACCAATGATCTCCCTCTTCACTCTGTCTCTCGGTGAGCCATTCCATTCCCGTGTACTCCTTTATGCCGCAAACTTGGTAGGGTAGTCCATGATCCGGCTAGATGCCCATAGCATTGCTGTGTAATAGCTCCCCACCGTGCCACCATAAGCCACCGTGGAGAGCCTTGCTCGCCACCGCATCCTTAGCCAGCCAGGAGCTCCCTGCATCGCTGTGACCTATAGATGCTAGCGCCCATGCCAATTTTTGGTTTCTGACACCAAATCGCGGTCGCCTTTGTGCACAATAGAGCTGCCGGCAACCTTGCCATCATGCCACCACCTCCCGTCGCACTGTCACCGCTATTAGCTTCGACGAGACCACCTCGTTCCATTTTGCCCGTCCTCATCGGCATCTAGCCCAAAACACGAGCCACCATGGTGCCTCCTCTTCTTCCTCTGCTCTAAGTGAGAAGAAGATGGCCGTGATGCTAACATCTGGGCCCTCGCATGTAGATTAATTTGTTTAAATTGGTAATTAGTTAGCTACTATCAATATGACATGTGGGCCCGAGATAGTTAATCAATATGACATGTGGGCCCAAGATAGTTAAGGAATCTATTTATGCCCTAGTTTAAAGTATGAGTGCATGACATATGGACCCCACTCCTTAAAATCAACCATGTAGACTCAGTCCATGGACCACTGTCTCTGACACGTGGGTCCCATTTCCCATAGACCATCGTGTGGACTTAGTCCACATGGACCATGGCCCCACTTGTCAGTCTTTAGTGTTTTCCTTAAAGAAAATAAAGAGAAAAGAAAATCAAAACCTAGCCAACCCCACTTGTCAGACGCTGAGCTTTTTCTTTAAGAAAAATATTTGGAAAATAAAACAAATTCCTAGCCTACCCCACCTGACAGAAATTTCAGATTTTCTAGAATTTCTTCTTGGTTGAAATTTTGCAGTACCCGTTTTCCCTCTTTTTAAATTCAAATGACTTGGTTTTTGTTTCTAAATTCAAAATCTTTCCAAACCACCACACCAAAATCATAATTTTTGGAGTTCATTTGAATTTTATTTGAATTCATGATGAATCTAGGTGATTGTGCGTTTATAGAATTTGACGCTTCGAACGCCTCATTGCTGCCGAACAAGATTTTACGTTATCTACAGCTAAGCAAGGCAAGGTCTTATGATTGATTATATTGAGCCTAGTTTTTCAATGCAATTACTTTGCTTTTAAATTATAAATTGCATGTTGATTATCATTATTCAATTAAAGGTTATGTTAAATATTGATGCTTAGTTATACCTTGCAGTTGATGTGTATTATCCCCTTCCTTGATTGCTGATATTATCTTTGCAATGTTACCATAGGATACTTATTATAATAATATTTCACATTGGTTAAATTTTAATAAACATTGGTTGTGCTTAGAAATGTATTTGTGGTAAATTGGAATGCAACACAAACATTGCCAATGGACACTTGAGACATTGTGTAGCAATGGGATGGCAACGTGGGTTACCACTGGAAGCAGGAAAATATTTTATAAATTGGTGAAGACTCAAGCGAGTGGTTGGAATGAGACCGATATCATAACGCACAAAATTTGGGTTTGTTGGTTCTCTCGCATGAGTTAATTAAGGATCGAATCTTGTATCGCTCGTTTTTACACCCAATCATGCAACCACAAGTGAAGTATAGAATTGACCTGGCCAACTAATTTCTCTAGTTTTTGTGTGGACTCCTGCACAGTAGATTGGTATGTGGATTTTTGTTGTGATTATTCTGGGAGTAACCCATGTTTGTCACTGCCCCTATGTGGATTTTTTTAAAACATGAAGGGTTGTAGACTCTCTAATAATGGCGGTCCCTCATTGAAAATATTGCCTGTAACGGTTGCATTTTGGGGGTGACCTGTAACGGTCACTATCGTAGTGTTGAGAGATCTCACCTTCGGAGTGGAAGGAGGCATTGGGACCATTGTTTTAAATAGCGTATAGCGGGAGTGTAGTGGCTAAGTGTTTTTATAGAGGATAGCAGAGATCGATGACATAGCGGGCACAACATGTGTTTAGATATATTTGTAGAAATACAAAGTTAAATAAATCATTTTTGAAGTAAAATGACTTATATTGTATTCACATTATTTATTTGTGCATATCCTAAGTTTTGGAGTAATGATTTAAAATGGCAAATGGCAAGAGTATGCAATAAATGAATCATATGAAAACCTGAAACGTATTTGTATTGAATCGTCGCTACACACCATACACTATAGCGGCTATAGCGGGTTGTAGCAGGCCATAGATGGCCATTGCAGCACCGCAACTGTACAAAATGCTATAGACAGTTGTTGCGTAGCAGCCACTACCCCCTGACTGCTATATTGGGGCTACAGCGGTGCTATACTAGGCTATTTAAAACAATGATTGGGACTAAGCATTATAGAAGTTTTGTTATGATTATCTCAGTTGAATGTCTACGAAAGCATGTAGTGGTTGACATTATGAGTTAATCATATTTTATGGATATAGTTGCACAACCTCTACAGAGTGTATAATATATTCAAATAGCCGTGCCCCTGGTCATGAGCAAAGTGTAGAAATGCCACAATTGTGTAATTTTTATAAAAATAATAGTTGTTGATTAATGATGGTTATAGATGAAAGTATGAGGAAATGGTTATGATATCTTGGTATAGAAATGGATGCAGAAAGACGCTTAGGAAATGGATATGGAGGACAATTGTGAAGAGAGTTCGCTCTCTTGAGCTTAATTAAATTGGACACTTGATATTTAGTTAAAAATAGCTAAGTCATAGGTTTGAAAATTAATTATGGTAATTGTAGTGAAACTTGCTTTCCGTTAAAAGAACCATATAATCTTCCCTTGACAAACCCTGCATCTATATACTTGCATTTGGATATGGGCTTACTGTGTACTTTTATACTCATAGTTACTTAATATGTGAATTTAGATGATGGAATCGATAATCCGGTGTATGGATACTTCCATAGTTCCATGCCTTCGGCTGTGACGTTGAAGATGATGGCCAAGACAAGGTTTAGCCCCAGTCGATTACCTGTGATAAATATAGAGGCCCCTTTTAGTTTATCTACTTTTTGCTGCTTTATGTGAACAAACTCATTAGACCTGTCGAAAATAACAGAGGTACGAAGATCTGATGGCTTGTGTTGTGTGTGATCTGACGATTTGCAGCTTGGTCATGAAATGTCAGGAGGAGACGGCAGCAGAGTTCATGCAGATGGGCCAGTTGATGTGAGAGATGGAGATAAAAAGACAGCAGGGAGGCAATTCAGCAATTGGCATTAGCTTTTGGTTTCTACGTTATATGTTTGGAGATTTGTGGGGTTTTCATGCAGATTCGTGCTGCACGTATGAATAATTTTTCTTTGTACCATATATATACAAACAAATAGGTGGTAATCTAAGTTCCACTCCCAGCATTATTACATTCACCATTCACTCACCTGATGATATATGAAAAAAAAAACAGGCTCAACTATCAACCGTTGTTCATAAAAGTAAGATGCATGCATAGATATCATCAGGTGAGTGAATACTGAATGTATTTTGCCATCTTTGATACTTGATCACGATGAGCATGTGAATAATTTTTAAAACCAGATTAAACACTACTCACTATCCGTTTTAGTTCTAGAGCAATGTGCTTTCCAAACACCAAACGATGGCAGCTTTTACATCATTGAGGCGTGATGAGCGATGAATTCTAAGACATGTTTGATTACCAAACTACCAAACCTATGAAACAACAGACAGAAAAGTCAGATGTTTGTGTCCTAATGCACTTGTGAGTGTGCCAAACTTGCAATAATAGAAGTACCTGTAACGATGGTTAGTACTTGTCTGCACCTTGGTTTGTACAACCAGTGGTGGTGGTGTTTAGTTGCCGGTCTCAAAGCTCTGCGAGCTCTCTTTGGATTCCTTCCTCGATCTCTGAAACTTTTGTACTTTTTACAGTGCGGCATGTGTTTGTGTGTGTGAACTTCGAGTGCAGAGTAATAGAGGTTAGTATACAAAGTAAGAAAAAAAAAACACATGTGATGTATTATTACCATCCGAACAAGACAAGCTGCAGCATCCTGGCTTTGCTTGACATCAGTGTAACTGCGCCGCTGATGGAGCGTGTGACTGGAGTCTGGGCTCTGGTCTGGAGAAGGCAAAAGATGTTCAAGTCACATGCGGTCACACACTGCACGTACATGAACAAAGAGGCAGGGCTACTGAATTATTGGTCGGATGTTTTTGGTACTGCACGATTGCTGTCACATTTGGAGCAGTGAAGGCCCTAGTTGCTTTCTTTTTTAGATCAGCTGAGGCAAAAATACAAATCTCGGACCGGAGAAGTTCCCACCTGTGGTCGGTAATGGTAACCGGAAAAACTGAAAAAAAAATTGATTCAAATTCGAATATTAAAATTTAAATTTTGGATGTTTTAAAACCGATAACCGGAACGGTTACCGTGCAAAAACACAAAAACCGCTACAAAAAACGAAAAAAAACTACTACTAAAACCGGAAAAAGGAAGAGAAAACATGTTATGGGTAATTTGCAATTGGAATAATGCAAATATTAATTAGAAAGTGTTTAATGAAGTAACAAATCTGATACATAAGAAGCTTAATATCTAGTTACAAATTTGTATAGAGCTTGATGTTGTACATAAAAAATCCTCCTTGCTAGCTTGGACCATTTAATGAAGCTCTCCCTCCAAGTGATACATAAGGAGCTTGATGTCTATTGAAGCATATTTAGCTCATACAATAGATAATCTAGTATAAAAAAGCCTAAATTAATATAGAAAGTACATCATGCAGTCATAAGTTTAATTTTAATTTTGAAAAATTCAGACGGTTTTTTCTCCCGATTTCCACCGGTTTTCCGTTAACCGCCCGTTTCTGGCGGCGGGTAACTGCCAGTTTTTTCCCCTGAGCTGAGGCATGCAGATTTTGCTACAGGCAGGTCTCATATCACATCCACGCCCTTCCACAGGAAAAACAATCAAGCTTCATCTTTGGAAAGAACATTCGTAGCATTACATGGCAAAGAGAGGAAAAAATACAGTGGAAGATCACTTGCAAGTTGCAATATCTCTTGGTGTTTTATATACAACATACAGGAAGGGAGAACAAGTGATCAGGTCCATGTCCACACAGCGATCAGTTCAACAGAAATGGACCAAGATGATTGCAGGATTGATATGCTACATATAAATGTACAATTGTTATCCATATGATCACATATGCCAAGGTCTGTTCTCTGGTGCACAATGTTACGCCGTGCTGCTGTTTCGGTGTCATGCAGCGGCAGTTTCCCAGCAGGCTGCAGCCTGGATTGCTAGCAAGTGAGACGGCAATCAGGCCCTCCATATGAAGAAGTCATAATCTGGATGCTTGATGGCTGCTGTGACGCCATTCTTCTGAATGTGCCCGTCCGAAAAAATGGCAGCCACCTCCTCCAGATCTCTTAGCCTTTGTTCCACAGCTTTTGAGCTGTCAGACGGCAAGCGGTGGATCGGTAATGGTCCAGGGACGGCAGCTCCGGCGGTGGCGCTTCCAGGGATTCGGCGACTGGCTGCAACGGCGAGGGGGCTTCGATGATTTCAGCGACTGATTGGCTTCGAGAGGCTCAGCGACCGGAGGCGGCGGCAGGGCTTCGATGGGTCCAGCGACCGGCTACAGCGGCGGCAGGGTTTCGAGCGATTCAGCGACCGGCTGCAGCGGCGAGGCCATGGCCAGCGGACAGGGGGGTCGAGATTGGAGAGCTTGGGAGTTGGGGAAACTGTTGCACGAGTCGAACGACAACTACGACATGCCATATGGATTACGACTATCCTAACAAACAAACGGCACAGTCGAAAGGTTTATCAAAATAGTTTTTTAAAAATAATTTATCAATTTTCAGTTTATTTATACACCTATTTATATTATAAATAAAAAATAAATCATAATTATAAACCATAAACTACAACTCAAAAGTCATCGCTAGTCACAGGTGACGAGTCCAGCGTGGCGAGCCTGTGGACTGAGGAGTGACTAGTGAGGCGTAATAAACTAAATAAAAGGGAGCCCAATACGGCCCACTAAATGCCTGAATTCGGGTGCCTCCAAGTAACACTAATAAAGCCTAGTAGAGGCCCACCTAACGTTGAAGCATCCAATATATGCCCACTGTCCAATAGTCGACCACGTCGCAGCTCCTAAACAGACATCTTCCTCTCAAAAAAAAAAATTATCTCAAAAGAAAAAAGAAGTTCCTAAGCATCTACTCTTTATGAGTAAATCAGCCTCTGTACAAGAGATGGTCTAGGAAGTGCTTACTGTTAAGAAATCTAATAGGTTTTCAATGTGAGTAAATACCTAAACTATCTTTAGGGTTTTTCTATTATAAATATAGGATCATTGTACAATATAAATCAATCGATTATCAATAAAGCTTACATATAGTGTTCTCTCTCAATTGGTGTCTTGTGTGATTGCTCCGCCGATTGTATTTATGGATTATGTTACCGTTCATCTACTTATCGATTTCTCAACACTTACAAGAGAGAGAGTGCGTAGAGCGCCACATCACAAAGCGAACTCAATTCTATACGGGCAGTTAAATGCCCAACAATCTCACGAGAACCTACAAAAGCTCCACCTCTTATCTGAGCATAGATTCTTGATTTTTACTTTTTAGAACCTTTCTTCACCAATGTAGCAAAGAAACTACCCCAAAGCACATCGCCTCCGCATTGAAGCAGTGGAGATGCTCGAGATGCCATAAAAGACCAGTGAGCGCTGCCAAGGCGCCAACAGCCTATGGACAGCAGCTCAGCACAAACAACAACAAACTTTTTTTTTTATCTCAAATAAGTTAGAGCAAATCAAAAATAAATCCTCCTTAAAATTAAAAAATAAAAGTCTTATAATAAACATAAAAGAACTAAAACCCTAAACGCTACACCTTACTATCTGAATCGAGAGGCTAAAACATTGTCTCTAAATCTTCTTCTTATGTCATGGTTCTGATATATATAGATCACTAACTTTTATGTGCTCCTATTCAAAGCCAACTCTTTGGATATATTTCAATCTCTCAAATCTCTTTTAACGGTTTCCTTCCACGTCAGTCTTCGTCGATATCTATCTCTTTTTATATTTTTGGCACATCTTAAAATTTTACTAAGTTCTGATGCCTCAAAAGATCTCCGTTGGAGATATCTAAAACATTTTAAGCGATATTGAACAAATTTATCTTTAATTGGTGCTACCCTCACTTTATCACATATATCATCATTACGGATTTGATCCCATCTTGTGTGACCACAGATGCATGGTAGCATCCTCATCTCCGTTGCAATCATCTTTTATACATAGTCTTTTAGTCGCCGGGCATTCCGCTCTCTATAGAACTTATCTTTTAACTTTTTTGAACTTTTTTTATTACACAAGACATTTGATACTTGACGCTATTTCACCCACCCTGCTCTTAGCATATAACTCACGTCTTCATCAACCTTGCCATTCATTGTAGCATTAATCACAAATATTGAAAAGTGTTATTCCTAAGCACTAATTGTCCGTCTAGACTAACATCTACATCATCCGCCCTAGCACCACTAAAATTACACCTTATATACTCAGCTTTAGTTCTACTAAATTTAAAACCCTTAATTATAAAGTTTTCCTCTACAACTTCAATTTCTTATCAACATCTATCCTACTCTCATCAACTAGCATTATATCATCAGTGAAAAACATACAAAAAGATATCTTCTTATATGCTCCATGTAACCTCATCCATCACTAAGACAAAAATACATAAGCTCAACACTGACTTTGTCACTATTATCACTACCAATCATGACGTCTTTGTGCATACCCTTAATTAGGGTAATATACTTTGTCAGAACTTTTTTTATTATTATGGTAGCATATTTTTGTTAAAACTTTTTTCCTTTATTACCAGCGCAAACGCTCCACTCAAGGCCCAACAACAATGCACAAATCACAGCCTTCTTTAGGCCCACACATACACCAGAGAAGCTCGGACGTGAGGTCTCCAATAAATACACTATTAGAGGGGGAAATAATAGCAGCAACTTACAAGAAGATTTAAACAAGATGATAGTAGGGCAGCATGAGAAACATTCGCTATCAGGAAAATGCCGCAAGTTAACCGACTATAAAGTCTGATCACAAAGAAATATTAGTCAGAAGCCGCGGGAGGCATCAAGTTGAACCTAGTGTTCCCCCTACTCCCAACAAATATTGGTTAGCAAACTTCTCCCCCGTGATCACAAAAATATTCCCTGATACTCATGAGAGCCGACTCGAAATGTGGCCTAACTGCTTGCTTCTGCAACCACCACGGCCCTTCCGCAACAATAATTTACCACGAGCAACTCTGAACAGACTGGTCAATACATCATCTTCACAGTACGAGCTCCTGGAATATAATGGTTGCTTAGCAAGTAGGGGCAGCATCCGATGGGTATTTCCAGTTGTCAATCAAAAAGGCTGTTGGGTGCAAAAACATAGATTCCTTGGTGCCAGCACCCATTATGGTAAGCTGTTAAATCAAGAGAGTAAGTTAGAACTCTGTGATTTTACATCACGATAGGGCATTGATTGAATAAAGGACATCTCTTAAAGGATATGCTATCCTAAAACATCTGTACTAGAACGACTTACCTAATAACAAGCTTCTTTATGCCTACAAGAAGGCATCCAACTTTGATCTCTTAAGATGCTGTGGTCTGAAATCCTCCAACTTGAGATTGGAGCTTGTCTTGGCCTCATTCAAGAATGAATCCCCCTTTTCTACTCTGATGGACTCTACAACTTCCCCAAGGACATCAGCTGCGATGCCATCACGCACAAGGTATCCAGGTTCCTCTCCACCTTCTTCGATCAATCTACCAACCTCTTGCAAGGGCAATATGTTTTCCATCACAAACCTTGCAAAAAGTCGTCCAAGATACTCCGAGGCTCTTGGAGCATCACTTAGAGTATCTTCCAATGAAGCAAGAACAGATGCAAGGCTGAAAATAATTATAGTCAGTACATACTACGATATGAACGGGAATTGGCAAATGGCAATAAAAGGAGAAGAAAAGAAAAGTGCTTACCCCTCAATGAGTTGTGGCTTGCTCAATAAACTATATCTGCCATTGCAAAGGCTGACAAAAAGCTTAGCCAACAACTCTCTTTCCATATCTTTTCTCTCAAAGGAATCATTTACCCAAAGTGATACAACAGAAGGATAGAAACCCGGAGCGTTCAACTCCTCAATACACAATGCAACCTCCTGTTCATCTTTTGCACTGCCAAAATAGTGTCATATGTTAGCAAATGAAATAAAAGACAGTTGCAGTGTTCAAACTTCTTCTGAATGACACACACAGAGAACCTGAGCATTAGCACACAGAGAAATATAACAGTCAAACGAACAGTCCAAGAACAAAATCCCAACCCATCTCGTACAGGCTTGCAGATATCTCTTAGGGTAAAATTCCTGTGGTAGTGGCTGCATATTATATGAAGTTTTATCCTTTTTGTTTCTGAGATGTTTGGATTTGAACATTTGATAGCCAAATGCCACCTCAACCTCAGAAACATGAATATTTACACATCAACTTCGAAATTTGCAGAGAAGTGCAAAAGAATCGCTAGGAAGCATTGAGAAAAAAAAAACAAGCAATGCACTAAATCGCAACCTAATATAATCCCACAACAGCAGCCACAGAAAATTAGCAGTTGCCAAAACAAGATAGCAGCACATTATTACCATCTATTTTATTCCAAACGTATTTGAACCTTACATAGTAAGAACACAGGCATCACACTTTTAAAGGGTGAAATGTGCAGTAGTTAAATTGAAGCCTGGTTGAAAATTTGTAAAGGTTGAAAAGTGTTACCTATAATATTCCCGGATGGCTGCAATAGACTTCTCTTTCAGATCCTCCTCAGAGTATGATTTATTTCCTGAACGGCCCTCCTGGCTGTCAGGTCTGAGTGAAGGTCCAGCAGATTGCGTAGTAGGTGCTGTTCTCCCAGAGTTTCGAGCTGGAATTCTCGAACTAGGATCATCTCTTGCAGTCGAAGCCACAGAATTATACCCGTTAGGACCAGATACCATCCTGCGCTGGTTAACAGAAGGAAGTTCGGCATTTGATGCCGGTGGCTGCCCTCTTATAGACATACCCCTAGCTAGGCCACCTTGTGGCCCAAGGGTGATAGCTTCATCCTTGACAGAACGCTGGGGAAGGGGAACAGTTCTACTCTCAAACGGATGCTTTTCCTCAAACCGGATATCCTGAGTACCGAATCCATGGGAATGTGGAGGCATTCCTCGAATGCCGACTTGCTGAGAACCTGGAGATGCCAATGCTGCTGCTGAGCCACGAGGGCCGTAATCCATAGGCGGTGCTCCTCTTCTTGGAACAGAACTAACAACAGGACCACGAGCTGACCTACTCGACTGAGCATGTCTTTCCTGGGCTGCATCCCTGTGAACTTCCTCAATCTTCTTCGGGCCTTCCACTTTACGCCTTTGCTGCCATTTATTCTTCCTGAGATCAATTGAATCTCTCAGCATGAATCTAACACGGGAAGATAACTGCTGACTTGTTGACAGCTTCTGCATTATATCAAAATATGCATCCATGTGTTCCTTAGCCTTTGGATGATCTATCATCTCTCCAATGGTACTCATCAATTTGCATAATGCTTCAATATTCTCTTCGTCTGGGTTCTGACAATTTCCCAGCAATTTTTTAATGCATTCATGCATGATTCGTTCTGTCAACATCCTCTTTTTGTACAATTCTCCAATCAACCTAATGTTCCCCAGCATGCGCCTTCGAGCACGAATTCTTTTTTCCTCCCTTTCCTCTTTAGTTTGCTTAATCTCACCTTCCTCCTCTGTTTTATCTGCTTCAGCTTCTTCTCTTTCACCCCTCTCAAACTCCTCTTGGCATTTGTTCAAAAGCAATCTCTTGAATGTAATTTTTTCATTGTCCTCACTAAAGTCAGGCAGTGCACCAGCCAAATGGAAACAAAAATTAGCATACATTTCACAAAAAGTTGGTTCCGTCAAAGCTTTGTCAAATATCTGTGAAATGACCCCCGTAAGAGTTGCCACACTATCAATGTTCACCTCTTTCACTTGTGCAAAAAGCTTTTCAAAGTTTTGTGGGGTCAATTTGTTAAGAATGGCTTTAAGCTGCCTCTGCTTCACCTCTTCCTCGTCAGAAACTTTGCCAATGACATACTTTCTCTCTGCTTTGTGCATTATTTGCGTGTGTGTAACAGGAGACGGAATCAGACCCTTTTGCTGCCATCTATCTGCATCAGAGCCACTGCGAGGTACTTGAGGTGCAATGGATGGCATTGGTCCTACAAGAACTCCACCACGTGGATTCCTCAAAACACCATGATTGACTCCTGGGGTGCCACGGTAATTCATAATTGCTGGGCCATTTGTCAAGTCCATGTGGGCATCACGACCAGCATTGAAAGGAACACCTGATTTTGTCCACCTATCATCATCCATAGCAGCACCACGGCGATCACCGCGAGATGTTGGCCTGTCAATTCCCCTTCCAGGACTTGGATGAGGTTCCCGATCAACAACATAGGACTTTCCTGCCAAATTACTGATTAGAACACTAGTGACATCTCCCATCTGGAAACCAACAGGAAGATCAGTATACTGCAGCGCAAAAGTTAGCAGAAAATCACGAGAATATCTCTTGTGGCCATTAGCTTCAATTGTATCTGAATCAGGTACTCGTGCTACACTGGCCTGATTTCCAGAATCTGAACTTTGCAGCTTTGGAGTAGACATGTCTGCTGCATCTTCCCAATCATCAGGCTCAACCTTTTTCTTTCCATCATCCTCTCCCATACTGACCTCCCTTTCTGATTCATCGGGCAGCACATGTGTTGCATCAACTATCAAACTATCAGCACTGTCTGTGGCACTAATACTCTCTAATTTTTCTTCAGGTCCCTTGTATGCATTATAAAGATCTGAAGTCCCGGCAGCATCAGCTTTCGAAAGCATTTCCTTTCTTTTCTTCTTTTTCCCAGCAGCAGATTTTGTTCGGGTGATCTCCACAATAGGTTTTTCCCTTGATACAGGTTGTACAGAAGCTGTTGGTGCAGCACTTGATTGATCATTTACCCTACTTTCATGTTTCTGTGGCCCCTCTGATGCAACTGAATGAGTCACAGGTAACACATCAGGAGTAATACTAGAAACAGCTAATCCAGTTTCCTGACTGCTACTTGTGTCACCTTTATCATTGGCACTTTGAACGGTAGACTCTGACAAAGTTTCAGAATTAGCTGCAGACACAGCATTGCCATCAACAAAATCTGACAAAGTTTCAGAATTAGCTGCAGACACAGCATTGCCGTCAACAAAATCTGACGAAGTTTCAGTGCTCCTATGTGATCTATCCATTATACTGCTTTCCTCAGAAACAGATGGCGTGGATTCTTTCGGTAGCTGTTGCTGGTCAGTTACGCAAGCTGTTGCATCTGAATTATCAGGATTAGAAGCCCCCACTGATGCCTGCTCAGCCAAGTCCATCGTGCATACTTCACGTGATTCATTTTCAGTAGAAACAGAAGAAATTTTATCCTCGTTAAAATCTGATGAAATTTTGCGAGTTATTTCACTTTCCTCAGATGCAACACCAGCAACAGCTAAGCTTTCTACTCCTTGAGGCTCTCCAGTGCTCTCAGAGGCTGATTTTGCAGAGCTGCTATCCATGCCAGGAACATCAGCAGCTGCCAATGCAAACGTGTTAGAAATAACAACAGGCACACAGTGCAATAATTCTTCCATTACTTTTGGACATATAGAGTACATACCATTCACTGATGTGCTGTCCACTTCGGCTGTACTAACCCCTGGAGAAATCCAACTTTCAGACGGTGCAGCTGTTAAGCCTGAAGCAGAGCTGCTCAAATACAGCTCTTCGTTGAAGCTCTTAGCTTCCACGTGACCAACCCCATCACCTCCAACCCTCACAGAAGTTTGCAACTTCAACTCTTCAGCAGACGAAGCAGACTGAATGAATACAATATGCAAGCATGTTAAGCAAAGCTTATGCAAAACCAAGGCAAAGTGCAAAAATAAGGTGTTAAGAAAAGCGGACAGGAAAAGATATACCTGTGGTTGTTGTGACAAATTCTTGGTGTCCATTTTAGTGGTATTTTTCTTGTTATCCTTAGATGATTCAGTTTTTTGAATGGCATCTTTTTTCTTTCCATCAGCTCCCGATAAAAATGAGGCTGAATTTGCAACAGGAGATGCCAGTGCTGTAGTTTCTGGTTTTGCACCCTGAATTGTTAAGGGTTGGCTCACCACAGTGGGATGCTTCTCTGTGACAGATGGTGCTTTACTCTCCTTCTCATTAGCTGATTTATTAGAAACAGTGATCCCAGAAACAACTTCATTATCCTTTTGTCTATGTGGTACAGCATCCTCAGTCAGCCTTAACTTAGGTGCACCTGATTTACCTGGTGGTGCACTTATCGTGACCGTGTGAACACCAGATTTCTCCGTGTGCAAACCACCTGGGTGTGGTTTAACTGTGATTTGGGACTGGACAGAAGCTGCAGGCCCTGATATGTTGTCCTTGTTACTAGCAGGAACTGTATTCAACATCGAAGGGTTGATAAATGGAATCGGTTGCCCAGCTTGACTGACAGGATAATTAAATCTAGGACCCTGAGATCCAGTGGAAAGCTGGCTGACGCCAGTACTGCTGGGGTAATACATACTTTGCTGGTTATAAGAGTTCTGTGACATAGAAGGATAGAAGCTCATATGAGGTGTAAAAACACCGACTGGCTGGGATTGTGGTGTTACATTAGGTAAAGCCCTCTGCCCAGATGAGTCCATCCTCTTATCAAGCTTCAATTCTTCGTGAGTGTCTGGATGAGTAATTTTGACAGTGGTCTTCCGAGGACCAACAAACTTATTTGGTTGTTGCTGAGGATACTGTGGTGCCATGAGGTTGCCCAACTGAGATGTGAGTTGATGACCAGCTGAAGGGACAAAAGGCATACCTTGTCCTTGATGCATCATTGCTTGCTGTTGCAACTGATGATGTTGAATACTTGATACATATATCTGCTGCGGAACCTGGGGTGCGTTGCCACTGGGCAATCCCATTGACATTTGCAGTGAACTAGGCACAACGCCCTGCGGTTGCATTTGTGGATTGTGACCACCAAACTGCAAGGGAACTTGTGGTTGTTGATGGTGAAAGGGTATCGGCATGGGCATCCCAGATAAAGGCTGACTAAGGGGTCTAGGTGGTGCAACATTGGGGATGGATGGAGAAACATGCACATCTCTCTTCACTTGGGATGGAACATGAGGGTTGACAGAGTTAGGCTGACTAGAACCAACAGCATCCTTTCTTGTTTGCTGCTGCAGCTGTTGTTGCTTCTGCTGCTGCTGTGGCTGAGGCTGCAGCTGCTTCTGCTGCTGCTGCTGCTGCTGCTGCTGCTGCGGCGGCGGCGGCTGTGGCAACTGCTGTTTCAGTGCTGGTTGTACAGGCACAGAAGGTGCAACCTTGAGTCCCTCTAAGAGTGCCTGAACATCATAGAAAGATAACATGATAATACATTCTTTTAGAATATTGAAAATTAAGCATGTCTACCAATATAATATCAACAATACAAGGCAAAAACGTTGCTTGCTAAAAGCCCCTGAAGGTAGATTATCTGTAGGAGCATAGGTAATTTTTTACTTTTGCTGAGTACAAACTGTTACTGATACATCGAATAAACAACTGAACTGGGGGAAAAAGGCTATAGCACCAATTATATCTAACATAGAAGAGAGAAACAACTGTGCAAGGGAAGGAGACGATACCTGATTACGTTTTTGCTCGTCCAAATTAGGAGGAGCTGAGCTTGTCCTAGCAGGAAATTGCTATGCAAAAGTTTTTGGAAATTAGAAAGATAGGTCGGAAAAGAACCAGAAACTAAACAAAATTGAATTAAGAGATGCCAGCTGCAAAAAAAATAAGGGAACAGGAGCATACCGGAAGGCCATTCATGTTTATACTACCGAATTGCAAGTTAAATCCCTTAGATGATTCACCTGAAAAGAAGCAAAACAAATAAAGCAGCAGACAGTTAACCAGGCAGTTCACCATGCAATGCATATCTATTACAGGGTTCGAAACTACCACCGCGCATGGTCACAGTACATACTCATTACTTACAAGTTACAACTTCTAAAGCGATGAAAACATGATCAAACCTTTCGATGCTCCTCCCTGAGGAGCCAATGTATTGGAGCTCTTTGGTGGTGCCCTGGGAGCAGCATGAGAAAAATTTTTCGGCGGCAGTATATTGGCTGGATTCTCACTAGCAGGTGACACTGAGGGTGCTTGCACTCCGGATGAGTCTGCCCAGTCAAAACATACATGCAAACAACCAAAGGAAACACATCAAGTCACAATTTTGCATCGTTCCAACTGTATTCCGGCACGACAGAACGGGACATCTAGTCACCATGGTGCTGGGGTCGAGGTGCAGGGATGGGAACATGCGCTGGCGCATTCTGAGGCGCGGGAGGGCGCGGCGGCATCTGCAGGGGCCCTGGCGCTGGAGCAGGCTGGAAGCCAGTGGTGTCGAGCTGGCTCACCACCCTCTGGTGCCCGCCGTGGCCATTGGTAGGCTTCCTGAAGCTGCAATCGAGATCCAAAGTCCCGTCAAAACCCTAGCTTTCCGAAAGCCCCCGTCCCGAGATCAAATCATGCAGCGGCAGCAAGCCAACCAGGAGCGAACTAGTCGGGTGATACCTGCGGTTGGATGAGAGGGGAGGCTGGCCGCCGGAGGGAGCCCCGCCGCCCTTGCCTGCGCCGCCGACTCCGCCTCCGCGGTGGCCGCCGAAGCTGCTGGACCGGCCGGGTCTCCTCGCGTGCCCCTCGCCCCTGTCCCCTCGCTGGGACATATATCCCTCTCCCTTCCGATCTCCTCCTCCTCCTCCTTGTTCCTTCCCCTGATCCAATCACAAACCACCGAAAAATAAATCACCGCAGAATCCGCCGAAAAAAACAAACCCTAGTCGAAATCGCCGCGCGGCGGGGAGCGGGGGAGCCCACGCCGGCGCGGACGGGCTGGCTGGCGGCGCGCGTACCTGGGGGCCTCGGAGGGCGGCGGCGCCTAGGGTTTGATCGTGGCCAGTGCGAGCACCCGACACGAGAGGGACGAACGAATTGATGGGTTTGGGTTGCGGGAGAAGTGGGAGCGAAGCGAAAGGGAAGGGGAGACGTCAGGCACTGGTACTAGTAGCAGAGCAATACGAACACGAGGAAACGAAAACAATCTGAACCAAATTTAGTTTAATGTAATTTCGATCAGCACAGAGAGAGAGAGAGAGAAGCGGAGATCAGATGCGATTGGATGGCTGACGTTCGTTCGCGAGGCCGCTTCGCTCGCCTTGGGCGTCGTAGGCAGCCTTAGCCCAGCAGGCGTGTCGTGTGCGCTCGAGACTACTGGTGCAAGCGGTTTGGTGTCTTTAACGCCAGTGCTCGATCCGTTCGTCTTGCGTTCAAGTATCGGTAGATATAGAAGGGTGGCATCAGCGTATAATACATGTCGCGTATAATTTCTGATGGTATGGATAAGGGGAAATAAAGAGAGAAAAAGTTGTCATGTCACAGACATTTATAAGATTCCATATATTACTTTTATTTTACTATTGTATCGGTGCTATAGAAATTGTATGATCAACTTAGACACAATTTGTTGCAATTTCTTCGATTCTCACAATTTGTTGCAATTTCTTCGATTCTTACTCTCGAATCATGTTTCGTTGCAGCACTCTAATTTACTGTAACGTAACACAATAATTTTAATTTTCCTAGAGCACCAATCACTCTGCCCTTTCTTCTTTTATTTCTTCATCTTCCTCTCGATCACACCCATCGCCCCCACTCCTCATGGCTTGTCTCCTAATTCATACATTACCATTGTTTATATACTCATACTTGACTGAACAAGATACGGACTTATACTACCAACTAAAAAAAGGACTCGGCAACTGCTCCTCGTATACAACTCAGACTCTAACCATATCTAACAAATCTACCAAAAAACAAAATTAATTCTAACAATTATCCTCTTAATCTTTGTTTCTTCATCTTGATCACGCCGATCTTCTCTCTTGCTTCCACTTCTTCCTTTTACTTACACTCCCATACGACGTTCTTTTCTGGATCGACACCGCTCTACCGCGTGCACTTGCTCTATCCTAAGCCTCGCACAATCCGACAATTGCTGCGCCTCGCATCTAGACTGAACTCGTCCTTCCTTGCACGCCTGCCTAGGCTGGAGCACCTCCGCTACTCCCATCTGCATGCATGCCTGTATGCGTTTGTGCGCCTCCTGCATCAGCCACTTAGATTTCTCTGTTCATATTTTCTGCACTCCGATTTCTCTTTTCCGATTTATAAGTTTTTAAAGAAATTTTGTACAACTGGTTCGGGATCTCTTTACCTTCATCAACAACTTTTCGTTCTTGGTATAAATACGCAAGAACTCATCTTACAGCACCACCCTACACTCTCTTTGTGTCATCTGTCCAAGACTGAGTATGTTGCTGCACAGACTTAGTATATAATAAATCCATATCAACAACTTCTTATCTCCATTCTACATCGCAAGAACATTGTCTCTTTGCCTCTTATATCTACCGTGGAGCCATCGTCAAACTTGAGCTTTGCCCCAAATCTTCTTGTTGACCTCATGAAACATGAAGTAATCTCCCATTATGTAATTGCTTGCTCCATTGTCCAAGTACCACTGATCCGAGTGATGTAGTTGTCTTCCTTTGTGCATAGTTTTGGAACTACATTCTTTTTGTTCAGCATTATCATGACCAGTACATTTTCAACATATGATGAGAAAAGTAGGATTGATTCATCATCTTCTTCATCTTGGGCGAGGCTTGCCTTTCTATTCTTCTTCTTGCTTCAGCAATCCGAAGCATAATGCCCATACTCATTATAGTAGAAACACTTTATGTAGCTGTGGCACACTGACGTGTAGTGCCCGTATTCGCTATATTCAAAGCACTTAATATGTGACTTGTCACGGGATCTGTCACCTCCGCCTTGCCCAGCCTTATCTCCACGATCACCTTTGCCGTCTCGACCACTCTGGCCGCTTCACCCTCACCCTTGCCTACGATTGCTTCATGAGCCACCGTTTTTTATATCTCCCTTTATTAACAACGTCTGCTGGTTATGAGACTGAAACCTCTACTCAATATGGGACTGAAACCCCTTCAGTAGCCCCTCGTGCACATTGAGAGAGTCGTGGAACCACTAATTGAATTAAATGTTTTGAGATTTGCGGACGGAATCTTTTGGATCTCATGACTTATGTGGTAACTAAAAGTTTTGAGCAAACCTTTAATTCAATTAGTATCATGAACTATCAAATTCCTTTATTGATAGAACATTCAACATTATCATCTTAACCATATACCGACAATCGTATTAACAACAAAATAATACACTCTTAGCAAGAATTATCATATCATCTTATTCCTTCATAAACTTTTCCAAAAGAAACACAATAAATCGCTTCATCATGTTCTTATTATCTAAATAAGATTGCAACTACTTAATCTAGAGAAAACCTAATGCACAAGCCACAATACTGAAATAAAAACTCTTTTAACAAAATGATACTAGAATAAGACAACCTCACAAAACACGCTATTATAAATCTCTTAGTATATTTTGTACATTTAACTCTTACTGACGCATAACACTAATTTAAAACACATTGATTGCACTCTAGCCATTATTGTTAATAATTAATTTTCATTTTTTGTCATAGAAGAATTCATGATCCTACCTCTGTTTGCAATCACGAAACAATCACGAATTTAGATTCAATATTCCACCTTATATTCAGAAATTAGAACGAAATAACTTTAAATTTTAATAATATATGCTCTGTAAGTCAGGTTTAGATTCAATATTCCACCTTGTGCTCACAAGTCAATACATCAATCTTTATCCATTTCTTTATACATGCTTCAATCATTTAGCATAGCAAAAGTTAGATGAATCTAGTAGTTGTACATGCTCATCGAGTATCTATATAGAAAACATATTAAAGGTTAATTATTACTAAGATAATATTCCAACACCTCCTTTCTTACCCATCACAAACGGTCAGGTTAAATACTTAAGGCCAAACATCAAATTAATCAACTACACTTCCAAGGATGTTAGTTGAATTTAATTATGCGCCACGCCAATATCTCAACTTGATAATTCATACCATATCAACTAATTTATATTATTACCACCTCTTACTTAAACACAACAAAACACCACAAAAGGGTTTTAATACTCTCCTTCTAGAAAAGAGAAGAATTAAACTTCAACACTCGAAATAACCCTAAAGAAATGTATAGAGCCAACGCTTTCACAAGTAAACGAATTTGCAACAAAAAGTTTTGACTTTTCAAAATATCAAACGAATAAATGAGTCATGTTTTCCAGTAAGAAAGATGGAACAAACATGGAAATATCCATCTCGCCAATTAACACCGCTCACGAGTAGCAAAAATAACTCAATAATCAAAAAATAATAATTGTCTCAAAAACAATTAGAGCACTATTGACACCCATCAACTGTAATGAACCATTAATCCCAAGAGAAATTCATTAACCACACTAGACCAAGAATTGGTCAAATTCAACTCAAGAAAGATAACAACTTCTTTAAAGAAACTCACCCACAATATCTGTAACTAAGTTATCCGAGATAACCGCATCATTATCCCTATAACACGATCGGTGGTATAACCTGGCAATGCCCAAGGCAACAACTACAATCTCTACCTCTTATCATTGACTATCCTCACTCGTACCAGTCATAGAAGCAAATTATAAACATACACGATTATATCATTACATAAATCATCAATACAACATATCGAAATCATAAATGCAATGATTGATCCATCCCATCCTACTGTGTACTAGTGTGTCAATTTAATAATTCAATTACCACGGACCTAACGCCCGCTCTGATACCAACTGCAACACCCTAGGAACCACACTACCTTAGGATACTACTAAACTACACTACGACTAGCTGAATTACAAAGAAATCCGGTAGCGTCTTCTTTAAAAAGATAAAGACTACGCGGAAGCATTACGACAAAAAAATAGTAGGAGATATGAAGAATAACATTTTAAGAACATAAAACATCCCACAACATCATATATCAACCTTGTTTAGATCGTTGAAACTCATCAAAAACCAACCGCCACCTAGCATCATTAACTTATACTGCCCAATAATAAGGAACAAAAATGATTAAAGATTCTCTATTTTATTACAGCAAACTCATTAAAAATTGTGCATGGTGACGTGCTGCTTTAACCCTTCCCAAACATTCTCAAGGATCAACTAGAGGGAGGAAAAACAAAGATGAGACAAAATATCAGTAAGCAAATTATTTAATAAGTTAATTAAATAATGGATGATTAAGCATCAATTAATGTCTCGTGGTATAATAATAAAGCATTATCAATTAATTCGCAATAGCCTTATTTATATCCACAACCATAACTACTACCAACATCAGTAAAGCATTAGCAATTAATCCTCATTAACCTCATTCATAACCACAACCACTACCAATAATGATAAATCATTAGCAATTAATCTTCATTAACTTCATTCATAATCACAACCGTAACCACTACCAATAACGGTAAAGCAACCACAACCAACAATGGTAAAACAACTACAATCAACAATGGTAAGGCATTAGCTTTTAGCCCTCATTAACCATATTCATATCCACATCCGCAACCACAACTATAGTAACCACAAGGGATCCCCTCCCTGCTACAAGTGACTCTCATTAGCCAATACCACTTAACATTTCTGAACAAGGATGATTCTCATGAAATACATTTGTATGCAAATGATCCATAGCAAATGCATATGTATGTAAATGATCTACAACACTCTTACCTATCAACATAAGAGTGTACATCGTACTACGGCAATGTACAATATTGTACCGGTACGATCGCGACTAGGTGCGGCGACAAATCCACAATGCAAATGATATGCATGATATGATCACAATTGATTCATTAAGAATATAACCACATAGATAGCAATGTGTATATTAAAGCATACAATACAGCAAGACATTTCAACTTTAAGGTGAATTAATAACCAAACATTCAGTAAATTTAGTGGAGGTAGTAAAATTAACATGCTAAATTGTAGCAACAACAACTACGTTTACTTGCCTCTACCGAAGGGGCGAAGGGCTCAAGCACGGTCAGGAGCGAAACCACTTGTTCACAAGTCACCACTTAGCACAAAACCACAATATAACATTCACAACTGAAAGGTAAAGCGCCACTATGCCTGAGACCCGTCAACTTCCTCTCCAACTGTCGTTCCCACGCTCAATCCACTGCAGCAACGCTGCTTGTCTTTTTGTATCTTTTTATCCACTGATCAAACTACAGCAACAAATTGCATTTTTGAAATCTACAGAACAATAGCTACAACTTTCACGAAGACAACATAATTTTATTCTGTCATTTAAAGGGTGTAATTCGCAATGGAAAACAGAGGATAGTAGTTGGAATAGAGCTCTGACTAGCGAACTTCTATAGACCACCACCGGCATTACACTGCTTCAAAAATTAAAAAATTTTACCAGAAGTTATATTTCAACATTCTCTACAACTTTTGTTATTATGAGAAAATTCATAAAAATTATTAGAGTCTCTGAATCTGCCCACGAACAGAGACTGCACTCTGAATCCCACTCTGCTATATAGCAGGCTTCCAACCTCTATTGCGCCCAAACTACTCGACCAAAAATTTTGAATATATTACAGAAACTAGATCTCTACATTCTCTACAACTTTACGACATCTACAACTTTCATGTTCATGGGTTCTATGGGAAAAATTGTCTTGGTCGCCTAAACCACTCAAACAGACGCGTTGCCCGATCCGACCACGCGCAGAACAACGATTAAGCGCTAATCATCGTTTCCCCCTAGATGATCCATCTCTAACGACAAGCCAAAAGCCTAAAATCACTTTAAAACAGAGAAGAAAATATGGGAATTTTCTACCTATGTTGTCCATGTGAGAACTTCTTTTCTCCTTCTCCTTTTCTTTTCTTCCTTTCCTTCCTTCTTCCCCAATTGTCCCTGTCATGGCAGCAAAAACCTTGCCGCGGCAGCCAAAATCTTGACCATGGCAGCCGAAATCATTGCCACGGTAGAGGTGGCGGCTGCATGGAGGAAAAGGGGAGAGGGGGAGGCAGCTGGGGGGGAGAAAAAGGGGGGACGGTTGGGCCATGTTGGGTCTGGCCTGGGCCTAAGGTGGGAGGCCTCTGCCTCTCTAGATAGCCCACAACCCTTTTCTTATTATTATTATTATTATTATTATTATTCTAGATAAATTCACAGCTCACACCCGCCTTTCGCGATTCAACGGAAAGGAAAAAAATTGTGAATCTGCTAAATATTTCCAGGAATGCCGAAACGACGTTTAGAGCATTACAGTATGCGAACCGCTTCCCACATCCACCGACTGGTTAGGATCAAAGAAATTTTTAACTACCACCACTCCTCCCTTCGAAATGTGATCGAGTATGTATTCGGCATTTGGAAGAATGAGTGGCGCATTCTTTTGAGCATGCCGAGCTACGACGTAGAGACATAGAAAAAAGTTATAGCGGCGACTATAGCTTTGCATAACTTTATTATTGGCTCAGTGATGTCTAATGAGGACTACTTGGACATGGATGATGACGAGAGCTATGTCATACGCGAGGGTGGGAACATGGCGTCTCCAACTGGCAATGTTGGGAGGTCTAACAGACCCATAGACACGGTCCAAGATAACATCACGCACGCTTTGGTAGGATGAGTTATGGTTTCGCATGTTGTATATGGCTATGTTGTAATCTTGTCTTTTGCGCTTTTGCATGTTGTAACACACTACGTATTTTATTATGTCCCAATTCGGTAAGTCGTTTGATCTCTTTCTTACATAATGCACTTAGCTTTTATTAGCCGCTTCTATCAATCACTACTATTCATCAACCAAAGTTAATATAACCACTCCAATTTCTATTGGCTACTACTATTCATCGGCCATAGCTACAAGCTATCAGCAAAAGACAATATGATCAAACCCTTGTACTTACCATTGCTCCTCATCCGGAGCACCTGCACATCTTGTGGTGTAACAGGCTGCCGGGTCCTCGCGCTACTTTATCATGCTGTTTTTCTTTCATTCAACATTGCAACCACATTGAGAACTAACACAAGTATCAGTGTTCGACGCAGATAAAGCTTAATTCATAATAAGATCCTTGCATCCATACTGCTTATAGTAGCGTTCAGAATATAAAAAGCACTAAGGTTCTACTTCTATACATATCAACCAAAGGGTGACTGGTGCTTCATACTTGATATATATGTCATCAAATGATTGGAGGACAGGCCAGGACAACCATCCAACTACCATAACAGAAGTGCAGGATGATAGCCATCCTTGTAAACCACACACTATCATCCTTGTAAACCACACACCGGTAGCATGACACAAAAGAAGCCCCAAGATGCAGATTAGCTCTGCAATCAGATGTGAGAAAGCACTTTTGTTAGATGTCATACAAAGATTTACTTCCAGATACTCGCTAAGTCATTACACTGGAAGTTGAGCATACAGTTTGGTTCAAACTTCAAACGCTTAAAGCTAAAGTATAAAAATGTGCAAAACTATAGAGACATATTTCCAAAATTCTCTAACCATGTAATTCCATGTAAAGAGCAGATATTTTACTTGGCATAAAATTTTGCATCACATCCGAATGCATAAATGTTAAGTCACAACTATTCACCTATCGATTTGCTTGTTATGCAAGACAACAGAAATGAAACATAGCTTCAACAATGAAAGACAACAGAAATGAAAAATAGCTTCAACAAAATTGATTTATGAATACAATCCAAATATTCTGTATTATCAAATTGGCATAGTTGGCATCTCATTTTCTCATAGTCTCGTACAAGTCGTTATGCACAATCATATAACTTGCCACAGTACCAATCTCTTTAGATCAATTAATTCAATGCTATCCTTGATTGTTCTCAAATTGCAGATATAGTTGATACTACTTTACAATCATGACAACAATGGCTAGAATGATGGATCTACTATGTCCAAGAAGCTGCCAGGATTGTATCTATGCCACGCTAAGCAATCATCTTGAAGCACAGCACCAGTTAAAGAACCGGCTCCAGCACCAGTGGAACTACCAGCACTCTATACTCATCTGTGGAGCAATCTATAGTGGTCACTGGATACTATACTAACTGCATACACAGAACTGACTGCCAATAGATAGAATCCCATCATTATTTAAGCAGGATGACAGACTTGTGCATGCAAGATAGGAGCCCATCATCATAACATTGGCATACGAAAAAAGGAATCGCCAAACATGATCAATTGGAGAAGAGGTGGAGGGTATTCTGACCATGAGCATAATCATCAAAAAAGGCTGCCTCAAGTAACCCCAACAAATGACATGTATAATAATCTAGGAAAAGTACCAAATACAGAAATACATATCGAACGTAGTAAAACATTTCCTGTGTATCTCTTAAAAGATGGCTAAATGATTCATAGTATAAACTATAAAGCTCGTTCTATATTTCTGATTTCCTCAAAATGTGATGACACACATGTAATTGTTGAACAACACATGATCATTGTTGCTTTCCTGACTTTGACAAGGCATCCAACAACTCATAAACTTAAGCACTAAAAGCTCGCATGAACAATAAGAACAAGCTTACCATTTCATACACTTGGTGGCGACAAGGGTGGTGGGAAACTGGCAAACAAGTCAGCTCCTATGATGGGATGCTTAGTCCCACAGAACCTCTCAAGCTGAAAACTCTTGAGCTCCACTGAAAAACACACACAGTCTAGCCCCTCTGGTGAACGGATTGAGAAATTTGGAAACCCTTGTAGGAGCATGTGACCCCCAGCTGTTCCCATGATGTTATAGCGATAATTCAAGGGCAACCGGGTTATCTTCTCCAATCGCCACCGGTTCACACCCTCAGCATAAACAGCATAACAGAGGTCAAATTTGCCATATTGAATATGATCAACGAGAACAAACATCCCCAGCCTGCCTTCTGCCGCCTCCACAATGGCAATCTGCTCCACTTGGTTACTGGGAGGGAGGTTGACAGTGGAGAATTCCATCCTACGGGTGTCCAGCACGAGCAATTTGTCCTGCCAATGCAAAACCCAGCAGATGCGGCCATGTGCATAGTGGCGCCAGGATAGCTCAGCGCGCCAAGGCGATGTTGCCGTGACCACGGCACCCGACGTTGCCGTAACCAAGGCACCCCAACCCTCAAATGCAAAGGCACTCCATGCCCCAGCGTCTGAAGAGAAGAGGAATGCAACTAGCTTAGCCTCGCACCGCGCCATGTAGATCACTTTGAATAACGTGCCATCCTCGTTGTCACCTGCCGGAGCAAGGAAGGGCTTTAAATCCAGGAGGTTCTGTTGTTGGACAGAGGCGGCTAGGTCGTCAGGGACGGCGGGGAGTAGCACGTAGCGCCCGGACAAGGGATCGCACACGGCGAGCTCCATGAAGTCGGTTTCGCCGACGCCGCCTTCATCGTCTTCGTGACCGCCCTCGGTGGCGCGGGAAAGGAGGAGGCGGCCGTCACGTACGTCGCGGCGACGCCAGAGGTCCGGGGAGGGGAGGAAGGAGCAGGAGAAGTCGACAGCGTGGGCGACGGCGCGGGCGGCGGGGGCGCAGGGGTGGGGCGGCTCGGCGGGGTGGAAGCCGGCGGCGAGGATGCCGAGGAGGGGCGGGGGGTAGAGGGCACGGAAGCGGCGGAGGAAGGAGGGGTCGGTGATGACGCGGCGGAAGGAGGCGAGGGCGGCGGAGGCTCGGGCGAGGTCGGCGGGGCAGGAGAGGCGGATGAAGATCTCCCTTAGGATGTCGTCGGTGAGGGTCTGCGGCGCCGGAGGCGGCTGCTCGGGGTCTTGGGGGCGGCTTGGGATTGGTTGCGCCGCCGGCGAGGCCATTCCGGCGTTGGGCTCGGCAATTCCGAAATGGAGTATTGGTGTTTTGGGTCTGTCCCCTTCTCTCTCCATCTTTGTGTGCGCTGCCAGCGGAAGTGAGATCGTTGGGGGTTGGGGCTGGGCTGGAAACAGACGAGCCGAGCCTGGCTCCGGCTCTAGCCAGGCTCGGCCGAGCCCAGTTCGACTCGGTTCGGTTTGTTTAGGAAATAAGCTAGAAGATTAATTTGGTTTGGCTCGTTTTCTGGCTCAAGTCGGCTCGCGAGGGACACCATGCTGTTTAGCAAGCAAGCAGTAGAAGACTGTTGGTTGGTCTGACTAGATTCAAGACTTCAGAGCAGTTCAACATCTCAAAAGCCCTTTGCGTATGATCTGCTATAGGTTCTAGGCAACAGCATTTCTATTTGGCTGGCCAAGACTTCATAATGCCCCGATAATGACAGTGCATACATCAAATGGTTCACAACGTCAGGATCCAAACCAACTGTTTAACAAAAGGAGAAGATATAGGATATCATCCAGCTTCTTGCCTGAAATCACTACTTAAAAACATTTTGTTAACAAGAATGCAAAAAAATCAACAGGCATCCATGTGGAAAGAAAAATAGTTCAACGCCCAATCATTGTAATTGCAAAGCAATCAAGATAAATTACCACTAGTTTCTTCATCTTGATTTTCATGCAAGATTTCCTCTGCATCACTAAATTGCACGAAGGCCAAGCTGAACCGACACATCGGTGGGGAAGAACGAGGGGCGACAGTGGGGGGAGAATGACCGGTGGTGGTGGGGGAGAGCGAGGGGCAACGGTGGGGAAGAATGAGCGGCCGACGGGCGGGGATTAGGGGGGCAGCGGCGAATCTGCTGATCGATCGCCAGCTGGGAGGAGAAGGGAGGCGCGGATCGTGAAGCTCAATGGCGGCGGTGGGAGAGAAGGAGGGGCAGCAGTAGGAAGACTGAGCGGCCGACGAGCGAGAAGAGGGGGGCAGTGGCAAATAGGCATGCTGACCGGTCGACGGGCGGGGAGATAGGGGACGGCTATGGATCTGGAGGCTAAAAGGCGGTAGGGCAGAATGACCAGCGATGGTGGAGGAGAAGAAGGGGCAGCGGTGGGGAAGAATGAGCGGCCGACGGGCGGATATTAGGGGGGCGATGGCAGATTTGCAGACTGACCGGCCGACGGGCGGGGAGAAGGGAGGCGGCGGATCAGGAGGCTCAACGTCAACGGCGATGGTGGGGGAGGAGGGCGATGGCAGGGAGACCGAGCAGTGGCAGGCGAGGAGAAGGGGGCCGACGGCAGATCGACATGCTGACCGACCGATGGGGAGATGGGGAGCGATGGTGGATCTGCAGGCTAAGCAGAGGCAGATTGGGAGGGCAGAGAAGAGAAAATAATAAGCGAGATGGGAGTTGATATGGTAGACTGGCAGTAGCCTCGCCTGTTAGCGTCTAAGGCAAGGAGACATGAACCGAGCGAGCCACCGAGCTACTCGCGAGCGGCTCGGGCTCAACTCGATTTTGTAACGAGCTTAAAGTGAAATTTGGCTCACTTGTGCATGAGCCGAGTCAAGCTCAAGCTCAAATGGTTTACGAGTCTCAAACTTTTTGCCTAGCCCTAATTGGGGCCCAACCGCGCAGGAATTGAGGAACGAGAGGTTCTTGAGGTACGTGTAGCCGTGTAGACGAAACAACATGTCCCGATTTAAATTTTTAAGTGCGTCATCAAGGATGGGGAATGGGAATAGACCCGTGACTCCGTGAGAAGTTCCACCCCCGCTATTAGGCGTATATATGCGAGCGACGTCAGTGAGCCAACAAGGTGTGTGTTCTTCGTGCAGTCTCTGGAAATATCGACTTAGTTCTTTTCAACCTATCACTTATAGTTTATAATTTATAATTTTTTAATAAATAAACAATACAATTTTTCTATCTTTATTTTGAAGTGTCTTAATAGAATAATTATTTTAAAATAGTTCATTGACTTATTACTATTTAGCTCGTTCACATAAACGCTTGTGTTGATCCAAAAACCATAAAGGAAATATATCCTCTGCCTTAATGCAACAAAGGTGGCTTCAGTACATTGCCTTAAGGCAAATATCCGGCCCCTGCAACTGCCTTAATGTTGATATATTATATATGTCATCAAATGATTGGAGGGCAGGGCTGTCAGCCAACTAGCCTAACAGAAGTGCAGTACGATAGCCATCGTTGCAATCACACACCAACAGCATGACACAAAAGAAGCCCCAAAGTGCAGATTAGGCCCTGCAATCAGATGTATTGAGAGAGCACATTTGTAAGATGCAATTCAGACCTTTACTTTCAGAGACTCACTAAAAGTCATTACTCTGAAATTTTAGTTTGGTTCAAATGCTTAAAGCTAAAGTTCTGAAATGTGCAAAACTATACAAAAATGCTCCCGAAGTTCTCTAACCATATAATTGCAGTTCAAGAGCAGGCATTTTACTGGGCATAAAAATGTGCATGACATCTGAAATTCTGAATGCACAAATGCTAAGTCACAACTCAACCGTTCATCTATATTGCGGAGCGCGGACGAGGTCGGCGGGGGCCGGCAGGCGGAGGAAGATCTCCGCGAGTAGGTCTTCGGTGAGCGCCGGCGGCGGCGAGGCCATTTCGTGGTCGCCTGGTCGGCCATCGCTTGGAGGAGAGAGGGGAGCTCGGGTCAAATAGATGGGATTGACCTGAAAAGCAAAGCTGGCGAGTGGTGACCAAGTCAACGTTAGCGAACGTGGCATTTCGGCCCAACTAAGCCTTAAATTTTAGCCCATCCGGCCCAGCTTTATCCAAAGCAGTTGAGCTTTCTGACTTTCTTGGTCCGATCTCAGCCGAAAAAACGATCATGCGGATTTTCAGAGAATTGATCATTTATTACTGTTAAAGATGTGATATTTTAGAATTTGTCACTAATGTTATATTGATATATGGTCTCAGGTCCTATATATCAGTGAGACATAGGATAACAAATTCTGAAATACACATTTTTATTATAGTAAATGATGGAATATCCTTTTTGACGGTTAGAACAACTAGCCAGTGGCCAGTATAATTATATTAAAACTCACAATCCACGTATTACAATTGAAATCTTAAAAAATATTAGTGCAATATCTATATAAATAACCCACTTATGCTATAGTTAGTGGAAGTCAAGCTCAGGTTACCAGAGAGAAAATGCCACACCGCTAGACTATGGTAGCGTTGGCAAAAGATCATCTAAGATTGGCAAGCACCTGAGGAAACAAAACGCATTAACAGATTAGTAGTGACTTGCAACTGATTGCCTGATTCGCTTGAACGGCTCGTGTGTAATGCGTTTCCGTGTACGTGTAAGCATCAAAATAAAAACATCATACCAAATTGAAATAATCAGACACGGCCCACTTGCCGCTGCACTGCGAATGGTCCACAGCTCACGTCTCGGATGCCGTCCCTTTCCGCTGTGGCGGCACGACGTCCCTTGCTTCACCCAGCTACCACGCCCACTTGCCGACCATGCGAAAGTGAACGACACTGTGTGCAAAAAAAACTACTTGTGTTACTGTATGTGCTTATTTTTTAGGCATACATGTGTACTTCTTCTTTTGTGCATGCTGCCACTCAAATCATGAACGCTAAATTAGTGTTGTCGTTGTTTCAACATTGATCTTATATATAATTTATATGAATTCAAAAGAATCTTTTATAAAGGATAGATTACGAGTATATAAAAAATACAAAAAAATTTAAACAGGTTTGAGCCTTCTCCTGGAGAATAATAATCATATATCCTGTGTTATTATTGCTTAAAAAATGATTACAATAAAGTAATGCCAATAGAAGCTGTAGTATCTCCTGAACTACTGGCCTCTGATCCCTTACTCCTCCAACATCAATCCTTATATAGCCCATGAAACGGCAGCCGTTGTCCCGCGCCAAGAGCAAGAGACGTCTCAACGTTTTAGGGTATAACCGTCAGAGAGAGGTTATCGTCAAAGAGACGCGATTAGCCGCGGTTGTTGTCAGAGAGATCATGTGCGATTATTGAGCATAAATGCACATTCTGAAGATTTCGCCCAAGAAGGAGGAGGAGATGATAAAAAGAAGTTGTCGGCCAGATATGAGGAAATGAGGCCGAACGGATCGCCTCCCCTAATCTCATCTCCCTCCCTCTCTTACTAGTAGGCCCCACAACCATTTTCTTTTATTTCTCCAAAAATAAAGGAAATTACAAAAAGGCCCAACACGAGCAATAATATATCAAAAAAGAATTTTTCAGATTCCAAAATAATTAGACTCAATCGGACTACTTGCAAACTAAAGATCAAAATAACTCAAGCAAACTACTAGCAAATTGAAGATCAAAATAATTGTAAGGCTGACTACAAAACGAATTCAAGCAAACTACTAGAAAACTGGAGATAAAAACAATTACATATACTCTTTTATAAAAATAGACGAACATATATAGTTAAAATTAACATCCACTTTGTTTTAAAAAAATAACATCACAGACACAAAAGCACAAATAGGATAAGTTTCCAACATGTATATAAAAATAGACACACTTCTTCGTGGGAAAGAAAGGGAAAGATAGATGAACATGCATTCTGTTTGGTTTTGGCCGAACTAATTTCTGCTTCTGCGAGCAGATACAATGCAAAGCATGGCCGCCTAATTTAACGCGAGCAAAGCCAAACGTGCCTTCGGTGATGCAAAATTTCAGGTGCACGTTGGGTGCCCCCAAGCGGCGGCCGCTGCTGCCTCGGGACCGGATTAGAGCAGGAGATAGGAGCGCAACCACCTACTCCCACTGACACGTGGGCCCCACGGGCCCACCACCAACCACCACTAAACTACTACTAATTCCAATCACGTGTATTATTATTAGCAGCAACCCCACGGGTTAATTACCCGGTTTAACCACCAATAATTAAGCGGCCCGTCCCACCGGTACTCACGTGTTTCCCAACTTAATTCACTGTCACGGGGGCCCGTGGTAAACCGCGTGCCACCGCCTCCAATTGGACCCACCTGTCGGCGGCATAGGCGGTTATCGAAGTTAGCGCGAACTGTTAGTTAAAATTTAATGCGCCCCCAGGATTTTGCTAATCAAATTACTGTGCTTCCCTCCCTCCCTTCCTCTCCTGATCAGAGGCGATTAAAAACCCGGCGCAATACGGAACCCAGTAACGCAATACGAAACAGAAAGCTTCAGAGGAGAGAGAGAGGCTGAATGGCCGCGGCGGGGGAGGCGGAGGCGGCGGCGGCGGGGCAGGGGGAGGAGGTGTCGACGGCGGTGAGGAGCCGGCCGGAGAAGGAGGAGGGGGAGGAGGAAGCGATGGCGGTGCTGGACTTCGACATGCTGTGCGCGTCGGTCGCGCTGGCGGCGGAGAGGAGGAAGGGCGCCTCCGCGGCGGCGGCGCCTGTGGTGGCGGCGGAGGGTGGTGGTGGAGGAGGAGGGGTGCAGAGGATGTGGGAGGGGGACGTGGTTCTGGATTGCTTGGAGGACAGGCGAATCGCGCTCGAGGCCGCGTGGTAGGTGGAACTAACTCTTGCTCGTTTCATCAAGCTGTATCGGCTGGATGCGTGTTTGGAAAGATCTGGTTTTGTTGGCTGCGAGGGGAAAGCTTGGACATTTTAGTGTATAAGTTCAACCATACGGATAGATTGATTTTGTGCGGATTTGGGAACAAACGGGGATATATTTGTGCGGAGTCCATAGAGAAGGCTTCATCTCTGATGAATACTGCTTGAAATGCCATGCTTGTTCTATGATTTAGTGAGATTTGCATTCGGGTTATAAATGTTCATGGAGATAAATGAGGAAATCATGCTCGAGTCTTAATTTTTCTCTCGGATTATAGGTTGGCTAAATTGAATAATTAACATCCATCAGAATTCGGTGAGGAAGTCTGAATTTCACCCCTTTTTTGTAAATTGCCCTAGGTACAATTGTGGAAGAAAATTCGACATATTTAAGTTCATTAAGTTACGTGCGAACATTCCCCAAAGTGCTGCCTTTCCACGCTCAGCTTTGGTTCTATTCTAGAGTGCATTTGCAGAAAAAAAATCCATTTTTCTTCTGCATGCTACGCTTTAATTTTCAACTGTGATTAAACTACACTTTAATTTTCAACTGTGATTGAACTTTGCTGACCTTCATTTTAAAGTATTTGCTTGCTTGCAACTGTTTGCAGTTGTCCATGCTATAGGTTTGGCAAGAACATGCGGAGAGCCAATCTCGGATCTTGCTTCCTTCAGGTACAGATAATCCTATCATCAGTATATGACCATATTTCTTCCATTTCCTGATTGTCATTTTTCTATGCAAAAAGTTTAGCCACATTGATGTGTAGTTAAGCATGTAAAACCACATGAGGCTATTTGATTCTGCTGTTGGTAGGAAGTAGGAAAACCTTCAGTTTGGAATGGGCTTTGAGTCCATTATAAAATGCATCTTATCGGTGAACCTTTTTACAATGAGTAGATTATTACAATTATAGCAGTCAGGAAGAGATGAAGAAGGTAATGTTTTAAGAGAGAGAGGGTGCACACGCGCTTTTGCTTATTTTAATCAAGGTACTGCCAATTAGTGTTGAGATTTTTTTTGTATTTCGAATGTGTATTTTTTATTTTGGTTTTCATACCTTATTTTAGTTCTATATTTCTTCTGATTTCGTATTGATGCCACAGAGGTGGACAAGTTTGTTCGATTTGCTCTTGTTAAATTCTTGAAATGCAAGCCACTATCCCTAGCTATTAAGACAGATATAGCAAAGCTGTGTTTTCCTTAGTCCTATCCTTAGTACAACGGAGTGGCTGATGCTTAAGATGTTTGACTTGGCAATGTGAACAGTATTGCTTAGATAATTTTGTATTCCTGTGGCATGTCTTGGGACCTGGTCAGCCTGAATAGCATCCTGCCTTTTTTATTTCAAGCTTGTGATTCATCTCGTAAAGGATAAGGTCTAGTAAAATGTTCTCTGCTATATTATATGTTGGAGGGAATCAGGCTGCACGTTGGACTTGCAAGATGGATCATTAGCATATTTTACTCATTTTAACCACTCGGTCAGTCTTGAAATATCAACTTAAAAGTAAAATGCACCACGGGTACCACAACTTGTAAGTGGGTTACACAACTGTAAATTTGCTTATTTACATTGCTGATTTTGTTTAAGTGATGCAACGAGGTATAAAACAAGATGTAGTGGCACATTTGGCGCTGACATGGTGTTAGCTGTGCTTTTAGCGTGGCTCAGGGTTGTTTGTATTAGGCTTGGCGTGGAAAAAATTGCAAGGAGCCCCCGGATTTTATCATCTCCGTTAATTAGGCCCAAACATCCCCTATTCTCACGAAGAAAACGACGGGCACTTCGAGTGCGCTGCTCCTTGGAGGAGGGTCCAACGATCTAGCCGGCGTGCACGGATGGTGGTGCCGGTACTTCGATCACCAGGAGCAGCGCCGCCTACATACGGTGAGTTGTGGGGCTTAGAGGGGAGACAGACGAGGTGGAGAGGCACCAGAGGCGGTAGTGGTAGGGGAGAGGGCACGGGAGGTGGCTGTTGTGGGTGGAGAAGGCGTGGGGGTGGCGGTGATGTAGGCACAGGCCACGTGGGTGACGGTGATGCGGGTAATCAATCGAGGGATAGTAGAAAACCGTTGAAACTCCACTAAAATCAATCGAGGGATTGGTAACTCCACATGAAGTTCTTCTCACTACAACATCTAGTAGAACACCATTTGTGCACGCCGACTAGATCGTCAAACCCTCCTCTAGGTGGTACTCTCGAAGTGTCCATCACTTTCTTCGTGAGAATAGGGGATGATTTTGGCCTAACTAACGGAGAGGATAAAACCTAGAGGGTTCTTTGAATTTTTTTCCATGCCAAACCTAATACATACAACCTTGAACCACGCTGAAAGTATAGCTAGCACCACATCAGTGCCAAATGTGCCACCATGTCGTGTTTTGTATCTCGTTGTATCACTTAAACAAAATCAGTGACGTAAACGAGTAAATTTACAGTTGTGTGACCTACTTACACCCACCTTACAAGTTGTGGTACCTATAATGCATTTTATTCATCAACTTAATATATCTTTATCTTAGTCTGTGCTTCTTATATAAAAACTGTTCCTGGAATTTCTTGGCTCACTCAACATTAAAAATGTGCATTTCTTCTCTTGAATTTTATTTCCAGTTTGTTCTCCTCAGACAAAGTGACAAAAGGAGATTATATTCCTCTTCGTCATAGCTCCTTCTATATCTATTAAAGATATGCCGCCTATTCCTGAAACTGGACAGTTTTATCCTCCATGTTTGCAAAGAAAACTTGTTTTATCTGCATATTCTCTATTTTCCTGCCCACTCGCCAAGTCTTCATTGAAATACAATCATTGTTGTGGTCTGTGCCATATTCTTGTTCCCATTGATTTTGACATTTCCAAGTTCACCATAAGTTTGCTTGAATGGAGCTCTGTTGTTAAGCTTATGTTGGTTTCTTAAACTCTTATTCACCCTGCTGATACAAGATGAAATTATTTTAGGGAATGGTCTACTTCATTTTGTTAGTGGCTGTTCTGGTCAACCTAATTGCCTTTTCTGTAACAAGGCATCATCTATATTTATACATGGGGCTTGGCTCTGTTCTCTTGATAGCAATCTATATAGGTTACTTCAGAAGAAGAATCAGGAAGCAGTTCAATATCCGGGTAAGTATTTCTTGACATTACCGTTTTCAAATAAAGTATTCAAACAGGTTGATAGTGTGCTACCTAGTAGTAGGGCTTAACGCAGTTGATTATGGCGCTTGTCTTCTCTTGCATCACACCATGTCTAACAAATTTTAGCACCTCAAATTAATTCACAACCTTCGACTTTTCTGAATCTTGTTGAATCTTTTTCCTCTACTCAAATGAACAATAAATGAAACCTGGAGGTGATATCAATATTTTGGCATACTCTTGCCAGGTTCTATCTATGGCAATAATTATGTTGTCAACTTCTGAGTACATATTGGTATATGAAGCTTGGAGAAAAGATACTCATCTCATTGGCTGGAAGTCTTTATTCTGATCAAACTGATCGTCACCATTTGTTGTGCGTACAGGGTACTGATAGCAGTCTAGATGACTGTGTTCTCCATCTCATCTGCCCTTGCTGTACGCTGTGCCAGGTGATATCCATATAAACCCCTTGAAAGTCCCAGTTCATCAAATTTGTTTATTATTGATCTGTTAACCTCACGGTTATGCATGTGAATGAGCAGGAGGCTAGAACTTTGGAGATGAATAATGTCCAGTGTGGTGTTTGGCACGGGCGGGGTGATACTATTTGTTTAGGGAGCAACGGTGAAGGAAACAAGGCTTTCGCTGCTCTACACAAGTCCTCATTTGTGCCTACAAAATCTCCAGAGTTGTGTGGCATGGACAGAGCATCAAATGGTGCTGATGAACATGAGCCTCTCGTCCCATCAGCCCATCCAGAGCAGGAGTAGGGAATAATAGCAGATATATATTCGATATTGCCTTAACCTTTTCACAAATTCAAAAAGAATCGGTGGGCCTCTCCTGCGTGTTGTCGAAAAGAAGAATTGGTGGATTGTCCTTCTAGGAAATTATCACTACTGCAATTCTCTGCCTGTTTGTTGTGTCCAGTCTGGAGAACTTGATTGGCAGCATCCATATGTGGATGATGGGTGCAAGTGGCCTGTATCAGGATTTATTTAGGTTCAAGGCCGGTATCTACATTTATGTCATGATGCTCAAGGCTTACGTCTGAATCCAAGTGTAAATTTCTCTTGATGTAACATAGAGTTCCAAGACATATTGACATGAATGAAGTGTTCTCCACTGGTGGTGTTCCTTCTCTGACTGATGCTGTTTCCTGTAAAATTGGCCCACCATTTGCTCTTGGTTAGCATCATTTTCCTTCTCTTTTCTTTAAGATAGATAATTAGTTATATCAAGTACAAGCACAAAAGATTAAAAATTACATATTTGCATTACATGCATAAAAATACTTAGGGGATCATATTTCTATGTTCAGCTGCCACAAATACTGTAACTGCGGAATGACCAATCTGAGAACTGAGATATGATTCCCATTCACATTACACATGCTGGAAGTTTCAGAATACCCATGACTTTGTCAGGATAAGCAGATGTATTAGTACAATCATTGATTATGGATTAAGCCTACTAAAGCTTGCAAAGCTGCAATAATATAAGGCTGCCGCCTCCTGGTTAATGCAGGATGTTTTTCCCCTCCTTTTGCCTTTTTCGTCCCCCCTGTGGCCATGTGGGATGACCTTCCGAGTTAATAGTTCTCTGGGATAAGGATTGAAGAACAGCTCACTAATAGGGCTTTGCCCTAGGGTTCACCTTTACCAAACCATTAGCTGCTCGCACTTGAATGCGTATGCGTGTGCTTGTCTGCGTGTGTCCACGGACTGATATCTTTAGTTCTTGGAGGCACTTTGTGTTTTTTTTCCCCGCGAATCATCAATCATCCTACCAACTTTCTCATGATCAGCCTAATTTTAGCCTGGGGAACTTCATCATATACCCTCCCCACATTTGAGAGTTTCAGGATTTACCCTCCCCACTCAATGACATGTGGGGTCGGGATGAGTCACTGACACACGGGCCGGAGGGTAAATCCTGAATTTCAATCTAAAGGGAGGGTATATGATGAATAAATCCTTTTAGCCTCGCTTCTCCTTTCTCCGTTAGCGGTACAGTCGAATAATTATATCGTGGAAATATACTTAGTAAATCTTGAAAAAACTTTACTTTAGAGAACAGCGCTCGTATGGAACACAGAAGTTTCACCGGAACATAGCAATTCACCAATTCCACCAGAATTCCTTCATACATCCCGAAACTGAGCCTGAAGTGCAAATTTTGAAGTTTTTAGTTTTTTTTAAGACTGGAGCTTTTAGTTGAAATGCAACTAAAATCAGAGCTGATAACATGTTAGTTATTTTGCATCAGACTACATCTGGAAATGCCTAGCTTAGTTGGTTACATTTATTTTTACAACACGCAGACGACAGGCCTGACCTGACCAACCTGCAAAATTCTGAGCATGTGAAAATCATGTTTAGAGCTATGAAGTAAATAAACAATCGTGTGTAATCAAACCATGTGTTTAGTGTGTGCATGCGTTCCACGAGCCCAAACTATGTTAGATTAATCATGCTCGAACAAGAGCGGATCTAAAATTTTATCACGCCCAAGGTTAGAAAGTGTCAGAGACCACTATTACCTAAGTTAAAAGGGAAAATTACGTATTTGGTTTACTTGGATTTAACTGAGCTTTACACTGATAAATATCGTACACTCTATGCTAGAGTCTAGGTTACCCGGGGTATAGATCCGCCCCTGCTCAGGTGTATTCCACTTTTAGTTAATTAATCCTAAGAGCTCTATAGATAGTTAATCCCAATGGATGCTATAATAAAGCAGAAAAAAGGCCATCTTAGTTTAATCCTCTGAGGCCTATGGCTTTTAGGGTTTAACACGGCGAGTAGGTTTAACACGGCGAGTAGCTATATAGGCCCCCTTGGTATCACTAGCCCATAAAGCTTCTTTTCCACTATACAGACGGTGATGATCACTTTCCAAAAACCTCATAGCTATCAACAAACGCTCAGTCCTGCAAATTTTTAACATTTTCTTCCTCCATGGGTATAGGAACTCACATCTTTGATTAATGCTTACTGGTCGTGTCGGTCTAATGTACCAAAATGTCCTACATTGTTATGTAATGAAGATCAAAATGATATACATTTTTTTAAAGAAAACCAAAATGCTACTCCATATTGCTATACATTATGATTTTTTTGAGACTATGCATATGTGTGAAATAATGAAGTTCAAGGAGCTTACGTGTTTGCAAGAATACACTGTTTGTCATAATCTGCTATTTAAAAAAAAGTTGATAAGTGCCGAGTGATGCATTCTTCACCTCCGCCCACCTCTCTCCTCTCACATCCTCTTCCACCCGAAAAAATCTCTAACAAAAAAATCATTTCATAACAAACACATTAACTACTAAAATTTTTGTCTCTCACAACTTTCTTTTATATGGGTTTCTTTCATTCCCCCATATCTCTCTGCTTTTTAGTCCTCCTCTCACCTCTCCTCTCACATCCCTCTTCCACCCTAAAAAATCTCAAACAAAAATAACTTGATAACAAACACATTAACCACTAAAATTTTTTGTCTCCCACAAATTCCTTTTATATTGGTCTCTGTCATCCCCCATATCTCTCTATTTTTTAGTCCCCATAAACAAATAAGATTGCAACATATGTTGGTGTCGCTAGGTCATCCTGTTTATCACCATCAAGTGAAGCCACCTCTGTTGACCCCAACATGGTCCAATTTAAAGTCTAAGGAGACCTCGTGTTAGCAAGAATACACTATTTTGTCATAATCTACTACTTAAAAAAAGGAGTTGGTGAGTGCTGAGTGATGTGTTCTTCACCTCCTCCCATCTCTCCATTCACATCCCTCTTCCACCCTAAAAAATCTTTAAAAAAAACTCACTTCATAACAAACACGTTAACTACTAAAATTTTTCGTCTCCCACAAATTCCTTTTATATGGGTCTCTGTCATCCCCTCGTATCTGTCTACTTCTTTGTCATCGTAGGCAAATAAGATTGCAATAGACGTTGATGTCGCTAGGTCATTCTGTTTGTCACAATAAAGTGAAGCCACCTTTGTTGGCCCCCAACATGGTCCAATTTGGCCACATGCATACGTACTCATAGACATACAAATATATACATATATATATATATGTATATATACATCCATACATACACATATATGTGTATATGTGTATACACACACATATATATACATAGATATATGGGAACATATTCAGTGGTAATATGCAAACGCAAATCAGGGCCCTTGGATCTATCTTCTATGGCTCGGATTCGTATGGGTGAAAGCCCCTAAACACTTTTGCCTTTTTCGCAAAAAAAAAAACCACATGCGCCTTCTCCCATTTGCATCCAATCCCTAGTCCCGCGCCTCAGTCGCCCCGGCTGCCGCCTCCCCTTGACACGTCGCCCGTCGTTGACCTGGGCTTCCCACTCGCGTTGTCGGCCCCCCACCACCTACCCCTGTGGCTCTCCCAGCTACCTCGCGATGACCCTCGTGCCTCCCGCACCGACCCGCCACGCTCTCTCCCACCCTGGCCCTCAGCGACGCGGCCTCCCTCCCCGACCACTGCCTCCCTCCCACCCTCAGCGATGCCATATCTCTCCCTGGCCCATTGCGCCCCCCTCCCACCCTAGCCCTCAACGACACGGCCTCCCTCCACGACCGCCGCCTCCCCCCAGCCCTTAGGAATGCCATCTCCCTCCCCGGCCCGTCGCACCCCCTAGCCCTTGGTGTTTGCAGGTAATCAACTTTTCTTGGTTATTCAGTAATCATGTTCTTTGCAATCCACCATTTATAATCATGTCCCTTTCCTAACTTGTGAAATGGAAATATAAAATTTTATCTCTAATTAAGAAATGGAAATATACAATTTTATCTCTAATTAAGCATTTCAATTTTTTCTAACTTCAATTTTATCTCTAAATGCAATTTTATTTAGATAATTCATTTGTATATTTTCATTTAGAGATAAAATTGAAATGCTTAATTATCTCTAAACCCTAGAGGCGACAGCCGGGGCAACTGAGGCGCGGGTGCAGGACTGGGGATTGTATGCAAATGGGAGAAGGCGCATGGAGGGTTTTGCAAAGAAAAGGCAAAAGTGATTAGGGGCTTCCACCCACACAAATCCGAGCCGTAGAAGGCAGATCCATGGGCTCTGATTCGTATTTGCATATTACCACTGAATAGCCTATTTACACTGGATACATTCCCTATATGGCATATACATACATATATACATATATGTATATGTATATGTATATGTATATGTATATGTGTGTGTATATCCAAAGACCAGGAAAACCAATTTAAGAGTTAAAAAATCAAGCAACTTTAAAAATAGCACGACCTGGAAAATATTAGATACTCCTACCACTGGCTAGCATACTCGATCTGGGAGCCGGAATAGAACAGTGTCAAAAGCATATGAAATAGTACAACATCACTAAGGGTATATATAATGGTATAGATAACTGTTATCTATAATATCTTTGATATCATCTATAGGCGATATTAAAGATAACTCATACAATAGATTGTTTTTGCATGTGTGACAACTTCTCCAGGATATAATGTGTCTTGTTTATCGTATTATAGTTGACTACTGCATGAGAGACGACCTAATTCTCTATGCTCTATCTCTCATCCACATTGTCTCGTGTCCTACGTGATAAAATTTATAGACAGCTGGTATCATACTATTGTACCAGGCCTAACTCCTTTTCGCTAGTTAGTGGACGACACATTAACGCAAGAATTTGATTAAATTAATAAACCTGCCTATCATATTCTAAGGTGGGGAAGGGCCGATTGTTTCGCTTTTAGTAAAACGCCACCCTTCAATTTCTGCATGCACCAAAGGTTCAACACCATGCGAAATGCCATTTTCTTTCATCAATATATAGGAAATGTAATAAGTGACTCTTCGTTCTCCATAAAAGCCTAAAACAGTTTTTTTTTTGCAGAAATAAAAGGAATCAATCTAGATTATAATGATACCGAGAAAATGTGTATAAAATTCAAAGTCCGACTATACTAATTTCTAGAACACACAATATTTGCCGAATTTTGTTTGTGTCTACCACATTTTCACTTCTCCATTTGTGTGGAACCAGTATGATTTTCACTTCTCCATTTGTTCTTCGTGCCCCTCTTTCCATGCATGGCTAATGGTAACGAAGAACACGAGTGCAAAGCGCCAATCATTTGTAAGCTCCTTGAAAATTACTCGTACGGTACAGAAATACTTGCATTATTGTAAAGTTGGCTAAAGTTTCATCCCCCACTAGCTAGCTACGCATGGATGCAGCACGTCGCATCATGGAGTTTGTTGGCGCCCGCAATGGATGTGCACGCGTTGCTTTCTTGACCGCACTCGGCACTCTCAATATTTTCACCTTGGTACATGAATGGAACTTGCAGTACTAACACACGAGACATTTATTTATCCAAACCTTTTCTTTTGGCAACGAATATTGTACCATTCTACAAACAATTTTGGTATAAGTTTGATTACATAAGGCCTGCTTTAAACGTTTTCAGTTTCTGAGTTTCTTAATTTTGACTTTTTTAGTTTTATTTATTTATATTGTCTTAAAATATATAGCGATGTTTTATAAATTTTTCTTATTTATTTATTTATCTTTTTTAATTAAGAAAAAACTAACCGTCATTACAATGTAATTGTCTCTTAAAAAAGTCAAAAGCCATAGCTGTCATCTATTTGGAGTAAGCCCGAAATTGGTAATTTCTAATAACATAAACTCTCAAACCAAAAAATAGAAAACTCTTCTTCTCTTAAAAAGAAAGAAAGTGATAGAAGAAAGAAAGAGAGCAAGGAGAAAAACATTATCACTTCTTGCGGTTCCTCATCAAGAACACCCCTCCATAACCACCTTTCATCGTCTCCTCCTCCCTCGCCGACGCAGCGCCGTACTCCGGCGACGCCGCGCCATCCTCCACTGCGCTCCCCGCCTTGGCCCTTGCCGGCCACCGCCGCGGGTAAAAGTAGAGCGCCGTCGAGGTGAGCAGCGTTGCCCCTACCCGGCCGCAGAATAGCATCATCACGAGGCACACCACTACCGCCGCCGCCCCCGCCGCGGGCGACCTCTTCTCCGTCCGCTTCACCGGCGGAGGCATCACATCCAAGAACGACGACGAGAAGGACGACAGGGAGGAGGAGCAGGAAGACGACTTGCAGGCCGAGTCCAGGGACGCCGAGGAGCTCAGCTCCGACGAGGACGGCACCGACGACGACTTCCCCGCCCCAACAATCATGTCGTAAACGTCCACCTCCCGGTCCGGCGACCTCTTCGCCTCCGGCAACAACACCGCCGCCGCCGCTGCCGACTTCATGCCCTTATCACCGGACAAGAACTTGCTCCGTAACGTCGAGAGCCCCCGGCGACGACTCCGGTGGCGAGCTACCACCGCCTCGCCGTCTCCCGCGTCATCGGCGACGGCCGCCGCGCCGCCGAAGCACACGAACTTCATGGCTACAACTCGCCTTTGTATCTAGATCGGATTGGTAGTCGAAGAAGCTTAGTGGGTGGATCAGTGGATGATGATCAGTGTAGGATCGTCCTGGCTTCTCGCGTCGAGTGTGCGCGCTTGTGTGAATATATACGTGTGCGCCGTGCGCGTACGTGTGTGCAGTGGGGACAGTGCTTGGTGTGCGAGTGGGAACGGGAAAGAATATTCAAACGATTTTTTGAATCTAAAATTAAATGTGTTATTTATATTAATATTTTTATCATCTATTATCATATTAAAAATATAAATAAAAATTATTAGTGGTAGCAAATACGAACGGATTTTAAACCGGGAGAGTCGAGCAAGATGCGTGCAGTGCGCCATTCGAGTCGAGATGGGGTTAGACCGTAGACGGTTCGTTTCCGCGCGCGCGGTTTGGGTGCGTTCGTCGTGAGGTTTGGGTTGGACCGTAGAACGTTGGGCGTCTGTGCGGTTGACTGACGCCGAGCTTGACTCGGTTTCGAGTTTGGGCTGTTTTTTTTTTTTCTGCGGTTGATGGTTTTTTGTTACGGTTGATGGTTTTTTGGTTGTTTACGATAAAGATTGTGGAAAGAGATACCCGTTTGCGATTTTTGATGGTACCGATATTAGTTTTTTAACGTGTACTATAATTAACTTGTAGACCATATTTAAAAAAATATTTCGTTTAAAAGTTAATTACTATAGTAAAAATTAAAAATAGCTTTTAGAAGTGGTAAAAGAACAGGCTTAACCCTTTCGACCGCTGCGGCTGCTGGCCTCGGTCGGGCCCACACGGTCCGGCCAATGTGCTCTCGTTTGTCGTTACTTGGTTTGCGTTTAGCACGCTCTTGTCAATCTTCTGTCACATGAATACAGGATTGATTCACTAGGGCCGTGTAGCCTGTACATGTGTTTATGCTTAACGGCATGAGATTTGTGCAATTTATTCTTTGGAGACCACGTAAACAGTAATCGTCATGTGATATTTGGTTGACTTTTGTATCCAACTCTCATGGGGAATCTAACGTCCGGTGGAGAAGAAACGTGCTTTATCAGGTTAGATAGGAAAAAGCGAACTGGCAGGGAGGATACAACAGATGGAAGCAGAGGCGGGGGGCAGTGGCGTCTTTTCGCGAGGGGATGTGTCCGTCGGCCGGGTGCCCCTTTCGGGCCCTGTCGTTGGGACTTGGAATTGGACGGGCGAGTGGGCGCCGGACGGACCGAAACGCCCCTACTCGCACCGAAAAGCCAAAAAAATCAAAAAGTTAAGAGTACCGCCAAAAAGATCACGCGGACGCATATATGCCCGGACCTGAGCCCTGCACGGAATAATCCTGACCTCTCCGGTCCGGCAAGCGCCCGGCAAAGCAAGCATGCACGTGTTTTCCTTGTGTTGTTAGGAAACGACGCAAATACCCTGTAGGAAAGTCAAGCTTGAGAAGAAGAGAAAAACGTCAGGTTGGTGAATTCGCTTGTGCCTTCCTCTTGTTCAGGCATAATAGCTTCCGGTTGTCTTGCCGGCTGAAATTCCGTAGGGGAAAAGAAGAATCGAAGAGGCTCTGGACGCTTCTCTCGTGATCCCATCTTCCTCGGCATCGGTTCTATACTTCAGCGTGCCAATCGGTTGTCGCTCTGTAGACAAGGTTGTATAACTTGTATGAGCAAGTTGTATCTGCGCTGGAAGTTAAAAAGAGTCCCAACCCGTCGGCTATCCTTACGGACTTACAATTCCTTGCTACACGCACATGGTATGCTCTGGGTAGGATTTTATTCTGCGCCTCTCTGCGCTCGGCATGGCCGACTGTTATCAATCACCACTGCACGTAGTCCGTTGTGCTTTAAGGTCCCACTTATTTTGGTTTAAATCTAATTTCTGTTTCAGGTTTCTGCTTTTTTTCACTATTTAATAATTTCGTCTTTTTCTAATTTTTTTATATTTTTTAGACTTTTTTACATTTTTTATGAGTATTCTTTTGCATTGTTCGTGATGGGTTAACATTTATTTTTTAAAATTTAATTATATTAAATAAATCAACTTAATTATAATAAAAAATAAATTAATTATAATAAAAAATCATAATTCAACCCATTCCGAACGTCCCCTCCCCTGCTACGAAGAACTAGCTGTCTGTACGAACTCCAAACAAATCACACTTCACTCGCCTCGCCTGCTACCAGCCAAACACGGTATGTCCGTACGGCGGGATAACGTGCGACCTAAACAGCACCAACCACGGTTATCCAAAGGTGAAATTGTTCGCAGAAGGTTCTGGGCACAATTTCTACCTCTGAAACATCGGCACTAGAGTTATCACATCAGGATCTTTTAAGGGCCGGTCATTTCGGCTGAAAAAATCAGTTTATGATTTATTTTTTTACTATAATTAATTTATTTTATATTGTATCTGATAAAAATTTATTTAACATAATTAAATTAAACTTTTTTATAAAAAAACAGATTAACTTATCACAAATGATACAAACAAATATAAAAAAAGATAAAAAAAACTCAAAAAGTCTAAAAACCGAAAAAAGATAAAATTTAGAAATATTAAACTAGAAGCCTGAAGCCCAAATGTGATAAACCTTCCCTGACAGTGGCTGCTGAGTCTGCAACTACTACAACAACTGACATGACTGACTGACCGTGCCGATTGAGTGGCACCACCGCACCACCACCACGATGTGCAGAAAAAACATAAAAGAAGTAGCAAGTTATATGTAGGTCAACATCTAAAACCGCCATCTACAAGCAAAAATATTCCTCCTCCGTTGATGGGGACCTTTACTTTCCAGAGGCAAACTGTAGCTTATCTGAATAGTTTCAGATTGCAAACAGCGAGATCCTTGACGGTAGGTTACAAGAGTTAGCCAAGAGTTCCCGTATACAGATTTGACTGAACAGCAGCAAAACATAAAAAAAAAGAGGATTGTTTGATGTATTTGCATGATTTCTTTTGCGCAAAATGCATAGAAGATTATTCGATTTTTTTGGGTAAGGTTTTCACATTGCTCCGCTCGTGGGTACAGAAGAAACATGGAAACAAATAACGGGTTCCAGTCTTTGGATTAAACGGCATATCTCTGCAGCCCAGAGTGAAATTGAAACTGACTCCAAGGCCGTAGGGTTTTCAATCGATTATTCCCATCTGTCGTCATTATCCTTCCAGTGACGCAGCAGCATCCTTCTCATCAGAAAAGTAATCTTTCCTGCAAAGGAGATTAACACAAATTATGTCATCTCACTCTGCGAGACATCAAACAAAAAATGGGAAACATGGCTTAGCTTCGTAACAAACCTTATTTTACGGGAAAGCTGATACAAGCCTGTACCGGCCATTGCAACGTTAACACTAAAAAGATTCCAGTTTTTCTGCAACATCATAACATTATGAGGCAACGGGAGAAACAATAAATATATGGGAAACTGGGAATCAACACATAATGAGAACGATGCATGCTCAGAGAATTAACATCCAAACTACTTCAACATCCAAACTACTTCACTGCAGATATACCTGCTCAGTTCAAATCAAGGATAGTTTGCAAAAAAAAGGAAGTTAAGGAATCAGTATAGTGAAAAGTTTCAACTTGCTGTTCAGAAAAATAAAAGCGATTGTTCTTTTCTAAGATCAGGATACACATTAAGGAGGAAGGAGGGAGCTCTGGAGTAGGAAGCGTATATTCAAAAGCAGCCTAGCATCACTAATTCAGTCCAGGGCATGGGTAAAAAGCATTGGATTACATTACCAGAAAATAGATACAGCTAGAACAGTATCATTGTAGCAAGAAATGTCAAAGTTTAAAAGGTAAATTTCAGATAATATGTAATCCACATCACACAGTGCATAATAATGACAAAGGATAGTTAGTGCATATAGACAAGTAAAGAGGCCTTACTGGTGTGATAACCATGCTGTAGCGTGACCAAATGATTCCAGTGCAAGCCACAGCTGCATGCCATACAACAGTATAAGCGTAACAACAATGCACAAGAATGCATAACAAACTAATGGTCCTAATATCTGAAATGCAAGGACGAGATGGACTAATTGGATAACTTAAACATACCAACTTGCTGAGGATAGGATATCTTTTCAGGTGGCTTAGCAAAGTCCGCAACGTTGGCAATACTGATACCCCATTTAAATGTTGGAGCCCAGAAATGAACTGCAATAAAGAAGGTCAGAAAAGTAATAGGTGAAAGCAATAACTGGTCAAATGCATCATCTGATAGATATCAATCACATTTTCCTAAAAATGAACTGCAAAAAAAGTATGGGCCACTTGAATTGGTCCATGCTTCGCAGTTCCAAGCAGATTACACTTTCCTCAGTAAGGGTTAATTCAATATTAAAAAAACCCAAGAATGCAGCTCAGGTATGTCAGAAAAAATATGCACAAGCTAGTCTGAAGTCTATGGCGATCACCATATAGCTTCAAAATGTGCATGACAAAAGCAAACATGACAAGCAGGATCAGAAATGTTAAACAGAAATTGAAGGAACAGGAGTGCCAACGATAATGGTTCCAGTAATACAAAAAGGATAGATAAAACGATGACTAACTGGTTTTGGGGCCAGCAGGATGATTCCAAAAGGCTTGAAGTTTCGAAGCCATTTAAACAAATGCACACTTTGCTGACCTTGGCACAACCTGTTTACATTCACTTGTTCTGCTGTCCCCCTACAAGCAGAAAAAGGGAAATCGTGTCTGTCATCTTCAAGATATCCCAATACCATAAAAAGAACTAGATAAATTTCTGAAAAGACTAGATAGCCATAGGGCTATAGTGCATAGATAAAACCCAACCAGAATACGCTAATACAATACAACAGTTCAGATGCCATCACATCACATGCAGTCATAAATAAATGATCACCAAAACGAGATCAAATTCATGCAATACTCTATGACAGCCCTGTGTTGGGATACAAGAACCCATAATATATATCCATGAAAAACATGATAGTCAACGATTGCCATGAATATTGAACACAATCAACTCCAGTTTGTACATAGCTAAATCCTCCTTGAACAAATCCTAGTTATAATGATTTGAGTCATTGTTATAGGTTATGTAAACAAATTTAATCACTCAAACAGAAGCAATGCGATATGTAGCTGAAAATTTCCAGGTAGAGCATAACTTTTATGAATTGGACATAGCTAAATGAGATGCCACTGCCACAGCAACATCAATACATCATAAAGAGGGCATACAAAATCTATTAAGATAAACAAGGGAAAGACCAATAGGCTGATAACTAGACTAGCTATGCAGGTATTCAACAAGTGGGTCCGATATATTCTGCAGGTTGTTCATCTACCAGCCATCAGAGCTCTTAGGATTGTTGTTTTTATCATGGCTGCTTTTATATTGTCAGTTGTCATTAAAGAAAAACAAAAACCTTTTACCGTTTCCCATTATGTTTCTCAATTAAAATTATGATGAAACCTTCATAAAACTTAACACAAGAGTGATATGGTGATCGAGTGTGCCACCAATGAGGCCTGACATGTACATTGAACAGGCCTGAAGTGAAATTGCATGAAATGGGAATTCTTGATTCTACAAAGCGAACAGAACGATTCTTCTCTCTAATGGCATAAGAAGGTTTTGTCGGGCGGCACATGGTGATTCTACTACAAAGAATTGGCATTCAGGTCCATAAATAAGAATACAATATTGTTAAGTTCGCGAAGCATAGCATCAGCTCCAATTCAACAGACCTAAGGCCTGAAATCAGCACTCCAAGGGTCAAATTGACCCTTGCAGCTATGAAAGGAAGGTGGAAAATAAGGGAACTAATCATCCCTCCTATCCATCGCAGCATCCTCATAATCCAGAAGCAGATCCAAACAGCCGCAAAACCCTAGCCGCTGCCTCTCGCGACCTCACAAACAGATCTACCATAGACGACACAGACCAACCAAACAGACGGCGGCTGGTCTTCTACTGCGCGGAGTAGGAGGAGGAGGAGGAGGAGGAGGATAGGGACCCATCACCTGAGGCCGAGACCCTCGCCGCCGGTCGCCGGAGCCTCGGAAGCCGACAAGGAGAGGGGTGATGGGGATGGATAGGAGAGAGAGGGTGTCAAAGGCGCCCAGAAGACGGGCCCCGTGGACTGGGGCGCCGGGTGCTTGGTAGGTGGTGAATCAGGAGCCGCTGGCGAGGATATGGACGGCTGTGATGAGCCTGTGTCGACGGTCTAACTGACCTGGTGTGTAGCATCTAGTTTTCGGGCTGTTGCAATGGAGGTCGGTCTGATCGGCTGTGTGTTGGCGCTCATATTGGTCTAAGCATCTCGACAGTCATCCTCGGCCACCACCGCCGACCTGGGTGAAGCCATCAGATATGAATTTTCATGGCTGAAACTCGTATTTTGTTTTTTTTTTATATGGCCTCGAATGGAGTTGCGATTTTGCCGGCCGTAGCATAGTTCAGTCCCCACGAACCATAGATTAAGCAGATTATTTGTGTGAATTTTTCCGCTATGATTTTTCAGGATTTGAACCCATAACCGTGAGTTGCGAGTCTTCTCACAATAAAAACAAGTAAGCAATCATCAACTGAACCATATGGGAATCATATCGATCTCATAGCGAGTGGGCTTCACGATCGATATACATTTTCTGAATTTTGCACGAGCAAGATCTGACGAATACTATACCTCAGCTGGGCGGTGTAGATAACGCATGATCTAGCCGTCCCTTCCCGTCCAATTATGTCATGGTCAGCGGTTTGTAGCGCATCGAGTAGTCTAGGACACGTTCCCTGCATGCAAAGATTGTTTTGTAGCATCCGTTGCGCCATGCACATCGATCGCGGTCTCCATGCATTTGTCTATACTAAACTGTACATGACCCCTTTCCAGTCCAGCGGCGACATGGACGATGCCATATCAATATCATGACCAATGAGACAAATGATTCTTTGGCAGAAGATTGGCCCTGCTCAAGTGAGTATTTTATCTTTGTCCATAATAATGTAACCTCTTTTATTTTTAAATTTAATTATACAAAAAAAAGTTTCTAGCAAGTATAGTACCCCAAAAAAAGCCTCAAACAGTACACTTTAAGCTTTAATCTCACTGGAGCACCAACTAAGAGGGCGTTCAGAATAACGATGGCTTCTGACTTTTAGTTGAAATTTTACTGTAGTTGTGTTGACTTATTAGGCATAATTAAATTTAAAAAAATGCAAAAATAAAAACGGTACACTAACGTATCACGAACAATACAAATGAATACATTAAAAAAACAAAAGACAAAAAAAGCAAAAAAAAACAAAACAAAACTGCTACCGTGCATCCATCGCTACCGCCGAACGCTATGGCGTAAGAAAAAGCAACGCCGAGCGCTGCCTTAAGATTCGGCTTGCGTTCTTTCAGTTACTTTTTTCAGTGGGAATCTCTTGTGATAATCATCCTTGTCTTAAACATATCCTAAAGCATGAAAGTTAAATTTGTTGCATCATGTGACACTCTCATCCAATCAGTGATGGTCCACCCAAATGGATAATGTGTGTATCAGCTATTGGAATAGTCATATATAAATAGTACAAGATCCCGTTTGGAATGCAGTAGTTTTACCCTAAAAAATCATAGAAATCAAGAAACATTATCATGTTCCAAATAGGGTCTAAATAAGTTTTTTTTTCTCGAGAGTATAAATAAGTTTAGTTAGCATGTAAACATAAAGGAACTAAAAGTGGTACATAAATAACTCTTTTGGGATATAGTAATGATGGGAGTTCAAACGAGTTTGCTAACGCTCAGGTATTGCAAGTGGGGCGCTAGTCTTTTTTTTTTCTCTGCCAACATTTAGCCGTTGGCAAGTTGGATCATCCATTCCAACGCCCAGCATTTCACCTTTAGCTTCTACCTTCTAGTTTATTATTTCTAAATTTTATTTTTTTTCTTATTTTTTTAACTTTTAACTTTTTTGTTTTTTTCGTATTCATTGCATTGTTCGTGATAGGCTAACTTATTTATTTATTTTAATTTTTAAAATTTAATTACGCTAAATAAACCACTATCAGCTACAGTGAAAAGTAAATCAACTATAGTCAAAATAAGTTATAAGCCAACTTATTTAAGCCGAACTGAATGACCCGTTATCTATGGATATTGAATTAATTAAATATAAAATTTTGAAGGATCCAGTACATCTTGAATAAGTGAAGTTCAATTCCCCACAAAAAGATGATTTTTAACAAGATTTAACCTCGGACTTGGTTTCGGTCACTTGCCATCAAAATTGCACCTATCTAAGAGTATTTTACAATAGTATAGACAATGGTAATCTGTAATACATCTCCATATTACCTATAGATAGGACTAAAGACAACGTATATAATATGTTGTATATATAGTTGTCCGTAATAATCTCATATAATTAATATATTATTTATATAGTTATCTATAAAATGGTATAGACAGTAAAAAATCGTCTATAAGACCGTTTATTAAATAATAGACATCGACTTTTTCTCTTCTCCTTCTCTCTCCTTCATATCACTTAAAATTCTGTATGACATATATTTATAGACAGTTGATATATACCATTCTATATGCCCTAACTGATGAACATTAATTGCCAACAGCAGCTCTACGATTTGTCATGATGCTGATTGTTAACCGCGCAAATAAAAGTAGCCGATCAGCACCGGTACTTGAAAGGGAGGAAGACCATTATAACCGAATCTCACGTAGCTATTGCTAATTAACGAGAGCTACACCTACATTATTATTCCTGAATGGAACACAATGCAATAATTTATTTGTCCTGCAGCATGATGCAGGAGGCCACCGGCAGGTGAGCCGTTCCACCGTGTTGCACAGTCGTACCCCCCGTGACTCGTCGCTGATTCCAAGTCACAGCCGACAGTCCGGCGTACTTTGATCGCTTCTAATTAGCCGCCTTGTCAGTGTATATATCGATCGTTGCACGCTCCTACTCCTGCTCGTGCACCCAAACCACCAGCTGGCTACTGTTCATCTGGTCTTTTAGAGCTAGAGATATCTAGCTAGGAATTGGAAGGCATGGGTTCTCCGGCGGCAGCGAACGGTGCCGGCGGCCATGGAAGCAATGGCAGCGTCGCCGACCCACCGCGGGTGGCGAACGGCGGCGCCAAGGGCACGAGGAAGATCAGCCCGGTGGACAAGTACTGGTTGCCCGCTGACGAGGGTGACATGGTGGCGGCTATAGCGGACGGCGGCGAGGATGGCCGGCGGCCGCTTCTGTTCCGGACGTTCAAGGTCAAGGGCATCCTCATGCATGCCTATAGGTGCGTCAGCTTAATCAAACTTTGCGCGTGCAAGCGCGCATGCGTGGACATATTTTTAGCTACCTAGTGCTTACTGCTCTAGTTTATATTAACTTTTTAGCTTTTTAATATAAACATCTGGTTTTCTAAAACGCTTCTCCACTTCTCTTGCTTTAAGAATAAGATAAAAAATCACTAATACATCATATACCATACTTCTCTTACCTTTATCTCACGTATGATGAGTGGATCTAAAACTTAAGTAAGAACAAAAGCTTTACCCCTAGATCAAAACATGAACACAAATCATAAGCTTTAGAGCGGAAGCGTACCTGAAATTGAAGAGGTCAGAGGCGATCAGTGGTGAAGTTGATGCTACAGACGACAACGAAGGAGGGCCGACCTTCGTTCACCTTAGCGCCCGTCAGTAGATCGGATTTGTTAGGATTTTTAGGCTTTGAACAACTTGTGAACTAAAAGCCCTGTTGAACCCCTCTTCCTTTTGTAGCGCTAGGTGACTAGGACCAAACCAAACGGGAGTTGGAACCGGCTCCGATCAAGGCACGTGAGTGAAGATGTGCCTCCCTGAAAACTCGGGACGGTTAGCCGAGATCAACCCAACAACGTATATCTTTCTTATTTTTTCTATCGCTTATATGCTTCTTTAAAAGTTATTTTTTTTAGCTACTAATATTTATTTTCGGTTAAAAATCAATTGCCGCAATCAATATGGGCCGATATGAACAGGCTCAGTGGAGGACACTATACAGACGGTGGTGGTGCACTTTAGAGTTGATCGCTGTTGCTGCTAGCTGCTGGGCATTTGCTTCTAATTTCCTAAATGGGACTATGGATCGCCTAGTCTTGTGAACAGTTAGTGTGCTCAGTCTCGTGAGATCACTTCGATCCTACCTCCCTCAATTTTCACTAGCCACATAGGCGCGACGTCATACAGCGCTAGCTACCATGTGGACCAAAGTAAAAGAAACAAAAATCTGTATAAGACGATTATCTGGAAAAGCGAGAGTTCGACCATATTTCAAAAATAGTAAAGGGTCTTTTTTTTGCATAAAATCAAGGACCTTTGCGTATTTTCACGAAAACCGCGAGACGCTATCGAGAAAAAGGAACGCCTCCATGAAAATCCGGAGGACCCGTACAAAATTTCAAAGAAATGGAGGGGGTTTTGGGGAAGAAATGATGTGCCAAGGACCTGTGCATAATTTTAAAAAAACCGCGGGTTGTTATCCAGTAAAAGAAGAATACATGAGCTTTTTCGCAAAAAATCAAAGACCTTTTCGTAAGAACCGAGAGTCTGTATGTAATTACAAAAACTCAAGGGGTTTTTTTGAAAAAATGGCACATAGACACGCTCGGAGGACGGGAAGCCCCCCCGGCTTTGTTACACAGATGATATGCGCGCATGTGTACGAGAGCCTCGTGTGTCTGTAGAGTTGTAACGCGAGTTGAGATGTATATTAGGGCTGTAAACGAGTTGAGCTCGAGCAAATCTGGTCTTTTAGACTCGAGCTTGATAGAAGCTCGAGGCGAGTTCGAGCCGAGCTTAAGTTGGGATCCGAACTTGAACCTGAGCTTAAGCTCGGCTCGGCCGAAGTTCGAATAGGCTCGAGCTCAACTCGTTGAAGCTCGATAATAATTAAAATAATTTATTATGCACTAATTTTCAACAATAAGAAAAGTTCGAGATCAAGTTCGGCTCGAGTAAACTCGATAACAGTCAAAAGAATTCAAATATACAATAATTTTCAACAATAAAAAAGCTTGAGCTCGAGTTTGGCTCGAGTAAGCTTGATAAGAGTTAATATGTATCACTATTTAAACTCGAATCAAAGCTCGTGAACTATTCGAGCCTGGTTCGGTGAAGTTTGCGAGTTTGAGATCAAACTCAAATTTAGCTCATTTAAAGCTCAAGTTGAACTCAAATTAAGCTTAAAACAAACTGAACTTAAGTAACTCATGAATCTCAATCTATTTTTACAGCTATATTGCCAACGGAGCTACCTTACGTACGTTCCACAAGTCTTATTTTTGCAAAATGGAATGGTATGGAATTGTGGTCAAGTCAAGTCAATTTACTTTGGGGTCAAGTCAATACGGAAACACTTAGACCGAGTTAGTTCAGACTCCATTCGAAACGGTGGAATTTGTTTTTCCAATTCCGGGCAGAATTAAATTGTTTCGTGTAAAATTCTCCTACAAAATTATTTAAGATTCCTATGTTTCAACGGGGCCTTAATTCGTGTGCATTTTACTGAGTTACGTACGTACTGATGTACATCACTGGACCGAGTAAACACACGCCCGCAATCTCAGTCTTTTTTTTTCAGCTTTTAAAAATTATTTTTCAATTTATTTTATAGTAATTAACTTTCATAGATAGTATCTTTTTAAAATAAGATTTACAAATTTATTATAGTACATACTATAACAATTTTATTTATATCGATCAAAATTATAGGTAAATTTATGTATAATTTATTATAAATAATCTAAAAATTATAAATTATAGTTATAAGCTAAAGTATAAAAAAATACGGTTTCTTTTAGCTTCTAGTTGGGCCCAAGGCCTAACGGACTAGAAGCCTATTGTCCTGCCCATATAACGGGACACGGCCTAGCCAAAGCAAGGCCCCACCCGTCGGCGGCGGCGGCGGCAAACCCCACTCTCCCCGTCTGGTCCTCTCCTCTCCCCGTCCGAACACACGACGCGAGGGTGGCGGCGGCTACGGCGAGCGACGTAACCCTACCTGCCGCTACCATGGGTTGGCGACGCCGCGTCTCCATCCCTCGACTTGCGCTTCCGGATCCCGGCACTTGCCGTCCAGCGTGGCCTCCCTTGCCCGGCTGTCCCGGCTCCGCGGCTCGCCGCACCGCCATGCACGGGTGGCCGAATGGCGTTGGTCCGCCGCTTCCTCTCGACGCCGGTTCCAATCACCCTTGCTCCTTGGTGCATCCCGGCCCCCGTCGTTTTCTCGGCGCCTCCCAGCTAGGTCTGGCACGTTGGCTCTTCTAATTTCTCTAGTTTGTAAATTTCAAGTTTGTGATTCTTTACCAAAATGTGAGTGCTGTGAACCGTGGCTGAATATTGAAATGTGTAATGTTCATTACAAATGTAAAATTGAAGATTCCAACTCCTGAAGTTGAAATAAGTATGCATGCGTGTGCTAATGTGCAAGACTACTTGACTAGGAGTCTAGGACAGTAGTATTGCAAGTGTGCTATGTGTTATGCAAACTTGTCATTGCAAATGTGCAATAACTAAAATTATTGTGGTAATGTGTAGGGATCTTTTTTAAAGCTAAGTAAAAGAGTTATAAATTTAAATTTTGTTTAACCGGAGCAAGCTTGAGCTTCATCTGAACAATATTGTTGCTGATCCAGGGCTTCCATTTGGAACTCGACTATTAGGATGATTTCCAAATACCTTGGTGATGGTTTAGTTTCAGTGCACTTAGGTACTAGCTTTAATCTGCCACAATGTCATGTCAGACCTGCTTCATCCACCGCTTGTAAATATTTTACCACGAGAAAACTCTGAACGTACTTGTCATAAAAATACTTCTGTAATTACAGTTTTACAATTCTTTACTAACATAATGTGGTGAATATTAAATGTCAGTTGTCTTTGACTGGAGGGCGTGATTTCTTTGTGTTTGAAATCTCATTTTGGTGCAGTTAATGCTCATCGTACATACCGCAAGATTCTAAGTTATGCTAAAGCTTCTAATAGTAATGCTAAGATTCAGTATCGGTATCCTAAAATTATTCCAATGAGTAGATCTTCTAATTTTGTTTTTCATTTATGTGCAACAGGTTGTTGACCTTGGTCAGATTGGTTGCTATCGTTCTGTTTTTCGTATGGCGTATCAGGCACCCATATGCCGATGGCATGTGGCTCTGGTGGATATCAATTATTGGGGATTTCTGGTTTGGTGTTACTTGGTTGCTAAACCAAGTTGCAAAGCTCAACCCTATCAAGTGTGTCCCCAACCTTGCCCTCTTGAAACAACAGTTCGATCTCCCTGACGGCAACTCCAACCTCCCTTGCCTTGATGTGTTCATCAACACCGTTGATCCCATAAACGAGCCTATGATATACACTATGAACTCCATCCTGTCCATCCTTGCTGCAGACTATCCAGTTGACAAGCATGCTTGCTACCTCTCAGACGATGGTGGATCACTAATCCATTATGAGGGGTTGCTTGAGACTGCGAAATTTGCTGCATTGTGGGTTCCCTTTTGCCGAAAACATTCCATTGAGCCAAGAGCCCCTGAGAGCTATTTTGCAGTGAAGACACGCCCATACACAGGAAATGCACTAGAGGATTTTGTCAATGACCACGCACACATGCGTAGAGAGTATGATGACTTCAAGGTGCGCTTAGACGCACTTTTTACCATCATTCCCCAACGGTCAGATGCATACAGCCATGCAGATGTCAAAGGAGATGCAAAGGCAACTTGGATGGCAGATGGGACACAGTGGCCAGGCACATGGATTGACCCAGCTGAGAACCATAAGAAAGGACAACATGCTGGAATTGTTCGGGTATAAAATTTCACTCATTCGTAAAATTTCTTTTTTTACAGAACTTAGCTCCAATAGTCCTAACCATACTGATTAGAGTCATACATGAGTAACTTAAGAAAATGTACTCATTTATTTGTCACTACAATGTCTGTTCAATAGGTTGTGTTGAACCATCCAAGCAATGAGCCTCAACTTGGTCTACCAGCAAGCACCAACAACCCTCTAGACTTCAGCGCCGTTGATGTGCACCTCCCAATGCTCGTTTACATAGCCCGCGAGAAGCACCCAGGCTATGACCACCAAAAGAAAGCAGGTGCCATGAACGTCCAGCTGCGAATCTCTGCCCTCCTGACCAATGCGCCCTTCATCATCAACTTCGACGGCGACCACTACGTCAACAACTCACAGGCCTTCCGTGCTGGCATATGCTTCATGCTTGACCGCCGTGACGGTGGCAACACTGCCTTTGTCCAGTTTCCCCAACGCTTTGACGATGTTGACCCCACAGATAGGTACTGCAATCACAACCGCGTCTTCTTCGACGCTACCTTGCTTGGTCTCAATGGCATCCAAGGGCCCTCTTATGTTGGCACCGGTTGCATGTTCCGCCGTGTCGCACTATACGGTGTTGACCCGCCTCGTTGGAGACCTGACGACTTCAAGATTGTGGATAGTTCCAACAAGTTCGGCAAGTCAATGCCCTTCATCAGCTCGATACCATCAGCCGCAAACCAAGAACACTCCATCATGTCACCACCGGCACTTGAAGAGTCTGTCATGGCAGAATTGACTGATGTCATGACATGTGCTTATGAGGACGGGACTGAGTGGGGCAAGAAGGTTGGCTGGGTGTACAACATTGCAACGGAGGATGTGGTGACTGGCTTCCGACTGCACCGGAAAGGTTGGCACTCAATGTACTGTCGCATAGAGCCAGATGCGTTCCGCGGCACTGCACCGATCAACCTCACTGAGCGCCTCTATCAGATCCTGCGCTGGTCGGGGGGCTCCCTTGAGATGTTTTTCTCGCACAACTGTCCACTCCTCGCTGGACACCGACTCCAACCTATGCAACGAATTGCTTACACCAACATGACAGCCTACCCAATATCATCGGTCTTTCTTCTGTTCTATCTCCTCTTCCCGGCGATATGGATATTCCGTGGCCAATTCTACATACAGAAGCCATTTCCCACGTATGTGTTATACCTTGTCATCGTCATAGCAATGACGGAAATGATCGGTATGGTTGAGATCAAGTGGGCAGGCCTCACGTTGCTGGACTGGATCCGCAATGAGCAGTTCTACACTATTGGTGCGACAGCTGTGTACCCAACAGCAGTGCTGCACATGGTGCTGAAGCTCTTCGGTGGGAAGGGTGTTTCCTTCAAGCTGACAGCGAAGCAGTTGGCAAGCAGCTCCAGTGAGAAGTTTGCTGAAATGTATGCTGTGCAGTGGGCTCCATTGCTTATCCCGACGATCGTGGTGATAGCAGTGAATGTCTGTGCCATTGGCGCGGCGATAGGCAAGGCTATCGTCGGAGGATGGTCAATCATGCAGATGGCAGACGCAGGCCTCGGGCTGCTGTTCAATGCTTGGATTCTGTTGCTGATCTACCCGTTTGCACTGGGGATCATGGGACGGTGGAGCAAGAGACCCTATATCCTGTTCATTCTGTTTGTGATCGCGTTCATTGTAACCGCATTGGTGGATGTTGCCGTCCAGGCCATGCGTTCTGGTTTTGTTCGGTTCCACATGAGACGGTCAGGTGGTGCCAGTTTCCCTACAAGCTGGGGATTTTAGGCTTTGTGATGTTCGTTGCTGAGTAGTGATTGTTTTCCCATTGTTGAGAGTTTCTTCATTGTGGGGTTTTTACATGCTGTCAATCATGTATTGCTTGTACAAGTTTGTGGAATTAATGAAATATTAGCCATTTGCCTGAAATAAAAAGGAGGTGTGGCAAAGTAGTACTTTAGTTAATTTTTGACATATACTACGAGCTAGGCATCAAGATTTCGAGTCCATCTGCTTAGCTGCATCTACCCAGTGCATGGTCATGCTTGGCTTGCACTCCCTGAAGGATCTTTCGAGACCTTTGCTCTTGTGCATTAGCAACTTGCAATCCCTGAACGAGTTTCTCATGTGCACCAAAAGAGTACTCTCGCTGTGTCTCGCATGAGCTGACCGCCCTGCACAGCTAAACTGTGTATCATTTGAGAATAGAAAGAGCACTTCAGTTTAGTTGCTTGGATTTGGATTCAATGTTCCAATCGTGGTAAGATTTTGTTTGGGGATTCTCAAAGCAACGTGCATGAAAGAACGTCGTTCGAGTGGATGGCCAACAACTTTTTTGGTGTGTTGCTGTCAGCTTGATATACACAATATTCATAACATGGTATCAGAATTTTCAATCTACTTCTGCTATTGCTGCTTTAGGGAGGATTAACCTTCGCTCCCAAGGACGGTCACCTCATTAGGCTACGCCGACCCGCCGCCGCCTCGTCTATGGCCGCCGCTTGACGACGACGTCGCCGCCACTGCCTTCTTGGCCTCCTCCGGCACCTCCCCATCCCACTTGCCCCGCTTCGGATCTACCAAGCTATCACCAGATCTAGCCTCCCCGAGTCTACGCGCCCTCCGGCTGCCACCGCCAGTCCGCCGCTTGAATCCACCACACTCGGATTTGGTTGCACACGCACCCATGCTATCTTCACCAGCGCTCTCCGCCATCACCATGGGCGGATCCGACCACCTCTTGCTCTCTCTGCATCGGATCCAGCCTCTCCGTTGTCGTTGGGCTCTTCCCCGCTTCCGGATCCAGTCAGATCCCCACGAGGTCACTGCCAACCAGTCGGTACCTCTCCCTGTGCTGCACCGACTGCCTCCTCTTTGCAGGCCATGTTGATGGCTCCCGACCGGCACCTCTGCTCCCTGTGCTCCGCATCCTTCGCCTCCTCAGCTGGTTCCTATTTATTCACCCATTTCGTCTTTGGTGCTAGAGAAAGGGAGAGAGATAGGAGGGAGTGGTGACTGGTTTTGCGTTGACGGATGGACAGATGTTTTGTGTGGGGACTAGTGAGATGAGGTGGTTGGTTCTGTGCTAGTAATAATTGCATGTCAATCTTTCTGTTAGTATTCGCTACATGTCAGTCTTTTCTTTTGAATATTTCGATTGCATCCATCCAAGTACGTAGTATCTCTCTTCTAGGTCGTCAAAGCCGTGTAAGTCCACAGATTTATTGTCGGTCATAGAAGTATATGAGTTTTTTTTTGCATGGCAGTAACCGTCGCTCTTTTTTCTGAGCCGCGTGTAGATCATAGAAGTCGATATGGTGCCGCCGCTTCTCTAGCCACCGCCCCGAGCTTCTAAGGCCGCCGCGCTTCCCCTATACCTTATGCATTGCGCTGTAGCCGTCTTGGGCTTTGATATGTACCGCCATGTTTCTATCAATTTCTTTTCAGCTTGATTTGATAGTTTTTTCAAGAGCTGCACGCTACGACAATATTATCAAGACTCAGACTTCGAATTTTTACTATTTTAGTGATGACCCTTTTCAAATGCAATGTTATTGCATATGCTTTGCATTTGAGAAGGGGTGTTAAAGGTATTAGAGATATAACAGGAATAGTATTATTCATTTCCTTATATGATTTGGTTTTCTTATCCTTATATGGTACATTCTACTATAATATCCTTTTGTACTCTTTATATATATTACCTATTAAACCTTTTTAATATACACACAATATTTATTACATGTACTACTCTTACTAAATCAAGACAGAAAAAGGAAAAAAATGATATCGGATATGTTTAGTTGGTGGAATAAGATTGAATAAGATGGAATGGTCGTGTATCATCAATTGTTTTGGGACAACAGGATGGTTCAATATGTAGGTAGTCTCGAATTTGTATCCCATCAACCAAGATGAGATTGTTCAGTTGAAACAAGTAAACACATCAATGATTTTTTTAACGATCAAATACATATACCAGCAGTGTTTTTATACTTTTTTCTCTAATAAAAATAGCACTAATCTCAAAGCAATAAAGAGGTAAATAACATCTGTCCACTATTTATCATGCTTTAAAAATTATACAAATCACTATTAAGAAAAAGTATTGAAACATCTCTTTATACTAGTTTGTACGAGTAACGAAACCAAGATGAGATTGTTCAGTTGAAACAAGTAAACACATCAATGATTTTTTTAACGATCAAATACATATACCAGTTTGTACGAGCAACGAAACACCTTGTAACTCCGAACTAGTGTTAGTGCAATGATAGCCCAAGTTGGATCCAAACCGTTCTTGTCCTCCGTACGTTGCCGACGTGCCGTCACTCGCTGAGTCTGATGAGTTTATCGCCTTCGACTTCCACTTGACGGCTTCCGTTCTTCGCGTCTTCCATTTCTTCCGGTAGCTTCTTCCCCTTCCTGTCTCTCCTAGTCTCTCCCGACTACACCACTACACCAAAGCAACCGAGGCGAGCTACCCCCCTAGCCTCCACGAGATCCCGACCCAGCGATGCAGACTCCAGCGAACCCCTCCGTCGACCTGCCGCTGGCGGCGCCGCCGCCGCTGGTGAAGGCGCCGACACCACGGCCCCCTCCGCCGGCCTCCCTGCAGCCCGACTCCCCGGGCGTCTTCTTCACCGCTGCAGCCGCGGCGGCCCCCTCAGGCTCCTCCCACCGCCGCATCGCCATCGCCGTCGACCTCTCCGACGAGTCCGCCTACACCGTTCGCTGGGCCGTCGCCAATTACCTCCGCCCCGGGGACGCCGTCATCCTTCTCCACGTCCGCCCCACCTCCGTCCTCTACGGCGCCGACTGGGGCTCCGTTGACCTCTCCCTCCCCGCCAACCCCCCTAACCCTAGCGGCCCCCACTCCGCCGAGGACGACGCCGAGGCCGCGGCTCGCAAGATGGAAGACGACTTCGACGCGTTGACCGCTTCCAAGGCCGAGGACCTGGCGAAGCCCCTCAAGGACGCCGAGATCCCCTACAAGATCCACATCGTCAAGGATCACGACATGAAGGAGAGGCTCTGCCTCGAGGTGGAGAGGCTGGGGCTTAGCGCGGTGATCATGGGGAGCAAGGGGTTTGGTGCGGCGCGGCGGACCAGCAAGGGGAGGCTCGGGAGCGTGAGCGATTACTGCGTGCACCACTGTGTTTGCCCCGTGGTGGTGGTGCGTTTCCCTAATGACGGTGTGGCAGAGGGTGAGGCCAGTGCTGTGGCGGAGTCCACGGTGGGTGCAGAGGAAGTGCTGCACCCTGTGCCAGAGGAGGAGGGCGAGTACCATGATGCCACTGAGGAGCAAAAGGGTAATCGCCTCCACATGTGTTAGTGCCTGCTTTGAATAGCTATACAGAGCGTACCACAAATTCAATTCAAAATGAGATGCTGTGCGTCACAATTATCAATCGATTAATTGTACTTGCAAACCATAGGATATTTTATACCTAGATAAGTAGTTACACTAAACTGAGTAGAGAATTTTTAGGGGTTGCATTGAATAGAATTTACACATTTTTTTTGTCAATGTGAATTGCATTTTCATTAATGTTAGTTTTTGTTAGGTGCCAGGTCTGCTTCACCCGGTAACATAGGATTAGTTGTGGAACTTGGACAGCTTGGTGAAACAAGCTGGTAGGTATATAAGTGAAGGATTCAGCTAGGTTGCTCCATGGCACCTCATCTTGAGGGTCTATGGCAATGGGGCTTGCTTGTTATTTGTTTTCAATTTGATGGCTGGTGGTTTTGCATCACATTTGCCTATATGTAAGGAGATAGATCATTAATATTTTAGCTGTTTTGTTACTACCCAGACATTTTACGGATCTGTTGGGGAATTGACGAAAATTTTGGCTACTTTCACTTATATTTGCTACTTTAACTTCCTTTGGTAAATATCTACAACAAATGCAGGAATGCTGACATGTGCACCTTTATGCTTTTGTTTTAGTACTTGTGGATGATCATCCTTGCATGTTGTGCAACCCATGACATTGAGGAGTTGCTCTGTGTAATCACAAGGTGTTAAGTATAAGGATACGCTATTCAGACATGGGCATGGCAGTAAAGTACAGAGATAAACATTTCATATTCCTATCTATCCCCCATCTTATGTGCTCTTGCCTCTTGTTGAGGTTTTTATGTCCAAAAGCAGTTAATTCTGTAAGTTTAATCTTATTGTCAGCATTGAAGGAAAGGGTATTGTCTGTCCACTAGTACTTCATGTTTGTTCTTTCTGATTGGACATTTGGTGGACGCATTTAGCTTGGGCTTGTAGTTACAATTTTCTGTAATTCTTTGGTGTTTTCACATAAAAAAACTTGTTTGTTTGAATTAGTTTTTAATGGTAGATTTTGTTAGATATGCATTATATAAGCTATGTATTTACCCTATTGTGTGAGGGATTTCCTGTATATATGCCATACATGTACGTATATATATATTGGCCTATTGGCCTCATGATGAATACATGCGCTATTCTTAACATGGTATCAGAGTCAAACCTAGGTTTTTGTCAACCTAGAGTTTCGCTTGGCTGCCGCCTGGTTTTGTGCTCTCCATTGCTCTTGCCGCTGGTTCTTCTCCAGCTTTCCACAGCCGCACCAGCATCCCCTGTTGTCTTCCGCTGGCTGCTAGAGGAGGCATCACTCCAGATCAGAAGCCACCGCCGCTGATTTTCACCGTCTCCATCGCTTGTGGTCGCCGTGGTTATCGTCCCAGTCTCCCAGATCGGTTGCTGATCTTCCTTGTCGCCGTTGCCGGCCGTGTGCGCCATCGGCCTGACGCCGGCTCTTCCCAGATCGGTCACCGATCTTGTCGCTCCGTCGACCGACGTGTCTCAGCATCGAGACCATCCCGGGTCGGCTGCTCCGATCGCGTCGACGCTCCATCGTTGCCATCACTTGTGGTTGGCATTGGAGCTCCATCGTCGCCATCACTTGCGGTTGTCGTGGTTGGCATCGGCGCTCCATCGTCGACATCAAATGCAACTGTCGTGGTTGGCGTCGCCGATCAGCCGCTGGCTCTTCCCAGATTGGCAGCCGATCTTCCTTGTCGTTCTGCCGATCTGGGCCGTCACCACTCGAATCCACGACCGGATTCTTGTCGCCTGAGCCTGCTCGCCTGGAGTTGCCGAAGCTGAGCTTCTAGGGCTTGTCGCTGCCGGCCGCCAGAGGTCAACGACGTCGGTGCTCGCCGTCGGTGCTCCACCATCGCCGGACCGGCCACTAGGGGACCCGGCCGTCGGTGCTTCACCATCGCTGTGGGCGTGGTCGTGTGGATGATGGCTCCAGCAGTCCAGTGAGAACAAGGGGAAGCAACGCGAGCGGGGAAGATGGTGGACAGTCAACGGCGGCTCTGGCAACAGCAAACAGCGGCTGCTCACCCATAGTCCCGCGTCTCTGTTGTGTGCGTGCGTGTGGCTGTGCCCTAGTGGCTAGAGGAGAGAAAGGGGTTGGGCTGGCCTGCTCGTGGTGGGTTGGGCTGACCCTCTTTCTTCTTCTCCTTTCTTTTTTCCTTTCTTTTCTTTTTTTTACAGCAGTTTATGGATCATTTGCATATAAAACGCTGTGGTCTGCTTAGTGTTTTGATCCCTGTATAGAGAAAATATGTTGTACACTAGAGTTAGCGTACCAGAATCGTTGGGTTCGCGAACCCCGTCTCGGATTCACGAACCAGAGAGGTATACCCCTTGACGAACCCTACTTTTGTGAAGTGGCGTACCACAGATCCTGAACCCGAACCACGAACCCATCGAACTGCGAATCTGGCAACTATGGTCTGTGCCTTGTGGTGATCAAGCATCTTTTTCCTTGGTCTCCTGTATTGGCACAACTATAAGTCTCATGTGCAGAGCACAGCCTGGAGGTCAGCTTCTACTTGACCAGCGATGCCACGTACCCAATGTTGCGTTGGTTGGGGATGGAGGTGATCTACCCTGACCACAACACGACATGATTGGTTTGGCTTTTGTGACGAATTGACCATCGAAGATATTTTGAGTAAAGGAATTCATCTTCCTCTTATCCATTAGGTAAGCCCACCCTACATAGTCTGATGCTGCCCCAACTCAGTTGCAGGTGATCCTTTGTATGGGGCTGCAGCTTATGCCCCAAATCAGCTCTCCTGCTTGGTACTGGCTTCAGCTGAAATGGAGACAAGCTGCAGCTGCAGCCCAGCATGCTTGTATGGGTTAGTGATCCATAAGGATTGTTCTTCTGTCTCAATTTGAAATAAACAGGCATGAGGATGGGAGGGGAAGAGAATTGGGAGATGCTGTGGAACTAACTAGTAGGTTATATTAATCCAAATTATGCTATATAAAAATAAGCAAGAAACCTGCTTTTAAAAATGGCCAGTTTTTAGGAAATAAACAGGTAGAGAAACCTCCCTAGACAAGTTTATTAATCAAGGACACTGTTTAGGAAAAAAGATACTTAAAAGTTGATGGGTTATATGATATATCTGGACTGTTTAATCCCAGTTTCACGTTAGTATTCAGTGGGTATCTTTCAACGCTTGTTCTTGACTTGGGTGGTTTATTTTTAGGGGAACGGTGGTGCCATGTCATTTACAATTTGTGATTATTGAATTTTCATTAAACAGATACTGAGACAACTTAGCCTTATCCATTATGCCTTCAATGTAATGTTCTGCATCCATTATCTGCCATTATATACTGTAGCATAACTGTGTGCCAGTGTATGTTCCTAAATAGCTTTATGGCACTAGTTGAACATATCTACGGATTCTTGTTGCTGTTGAAAATTGAGTTAATGCACTTTTAATTTTGATTGTAACGGTTCAAGCTAACACTTTGGATTGTATTGGCCGTTTTATTGTCTGTATGCTATTACTCTGTCGCAAACTGCGTACTAATGCCAGGTATCAGTTTGTTTATGAGTTACGGCATGGAAAACTGAAAACTGTACTTCGAGTTCTATTGATCTTGAACTTGCTTCCTTCCTTATTAGCAATGTTTGTGATGGATTGAATTATGATAATCATTTGTGTGTATCATGTCAATGATTCTAAGTTATAAATCAAGCTAATATATTGATTTGGTGTTATTTCTGCAGATACTTGATCGGTCGATGCATCGTGATGTCCTCTTGGATCTAGGTGAGTGTAGAATTAAATTTCTCAATTTAATTTGTGTTTGTCGCTGTCTGACAGTTTACAACCATGAAATGTTTTCATAGGAGCAATTCCTGTACCTTTTGGGTCTAAAGTTCTATCTTTTTTGTTAAGGCACCAAAGCTGTACATTTTTTAGTATATGTAGTACATATGGTGATTTGTTAACTGTTAAGAGTATCACCTTGATAAAAACTATGGATCTTTGTATCTTGTGGTAATGCAACTACAAGAATATGCCATGCTATACAGTTTAAATGAAGTATCCACATTAATTTCTGAAGCTTGCGGATGCCTAATAATCATCATGAGAAAGATTGTGGGAGCTTAAATGCTTGATTGTTCCCAAGTGATCAATGGTGGATCTGGGCCACGTGACTATTTCATGCTCCATGGCTACACTGGAGAACCCCAGATGGGTCTGAACAATGTCATTTTCTTTTAAGGTTAAATTGTTGCTGAAGAGCGCAGTAGTCCCAGCCTTTGATACTTCTGAAAGACCTTAGCACCCTTGGATTTTATAATTTTCCTCCCATCTGACTATCTCTCCAGTATGATACTTCTTCTAAAGAATCCCCACCTCCAACATGTTACTAGTTGTTCCATAGATGGTAAGCTGAAACTTTTCGGGAACTGCACTTTTTAAGCAGGATTTTACAACTCCCTAGCATCTGATTTTTTGACAACCTTCAAAGAATCTTGTTTGCCATACACCTGTTGAATTAATTCCTTCTATTTCTCTTCAGATTTCTAATTTCTGTCCTTTTCTTCCACAGCATGTAAAGGTTCTAGCAGTCAACTGTTGGCTGGGTGCTAGCTGGGGTTTCTACTGAGGGCATTAGCTGTTTGCTCATGTCTATCTGTGCTTTCACTTTGTTGTATTTTCTGTTGTCTTGTTTCACGTAGCTTATCTGACTGTTCGACTGCTTGCCTGGTGAATATTTGTGCTACAAACCTTTGTGATTTCTCCACATCACACTACCTGTTTCTGATGAAAGTTACAGTTTGACTACTTAGAGAATCAACCAAGTAATCATGTCCGTAATTTTTTACTGTATTTTACTTTAAAGTAACTTTGTGATAGATTTTGTAAATCTTTCTATGTGCTTATTGTCAATATTCTGTCCCAAGGAAACTTTTTTTTTTCTGAATGTGTTTCTTTTTTAAAAGCTAGTTGTTTCTGTATTAGAGCCTGGTTACTTGTATTATGCTCTCCAGTCCCTGGCTTGGTTGGTTAGTTATATTATATCATTAGAAGGATAATTTATTCTGAATTAGGACTCTGAAACTGTACTCTGGAATCTTCTCTCATTCGGATTACTTTTTTGGCTCATAGACAGTACTCATCTAGTGTGGTTTGCTGCTGGATTAGTCTGTGTTGTCCACAATGATTGCAGGACTGGATTAGTTTATTTCAGTCGTGAAATCTGTTTTGGCATTTAGCACTACTTTGTTGGCCGGTTTGGAATTTTTCGGTTCGTAAGCAGTGACTCCCAACTCGAATTAGAGGGAATGCTCCAAGATGTATGTTTTCATCGCATTTTGGTTTGGATCCCTGTATCATTGTATGAAGATCCTACCGAAAACCACACGCATATTTTCAGATCTAAATATAGCTAGTGAGCGTATCTTTTAAGGCAGCAGAGGGTCTGCTGCAATTCAAACTGACGCAGGCATCAAAAGATTAGTAACCTGTAAGGATTAGTTTCTATACTGGTAAATCCATCACAAAAATTCGTGTGTAGTGGGGAGTAAATTCTATCATGTCCTGCTGGAAGAGGTCAAGTTCTAGAGTATAGACCTTTGTGCTTGTAACCTGTTAAGGACGAGAGGGTTATCACTTTGTAGTAGGCTATTTGGTGCTCTGTACTCTCTACGGTTCAACCGATTGTAACCTTTACACGTAAGAATGCGAATAATGAATAATCTTATTGGATCTCTGTGAATATTTAGGTGAACAACTTTAACTTTCGTGTTCAGATCTTTCTCTATTCTGTGTTCATGCATGATGCATCTAAGCTGCTCATTTTCCAGCTCAACTTTGCAGTTTCTGTGACAAGGTAGCTGATTTCTCGTGGTCTGGGCAGCCGCTCGCCGCACCTTTGAGGGCGAATTCTTCATGCCACCGACCTGCCGTGTATCGACTAATTATCATTAGGCACACGTTGTCAGCATGGGTCGGGTCTTCACTCCATGTGACTTTCTATTGTTGCGGCTACATTACGAATTTCGGTTTGTCGTTGAGATGCATTATCGTCGTCGTCGTCGACGTCATCTTGACGTCGTTTTCAATTTCTTGGACCGATTACGGGCCAAATAGCAGCTCTCTTTTGGTTTTGGGTCTTTTCTTCTCTTCGCTTTATCGTCGTCATTTTCATGGACCAAACAAGGAGCAAGCTAGGAGGTATTTTCCTGTTCCGTCTTTAAGTTTCTTCTTTCTGAGTCCTGAAGACAATCCCGATGACTTGACACTACCAGGTAGGTATGATGATATGTGAGCTCACTGAAGCCGTGTTGGCGCAAGCAGAACCGTCGATTGATCCATAAACGGTTCTAGCTCAACTCTTACAAAATCCTGTTCTGTGTGTGTTCTTTATCTGATCCGGCTATCTGGGATTACGACGCGGAGTTGTTAATCAATCTATTATTGATCTGGAGGAGTTGATCGCTTGATAATCTGTGAGATGTTGGTAAGACTTTATTAGCCAGGATGAGCTAGGTAGGGAGTATTTGATAAACCGTATAAACTGGATACGAGCTGCTGCATTTGGGGTTTTGTTTATGCAGGGAAGTCTGTGGATATAGTAATGGTCCTTGTTTCCCGGGATAGCTAGTGTACAGTATGGACCTCCGAGAGGTTATGGTCTTGTTTTGTTCTTTTTTCAATTTATGACTTATAACCTCTTTCGAATAAGCAAACATGATATTTTCTCTGCTGTCTTTTTGGAATGATTTATTGGAACAGTTTTTTTAAAAGCAATTTATCGACTTATCAATATTTAGCTCGTTTGCAGTAAAAAAACACACCATATATACAGCGACATAAGGACGGCCTTGATGCTTGCACATGAGAGATGAGCAGAAACTTGAAGGGGACGGTGTGGCAATGAGCAACGACTTGAGTTTGATCTGATCTCGTGCTTGGAAAATTCTTTGTCTACTTTTAACCACAAACAGTAGGATTCTACTCTACTGCTCAGCATCAAAACAAAGATCTTCCACCTCAATTAAATCAGTGTGCAGACTATAAAATGCATGTCCCACTCTATAAAAGTAGGAGCATTCGATCCTGTAAACCGTATAAAAAACTACCTCCTTCTCCTTCAAGAAGCCGCTCTATTTATTTCAGTTTTTTTATTAAACCAAAATTAAAAATCAAAAGCAAAAAAATCAGGGCCCTATTCTCTCCCGTTACACTCGTACGAACGCGCCGGATCTTCACCCATAAGCCTTCATTTAAGCCGCACACACCCTTCCACAGAAACAGAAGCGCATCTATTCTGAGTTCTGAGTTCTGAAGCATGGCCGGGCCCACCGGAGCGCGAGCCGAGCCGGCCGCCCATCGCGCGCGCGCCCCCGCGCCACTAGAAAATAATCGGAGCCGTGGCTCACCGGCTGTCCCCTGCCACGCCGCACGCTCAACGCTAATACTTGGGCTTCCGAGTTCAAAAAAAAAAAAAATACTTGGGCTTCCCACTGGGGCTTTCTCAGAGACACGACGCACTAAAGCCACGACACAACTCTCACCATTCTCCTCTCTCTCTCTCCACCAGTGAGGTAGTTGGTGCTCACAGGAGCTACGAGGAGTGTATCCATGGCGGTGTCCCCTCCTCTCGTCTTCCTGCTCCTCGGATACCTTTGCGGTGTGCTGGCGGTGGCGGTGGCGGCGACGGACACGCTGAAGCAGGGGGAGTCGCTGACCGGGGCGGCGACGCTGGTGTCCTCGCCGTCGGGGGTGTTCGAGGTGGGCTTCTTCGCGCCGGACCCCAAGCTGCCCTCCCGCCTCTACCTCGGCATCTGGTACCGCAGCATCTCGCCGAGGACCGTCGTCTGGGTGGCCAACCGCGCCGCGCCGGCCACCGCGACCTCGCCGTCGCTCACACTCACGGCCAGCGGCGAGCTCTGCGTCCTCGATGGCGCGACGAATGAAGCGCCGCTGCTCTGGTCCTCGAACACGTCCACGGGAACCGCTCCGCGCGGGGGCTACTCGGCCGTCATCCAGGACTCCGGCAGCCTTGAGGTGCTCGGCGAGGACGGCACGCTGTGGGACAGCTTCTGGCACCCGACGGACACCATGCTGTCCGGGATGCGCATCGCCGTGCGCGCGCCAGGGAGGGGCTCCTCGGAGCGGATGCTCTTCACGTCGTGGGCCAGCGAGACGGACCCCTCGCCGGGACGGTACGCACTCGGGCTCGACCCGGCCAACTCCAGCCAGGCCTACATCTGGAAGGATGGCAATGTTGCCATCTGGAGGTCAGCTTCTTGATGCCCTGCTCCTTAACATCTTTCTTTTCTGTTTAGTTGTTTACAGTAATATCATTTACTTTGATTTTCTTGTTAATTAATTACTCCCTCTGTTTTTTTAACTTAACCCTAAAATCCATACCATTGAACTTTCTAAAGGTTGATCACCAATAAATTTACAATTATTTAGATTGGTTATACGAAAATTATATCATTAGATTTGTTGTTAAAAATATTTTTATAATATTATAATTTTATTAGTATATTAATATAAAATTATAAAAAAATAACGGTCAAAGTTACATCTCGAAAACTATAAAAGGTTAAAAACATCAAGTAAAAAGAGCGAAAAGAGTATAAGATTGTAGGGCCTAATATGTTATGGAGACTAGTTAATTTTGGCATTAATACGCCCTTGAATCAATTCGGGGTTGTTAATGTACTACTCTCTCCATCTCATAATATAAATTCTCATTTTTAAAAAGTGTTGTCTCTCAATATAAGTTCATTATGAAGACCAAATGTGTGGATTCAGGATTTCGTCACACCATGGGCTATGGAGGGCTAAAGACCACTATTACATAGGCTAGAGGGAAAGTTTTGCTCTGAGCTTACGTGGGTTTTGCACTAGTAAAAATCCTACGCCCTACGCTAGAGCCTAAGCTACTATGGGCCTAGATCCGCCCTTAACTATATACCCTTATTTTAATGTTGAAAAAAAAGTAATTGTGGTATACTATTTAATAGGGGTATGTATAATTCAATAGTATTAACTTTTTTAAAAAATTTATTGTCTCCTTGGTCTATGCGTACGGTAGGCTTTGAATTTATATTGCGGGAGGGAGGGGGCAATAGTTAGCTGCTGGTTGTTCTATTCTTTCACCATCTGACTTGGGAACATCTGAAATCTGGTAGGATGTTTCTTTCCCTGTAGGAGTGCATGCATCGAATTCTGAGATGTTGTGATTCATGGGGCAATCCAAGACCTGTGATTAGTTTGTCAAAAAGAATGCTCGAATTCAGTGAAATTTTTGTTTGGTAGGTGGTTTGCTTTGGCTTTTGCAGCTCATGCCCTCCTAGAGTCCTAGTTGCTTCAGTCTGCAGCAAGGCAGCTTTCAGCTGTCGGCTTAGCTAGTCCGGACAGCAAATTACGAGCATCTCCTTTTCGGAGGTGATATGAACATCGTTTTCTCACTTCATTATAGGACGGACGGTTGGAGAAGGTACATCAAAAAGATCAAGTTTAGAAGTAGGAAACTAGCCATGTGGGGAAACATTACCTCCCACTTGCAGATTGCAGTCCATCAGTAGCACTAGTCAGTCATGATAGGTCATTCCGGCACTTTAACCGCTGTTTCTTGGTAGTTTTGTCTGTTTTGCTCTGCATTTTATGGTTAGGATGGCATCTGTTAGTTATCCTTAATGCTCAAAGCTTGAAAACCTTACATGTTAAAGGACCATTTGAACAAATCTCTGAAAGATAAAGTTCGTCTTTGGTGTGCTTGTGCTTGTCCAACAGTCTGTGCAAAGTGTTGTAAACACGGGGCATCAGCTTTTGGTTAATCATTTTGTTGAAAATGAGTAGAAATTCTGTATGTTTCCTAGTGACTTGAGCTTTTGGGTAAGACTGCTGGTGCATGAAGAACACTAGTGCAGGGGGTTTTTTTCAAAAAAAAAAAAAACTCAAGACCTAAGGGCTTATTACGCTTGCTTATTAGTACTAAAATCTGGGATGGGTGGTTTAGTGGTGTATTGGTGTGTATTTTCGGCTTGATGACAGTACAACCGCTCGAATGTAGATTGTCAGTATAACTGAATGACTTAATTCAAGATATCATAGCTTGAATTGAATCCTTTACAGGTCAGGGCAATGGACCGGGCAGGATTTTGCAGGCATTCTGTGGAGGCCACTGTATTTGTACGGGTTCAAACCAGCAAATGATCCTAGCCTCGGGTCGTACTTCACTTACACTGCTTCAAACGCATCTATGCAGAGGTTTGTTGTTATGCCAAATGGCACAGACGTCTGTTACATGGTTAAGAAGTCTGCACAGGAATGGGAAACTGTCTGGTTGCAACCGTCAAATGAGTGCGAGTACTATGCCACATGCGGTGCAAATGCGAAATGTACTGTGGTGCAAGATGGCAAGGCAAAATGTACCTGCCTTAAAGGTTTGTCTTGGTCCAAAATTTTTACGATTTGAATTTCTGTCTTAACAGAACAAAAAAATGTTAACACCAAAATAGGTTTTATGCAGTGACCCCCTTCAACTCTTACTTGCTTACAATCTGTGAATTTGTTTTAGGAAGCATGGAAGTGTCTTTTTTTTCCTCACTTAAATGGGTGCGCCACCTTTCCTGTTCACCGATTGTTCACAACAACTGACAAAACTGCAATTAGGACCCTAAAACAGGGATACATGAAGTTTGCATACATATTTACAAAAATAAGTACTAGTTGGAATGGTGACTTTACCATTTTCTTGTTTACTTCAATAGGTTTTCAGCCCAAGTTGCAGGATCAGTGGAAGGCGGGAAATTGGAGTCAAGGTTGCGTCAGGAGCCCACCTTTGGATTGTCAGTCTAACCAAACTGGGGATGGATTTCTTGCTATCCCAAACATCAAGTGGCCAGATTTCTCGTACTGGGTATCCACTGTGAATGATGAGCCTGGGTGCATAGATGCCTGCCAGAACAACTGCTCATGCGGTGCCTATGTTTACCTGACTACAATAGGGTGTCTAACCTGGGGTAATGAACTGATTGATGTTTACCAGTTTCAGAGTGGGGGATATAGCCTAAACCTCAAGCTTCCTGCTTCTGAGTTACGTAAGTGATGACGATTATCTAAAGAACAGAGTCTAAATACGCATGTTTCCATGTTTCCTCACCTGTGAATTATGATGTTTATGTTGGTTCTGCTGTCCCTTGATGAGCAGGCTCACATCACGCAATTTGGAAAATAGTCACAATAGTGTCTGCCGTGGTGGTATTTGTTTTGACGGCTTGCTTCTTTTTGTGGTGGAAGCGTGGCAGAAATATCAAAGGTAAAGTCCCACGAATTTATGTTCACTACTAGGAGTGTAGTAAAAGCTCACTCCTGTCAGTATACAGGTCAAGTGTCCTACTTAGTTCCATGATTAATCTTGCCTTACAGAGATTAGGAAAACTATGAACTTTTCTGTCGTGCTGTTGTAAACTCTGCTAAAAAAGATGTAGTTGTCAACTGACAGCTATAGTATTTTTTTTTGAACATGACAGCTATAGTAATTAGTCATGTTTCAAAATGAATTCTTGGAGGCATGTATAATGCTAACCACCATTCTGGAGCAGATGCAGTGCACAGAAGTTGGAGGTCAAGATATTCATCTACCAGATCTCAGCAGAGCAGTGCTATGCTGGATATCTCACAGTCGATTCCCTTCGATATTGAAACGGAGGACGGGAAAAGTCATGAACTCAAAGTATACTCCCTGGACCGCATAAAAGCTGCTACTTGTAATTTCAGTGACTCCAAGAAGCTTGGGGCAGGAGGATTTGGTCATGTCTATATGGTATGTGCCATGTTATAAAGGACAAACTAATCTTTGTATTATGCTTGGCATCATGATAATTAATATCATGAATCACTATAGGGAAATTTGCCTGGGGGAGAAGAAGTTGCCGTGAAGAGGCTTTGTAGGAATTCAGGTCAAGGCCTTGAGGAGTTCAAGAATGAGGTCATACTGATCGCAAAGTTGCAGCACCGCAATCTTGTCAGACTACTAGGATGCTGCATACAGGGAGAAGAGAAGATCTTGGTGTACGAATACATGCCTAACAAAAGTCTAGATGCATTCCTCTTCAGTACGTATCACTTGCATGTATCTCCATACCTCCTCTGAATGAACAAATATACTGATCGAATTGTGATTACTGCGGATGAATAGATCCTGAAAAGCAAGGTCTCCTAGACTGGAAGACAAGGTTTGATATCATTGAAGGTATTGCTCGAGGGCTGCTATATCTCCACCGAGACTCAAGGCTACGTGTTGTTCACCGTGATCTCAAGGCCAGCAACATTCTCCTGGACACGGACATGAACCCCAAGATATCGGATTTCGGAATGGCAAGGATGTTTGGAGGGGATCAAAACCAATTCAATACGAATCGTGTTGTCGGGACATTGTACGCGCAATTCAAATAGACCTTACAATAACCGCAATATTGCCACTGCATTATGTTAAGTTGATTTTCCTTTTGCAGTGGCTACATGTCTCCTGAATATGCGATGGAAGGCATTTTCTCAGTCAAGTCTGATGTCTATAGCTTTGGAATTCTGATCTTGGAGATCATCACAGGGAAGAGGGCTGTCAGTTTTCATGGTCAGCAGGACTCCCTAAACATGGCAGGATATGTAAGCACATACTTATCCCATATCCCACACTAATCCCGATTTTATTTCTTCCTTTCTTCATGGCTTCACTTCACAACCATTTTTCAGGCATGGCGACAATGGAATGAAGACATGGGTGAGGAACTGATCGATCCATTGATAAGATCATCTTGCTCACTTCGACAAGTCTTGAGATGCATCCTCATTGCATTGCTATGCGTGCAAGATCATGCCCAAGACCGTCCCGACATCCCTGCGGTCATCCTAATGCTGAGCAGCGACAGCTCCAACCTTCCCATGCCGAGGCCGCCTACCCTGATGCTACGAGGCCGTGCCGCCGAGACGAGCAAATCAAGTGAGAAGGACAAGAGCCACTCCATCGCTACTATATCAATGACACAGTTGCATGGAAGATAGCATAGCAGGGACAATATACTGAAACTTACGACATCATTGTGTTCTTTTTTTTTCTTCTAATTTTACTGAGGTTACAAAGGTGTTATTTTGTGTAGATTAGTGATTTGGGGGGTTTGACCACGCCAATTTGTACGGAAAATTCATCTATGTCATGTAAAGTGGCCTTCAGTTTTGCAAAACGAAATCTGTGGAGGTGATTGCAGTGTCGTAACCATTGTAATTTGTTAACCCCATAACGTGCATAGGCTAACCATAAGATAATCACAAAAACTAAGTACCTCATTCAACTTTGCTGATACAATATACAGTGTCTTCTAGAGTGAAGTTTCCCCTTAACAAATTTTGGCATCCCATCTGCCGAACAAGAAATGTATACCATAAATTCGTAACTTCATAAGGAATTGCCACATCTGAATCTGAACCATGCCAAAGCTCTCCTGAAGAGTACAACTCACAGTGGAAGTTCGTTGTCACGATGGGGCTTGCTTAGCCAGCTACGTGCGAGCTTGACAGCAGGCGACCCAAAATCTCTGATTTGACGGCGATGACTCACGCATTGGCATAAGGTAGTTTAGTATCAGTTGCATATATAATCTAAATAGGAATTATTCATCATATACCCTCTTCTTAGATTGAAATTCAGGATTTACCCTTCGGCCCACGTGTCAGTGACTCATCCTGACCCCACATGTCATTGACCTGGCAGGGTAAATCCTGAAATCCTCAAATATAGGAAGGGTATATGATGAAGTTTCCCATCTAAATATCCCTATCTAAACATAGATCAAACGTGAGATTTGCCTTAGACACAGCAGTTCCTTTAATTTTTTTCGTTGAGATTCGATATTCTTTGTCGATTAACGTTGTTAAAACAAACACCTTGCAGCTATCATGCTACGAATCTCCGACCTTCCTAACGCGTCACCAACTTGTTCGCAAAAAGAAACAAAAAGCGTCACCGACTCACCTGTCCTCGTACTTGAAATAGCTGACGTGACAGGCCACGCGCCATTGGCGACTCCAGCGGCCACTTGGCACTTGGCAGGAAGCAGCGTCATCACAAAAGCAACGTACATCTCCCTGTCTTCGCACGCCGTGGCGTCCAAGTTCCAATCTATTTCTCGAGATTTTACGGCCGTTTCGGCCACTTTTCGAGCAGATTTTCGTTCCCCATCTCTTGCGTTGCGCCGGCACATGCCAACTGTTATGAACATTATGTATACAATTATGAGATCTAAAAAGCAATATATATAGAAAGTACAATAAGATATTACAAGAAAATATGTTATATACAAATAAGAAAACAAAGGCATATAAGAAAACAAAGAATTCATATCATATTCTAACACTTCCTCTCAAACTCACGGTGGATCACACATACTAAGTTTAGAGAAAAAAATACAATGTTGTACCATAGTCTGTGATTTTGTGAAGAAGTCAGCAACCTGTAACGCTGAGAATACAAACTATAAAGCAAGTACTTCCTCCTGCACCTGTGAGCAAGTGTATAAAGCATCCATACCAATATGTTTAGTGAGCTCACGCTTCACTCGGTCATAGGCAATACTAATAGCACATGTACTGTTAGACAAAAGAGTCGTATGTCCTATCACAGGTACTCCAAAATATATAAGCAGTCACCTCAATCAAGTAACTTCTATTGCCACTGTTGCCATAGCTCTCAACTCAACCACTGCACTTAAACGGGAACTGCAGTCCGCTTCTTTGCCTTCCAAACAATTAGGGAAGAGTCAAGAAAAATACGATAAGCAGAAAGAGAACGACGATCAGAAGGATCATTAGCCAAAATCGCATCAGAGTACGTTTAAAGCTATAGCGAGTTGGAGCTAGGGAAAAACAAACGACGAGAAGTTGTCCCACGCAAGTAGTGAAGAACACGAAGAATGTGATTAAGTGAAAATGTGTAAGATGAGCCATGAACTGATTCAAAATATGAACAACATAAATAATATCAGAACGAATGCTTACAAGATATACCAACCTCCCAATAATATGACGATATCGAGTAGGATCTTCAAGAAAATCACCATCAGTGGTACGAAGCTGAAGAGAGAGTTCCATGAGAGTCTCAGCAGTGCGAGTATCAGTCAACCAAACCGATAAAGAAGATTCTGGACATACTTCTACTAAGAGAGGTAGTAGCTCTTAGATGTGGAAGAAACCTCAATCCTAAAGAAGTACGTAAGCGAATTAAGATCAATCATCAAAAACTGATCACTGAGATGCTTCTTTACATACGTGATAAATGAAGAATCATCACCAGTGATGAGTATATCATCCACATATAGAAGTAGTATCCTACCCTAAGGTGAGACATGAACAAAAGTCGTGGAAACTGACAGTGAAATCGACAATGGTAATCACTAAGATAAAACGTACAAACCAGACACGACAAGTCTGTTTGATACCATAAAGAGCATGATGAAGACACAAACATATTCATCTGGAACAGAATACCCAGGATAGTGGCTGCATGTAAATCTTTTTCATGCAAAACACTATTAAGAAAGACATTCTTAACATCCAGCTGAGAGACTGACTACATATAAACCTCCTCACACAAAAGGCTATTAAGAAAGATATTCTTAATATCCAGCTGAAAGATAGATCACTGGCTAGTTCAGTATTTCAGTAGATAGATGAATTGATCTTGTATAGGTTCGGCTAAAACCTTGATTTCATATTTTTGAGTATCAGTCTAAGTGATCACCAAATTATTAACATTAATATTTTATCATTTTCGCTCTCTTGTGTACCAAAATATGGGCTTAGAAGCAATTAACTAGCTGGTGATCAATTTGTTAACCTATTTGACTCGGCTGAGTAAGAGATTAGTTATTTCTATGACACAGTAGTGCTTGTCTAGTTGTCTTATTCGGTAGCTAGTTTAGAAATAGCCACTGATCAATTCTGATTGTGAGTTAGACACTGTTGCAATCATTTAGTTCAGCTGTTGTGATCTGCTGTAATCTGAGAATTAGAGGATCACCAGTACTCTAGTAGTTGGACATCTACACGCTATAGGACTTGTGTACTTTGCTGTCACTCATATACTAGTTCTCAAGTTAATACATTGATATTCAGACAATTATTCTCGGCAGCATCTCTTTGTTTGTCCTAGCTGTTTGATTTGTAAGCCATTGATTTGTTGACTATTATGTCGATGTGGGGGTTGATTGTATTGTCCTTTATGGTTAATCGTGTGAGTTGTTGGACGAATATATGTGCATCTGACTTTACTATTGGACGCAATACTTGGTATATCATGCATGTTGTATGGTGATGTTTCCATGATGCATCTTAACACATGGCAGAATATGGGGAAAAAAAGAAGGCCAAAAAGCTACTTTTGGCCAAATTCCACATTTCCTGCAACATAATCACTCCAAAAGGCTCCAAAAATTAGCGAAAATCTTAAGTGATAATCGGCTCCTATTCCACCACAGACAGCCATTGCTGACAAAAATCAGGGCACAACAGAAGAACCAAAACGAGGGATTTTACAGCCAGAGAGAAAGAGAAGGGGGTGAGAGAACGGGAAGAGGAGTTAGTTACCTGAGACGAAGAGGTTCTTGCAGGGCTCCGCCGCGGGGCGGGCGGCGGGGGAGCGAAGGCCGAGACGGAGAACAGCCGCCGGAATCCGGCGCGAGCAGCGGCCGCCGCCATATTGATGAGTCGCTGGTGGTGAAGAGGGCGGCGCCGCGCTGTGGAGAGGCTTCGCTTGTTGCGAGTTGCGACGAAGGGTTTTGTGCTTTAACAAACATGGCCCGAAGAGTTTAGGGCCCATTATCATTGGGCCGAGAATTGGGCCTGATCGTGCCCTAATCGTCCATTCACAGCAAAAGTGGGATCGAACCCGTATATTGTTACCGAAATTCTGTTGTTCTTCTGTAAATTAGATTGGGGTGACAATGCAACACCTGAAAGTTATTTTGCCCGTTCAACTTCCCTATCTGACACGACACGAGCACGTACTCTTACGCAATTTTTACTTGATATTATGTCGACAAACTTTCGCTGCAAATCTGGAGTAGGTCTCTTTCCCACATTGCATGATCACAAATTCGATTTCTTTTTCACAAGAAAAAACGCATAGTATAGTTGCGGATAAAACTGAACAAAGCAAAGTTACAAAGTCAAGCCTGCAAGAGGCTGCAACAACTCAATTTAGTCGGTTCCCAAAAAATGAAAACAATTTACATAAATTGTTGCTAGTAAAGCAGAACAGAGCAAAGTTACAAGGTAAAGAGGCTGCAACAATTCAGTTCCCAGAAAAAGAAAACAATGTACATAAATTGTGTTTCTTTCCTCGGACAACAGCATTGTTCACAGGAAAGGAAGAATCAAGCGCACGGACACTTTATTACATGGAGCATGAAATAACTCATTATTTATTATACATCGGTTCCGGAAATCAAATGGCAACAGGGTATACTGGACAAGAATTATCGAGGTCTTAATTTCTCAATCATTCTTTCACCATTCTGAAAAATGTCCTGGGGTTCTCTGGATTCTAAATACAAAAACTCCTTGGTCTTAAGACTGCAGGAAACTAGCATACTTGGCACCAAGGAAGAGCCTCTGCACGCAGAGCAGAGCATTCTTTCTCACTTCGGCAGTCTCGTGGTTCATGAGCTTCATGACTCGGTCCTTCGCCTTGAGGTCTGCCAACACTATGCGGCTGGAAGGATGGTACTGAAGGAACTGTGAGAGGTCGTAGCAGGCGACTGCAAGAGCAATGGTGTCGGTTGATGTGTCGATAATTGTCATAAGGACACGTAGAATCTGCAAAATTGTGAAAGTGTCACACCATAACAATTACAGAGCAACTAGACTTCATTTCATTGAACAATATTAGGCAAAGCATGGTTGCTGCTAACTGCGAACGGTCAATAACAGCATGCTACTGGGTGTCACAAACGCAGCTATGCTGGAGCCAAGTAATGTCTGTAATCTGTAATTCTGTATATCCACTTTGTCTATGCATATCAGACAAAAGGAATTCTGTAAGACTAATTAAACATGTGGAAGGGCACTAGAACCAGAAGGATACGAGTACATGCTATCTAGGGAATTTTGTATGGTAGTGTCTTTACATGCTGCGCTGAAACTAAACAGAAGCATTGGAAAAAATCTCAGAGTAGGAGAACTGGACTAAATTTAAATTGGACTGTTTTGGTAGTTCACTTTGGATTAGATAACCACTTAGCTCCTGAAATGCCAAGGGGGAAAGTACGAAAAACCTCCTGAAGTTTTACTGACAGTCCCACAAGATGTTCATTTGTACGTTTTCATTCAAAAAATGAGCAAGGACAGAGCATACCTGGAAATCATTTTCTTCAAAATTGTTAATATTCTCCCGCCAGAAACTTGGGTCTTTGTGCATTGGAGACCAGTCAAGATGGCCAAGAAGAACTTGCTGTTTGTACTTCTCAAATGAACTCAACTTCTTAAGGTTGTCTTTGAGCCCTACTTCTAGTTGATTCAGTGCATCTAATAAATCCTGGGTGCACAGGTAATAGCAAAATGTCATCAGTTCAGAAGAAGCTACAAGACAGCTCAACTGAATACACAAACTAGATAGTTCCACAAAAAAATATATTTGTTGGTTTCCCAAGTTCCACACAAATTTATTGTAGACCCCCAAAAATCTCTCTGATGCTGCAATCAAGGCACCTTTTATCGCATTGTGCTACAGACAATGGAAATGAGTGTGCTTCGCAATGTATCAACAACTCTTGTAGTGTTAACACTTAACAAGCAAATTGCTCCATTCAATTAAGGCTGCCATGGGGCATTGGGGACCAGATCAAGCAAAAATTCAGCAAATAAGAAAAGATACTAACAAGTAGCGGAGCTCATTTTGCAGTTTACAGTTCAAAGTAACAAAGTCAAGATTGATAGAGGAAAATTAAAAACATACATCTTTTTTACTTTACTGGACCAAGCATATGCCTGCCTTTTAGCAATTCCCTAAAAAAATTGCTTCAAACAATGTTTCGGATATAAAGGTTTCGTGCACACTTTTCTATGGAATGCTTAAAAATAAAAAGGTTTGGTAAGCTCCTCACCTCATCAGTCCATGCTTGAGCTTTCAAATTCTGTACTATCTGTGGCAATCCAAGATCAATCATTTGGGCAGCAAATGCGCCCTTTGCCAGCAAATTACGGAAGGACATGACAACAACTCTGACAACCTTCAAAAATAAATTTAGAAGAAAAAAAGAATCATTATGTTGAAATTTTTTATACGAAAGAAATGTGCTGGCATATTATTTCAAGCAAACTTCAAAGCTCACCTTCTCTTTAGTAGAACCTTTGACAACCTCTACGAGTCTTGGCATAACCCTGGTAGTGGACAAGTAATCAACTGCTGTGTCATAAAAGGATAAAAGCCAGATGCAGAGACAAGTTTCGTAGAGGAGCTGCACAAGACACAATAAGGGGTAAACAGAAGATTGGAAAATTAGTTCACAAATTACAGAAGAGGAAACAGTTGTGTTTGTTATGTATAATTGGACTGCCTAAAATCTTCATAAATGTAGACATATCTCCACAAAGATAATTTCCCCATAAATTAAATTAGCTCATTGGTGCTCAAACAGTGGCTTGGGGACATGCATCCAAAAAATCTAACAAGGAAAGCGTGAGCAATTTGGGCACAGAAAGTTCAACTTAGGCTCTTGACATAAAATGATTTGCTTATTACCATTTTATATGATTAAGGGCCTCAGCAATCACCTGAATTGACTGTTGTGTGGAACCTGGTGATATTAAAGGAATGAGCAGTTTTACACCATTTGCCTGGACAAATAAAGTTCTAACATATGGCTCTCTTAGCAAAGTGGCGAGGCAATGGATAGCAGTAGGAACAGAACAGTTCGGGTGTGTAGGATTCCTCAGCTGCAAAACACACCATTGTCAAAGTTTAGAACTCCTGAACACTAGCTTCATAGCACAATATATGCAAAGCAATAATAAACTATACCAAATAAACTGGACCATTTCGCAAGTTCTGACCTGAGAACATAGCCAATCAACCAAACCTCTTAACACATCATGAGTTGATGTAAGCTTGCTCTTTGAATTTGAATCCTCTCCATTTGGAACCACCATGCCATCCTGAAGCTTAGGCCGCGCACTATAATCATAGTAAAGTTAGATTGTCCAGAACAAGCAATACCATGTAATAATCATTTGAATATTAACAGTGCATACCCTATTATATGGGTCAATATCTTACAACTTTTTTCTTGTACAAGCCAGTTGCCTTTCCAGAGCAATCTGAAAATGGTAATTTTGTGAGCTAAATATGACAGCCAGAGAACAAACTAATAGAGAGAGAGAGAAAAAAGAACTGGCACAAATAATGGCAAATTAACTATGGGAGCAGCCCATCCCAGTTGGGATGGTGCAAGATCATGAGTTTGGTTGATGGGATGTCCTAATATCCAAGTTTGGTTAGGATTGGATGCTGGGATCCTAGACGATATGAAGTCTCAAGGGGGAGAAGTGTGAGGTCTGGAGAGGAATTATCAGAACAATTATCAAGTCACACGATCTTGGATGGCACCACATGGGATGGATTTATCCAAGCAACTAAACTGACACTATATGTCAAATGTTGATAATGACAGTGAGGTCAATTAAAGGCCCATTTGGTTTGAGGGATAACCTCACCCTACAATCATCCAATCCAATACGATTTTCATTGGGTAGTGGAATGCAGCCATCAGATCCTACATAGTTTTGTTTCGGTAGTGGAATGGATTGACCCCCTCCTATCACCAATTCATTCCACAAGTGCAAGAAATTACTAGGATTTGTGGAATGGGGTCGTTCCACAAGATCTGCTGTATGGCCCCATTCCACTTCACAAAATTTGTTGAATCTCTCTGTCCATCCAAGATGGATGTACTCATACTAGCGTGAGGGCATTCCTCAAACCAGACAGACCAAGAAGTACAGAAGGTGCCCTGGATTTGTCATCCACCAAATGCCTCAAAAGGAAGGAATGCACAAGAAACCTGTTGCAGCCTATGTTGATCTATTTGTAGTTTTGAACAGTAAATGAGATGTGCAGATTTTAAGATGACAAAAACTCATAACACAAGAAATAAGAATTAAGCAAATCTGGAATACTTAACTTAGGAAAGGCTCGTAAATGTCTTCACCAGAAAGAGATTTGTCATAGAACAGTGCTGCTCGTGTAGGATTTGCTGAAAACAAAGGCAATTATTTAACATATATAACACTAACAAAAAGGTCAACGAAGCGGATGAGTAGTTGCCCACCTGCAAGCATTTCATCAATGAGGGCAAGCACATATTCCACAGTATCTTCCTTGGTGATGTTCCGCAAGATATTCAGCAAAACTCGAACATAGGATGGCCCATCCTGTAAGCATAGAAGTTCCATGGAGCCATGATACTACAAAACTAGTTGCAAATACAAATTTATGGATTTAGCCAAACAGAAGTGGACAAATTGGCAAAAATCAGTTCAACCAAAAATAAAAGGCCTTATAGACAGTCATGATTCTTTGGAAGGAGAAAAAAAATACAATTGTTCTGTTTAAAAGTGAACCTCTTTAGTGTTGAACAAATAGCTTATCTAACAGACTGAATCCTATATTCTCATTACATGTAAGCTAAAAGCAGTGTCTGGAAACCCAAATTCATAACAGAATTAAGAAAGTTCGTAGGAGAGTAAGAAAAGGAAAACAAGTGTGATCTTACAGTGGTGTTTAAGCTCCTTTACCCACAAAAATGATTTAGGATGATAAAGCCACTCACCTCATCAAGAAGAGGACCTCTCTGACTTTCTGGTTTGTGGTCATAACGCCGTAAAAGCTGAAGGCATGTTGAAGAAATCAGCTTAGTTGACATATATGTCTCCCATGGAATGTCCCGCTTGAGAACCTTGAAATACAAAAGCAGACTCCACATAATTAATACAAGGTAAACTTTTCCCTTAATGTAATGCAACTGAAAGGTCTGTGACGGCAAAGATTTCATGAAAAAACAACCTTAGCTAATAGCTAACAATGGGCACATGACAAGTATTATGGCAATGCTAGAAAATTATACCTTTCGCATTAGCTTGATCAACGAAAATTGATAGTATCAGACGTTCAGTGCCTAATATTAAAATCTACAAAGCACATGATGTATATCCATGACAGAAAGCGTCTCAACAGGTTCATTGTTGCCTAGAGCCAAGACTCATCTTGGAACAAGGAAACAGGAAGATGTTGCCCAACAACAACAACAAAAAAAAAAAGCCATACTGATATTATACTATGCAAAGGTCCACCATTCCCCATTTGTTGTTCACTACTCTGTCCCATCAAAGTTAAACTTTATGAGTTATTGCCATACAAACACAAGCAGAAGAGGCATCCATAACATGCAGACATATATGTTCCAATTTCCACTGAACAAGGACAGATTCACGTAAGATATAAGCATGGACTCATATAATATTTCACTAGCCCTGCAGTTTAGGAATCCATATTTTCGACATGATGATAGTTAATTCTGTCATAAATTGTGCCTCAACTATAGAGAAACAGAAACACCATTTTTCTTTTTAACTAAACAAAATGCCCACCATGGTAGCTGCAGTTTGGACAGAACCCAATCAATTCATTGTGTTTAGAGTAGCTTTAGGACAGGAGCACCATAAAATGTCAGCCTAAGTTGCAATAAAGGCATGCACGGTGGTGAAAAAACTTATCTACTTCGTATGTCTATTACAGCATAACATAATTTTACATGAATTCTGCGATCCTTTCCTCCGCTCGATTGCACCCAAAAAATCGATAGTGAAAAATCTGCTCACTTCCAAACACCATCACAACAGCGTCTACTTTTATTCGGATTCCACGGTAATTTGTACGGTTTAATCGCACATAAAGACTTGAACACGCAGAAGCTAGCAAGCATCAACACTAGAACAGGTTTCAGCACAGCACAACTAAATTTGTTCGGGAGGTAAATAAATCCCGCGCACTGACCTGCTCGGTGGTGAGCTCCGCGTGATCCATCGCAGCAGGTCAAACACTGCCCCGAACCCACCTGCAAAAAAAAACATCCACACCCGGGATCAGATCAAGCGCCCCTTTCTCCGCTCGTAGATCCGATCGAAGCAATGGAACCCCGCAGCAAAAAAATCGCACGGCGCGGCGGAACCGACGCAGGCGAGCCATTCGGAGGAGGAGGGTAAAGGAATTAGGAAAGGATTCACCTGGCGCGATGGGCGAGGGGAGGAGGGATCAGGAGGTTCGAGCCGATGGGGAAGAAGGGAGGAGAGATCTGAGAGAGAAGTCCTTAAGGGGGTGGGGCCCACGTTTCGTCGACGTGGAGGAGTCTTGCTCCGCTGCGCCTGTCCCCTGCCACCTGTCGCGCGAATCTTAAAGCGTTTTTTTTTTTTTGCCATTCACTGCTAGTAACTATTTCCTATCCTGTTGTCACTCGCCGCGGAGCAGCTCCGCCGCCGCCGCCTCCACCGCCGGCCGCCACGGCGCCGGTGATTCCGCAAGGTGCCGGTGCTGTTTCGTATCTCCACGATTCTGCAAGGTGCCGGTGCTGTTTTCATTCTTTCTTTTTCGCGTGGAAGTAGCGAGTTCGATCGAAATATTGCAATGGGCAATGGCTCTTTACCACACAAGAACAAGTGTTCGCTTCCGTTAGGATACAGAGAGCCCAAGAAATCCAACCATGACCTGAAGGATTTGGTCCTGAATCATTCAGCTAGTAAGGCATTCAGTAGGAAGAAGGTCTGCATCCAATCCTAGCACGCATTACAATTTTCAGAGGCGCATTCAGGCGAACCCGTACTTTCAATTGGTGACTGGTTTCATGCATTCCCATGTGGTAGGTTCGATTGCTGTATGCATGAATTAGTAGTATCACGCAGACCATTCGTAAAGAAGATTAAAGCAACGAAAAAAGATGCTGATGAATTATGACATGGTTCACAACTCACAAATTCATTGCGCTTCTGTTTTCAACTTCAACACAAAATTCAGTCTTTTCCAGTCAGTTTTGTCAATTTGACATGTATTTTTGTATGCTCCCTACACAAAGACTTTGCCGCAGAACTAGACTTCTTTCTTAAAAAAAAGGAGGTATTTCCACAGAAACATATATGTCCTCCAATATGAGTTCTGTGAGTTATTGTTCTCAAGAATATCAAATGCTTGGAACCTCCACAATATTGGACAGGAGGCTTCTCAGCTCCCCCATCACAGCATCCTGCTCACCCTTCACCTACACAGAGACAGAAAAGTAGCCAACTTATCAGAAGACTAACAAGAACAGGTTTAACAGCTCAGTAAAATCTGCAGCGTTGTGCTGTAGCCAAAACTTTTGAGCATATATATTTTACCTCAATGGAGAAGAAACTCTCTGCATAACCATAGAAGGTGATGGTGTTCAGGCTGAGCACTTGCACATTGTAGCTACAGAGTGCTTCCAGCACCTTGGTGAAGAGGCCTGCCTTCTTGGTCCAAAAGATCTTGAGGTTGTACTTGGAAGACCCCAGTGGTATCAACTCCACCTGACCCTGTGGACATGTGCAGCTAGGTGAGTCTGTGAGGAATTAATCAGCAGGGTGTCACAGCTAAACTTTGGCAGAAAAATCAGCGATGAATCCGTATCCGATACTTTCAGGTTTTTGTGCCTTTTAAAACTATGTTCATTTTCTGAAACTTTCACAGATAGAAATTACACGGATTTTCTCTAAAAAATTGCAGATAGAAATTACACGGATTTTCTCTAAAAAAATTGACATGACTAGTCTAGTAAACCAAATAAAGGTGGGACTTTTCACCTTTGTTTAGCTGTGTTTAGGAGTCTATTCGAATAAAACAAACTTAGATAATTTTAAGCAATTGCCAGTTACCAACAAATAGTAAAAGTACTAGATCAGTATGGCGCAAAATTGTGGTAAAGTTGAGCGATCATGTTTTTGCGGAATGCAACATTGCTTGATCTGAATTTGAAGTCCCAGAGATGTACAATGGTTGATGCCCAGTGCTATACTAACATTCTCCTTCAATCCCTTGAACTACTCTGGCACTGGTAGAATTCATACTTCATAGCAGCAGCTACTACCTGATAATGGATGTTCTCGGTGGGGGAGAAGGATTCAGAACTCGACGCGCTGCCTTGCTTCTCCCACGCCTCACCGGGTGAGTCGGCGAGCTGGCGCTGCAGTTCAAGAACTTCGTTCTGGAGCTTCTTGATGTGATCGATCGCGTCCGACAGGGTGGACTCCTTGCTCATCTACAACACCAGACAAAAACCATTGGCGCATACCAGGAATGATAACTGAATCTTTCTCCCAAGAGGAAGCGGCTAAGACACAAAAAAAAGGGAAACTTCGTCATATACCCTCCTCATATTTGAGAGTTTCGGGATTTACCCTCCCGAGTCACTGACACGTGGGGTCGGGATGAGTCACTGACATGTGGGCCGGAGGGTAAATCCTGAATTTCAGTCTAAGAGGAGGGTATATGATGAATAATTCCCAAAAAAAAACCCTTGTGTGTGCTCAAATACATGAGACGAGATATCAGGAAAACTGAGACAAATTCTTGTCCAATTATTAGTTGTATGATATGATCAGTGTATCACTGATGGGAGGAAGCATGCATTACCTTGGTGATCTTGGGCACGACGGCCCTGAGAGCCAGTATGTTGTTGTTGAGCCTCCCCCTCCTCCTCCTCTCGGCCTCCAGGTTCTTGGACTTGTACTCCGTGGTCACCTCCGCCGCCGCCGGCTCCTGCCCCCAGTCGCTTTCCTCGCCCCCGCCGCCGAAGTTGAGCACCGACTCGACGAAGTCCTCCACCTTCACCTCCTCGCCGCGGCGGGCCCTCGGACGGCACGGCATTGCTGCTAGCTGCAAGAAATATCTGACTCCCGGTCTCCCACCGAACGAGAAGGCCACTCAACTCACCGAGTGCCTTAAATCTCGCTCTCTATCTCTCTCTCCTGTGCCTTATGGGCTTGCACTTGCAGTGGCTTATAAGGATGGGGAGGCTAAGGAATCTCATGAGAAAAAGCAATGCAAAGGAAGGGCTTGAACGCAAGTGAGATGGTCCCTTCACTTTTGTTCTCAGCTCTTCTCCCTCCTCGTGCCTGTGGGGACTGGGGAGGGAGTTGGTTGCAGCGGCATGCGCCTGATGGGTTGCCCGATTGGTTGTGCTGTTGACTCACTGACACTGACAGCGATAGTGCAGTTTCTTGCCTCAGTCCTTGGCTTTGTCATTCGGTAACTGAAAAAAGATGTAAAGCTTCAGGTGTGGTTGGGTCATTCTGCATTCAGGATTCAGTAAGGGTCATTGGAATTCAGAAAAGGAATGGAGATTTTTCTTTTCGAGAACGAGTAAAGATATTGATCATGGTAGGATCATGAAGATACCAAGCATATCGCATATTGAAATGTGCTCAAAGGATAGTACAACAAGATCTCCGAAGTTTTTTTCGGACTTTTTTATAGTATATTATACTGATAATAGAAAGATGGTAATAGAAATTAAATCTGATCGTTGATTTGTAAAGGTATTCTAGACTTTTTTTGTTGTTAAACCTTTTCTGACTATTCACGTTAACAATTGTTTGTAAACCGGCGTTGGCTGCACAATCGATGCGCCCACGCTGCGTCTCCAGTCCATGCGTCGACACCCGTCTCCAATCCCCGCATCGCCGTCGCCGCCCCTTCGATCTTGTCGACAGTAGTGCACCATAGTAGTGCATAGAGACATACACAGTTCATGAAAGCAACAACGCATGCATGGCTTTGCTTCTGTGCTGCGCCTGCGCCCATCTCGTCTCAACCTCGGCCCACTGGCACCTGCTTGTATTGCCGCTGCCACGTAAACCCTGTGGAATGCTTGGCTCCAAGTACTTGCTTACTGCTTCACCTTCAAAGTAAACCCCTCCGCATTACTATCGGCGGCGGTGATGTGGTGTGGTGGCTTTCAGGAACTTTGAGGAGGGGTGGGGTAGTGGTACCAGGAGTTTGCAAAAATTAATTTTATGTCATTTGTTTTGTTTATAATTTTACCTCTTCAAAGGTTCTACTACTAATAGTATGAGTGGTGGTACAACTTAATTCTAACTAATCTAAATCATTAAATCATAAAAATTGGACGGTTCGTATTTATTTTAAGATACGTAAAATAGCTCTTTTTTTCCTTCCCTCCTTCCCTGATTTCATTCTGGTACAGTAGCTGCAAGATGCTGCGGTGATAGTATTTGGCAGAAGTGAAGTGTGTGCTCTGATCGGAAGGGACTCTGCAGTCTCTTTCTGCGTTTTTTTTGGCAATTTGGTAACTGAAAGGTGCGATGCTGGAGGTGTGGCTGGGTCAGTGTACTGTGTACATTCAAGCAGGATCATGGGTATTCTCGAAAGGAAGAAAGGTACCGGCATATTGTGTACTGCACAAATGATACAGCAAGATCTCTGAAACTTTCCATCCCCCTTGTCCTGATTTATTTCTGGTACAGTGGCTGCATTTCAATGAGTACACAGATGCTGCTTGGTTGGCCGAGATGTTTATTTCTGGTACAGTAGCTGCATTTCTGTAGAGTCTTATCTCTGAAATTTATTTTTAGTGCAGCTATGTTGCCCCGATCTGTGGTCTGAAAATTCCATGAGAATGTTTCACCCTCTAGTCCTACTTTTCGTCGGCAAAGATGGTATCGAATATTTGCTCCAGTGGAGTTTATTTGGAACTCGATTTGGAAGCAAGAAAGAGGAATCTCATAGGAGATTGAAGTAATTACCAACCGCTGATCATTAGCTAAAGCCAGGAGTCAGGACGACCCACCGTCGTCGCTGCTGCAGATGAAAGGAAATTGCGTGTGTTGGTTGTCCTGCCGTCGCCGCTGCAAAGAAAGTAAATTGCATGCATGGGGAACAAGGGAAGGTAAGGCGTCTTGGTGCATTGGCGATTAGGCGAATAGGAAGTTGTGACTCCTTGTGAAGAGAGCCACTCGCTCGTTGGCAGCTGGGCTTAGGGCTGGCATTGGCATGGCCCACGCTCGATAGATTGGCGTTGGAAGCATGGGAGCCTGGTGTTGTGCACCTACCCGCTGGCATTGGCATGGGCGACTGGGCTGCACGATAGCTGGGTCGTACGCTGGCATGGGCTTGGGTTGCAGGGGGCACGCAGGATCAGCCCATGGGGAGAAGTTTTGGCCCGCACATTGACTTGGAGCGGTAGTTTTATGCATGTGGGGCATACTGTGTAAAGTTGGGTTCTGACCAAGAAAAAATAAAATCAGTCCAGGGACCTATGCACCCCATAGCACTGAGTGCATTTGCCCCTGCTCCTCAATAAATACCATTCTATTCAAATTTTGTTTCTAAATACATATCATTCTACATTTTGAGGCAACTTTTACCATTTTTTCTTCACATACCCTCCTATTTATTATTCTCAAGATCATTTACTACTATAGACTAGAGTAACACACACTATCCAAGAGGAATAAGTGAACTAGTCAATAAGGATAATATAGTTTCTGTATACATGTTAGTGGCGGATGCGTTGCCTAGTGTATGTCCCATGCCCCCTATTTTGGACGTCAATTGGCTCTTATCTGCCTCTAGCTCGGAGATATGCGATAGCAGCCCCGTGCGCTCCTCAGCTGCCGCTTGTCGAGTCTACCCTACCAAGGCGCTCACCTCAGCAATCGCCTCACATGCCCTTCGCCTCCAGGAAGCGGATCCGCTCGTCCTTCGCCGTCGCAGCAGCAACCGCTTCCTCGGCGGAACGGCGAGCGGACTTGGCCTCCGCCTCCGCGGCAGTCAACTGCTCCTGCAATCCATTTCACTCTCGGCTCCTCGCTACTTGGACAGCGCGGGTAAGAGCAAGACCCTACAAGGCTCCCTGCTGTCAGTGACCAGTCTACTAATCGTCATCGGAACAAGCTAGACGTACCTTCATCTTGGTGGCTTTGAGTGCGCTCTCCAATAGCTCTGAGCCGCATGAGGAAAGTGCGCGACGGACCAAGGCGGTGTACGCATAGTCAGTAGCCCCTTGAAAAGCCTGCAAGGCATTCGGACGGCCCATGAAGTCCGCTACGACGAGACGCCAAGCCTTCGCTCTTGTAACCTCGCCGACGGGTAGACCCGAAGACACGTCCACAGCGGAAGTGCTAGCCGGGCCGCGTCCAACTTCGTCACTAGAGTCATGTGTGCGCTCCAGAGATCAAGGGCTCGCTGACACTGAGGATAGTGTCAAGGAGCAGATAGGTGAAAGCCGAACGAAGTTGAGAGAGGAGAGGGAGTTCATGTACCTGTAGCTCGGCTGGAGACGTCGGCCAGGAGTTGGTAACACCCGCCGACTTCGTGCACGGGCTTGCGGTAGCTCCGACCGGTGGTTTTTATTAGATTTAATCTTCAGAGGTGGCTTTTATTAGATTTAATTACATTACGCCTTGTCGGAAATTTTGGCCCAATAAACAGGCAGCCCTTCTTTTCGCCGTGGTTCAATTAATGGTCCGGCCCAGTTGATGGAAAACGTGTGCGCCCCACAGAGCAGAGACTGCCTGCCTTCATCCCCTCCCTGCAAGTTCATGTAAAGCCAGCCGCGTGCGCTACTTCTCGGGACCACCGCCTCGTCGCCTCCATCCACGATCGACGCCTCGGCTCTCGCCTTCTCGCCGCGCGCTATGGTGACCGACGCCGCCTCGATGGCCGTCGTGAAGGCGGCGCGCCCGGCATTCCGCGGCGCCCACGACGGCGTCGCATTCGCTGCCAACGCCGCCTTCCTCGCCGCCGGTTACTCCCTCTGCGCCGTCGGCCCCCACGCGCTCACCGATCCCCCGCCCTCAGGTGCGCCCCGCTGTCCCTCCCTAGCCCTAGCTGCCCTAGGGTTCCTTTACGCCGTTTCTGGTGCGAGCATGCCGTCGTTTGCTGGTTAGGTTTTGCCCTCAAGCTTGCGGTTCACACATTTATTGCTTGTAGGGGGTGTTATGGCGGTGGCTCATGATTTTTTTACTGTAGCTATCTTATTTTTTATTATATCTGAGTTGGCTTATTTGACATAATTAAATTTTAAAAAATTTAAAAATAGAAAAAATATATTAGCCTATTATGGATAGTGCAAAGGAATATGAAAAAACGAAAAATAAAAAACCTAAAATAAAAAAATCAGAAAAAAACCAAAAAAGTGCACAGAATAGCCAACGCCGAACCTCACCTGAGTGCGGCCTTAGGCTGAGGCTTTTGGTTTGGATACCTGACTGGGTAGATTTCGATGTAGAAGTTATACTTTGTTTAGATTTAGGTGTTTATAGTGTAAGGCTCTGAACTTGTAGCGATTTTGCTGCTTAGTGCTTGATTTACTTTGTGGGAATTTGTTTGCGAAGCAAACCATGGCCTTATAGGAAATTTCTAGCAGCTCTATTGATTGCGTCGGTCTCTTCCCTAAGCTTTGGGTGTGTGCACTCTTTCTAATTTAGCAAAAGATTTGCCGAAACCGACCGCAAATTCGTTAAGCACAATCTCAACAGAGTACAAGAGATTGTCACTCACTCACAACCTTTTCGAATCTTTTAGGATCCTTGGATTCTTCACCTATACAAGAATCTAGTTATAAAGAATATTCTAGCCTCTAATCCTTTCGTGCGTCCTCTGCTTTGGATGAGTAGGCTTAATTGCTTCTCTATGGTCACCCTCTATGGTCTATATAGTTCCTTCTAGCTTTTCTCTAATTTAGAGTAGGAATCTTAATTCAAGTAGAGGTAGAAGTCCTAATCATAGTAAAATTTATCTAGGACTTTTTATAATACACATTTTCAAATCCTAAAAGACTATATATGAGTCGCCTTAACTCAAGTATCAATGCCTACAAATGGGTCTCCAGGTGTTTTGTGCATTCATATATATTGATTAGACATTATAGGCAGTTACTTTAATCCACACACTTGAGTGAACATTTTATTTCTGAATCAATAATCTGCAAGTTTGATTGAAATCCAATAATCCATACTTTGTTGGGTTGCTTAAATTCCTGCACTAAATCTTAGGCTTTAGACTTTGATGTCTGGATTATTCAAGCTGTTTGTGCTATGGCAGTTAGGCCACTGAATGGAAAATTTCTATGTGAAAGTGAATATTTTGTTCAGTATATGACTGTGTATCTGATTTAAAATCTTGAAATTTGGAGTGATTCTAATTCTCAGTCATGGTTTTTTAGTTAAATTTTGTTGCAAGATCAAAGATAAAAATGACTAAGGCTATAAGCAAAGTTCTGAACTGTCATGTAATCGCTAGTTTTGAGTTATATGAGTGATGATTGCATTGTGCTTAATTTTAGGTGATGAGGAGGTGGGGATTGATGGGTGGAACAGCATGAACAACTGCTATGCCTTTCTATATGTCAAGGAGGAGAAGGGCAAGAAGAAACACATTTTAATGAAATGTCTTGTGATTGGTGAATTCCTTACCATTGATGTCATGGATATTGAGGCACAACAGACGGAACCTTACCATGTTCAGATCAAGTATGTTTAATACTTTAATCTTGCGACTTCTTACTTTGTTTTGTACCATTCCTTGGTTCTAGGAGGATTTGTTTGTTTCCATAACACAATATCTGGTGCACAGTGTCAGCATTAGAACAGAAATAGGCGTACAACCATTAATCTATACTATGCTACTTGTGCCAACCAGAAAGTATGATTTGTCATTGTAGGGTTTATGTAGTAACTAGCAATTAACAAAAATTTCTAGTAACAACACTTTCTTCTATTAAGCAGCTTTAACAGTATGATTTAGCTACCTATCGTTACATGATGACTTGGATTGCTTCAAGAACCTGAGTATAGAGTTTGTTCTGTTGGGAGAGGTTTATTTTGTGCAAGGGTTGTGAATATTATGCAATGAATAATTCTGACATAATTTCCAGTTTTTTGTGTTCAGAAGTATCCATGCCAATCAATAGTGTAATCAAATCCTATTTTAGATTAATCAGTATGGAAATCTTTTGGTTTGGTTGTTTTGTTGACTTATTGGCATGCCTGTTTTGTCGAACTGTTCCTTCCTCTTGTGAATCTTCCATTTTGTGGTTTTGAGTTTTGACTTTGGTTCCTCGTATATAGTGTGAAGGATTTCTTCTCTGAAGAACAACAGCCCAAAAATTATGGGGATATGTACAAGAATTTTACAGGCTTCATCGAGACCCTAAACTCAAGTCTGTTATGTAAATTGGATGGCAAGGATGCCGATGCTGAGAAGAAGCCTAATGTTGAGAGCAGTTCATCAATGCACAGGTAATTGCTATGCCACATTTTGGTTATACACTCCCATCTTCAATCTTTGACACTAAAATCAGACAAGGTCTAGGTTGTCGCTCTCTTCAATGCTTTTGTCTTATGAAATCACATATCACTAATTGTTGGAAGTAATGTTGGCTATTAGTTCTACTATGAAGATTCTCCTATGACATTTGATAGCTTAAGAATTCACCTATGAAATATAACATTGTAGGCTGAAGCTAAGAAAAACTTTAAATATGTGTTGTAGCTGGCCTCATTCACTAGTATTCCTCTAACGTATGGCACTTCTCTTTTCTTCCAGCTCTTACAACGCAAGCATGAGAACTACTGGACCTTCAGGGTATGACCTCAGACGTATTCCCCCTTTTCTTCTGTGTGTGAACATTCTATTGTTTTTCCTTCTTGCTCCTGGGGGAGAGGGGTGATAGCTCCTCTGCATACCTTTTTGTAAGTAGTTTTTAAATTTTGGATCTATTTTCCCCCTGGTGCTGTACAATTTAATTTGTTTCTAGAGGTATGGATTTCTAGAGTCAGTAGGGTATCTCAACAGAAATGAAAGGTGCAATTAGTCCTTTGCCATTCAGAATAGTTTTGATGCACTGACCACCAGAACCATGATTTGTTCTGAAGTTTTAAAATCAGTATCAACAGTTAGCCATGTTATTTCGGTGAATTTTGAAGCGATGTAATAGTACAAGGGAAGTTAAAGGAGGTCTCCTTGAATCATATTTTGAAGGTATTGGTGGTTGAGACAAATGTGCCTATGGGATTATTTCCAACATTGTCTTAGTTTTTTGCACTTTCGTACTGTCAAATGTTGGTCTTAGTTTTTTGCACTTTCGTACTGTCAAATGTTGGTTACTATGCCTAGGCTTTAATATATTTTATTACTCAATATTAGAGCATAGACATAGTAACCAATATATGGTGATGCAGAATGATTTGAAGGATCCTTTTGCTAACTGATGTCTTATATTCCTTTTTTATCTGGTCATTTTTGTGATACTCAGATGAAACTTTAGCCTACAAAATTAAGGCAAATAACTAGAGAATTCTACATTCACATATATAGAGTAACTGAGTAAGGTTCACCACTTCAGCACTGCACCAACCTGCCGAGGGCTACCCACTAGGGAGCATCTATCTGTAGTCTGGCCTTTTCATTGCCTAAACTTCCCTAGTTGCAAGCTGAACTTCAAGATCCATACATCCCAGATCTCGTGGGATGAAACCTGATTGGATCCTGCCGTCATGAACTCATGATATGAATGTGCCTTTTCAGTTATGGTGAGCAATTGAGCATGCATGTTCGTATGTTTCTGTCTATATGGAATTATTGCATTTGATTTTTTTACAACATTGTTATATTCTATGGCCATCTTTTGAACATCTATTTACTATGATGTGTTAATGAATATGGTTACTACATATTTACAACTTATTTTATATCACCTTGATTTATAGAAAATATTAAATTAACTTGGGAGTAAAAGAGTTCTCATGATGTACGTTGAAAGTCAAAACAACATAAGTAGGAACCGTTGGGTGATTATTAATGGAACTTTTGGATATATTTAGTAACTTATTAATGGCATATTCTACGGATAGATATTAAATGTTAGTACCAATTTTCAAAAATAAAAGAGATATTCAAAATTGTATTAATTATAGAGGAATTAAGCTCATGAACCACACAATAAAGTTTTGGGAGCGAGTGATTAAGCACCGTTTAAAAAAAGTGACTAGTGTGACGACAAATCAATTTGGTTTTATGCCTGAGAGGTCGACTACGGAGGCGATTTTCTTGCTATGACAGTTGATGGAGAGGTATAGGAAGCAAAAGAAGGACCTTTACATGATATTTATTGACTTGGGAAAAAGCCTATGATAAAGTGTTAAGGAAGGTCATGTGGTGGACGCTCAAAAGGAAAAAAGTCCCAACAAAATATATTACCCTAATTAAGAATATTTGTGAAGATGTTGTGACTAATGTTAGAATATATGATAGTGTTACTAATGACTTTCCTATGTTTCCTATTAAAATAGGACTACACCAAAGGTCAACGTTGAGCTCATATATTTTTGCCCTAGTGATGGATGAGGTCACACGGGACATACAAGGGGATATCCTTTGGTGTATACTTTTCGTTGATGATGTGGTGCTAGTTGATGAGAGTAGAATATGTATTGATAGGAATCTGAGGCTGTAGAGGAACACCTTAGAATTGAAGAGATTTAGATTTAGTAGGACTAAAACTGAGTATATGAGATGTGATTTCAGCGGTGCTAGAGCAGATGATAGAGATATTAGATTGGATGGACAAGTAGTGCCTAGAAAGGACACGTTTCGCTCTTTTGGATCAATGCTACAGTGGGACGGTGAGATTGATGAAGACGTGAGCCACAGGATAAGAGCAGGGTGGGTGAAATGACGCTAAACATCTGGTGTCCTATGTGACAAAAAATTTTGTCAAAAGTTAAAGGGTAAGTTCTATAGGATAGTAATTAGACCCGCGATGCTATATGGAGCAGAATGTTGGACGACTAAAAAATAACATATACAAAAGATAAGTGTAGCGGAGATGAGGATGCTGCGGTGGATCTGTGGTCACATAAGGAGGGATTGCATCCGCAATAATGATATACGTGATAGGGTGGAGGTAGCACCAATTGAAGAGAAGTTTGTCCAACATCACTTGAGATGGTTTGGATGTCTCCAAGACTGGCGTGGGACAAAGCAGTTAAAAAAGACTTGAAGGATTGGAATGTATAGAAAGAATTAGCTTTGGATTGGAGCGTATGAAAGTTAGTGATCCACGTACTAAAACCATAAGAAAGTTTAAGGGCAGTGTTTTAGGCTCTCAGCTCAGTTGGCAGGTTGTACGACTTAGGGTTTTAGCATTGTAGGTCTTCAAGACTCTTATCTCTTTGATCTTATAGAGATTATATTTCTAGTCTATCCTAACTTGTTTGGGACAAAAGATTTTGTTGTTGTAGTAGTAGATATAATATGTTATCAATAGCATTAAGCGCATGTATAAAGTGTCTAATACACATTTAATAATCGTATTACTAAAGTGTAAATAAATATTTATTCAAGTTACAGTAATTAGAGTTGTCACACAATAGTTAATTTGTTGTTATATATGGTTATAGAATATTGATGTCCTTTCTTGTGGCTAATATTTTCATTTTATTGTGGTACAGCCTAGTTTATCCTCCAATAGCACCACTCGGTCATGATGATGTCTTCCCTGCTCCTGGTGCAGGATTCTACCAACCTCATAGGTTTGTCTCCAACCATAGAAGTTCATGTGAAGCATGGATAAATTATCTTCTATAAAGTTAATTGAGTCTGTTCTTGTTTTCAGTGGTGTTGGGAGAGATGGCAATATGCATGTTGGTAATATTTTGCTCATCGAATACTATCCAGAATCTCTATATGTTTGTGTATCTGTACAGTCTGACGTGCTACTTATTTGTCACAACAGGTCCAAACGATCCATGCTTCTTTCCTTCTAATCCCTTTCCTGCCCCCTTTGGTGGTCCTGGGTATGTACAGTTTCTTCTTCACTAAATTTGTTATTTCGATATTCATTTTATGATGTCATCTTTATTCAGTTATAAACTGAATTGAATATATGAAAATAGGAGTGTTCTACCGGGTGGTCGTTATGATCCAATTGGCCCTCCTGATGTTCCAGGGCTTGAACCATCTCGCTTTGCAAGGTAAGTTAATTGTTCTTAGCATTGTTTTTAGAGGCTGCTCGGTTGGGCTGAAATTTGGTGGTTTATGACTAAAATTGCACTGTAGCTGGCTGAAATTACGTTGTAGCTGACGGTGACTTATTTGGTCTAATTAATTTAAAAAATTTAAAAATAGAAAAAGCATGTTAACCTATTACGTATAATGTAAACGAATATAGGAAAAAAGAACTAGTAAAAAAAGCTCAAAAAATACCGAAAAGTCAGAAAAAAACGAAAATTATGAATAGTGAAAAATAAGTCAGAAGTTCAAACCCAAATGAACGGTGCCTAGACCCAATTATTCTCAGCAATTTACAAGTTCCAAGATGACCTGCTATTGTACTCAGTACTTTTCTAAAACTCATGAATTGAACCATTCTTCAGATATTTATTTTTTGTAGTGCTGATTGCTATCCTACATCCTGTGCAACATTAGATTAGTAATATCCTACAGTGCACTGACATGCAGTTGAAACTGTCATTCTTGTCAGAGTTCAATTGCACTGGGGGATTGCTGTCTGATCCTCTTATCAACAGGTGACGCCGAACCTAATGATTCTTCTTTTCATGCAGGCGTTCGAGGCATCCGGGTGGGAGCACCCACCCAGACCTTGAGTTCTTCCAGCAAGGGCCAAACTTCTGAGATTCTGAGGCCCACCCACCTATGCGCTACCCTTTCTGAATAACCTTGCTTTGTTTGTAATGCCGAGCCAGAGAGCGCTTTGTGAAACTGAACCTCCATATCGCAGATAGAATTACCAGACTCTGCCTGTAAAGGTGGATGTGAGGTTATGTACAGTTCCAAAGCATCGCGTTGTCGCTGTTTACTGTATAATTGCATATGGCTACCTTCCGTCGCACTTCTTACCTGAACTTGTGAGAGACTGTTGATGAAATGCGTTGCACGTGGAAAAGTGTGCTCTGTCGCCTCTCGCTGGTGCGTATTCACCCGGCAGCGGCGGGAATATCCCACCGTTCAACTGCCGTCGAGATTGTTATGATGTGCCTGAGAAAGTAATGCAGTTACTTGTTAGTGGCGGAATGGGCCAAAGTACAGGCCTTAGCTTTTGTTCTGATCTGGTGGTTGCGCGAGATGTTCTTTGTTGCCCCGGGGCGTCGAGGCTTTTTGGATCTTTTCCCTTTGGTCTCGTCTGTGCGTCGTGATGCCATAATGGTTCTCCCCTCCTGTGCCTTGCCTTTTTGGTTTTCCGGCGGTTTGCATCTCTGTCGAGCTTTTGCGCAAGCCTTGCCTGGGTCACCAGCTCAACCAGGCTCTGCGGCTGCGATAAGCCGGTGTTGTGCTGCAGCGCGAGCTCCAGCCTGAATCATTGGTTCATTCCCTTTTCGGCATTCCTATGTTGGGAGGTTTTCAAGTACTCTGCCTCAGGCTGGTTTGGTCCAGGGTCCCTAGCATCATGCGCTGCGTCGCCAGCGGTGGACAGAATTATATAGTGCGTCTGTGCGTGTATATGCGGATGCGCATGCCACTAGTAAACCATATTTAAAGATCTGTTTGTATTAACTTTTAAAAGTTGATTTTCTACGGTAAATAGTTTTTTTTATAGTATCTAACTTTCAAATAAAATATTTTTTAAGGTGGGATTTGCTAGTAAATTGTAGTACACACTGTAGTGGTTTCATTTATATCAGTCAAAATCGTACACGAGTATCTCTCTACAAACTCTTATTATTCATAAACCAAAACCAAAAACCATTATAAATGGATCCTAAAATGGTAAAGGGATGAGTTAGCATCGAAACACTGTCTACAACTTCTACAAAGTTCTAATATAGGATGTGGTTTATAACTTTTGGTTGTGATTTAGTAATTTAATAAATAGTAATCGCTGAGAAAAAGATAAAAACTGCTGAAAAGCAAAAAAAAAAAAAAAACAGCCGAAGAATCGTGCTGGATTGTCTTCCTCTTTTGGGAAACCAGGCTGGCTCAACAGTTATCATTGCTTGCTACTTTGACAAGAAGTTTGGTTTAAGCGTAGTTAACATTTGTTTTGGGATATTTACCGTTCAATAGAAAACCAACGCACAGACGCATGCGCGCGCAATAGCCTGTCAATGTCCAGTGACCTATCCACCTATAGGGTTCACCAGGCCCCGAGCTCAGAATCTCAAGTAGTTGGCGGACCGGCGAGGGCGCGGGTGACTGTAGGAACGGTAGCAGATAAGAGTCGGAGGGCGGCTGACGAGGACCCCAGGAGTCGATCCATGTCTTCGAGGAGGCGGCAGGACAGTGAGGCGACGGCGATAGATAGCGTCGGCTGCCGACGGTGACTGCCCAAATGCATGCCTGCCTGCCACTATGCCCAAAGGGCGACGGGGTGGCCAGGGCGACGGAGCGGTTTGCCGGCGGGCACTTTTCCCGTTGCCCTCGATTTTGATTAGGGTGGTATCCCCCCGTCCACTACAGATTCCAGCTTCGAAATACACCCTACTCCAAGTAAGGTCTCTTTGGAGCAAACATTTAAAATTAAATACTTCCTACTTAAAAAATACTTTGTTTAAAAATTAATTACTATAGAAAAAAATTGAAAGGATAATTTTTAGGAGCTGAAAAAAATAAATCATCTTTTGGAGCAAACATTTAAAATTCCAGCGTTCCAAGCAAGACCTTACTTTTTTTTCTGCCCACGGAAGGTGACTGGATTCAAGCATAGATTTCTCTACGTCATGCTATCAAAGTGCATGTGTAATCCAACGTAGATTTCTCCAAGCATCTATTTTCCTCACTCCTTTACCGTTAGTACCGTTTTTCTTTTAACTGAGCTCCAGCAGCTGACGTAGCAACAGAAGGTTCATCACCTGAGCCCGAATATGGCTCGCTTTCCATGGCTACGGTCCGGTAATAAAGCACCGAAAGAGAGATCTGACGAAACAGGAACAGTGGCAAGTGCGTAAACTTGTCAAAGAAGGGATTTCATGCGATCGCTTTTCGATCACTCTTCTCGCATCCACATGAACATGGGCGAGATATTTTCCTCCTGCGACGACGCGATCAAGCAACGCATATTAAGGCCCCACCTTAATATTTCTAAATCACGGCTCCACCTTCTTAACTTTCACTTATTTTTTACTATTTCTAAATCTTATTTATTTATTTATTTTTACTTTTGTTTTTTATTTTTTTCGTATTTATTTGCATTATCTATTTTTAATTTTTTAAATTTAATTATATCAAATAAGACACTATCTGTTACAGTATAAAATAAGACAATTGTAATAAAATTTTAACCATAAACTGGCTTACTAAGTCGAACTGAGCACTACCTAAAACAAAAAGAACGGCAAATACATGACGAGAGAAGACAAGAAAATATTAAACAAAATCCACATCTCTTCCTATCCGATCCCCTTATCATGTCAATTCCATCTCATCGTTGCTGATTTCTAGTTGGCTAGAGGCTTAGCCCCGCTCCACATGCTTTGACTTCTCAAAGCCACTTGAAAAACATCAGCTTCTTAATTTTGACTCTTTTATTTTTAGTATTTTTGGCTCTTTTGTTTTCTTTTTTCTTTTATATTGTCTGTGACAATATAACTATATTTTTTTATTTTGTAACTCCAAAAAAACTAGTAGTACAGTACATTGGTAACAAAAAAGAAAGCAGCCGAAGCCACAGCTTTGAAGCCAGTCTGCGCGGGGCTGCGAGCAATCTCCTAACCTGATCTCTTTCCCATTGAATTCTTTCTTTTTTATTTCTTTCGGTAGCAAAGCGAGTGCCTATAGATTGACAGAAAGATACTAGCGATTTTTGTACTTATGCTTAAACTTTATCTTTTATTTTTATAATAACTTGTTATTAAACAGCGATTTTTTTAAAAGTAGAATTTATAGTATAAATTATATTAAGTTTAGCCATACTGATCAAAATTATATGTAACTATTTTTCTCTGCGAACTGTCTCTCATGACTCAGTCATATATCTTGTTATATTATATATACTAGCCCTATGACCTAACCTAGCTGAATAATTGCAGTAGCATGTATTGTATGATTGTATGTAGTACTCATCATCCTAGGCAGGAGGATCAGAAGCACAAGGAGCACTCAACCACCAGCCAACACAAGCTCACATGCAGTCCAAGGAAGACAAGCTGCAAGCCCGTGTGCTGTGCCCAGCTCACTCCCTGCTGAGCTGGCACACACCACCAACACAACTCACCCAAATAAAATTCCCTTGAAAAATCTCAAAAAACAGCCCCAATTGGCTTCTCAGCCCACTTTTTCCTTGTTCTTTTCTTGCTTGTAACACATCACTGAAACTTAATATCACACAGGTGCATGAAAAAAGAGAGGAGAGGAGAGGAGAGGAGGAAAAAGAAAAAGAAAAAGAAAAAAAAGTGCAAAAGTACCCACTTCTCCCTTAAGTAGATACATTCCAACCTCTGCAGGCAGTAGCAGTAGTTGCAGCACTCTCACCACAGGATTTTACACAAGGGAAAAACTGGCTCAGCATTGTCTTCTTGTTCTTCTCTCTCTCACACTGTCTTCTCACTACTCACCTCTGGTCCTGGTGCCCTTCTCCTCCTACCTCTCTCCTCAACCTCGGGCCAGGAACACCTGCAAATCCACATGAAAAGAAGCAGCTTTTTTAGACCCCTTTTTTGTTCTAGTTGCAGCCATTGGCTGAAGGTTTCAGCAGTAACGAAAGTATACAACACTGTGCAGAGGAACTACTGCCACTGCTTGCTCAAGAAATGGAAAGAAGGGGCATAGAGTTATTTATTTCTTCTTTTGGGGGGTTTGTGCCACTGTTTAAGGTTCACGGCAATCATGTGAAGTTTAGCCATTGGGGAATCAAAGCGAGCTCTTGACACCATCCTGGCTCTACCCTTTCATAGCTATGGATATGTGTGTTCTTGCAGACTTGCAGTGTTGTTGCATCAGCTTTCCATCTTCCAATGGAGGCAGCAGGAAAGGTGAGAAAAGACGGCACGAGCCACGAGCCAGAGAAGGACAGGTGATGAGACTAGACACACATTCTAACATGGAAAGATAACAATCTGCAAAGGAGAGGAACATCGAAAAGCAACAGCCCTGCCAGTAGCAAACGAGAAAAGGTTTAAGGAAAAGATTTGGCGTGTGATTTGATTCCTAAAGATAGATAGATAGATAGACTGGAGCCTGCATCAGAGCGAAAATCTTTGCTTCAAAATCAAAGAAGACTAGGAGTGCAAGCATCTAATGCTTACTCGTCGTCTTCTAGTCACATGCGATACTACACTGCAACTTGCCTGCCCCTAAGCACAATCACAAAACTGATTTCTAATTAATCTAATTTAAACTTCTTTTATCTACGTGACCGAATTTGATCTGACCAAGAACAGAAACACGAGCTCTTGCGCCTGAATCCACCGACACCGGATCCGGTCAATCGGGCCAGCATCGCTTAATCCACGACATCGAAGAACTGATTGAAACATTTATGCCGCAAGAAACAAAAAAATTTCAATTTTGTAGCAGTGTGTTTTTCTGGTAATAAATGTCCCCGAAGGGCTCAGAATTTCAGTGCCAAAATCACGGCCTTGATTTCCAAACACCAGATGAACGAGTTTCCTGGGGAGTTAATGCCCCCGAATTCAACTGTAACTGAAGCCATTAATCACCCACCCCCTCCAAGAATTACTCCAAGAAACCATAAAAATTCCGCCTTTCCAGCTCGGCCTCACCGAGTGAACTAAAGAACGGCCTACCTGCCAACTTGTAACCGGCGTCCACTGGTCCAAGACGATTGCGCAATCGAAATCCAAGAATAGGAAACGCACAATTTTGCATACAGATCACTTTTTTATTTCCTTCTTCTAATCAGCTCTCGGAAGTCGGAATCCAATGTTCGGAACTGCATCTCATCGATAGGACCGAGATATCTCACCGATTCTGAATCGAATCAGCGAATTGGGGAAGCGGTATGAAGCTCAGACAACAGATTGGGCATGACGAATTCGACCGAAAACCCACAACCGAGTGGAATCTTCATTGCAGAATTCCACTGATTAGACGTCGAAATGAACACCAAACAACAAGGCGAACTACCTACCTACCTACCAAGAGAGGGAGAGGGAGAGGGTCCTAACAAATCTGACACCTTAAGCATCTCAAAGAAAAGAAAAATCTCACCTTGCCTGTCCTTCGACCTGGCGGCGTCGGCGGCGCCCATCCCGGCCGCGGCCGACGTCTTGCAGTCCGGCGGCTCCTCGAAGAGCGACCTCGAGAGCCTCTTGTGCGCGTAGCCGATGTCGAACAGGATAACGCCGGAGCCCGGGTCGGCAACGACGATGCCCTTCACGGGCAGCCACACGAAGAGCTCCTCTTGCGCGAGCCCCTCCACGCCGCGGAGCGCGCCGAAGCTGAGGTTGCCGCGCACCACGGTGTCGAAGAAGGCCAGGTCGCCGTCGTCGTACTTGGCATAGCACGGCGCCGACAGCCGCGCCTCCAGCAGCCCGTTAGCCTGGTCCAGGCTGTACGACTCGACGCCGCGAGGGAGCAGCCCGCCTGGGAGGCCGTGCGTCCGCAGCAGCTCGTGTATCGTGTCGGCGCTGGCCTTCCTTGGCGCGGCGCGCGCGAGCGCGAGCGGCGGCGCCAAGGCGAGCAGGAGGAGGCACAAGAGGGGTAGGAAGGCGAGGGGGGAGGGGAAAGGCCGGAGCTTGGCCATGGGAGGGGCGGCGGCGGCGAGGGGGATGGGGTGGGAGGTGGGGGCGAGGCGAAGGGGTGGACGAGGAGGGGTTTTTAAGGGAGGACGGGGGATTTGAAACTGTGGGAGAAATGGGGAAAAGAAACAAACTAGAGGTGAAAAAATGTGATCGGGAGAGGAAAAATGGCTTTCTTTTGGCAGATTTTTGTTAGGGTTTGTTTTTTTGGGAGATGGAATGGCAGTTTTGCCCTTTGCTGACCTGTTGGAAAATTTGGGAAAGAAATTGGTTAGGAGGGATTTCTTTCTGTCACAATTTATGGTTGTGGGTTTTCTTTACCTACCCTAACTAGTTTAGAATAAAAGATTTATTGTTGTTGTTATATAGTTATGGGTTTTCTTTAATAATTTCTCAGTATTTTTTACTTAATATTTTAATTTTTACGGTCTTCGAGATATAATTTTGATTGTTATTTTTTATAATTTTACACCAAAATATACTAGTAATATTATAACATTATAAAAAAATATTTTTATCAATAAATCTAATAATATAATTATCATATAGCCAATCTAGATAGTTTTAAATATATGAACGATCAATCTAGATAGTTTTAAATATATGAACGATCAAATTTTAAAAAATTTGACACGATAGATTCTATGAATTTAAAAGAACGAAGGGAGTACATGGTAGTAGTAACCAGGAAAGTTCAAATTTTCAAAAAAGAAGAAGAAGAAGAAGAAAGTTTGCGCGTTGAATCAACGGTTAGTCATGGTTCTACGTTTTGAGCGTTGTGCTATTGGACAAATTAAGTGTGCAGTCCACCTGACCGCTGAAGGATGAACCGCTGTGTTTGACAAACGCATGATGCTCGGATTGGTTTCTCTCTCGTACAAACGCTATTGCTTGGATTCTAGGATCATTTAGTTTGTCGATTTCAACTATGTGACAAACTAGAAACATTGTTGTGTGGAATCACGAAAAGAATAATCAGATGAAAATGCATAAACTAATGACTAAAGAAACATAAGAATTACAAAACAAATACAGTTTGTGGGTTGGATTGACAGTTAGGAACAGTCTTCCTTTTTTTTAGCGTAATCCACCTGCTTGTTAGGTGAACCGTTGGGTATGACGATGCACCACGCTTAGATAGGTTTGTCTTTTTGTTCTATTTTGTCTCCGTGATCCTTATAGTTTAAATCTCTGACTGTGTCTTTTGATTTACAACTAAAATTAGATTGTAGCGATGGTTAATTTTACTAAAAAAATAAAAATAAAGTTATATCATCACGAATAATACAAATGAATAAGAGAGGAAAAGAAAAGGTAAAAAACCAAAAAAACTAAAACAAATCAAAATTATCCAACACGTTCCAAATAACTTCTGATTTAATTAAACTGAAAGTCAAAATAAACTAGAAACATAGCTCATGCACAATTACATAGAATCAAAGGACGAATCATTGGGTGCGAATACGGATATATATTTGCTTATTTTTGTCTGACGTAATTTATTAATGAGAGTTTTTATACTTGTATCAATACAAAATGCAGTTATTTATATAATTTTTTTACTTACACACACGCAACATATACAAATTTACTAAAGGTGGACGTGCACCGATGTGCATAACGTCATGCACACTAAATTAGACACGATTGCAGTTCTTATTTCTAAGGTTCTTATTAGTAGTAGGTTGCAAGGATACCTAAGTTGAATGAGACACTGGTAGTTCTATAAAGGTGTTATTTCTACACACTGAAATATGCAAGTTTAGAATAATTCTCTGAAAAAATTACATTGTTTCTTTATATTTTGATGGTGGCAAAAAAAGTTAAGGCAATAATACCTATTTTGGCTTCGGAAGCTTATTTTGTGCCAAAAGTTTAGCAAAATCTCCTGTGATCAGGGCTTTGTTGCATCTAATAATGGGGTTGCAACGAATGTTTAACTTAGAAGACTAGCAATAGATTATAAGAAAAACTAGGGATTATACCATCCTCAGCTTCTTATCTCTCTTGCTTGCTCCCTCTGTCTCACTCGCTTACTCTCGCTCTTGCGCAATGATCGACGGTGCTGACGTCACCGTCGCTACTGGGTTCACCACTCCCTCCAATTGTAGAGGGAGGTCAGGGCAACAACGGATGGCGGTGGCAGGCGATGGTTGGCGGTGGAGGGATGTGGGTGGCGCTATAGGGCAGGTTGGTAAGGTGAGGGCTAAAAGAATGTTATGTTGAGTAGGAGTGGTCGGCGGAGACAAGAGAGCTAGTGGTGTGGCGTGGTGTTGAGCTTGCCACCGGCTATAGGGGGAGGTAGGGGCAGTGATGGGAGTGAAAGAGGAGGTGTGCAAAACTACGACCTATGTGGCAGCAACGGTGACATTGAAGGGAGGCAGCACAGGTGAGAAAGAGGGAGGAGGAGCGGAGGACAGCCGGAGGAGCAGGAACATCGTAGAAAGACGCACAACTTGGTACATCTCCTTTTCTACGGTTACAGTCGTATCACCTAAAGTGGACTGGGATCGGGTGCAGTCACTGTCAGTAGTATGACTGTAACTTTGGCAGTAGGGTAGATCTCAACCATTCAGAACGTATTCAACGTTCAAGAATCGGACAGCCCATCCCCGTCCAAACTCCGTAAGCCTATCTTGGATGACTTCTTCCCCATCTGTTTCTTGATCTTGAGACCTTGACAGAGAGGCGGCTCAACTTGCAGGCTTGCAGCCAACCCCCCGACGGCCAGGTCGGCTCCGGGTGTCGGCAGATTACCCTAGCCGATCATCCTCCTGTAGCATTTTTGAAAGCATGAATGATAATATCCATTCTCACAGCACAAATCCTTCCAATTAGAGAAGCACTGATCTATACACATTCAGATAGTACCTACTGTTGCTAGTTTGGTACTACTGTGTATAAAGAAATCATGGTACTACTTGGGTCATTCCTACAATATTGCTGCACTAATATAAACTCACACAAGGTTGAAGCTCCTTCAAATCATGGCTCACGGCAACATAATGCTTTTCTCTTCTCGGTGGCCAACGTAGTGACAAATCCATGGCAGTAGACATTTTACACCTCAATTCCCCGTAAGAAGATGCGGTAGCCAGAGATTCAGACATAGCCATTCGGATGGATCGTCGACCAGGTTCACTCGTCGGGATTTAGCCGCGGCTCGCAGGTGAGCTATCTATCTGCTCGCCATGGACAAGAATAGGAAGCGAATGAGGGAAGAAGTTAGTAGAGACAGACCTTGGAAGAGAGAAAAGAAGACGAGGGAGGCTGACTTGACTCCTGCACGTTGGATCAGATGCATTTTGGATGGGTAAGATCTCCCTACTGCTAAACTTGCAGTTACAACACCAACTGCACCCGATCCCAGTCCACCTAAAGTGTATGTATATGTCATTTTTCGTATCTGTGAAATTGTTCACAAAGTTACAAACTAATTTCCACCATTCAACTAATAAGCACTAAAGAAGCAACCAACCCTCTATAGTAATGGATCCTAAATGAGCTTAAAGTTGAACCAGCTGCTGGATTTCATTTTCTACATTTCATCATTTCCAGGTTAAATACTGTTCCTGTCTTCCCCTCAAGAAAAAGCTTAAGTATTGTCATATTTTCAAACCATCATATTATTCATTTATTGGACCTATTTATAAGGAGAAGATAGCTATTGCATAATCGTACATTTTGAACACAAAATTCCTTATATTTTGGTAGCGTTCAGAATGACAATGACTTATGGCTTTATTACTGTAGCTGGCTGATTTTTTTTACTGTAACTAAGTTTGTTTATTTAGTATAATTAAATTTAAAAAAATTTAAAAATAGAAAAAAACATGTCCATCACGAACAATACAGAGGAATACGGGAAAAAAAACACAAAAAAAAACAAAATTGTGAACAGGAAAAAAAAAGCAAAATTGTAAACAACCCACCATAGTTTTCTTTATCAAAAGATCGCTACGAACCATCACAGACAGACGAACCCCTCCACCAAGAGGCACGTTTCAGATAGGCCCATTTAGTTGTGTCGGAATGTACAATGGGTATATTCTTTTCGGCTTTTCAGCAAACTTCTAATTTCAATTTCTTTCAGTAACCATTATTTATTAGAGTAATAAGCTGTAGTTAAAAACCAAAAGTCGCAACCTAAAAGACCGCCTCAATGCTTGTATCTGTACATGTAGCCTTTTCACGCGTGATTTCCGAACCGATCGCTGTCATTTTTCGCATCAGCAGGGGTCGCCTGGTGCAGGCGCATCGCAACGAAACGGAACCCTGTGCGGTGTACCTCCGTTTTAATGTTTGTTGGCCTTGCTTCTTCCTCTCCCAATCTACCTTGTGCCGGGGGCCGCTAAAGTCTGAAATTTGCTGGCTAATCGCGTGCCTCTGCGTCGGTTTGTAACGCTGAAGTTAAAAAAAAAAAGAACTTGCCCGTGCCCAAGCAGATTTCTGGGCAAATGCAGGGCCTTTTCGGAGTTAATGCTACGGTTTCATGTGATACGTGAAGCCAAAGGTAAGCATGTATCGCGATCCAAGGACTAGGACGATGCTGTTCTCTTTTGTTTTTGTCTGTACTCTATGTGTGCACGCGCTCGTAGGAATGGAAGCGGATCGGATACATCCAAGAGTCTCAAATATGAATACAAATATATATTTTTAAAGTAAATACGAATATGAATTTGAATATCTTCAAATACAAATACAAATCGAATATCGTAACAAATACGAATTCGAATCGAATATGTACTTAATTCGGTTAAATACGAGTATCCTTCTACAACTTCTGTAATAAATTTCGGTAAAACAAATTTATGTAATATGATTACATGACTATACTATCTACACTACACATCTACACAGGAAACAGATTGAATAATCTCAAATATGAATACGAATAATTTTAAATACAAATATAAATATAAATATTCTTAAATACAGATATGAATATTGTTGAATACGAATATAGATATTTTTAAATACGGATTTTGCTTGCTATATTCATGTTTTCTCAGATATAAATATCGGATAAAATAGATTATCTGTTACCGTTTCCCACCCCTACACTTTTGGGTATGGGCATACAATGCATGCAACAACTTCTGATCTTATGCCCGTTTGGAACGGAGTGTTTGTTGGGATTTATGGAGAAATTACGTTGTTTTTCTATAGAATACTTGTAGAGTTCCTCTAAAATGTGCACGTCTCATTGTTCCATTGGCGGATGCCCGGATAAGCACCGCGCCGTTGTAAAACCCTTTCTCGGGTGTTTCTTCCCTTTCTTTTTGACAGGAGTATAATTGAAGGAAAAAAATATTATTTTCCCGAGGTTGCCCACCGATATTTTTGGCGGTTTCTATCTGCAATCTAACCTTTTTCATGCTGTCACGCATGCTACCATGTCCCCTCTTGCACTAGCTGCTACAGTTCTAAACTATTGAGATCCAGAGTTTCACGTAGCAAGCTGCATTAATAAACTCGAAAAAAAATCTTCTCACAAGGTCATAAGATGGCTCAAGCATCAACATACCCCCATGTATTCCTCCAACTGATCCCGTGTCTGACTCAAGAACCTTCCTCTGACCGGCAAATAATTAGTAGGAAGCACTGTGAGCCTGTGAGAGGCTAATCAAATGGAAGCATGAAACAATCCAAATGACTACTTAAAGAAGACGCCAATTTGATAGGCTCCAGAATTGATTAACCATTTGCCCAATGGCCAGCCATATTCAGATAGCAATGGCGATGCTTGTTTAATGCACAAAGCCGGGACACTCTGGAATTGAATAATAGAGCTAGCTGCAGGGAGGAGGCAGGAGCAACTAACCCTAGCCACAATTAGGCCCAGTGTTAAACAGATTCTAACTTTAAAAGTTAAAAACCATTTATAGCACGTTGATTTCTTAATGTAATTTTTTCTTTCTTTTTTATATTATCTATATAAATATAACGGTGTTTTTATTTTTTCTATATTTATTTATTTTTAATTAATTGAATACCATATAAAAATAATCACTACAGTATCATTTCAATTAAAAAAACACAACCTAAAAGTGAAAAACCACGGTTCTTTTGAACACGATCTTAAGCTAAGCATTTTGCAGGTGGCGGTGCTAGTACTACTGCATGCTAGGCAACAAGGGGCGGTGGCTTGTTAGAGGTGGATATCAAGTCAAATATTTGATATATGAGTTTTTTTAAATTAGTATAATTTAATTTAAAATTATTTTATATATAGTTTGAAATTATTTTTCAAAATGAGCTGAACCAAGCTAAAGTAATATCTAAATTTATTTAAAATCAACTTATTTTAGTATTTAATTAATTAACAAGCATAGTTAAAATAACATTAGATAGAGCGAACGAGCCGTACTAAATATATTCCTTTTCACCTCTAGGTTGTTTACGGCTGGCCCACAGGTCCAATCATTGGCTTTCCCTTCGATTTGATTGCCCGCCTGCTTGCTAATACTAATAGTGCCCGAGCGCTGCTACGCGTAGGAACGATTCGAGCCAGTTTAGTACAGAAAATGACACGCGGGGTCCATCGGACGGTGGTAGAGGCCCGGTTTGACATGTCAGTGACTGTTTAGGTCGGTTTAGCAGGAAGGAGATTCGTGCGCGGAGCAGCTAGGACCAGAAGGCTGGCCCCCATCTCCTGTGAGAACGAGCTGTTTGATTTGATTTATTTCTAGCCAATGCCTCTGGGCTCAAGGTTCCTTAATGATACGCTTTGGACATCAATCATTGAGCTCTATGAATTTCCCTCACTAGTTTAATCTAAGTCATTTTGCCCATGTCCTGACACCTAACCTGACAAGAATCCAAGATCTATCCATGCCAAAAGTTCTATAAGACCGTACAAGTGTATAACTAATCTCTAGAGTTCTTAGAATTTTTAAAGAGACGCCCTGCACACTATATAGGCGGCTTAGGCTGTTTTCACATGCAACTTTTCTTTGTTAAATTGGCCAAGCAAAAAATATATCATCCTTTTTAACTTAGTTTATAACTTCTCTCGAACAAATAAACGAAATAATTTCTCCATTGTTTTTTCGAAACGGCTTATCGGCATTCGGTTCGTTCGCACAAATACTCATGTTAGGACTAAAAACATCAGCTGCAGCCAAAAAACAAACAACCCAAAATTAGTTTTTGAACCAGGATTCTTTCTCCACCTGCACTAACTTGAGTTTCAAAACCCCAACCATGCCTCTGTAAGAAAACGTTTGAGATGCGCATGGATGGCTGACAGGTGGGTCCCTTGGATTTCACCGAGGTAGGGCACACTTGTTAGCTACTATTAGTACAAAATTTGCTCATGATTTTGGTCGTACGCATGACGACACTCCTTGGGCCTTATACCCTTTTTTTTAGAATTCATTGCTCTAGTGATCAGTTGTGTAGAAAAACAGGGTGTTGTTTTGTCAAACATCACGATGTATTGCTCTTGACGTGCCTTGCTAAGATGCTCTCTCGAAATTTCATTACGGGCGTGACGAAAGGCCAAGATTTGTCCAGACAAAGGCAGTCTTCTCCAATATACTGCAAAGTTTCAAGTAGATATTTTCTTATAACAATAAAAAAAATGATGCTCAAGTAGATATTTTCTTATAACAATAAAAAAATTGAGCAATCGATGGCAGTCTTGATTCTTTAGTGACGGCTATTTCTTATTTTTAATCCTAAGTTTATAATCTCCAGAACAAACAGTCGTCATGTTCCACCAAATGTACTGCTAAATCATTGCCTTCGTACCCCTTTTCCAAAGAAAGCCATCACGTTTTCCTCTGCTTTTGGGCATGATATTTGAGCAACTCTAATTAACCCCCACAATGACCTATTGCTTGTAGGCTTTATCTGAAGTTATATATTAGGTCGGCTTCTGAAACACTTACACGGCCAAAACCTAATTTGTACCACTCATAACAGGTGCATACACTTCCATATATAATAGGACCTAACCTTGCCATATGCAACGCTACACATGCTAAATTTTTGCTACAAATCTGTAACTCGAAGGGCCACAAATAGAGTTTACAGCGCTGCTTCTGTTCCTAAGTGCAATTCACACCTCAATGAACGACCTCGTCTGGAAGACATAGGCACTATAGAAATGCAAAATTTTTGCTTGGCTCGCCTGGAGTCCGTCACCCTCTCGTCTGGAGCTCCACAGAAAGCAACAACCCACTCTTGTCAAGCTAGTCTTGTGGGAAATATGGAAGGAAAAAAATGCCCGGATTTTTCTTTCGAAGGAAAGCTCGACCATATCCGTGATTGCACGTATCAAAGAGGAAGCCGATAATTGGGTCCTTGCAGGAAGTTAGTAGTAGGGGTGGAAATTTGGCTCGTGGTTCAGCTCAGCTCGATACAGGCTCGGCTCGGCTCGTGACATTTACGAGCCGAGCCGAGCCGGAGGTTAAGCTCGTGGTTCTTAACGAGCTGAGTTCGAGCTGGCTCGCGAGCCGCTCTCCAGGCTCGTTTGGCTCGGTCAGAAAGGTCCGACCTATCTGCCCATCGCTCGCTCGGCCCATTCGCCCGACTGGCCTTGCTAAAGACGCCTCGAGGCCACCAACACTCGCCTCGCCCGACCCAAAAACCCGACTCGATCCCGATCCGACGATCCCGACGCCGTCCGTCGGCGCCAGCCCCTCCCCTCCTCCTCACCGTCCGCCGGCGCCAGCCCCTCCCCTCCTCCTCGCTGTCCGTCGGTGCCAACCCCTCCCCTCCTCGCCGTCCGCCGGCGCCAGCCCCTCTCCTCCTCCTCGCCGTCCGCCGGCGCCAACCCCTCTCCTCCTCCTCGCTACTGCTACTGCTGCTGTCACTACTGCTGCTGTATGTTAGATCTGATGTGGTTGCTGCTGCCACTTTGATTTGAGGTGTGTTACTGCTGTATGTTACTGCTGCTGTATGCATTGAGGTGTGTCTTTTGTAAGCTTATCTTTGATCTGATGCCACCACGTACTAAACATTCAGTTTGGTTGCTGCTGCCATTTTGATTTTTGATCAGAACCAATGCAGCCATTTTGCTGCCATTTTGTTTACTAAACAAGCCGAGCCTAACGAGCCGAGCCTAAGCTTTTTACCGAGCCGAGCCAAACCTGCTTTTTAGCTCATTAGTCTAACGAGCCGAGCTGAGCCGAGCCGCTTTTTTACCGAGCCTTATCGAGTCGAGCCGAGCCAGCTCGATATCCACCCCTAATCAGTAGGCTCTCGGAGCTACCTTTTGTCCCTGTAACATCTTAACTCTTTAAACTCTTTTCTCGTTTGGGGGCTTGTAGGCCCTTGTCTACTCTTGCTTCTCCTTCTTAACTAATTGGACAGCGCTCATGCCCCTTTCAAAAAAAGAAAAAAGAAAGAAACTGAAGAATTCAAGTGGATAGTAAAAAAAACACACGTCGTCAAGTTCTCAGCTTAGCAAGCAGTAGATAAGACGCACGATGCAAGCGAGTTGGGCCGAGCTAGCCATCGATCTTGTGAGCGAGCTAGCGAGCGTCCGTCCGTTCGTTCACTCGCCTGTGATTGTGACGTTACATCGAGATGCTTTTGGCTTTCCCGGCTACTTCTTCCGGTGGCAGCATGCACGCTACGCGATCGACGGCCGGCCGGCTTGTCTGCCTGACGTTTTTGTCGCACCTGTGTACGCACACGGTTTCAGCCATGGATCTGGCCGGGTGCACGTGAACATTCAGCTCGTCTATGTCTTGCCCCGGTCATGTTTATGAAAATATGCATAATATTTAATTTTAAATTTTACTATGAAATAGATATGATAAAGGACTGATGATATAATTAACGAATCTAACATCAAACTACTTATTGTACTTCATAAAATACGCAAAAAAAAATAGTATCTAAGTCAATCAATCGTGCAAACAATTTATTGTTAGACTTGGTGAAGAATAGGAAGCAAAGCAGGCTTGATACAGTGCAGAACGTAGATGAAATAGAGCAGGAGCGATCACGTGTGTTGCGCTACCTAGAAATCTTATTGCCGCCTCGTGCAAGTACTTTCTGCGACAATAGTTTGGAGATAGCCGTTCTTTCTCCTTCCCGGTGCACACCGAAAAAAGACCGACGAGGATCGGTCGCTCAACACTCAGTACAAATTCTCCAGAGAGGAAGAAGACAAACTGGAGAAAGAAATAGAGGAGTTCAATATCTCAAGCCTGGACTGCTTATATTCAAACCAAATAATGATAATTAAGCAATCTCATGACCAGTTAAAAGGAAAGAGATGATGTACAATTCAGCAAAAATAAAATGAACTTGATCTGCTAAATGGTTCACCATGATCATGACGCCATGTTGACCCAGTCCGATGGTGTGTACATCAACACAACACGGTCAATTTATGCGATTTTTCACGTGAAAATACGCGATTACGCGTGTGCATGCATGCGCATGTGTTCAGGCAAAGCCCTTCCTATATCATCTCTATTCATATGTCACATGATTCAAAAAGTACTAATAATTTTTTAATTTAGTAGTATGGTACTAAACTATATATATTTTAAAATTATAGAAAAATAAGTATTACTTATATATGCTTATTTCTAACATCATAGGCACGTACAAGATAGCTACGTGACACATACAAGCAGCAATAAGTTTCTACAGCTACGAGTCACAGCTACCGCCCACCGGACGGTTTGTCCTGACTTGTAATGTGAAGGACACCACTACAGCGGGGCGCAACCGGCCATCTGGCGAGAAACACGAGTACACGATAGCATCGATTAGCAGCTATGGATCACTCGGAAAGGTGAATTCTGCGTGAACATCTGCTTCAATGTTTTTTTAATAGCGTTTTATATATATTTTTAAAGTATAATGATTTATTGATATATGTTATTTATCTCTTTATTTATTTTAAGATAAGTATTATTTTTATTAGAGAGAAAAGTATAGAAATACTATTCTTAATTATGCTGTTTATCTACAGTGTAGGGTTTATATTTGGTTCTCACGGGTGGCTCGTTCATTCGTTGGTTGCAAGAAAACGCACTTTTTTAGCCCAGTAAGGTGGAGGGGAATAATATTGTTTAGCATGGACCTGGAGGAGAATAACTTCAAGTATTAGTGTTAAGCTAATGAATATAAATCAATACAAACAAATGGTAGTACCTCCGTGCCAAGGCGTTCTGACCTATCTATTATAATATTAAAGCAGAAATAAAAAAAACCATCACGTTCACTCTCAGAGAGTAAAAATTACCATGTTAATAGGAGAAAAAAGTGAAATATCTATACATTCAACTGTGGTGGGTCTAGATTATAAGAGCAACTCCAGCAGGATCTCTACTTGAGCCCCTAAACTCATATTTGAGAGCCAGAGCAAAAAATTGAACTCCAGCAGAGCCCCTACTTGAGCCCTCAAAAATAAGAGCCTTTCAAATGAGGCCTCCAAGCCCTCATTCCTAAGGGCCCCCTACTTGAGTCCCTAAATTCAGATTTATTCGTATTTGAATAAATACGTCTCTCATTCGGAACAAATTTGAATTTAAATTTGAATATTCGTATTTGAATTCATAAATTTAAACGTCCCTCATTGTGCTTTCAATTTAAATTCGGAACAAATTTGAATATTCGTATTTGAATTCATATATTTAATTTCGGAATAAATTTGAATTTAAATTTGAATATTCGTATTTGAATTCATAAATTTAAATTCGGAATAAATTTGAATATTCGATTTGAATTCATAAATTTACATATTGTCCCCCATTATGAAATCATAAATATTTTATTGTGTATTGTGTTTTTGTCCCATATATATGCATATAGTGTGTGAATAAATAGAGAGAATTGAGAAGTAGAGGCTCTGTTTTGAAGGCTTCTGCTGGAGTGCAGCTCAGAAAACAAGGCCCTCAAAAATAGGAGGAGCCCTCAAATGAAAAGTAGGGGCCCTGTTTTGAGGGCTACTGCTGGAGTTGCTCTAACAGTGAAGATTTCATCTAATGGGCTAAAAATTATACAATATATTTCACTTATGGAAACTATAGATGTTCGTCTAGCTGAATATATGGAAACTATAGATGTTCATGTAAGAATCCAACTAGACCTCTCACTCATGAATAAGCATGCAAATATGTTTGAAGTTAGGGTCCGAATCAAATTGGCATCAGCATGTCCTCATGCATGTCAATAAATATACAGAACCGATCAAGGTGGAAGCTGATTTTGAAGAGAAAAAAAATCATCTTTGAATGCTGATGAAGGTGCACATGTGACTAGAGCATGGATATAATTTCCATGCCTGCAATGTATGTATATACATTGCGGAAGCAAAACTTTCTAGAGCAACACTGCAGGAAAGATAGAGAAGAGCATTCGTTGTGTAGGAGGCCATACCAAGGGATTGGATGATATATAGGTCGGCTATATTTGTTGAGCATGATCAATTGAGGGAGCAATTAGCTACATCAGGGGATTGTCTTGAATGTTGATTTCTCATGATGATGAGGCCATTACATTAGACATGCACAACTATTGTAAAACAAATTGAGGGTATGCTTTTTTTCACGAATACATCGCAAGTATGTTGGAGTATTGTCTTGAAAGTAAAAAAAGACCTCGGGCTGTTTGGATAGAAGGGATTTCACACACAAAAAAAATAATTCAATTCCCTATAAATTTGAGAAGAGTCTATGTTCCAATCGGGCCGAGAGTTGGGGTAAACAAACTTTCTATAATTTGACTTTCTGACATTAACCGGTGAAAAAAAGAGAAAGATTTGCACCGTATAGATAGAGTTTGAGAACGATTACAGTTCTATTTACACATACTAGAGCATGGCATTGTAAGCAATGGATGTGATCACGTGAAAATAGAAAGAAGTAGAGATACTTTAGCAGCTGCAACCTCCTTCGCATCGGCATCAGCACCTGCATCAACTCCATCCACGCAGCCCTCATGGGATCAAGCGGCGTTCCTCACTGCCATGAACAACGTGTCCATGCACAGTTCGGGACAGGGCGAATAGGTCATGGACACTGGAGCCTCCACGCACATGTCCTCCAATATGGGTATACTTCTCAACCTTCGCAAATTCAATTTTTCCGTCGGTTAATTATTTGTCCAGCATGCATCCAATTTCACTGTTTTTGCTGTAACCGATTTTTGAATCCTACTCACCGTCCAAACCCGTTTAGCACAAGGGCCTGTTTAAAAGTGTTGTAGTTTTAGATTTTCAGCTGATTGAGTGAAAGATTGAGGAAGTAAGGAATACTCGCGTTGAGAAATCACTCCGTTCAAAATAACTTCTGCAATGATTTCTACAAATAATTTATAAAAATCATATAAAAAATCATTTTATTTAAAAGCCAATTTCTAAAAGACATGTCATTAGCGAGCCAAGCGGATGCATGTGGGGCCAGGGTGGTTAATAAGTGCGGGCCAGCTCGTCATTGATTGGAGGCGGGTCATGTAGGGCCCCGGCGCGGCGTGGGACATTTGTAAGAGAGCCAAACTGTCCGCCGCCGTGCAGGTGGCGTGGTTGCATGGCATGTTGGAGCTTCGGCCTCCAGGGTAGATCTCCTTCCTTCTCCAGCCTCTGTTGCCAGCAGCTCACGTTGGTTCGAAATCAGAGTTCTTTAAAACCGAAATTTCGAACTGAATCTGGCGCTGGTATTTGATCTCGTAGTGGGCCTCTGACACCAACAGTTATTGGCGTTTTCAATCGTATGCTGCTGCCGGTTCTTCTTCTTTCACGAGCTACTTGGCACTGACGATGTAATGTAATGGCTAGTGTGCTCATGTCGTAACAGGGAGGGAGGTTTTATTTCTTAAAGAATATGAAAAATTCTCGTATTCCAAACGAGAACCGGATGAGAAAGCGTCACTTTCTCACGCACGCCAATATGTCCTTGGTGGAGTTTGTGAGCCTGCAGGGAAATGTACGTAAAAACTTCTGTGAAGCTAGAGTATTTATCTATGTGCTGGGATATGTTGGGTTAGACAATGCCCACACTTGTCGATAAATTTCTCTCCAACTTTAATCTGGTTGCATTTTTAAAAGCTCGACCGACCTAAGGCCCGGTTTGAAATGTTAAAGGTAGGATTTTTGAAAAGAAAACTAGGCTTAAATTAAACCTACTGCTCGATTGCTTCTGGTAGTCTAAGGTCTATTCATATTGTCTTCTACTTAAAAAACTAAAAATAAATATAAACATTTAGCTTCTCGAAGCGACTTCTCCACTTCTCTCGCTCCAGAGATGATACATGAGGTCATAGGTGCATCACCCATTCCACTTCTCTCACTCCCGTCATGACTCATGCGTATAGATCTCTCTTTACTTTTTTGCATCGCTTGCATTCTCCTTCTAAAAATCACTTTATTATTATTATTTATTTACTTTTAACTAAAAATTATAAATCACAGTAAAACATCACCAATAAAAGACAATACCAACGCCACCTGAACCCAGCCTCTTCTGGAGTAGGCAAAGCTGCTGGGCCATTCCGCCTGACCTGGTCATGGATTACTGGCGTACGTAATATACTATACATGATTCTGACCTCAGCTCGTGCGTTTGCGTGCGGCCGGAGACGATGATCGATCATTCCTCTCCATTCCATCGCGCTAGCTAATTATACGAGGATTGATTAGCGGACGTGGCTGCCGCCTAAGCTCGATTTGTTGTGAAGTAGGTCTCACTACTACTCACACGCATGATTTCGAGTTCAGACCGCAACCTGTGATGGCCACGTAAGTATATGTAAATGCTACGAGTCGAGTATAGTAGCTACCTTCTAGATTAGTGCGGGATATTACATGGGCCAATCGTAGATTTGCAAGAAAGAAAAAGAAAAAGAGTGATGCGACGGTATATGCGCAGAGGTAGCGTGAAAAAAGTAGCAATTTTTTTGTTTTTCGTGTCCTCTAGCTTTGATTTCTTCAAAAACTAAATAGGACGGCTACTGTAAACAGTTTCCTTTTTAAATAAATATACCGGCTTTTCTAAACATGCCATATTCATGCAGGGCTCCGGGCCTACCTAGCAGTGTGGTTTTCTGTCAGTTACACGTGGCGCCCGCACCAGCTGCGTGGGCTCCCTGTGTTCCGTGGGGCCCACGCGGCGGTCAGACTGCGAGCGCATTGGCTCGCGGCGTCGCGCTCTGGCGTGGCCTGGTCCGTGCGGTCACGTCACAAAGCTGGGCCTGTTTCCCCTTCGTTGGGCCTGACTCGGAAGAATCGGCTAATTTTAAGCCCAATTGCACTGAATGTGCTCGTGTTTGGTTCCTGGACCTCCATTGAGCTAGTTGGATTATTTTGCTGAGATTTTGCATCTGGAATTCTCCCCCCTTTGATATTTAGGATAAAGTGTATAATGAAGGAGCCTAAATGCCTAATGCAGCATGGGCACAAGGATAATATTCAGTTCAAGGAAGCAACACGCCGCCAAAAAAAGAGGGAAAGATGATGCATGTAAGCTCATGATAAGCAACAAATTTGGCACAGTAAATACAAGCGATGGAATTGAGAGACTGGACTGTGATCTATTTTTTGGTAAAGCAATTAGAGATAAGCACGCAATGGATATGTTTAGCAATAGCTTAAACCGGCCACTAAGCTCCAAGAGTGATCTCGATCAGCCAAGGAAAGCAGGCAACAAAAACATGACGCTCTCAATTAATAGCCATGACGACTCATGAATTCGATTGGTTTGTGGTCAAATTAGGATAAAACCCCAATTTCTAACGTTACAAAGCACTAAATTGAAAATATTGGTCCAAATTAATGAATACGAGCCCCAAGTGCTAGTATCTGTATAAATAAAAGCAACGGGTGATATTCAAGATACTTCTTTCATTTTGAAACAAGAAAATCTCATAATAATTCTTAAAAGAAAAAAATCATAGAAATTATTATATTAATCAAAAGAAAAAAAAATGATCTCCATCGATAATTTTGATGGAATCAGATTATAACGTATAGATTAATCATATATAGATATTAAAGTTATATAACAAATATAATTATATTTTAATTATAGAAAATATAATTGTATATCAAAGATAACTGTATCATAATATCTAACCACGTAGTTGTATAGGTAAATCTACTAAGTTCTCATCAACAACATAGCAAAACTCACAAGAAACAACTCCTTGGGTACTCTCTGCGAAAGATTTCCCTTCCGATATCTATCCTCACAAACAAAATATCCATGGCAAGCACTATCAGATGATCTCTCTCGCCGCCGCCCTCCTCTTCACTACCAACCCAGAAGCTCAAGGTACATATATACGTAACAATTCTTGCATGCACACATATGCAGATCTGTACGATTTATTCTGTTGCAATGCCCTTGTGATCGATCTTTAATTGTTTTCGTCGTAATAAACAGCGTAGCATGGGCGACGGCGGAGGCGGAGACGGACATGGTACGGGTGTCGCCGGCGGAGAGCGTGATGGTGGCGATCCCTGGCAGCGGCGCGGGGACTCTGGTGGCGCCGATCTGCCTGCAGTGCCGGTGCTGCTCCAAGTCGGACCCGAGCAAGTGCCAGGTCACCAGCTGCGCGCTGCTCCACCTTCAACTGCGACCCCGCCGGCAAGTGCAACCTCGTGCAGCAGCACTGCGGCTGCTAGTCGCTGGCCGGTCGTCGTCACCGGCGAGCCGTGCGTGGATGTTTTTTTCTTTCATTTTACTAAGACCGATCTCCCTAGCTAGCTGTAGAATAGACCATGTGTACCGCTTAAAAGAAAAAAAACGTTCATGTGTACGTGGATGATCAGAATTTAGTAATGACAAACCATTTAAATGGAGATATAACAAGCAATTCACAACAAACCAACTATTCCTTGATTAGCCTGTCCGAAAGGTTCGATCTCCTCGCAACGACGGATTAGCTGCTCAACCGTACGGCCATACCAAGTAGCCTCAAGCAGAAGCAGATGATCCGTCTCGCCGCTGCTCGCGTCGTCGCCGTCCTCCTCCTCTTCACCACCGCACTAACCCAAGTCCGTACACATGGCCACATGCGTAGCTAGCTACGATTTGTTCTATGGGAATTCACAATGTTATATGTTGTGTTTCCATTGTACTAACTGTTGTTACATGCACATGTGATCGACCATGGATTAATTCACGTACAAACAAGCGTGGGCGACGGCCGGCGGCGAGGAGGAGGCCGCGGACATGGTGCCGGTGTCGCCGAGGGAGCGTGTGCTGGTGGCGATCCCCCGCGGCGGCGGTAGGACGGGGGCGGAGTCGAACCCCTTGTGCCTGCAGTGCCGGTGCTGCTCCAGGTCGGACCCGATCGAGTAGGTGCCAGATCACGTCCTGCTGCTAAGACTTCAACTGCGAGCCCGCCGGCAAATGCAACCTCGTGCCGCGAGCTCGATCGTCGTCTCCAGCTAGCCGTGCGTGCGTGAATGCATGCACGCAGGGCAAAATTTTAAAACGGTCATTCATGTCTACGAGACTACGACCATGTATACCAGCCGGGTGCTGGGATGATGTCTACGAATACCGGTTATTTTCAACTTGTAGCTTTTCATAGTTTCTCTACCGTCTTTTTCAAATTGTTTATCGAGAAAACTTTTCAAAATAACTTATTAATATTCGTTTTATTCACACAAATATTTCGCTAGGACCAAAAGACATAAATCACAGTTATAAATCATGTGCTGTAACAAACTCATGTCAACGTGGCTCATGGGCCCACTCGATCTATGATCACAATCACAATCTCTATCTCTCCATGTATGCATCCATCCATGCATACCAATATATGATCTTGTAAGGGTTACAATATCTCTCTGTTCACAATTGAATCTTGTAAGGGTTAAAAATTGACAAGGCCAGCACAATAGCGCCCCATTATTCTTCTTCTTCATCGTGCGTGCACTGGTTGGTGCCCTCGCCACGTTATTTTGCTGTAGCCGCCGTCCCTGCTGTCATCGCTCCTTCCACCGTGTCGTCCACGCCCCACCTGCAAGCGCGCCAATCGTTGCCGCCTTTCATCGCGCAAAAATGGCTCGAGGTGGTGATCAGCATTCCTATCGCACCACTGTTGGCACTTCGTCGAGCCGCGATGGCGTTTCTGGCCGCGGGAGCTCATCGGCGGCTGAGGTGGATTACGAGCTGGTGGAGCGCAATTTGTTGACAGCAAATAAGAGATGGAATGTAGTAAAGATGGTGAAAGATTAGGGCCCTCCCTATATTTCACCATGTATTTCTATCACTAATTTCAAAGAAAGACTCACCATGTATTTCTATCACTAATTTCAAAGAAAGACTAATTTCTCTTTTCTCTCCTCACTCCTCTCTTTCTTTCTTCACCTTCCTACTTTTTGATGATGCCTAGCGAGGCAAGGAAGTGGTGAGCATGAGGGGCGAAACTAGAACATAAATGATCGGGGTTTACTACTTCACCCACACATATAATAATATATAAGTTCTATGCAATGATATGCTAATATAATAATAATGTATCCAGTAATTTTTAGTATCAATATTTTAACATAACTGATGGCAATGTGTGATGATATAGAAATAGCGTTCAAAATGCTTAACCACAGCACTATTGGTAACTTTCTTCCATATTTCTCTACATAGTAAACAAGGCTATCACTCATGGAATCATCACCCGATTAATTGAAAACTCAGCTAAATATTGGTATGTTCAACAGTTCAAGAACAATATAGCGAAAAATATGTTCCGTAGCTTACTTACTTGATATTGTAGTCAAATCCAAAGCTTGACCTAATATGAGCACATGGTTCATGACCACAATTCAACAAAAATCAACAAAAAATCGTCACATTGGAACCTTGATTCACATATTTAGCTCATGTTCCTAAAACAAATTGGAATAATTGAAAAAAATTTAAAGTAAGTAAATGTTGATGGAGGTGGGTCTAAACTTCCTTTGACTGGTGAAGGAGCGAGACAATAGGGATCAGGCAGGACCATGGCGAGATGGTAGGCGAGGCCTGCTGGTGGCACCTATTTCTCCCATTCTCTAGTGACTTGTCGCTGTCTTGCTGGTGTGACAACGTGGCACCCACCTCCTAGCCGATTACGCGAGACGAACATGCGCCGAGGGCTGCTGTGAGGTGACGTGCTGATCGAACGAATGGACCCTATGGCCTGTTGCGATTCTCCTTCTTAGGCAGGCTCAAGGATTGGCTTGATATGCTATAGTTGCCTCACTAGTCGAGGGATAACGGAGGCTCCTGGTGGGCTGTTCTAGTCTTCTGGGCGCTGGCTTTATTAGGCTTTAAGGAAGTGACTGAGTGTACTACTAAGTTTGAACAGGGGATTCATACATAGACTGGAGGTGATGATGTAGACTAAAAAGATATTTTGAACCTGGTGTCATAGGACACCGGTTGGTCGAACTGGGCTCTGCCCCCTAGCGAGCCCAACGGGCCAGTTCAAGGGCCCGATCCCAGCCGCACAGCCCGGCATCTCGAGGCACAACGTGTCGGCCCTCAGTCCGATCAAGGAGGCGACAAACTCTTCTAAAAAAACGGCACAACAAAGACAAGCAATGAAATAAAACATGCATCAGTTTGGGTACGAGTTATCTTAGCAGTAACACACAGATAGTGGGAAATTAAACTGTTCAGTGCATGAACTTAAGAGATCAAGTTAGCTGTGTGCAACGAAATCAAGCATCGAACAGAATGAATACGCACATAAATACTTCCTCCTAGGAAGAAAGGCGTTCCCGGCTCCCCGCTCGCATCGTCGATCGTCTCTCAACATCTATATATATGGAGCTCAAGCACACATACAGATCTCCACAGCACACAAAGCTAAGGCTAGCATTGCCAAGATTGTCTCTTCAAACTAAGTACAAGCTCTCCCAACCCCACCCAAGAAGAAAGCCATTGCCAATCTCGCTGTGATAGCCTCTCTCGCCATTGCCCTGCTCTCCACCACCCTCCAAGCTCAAGGTACATGCATGGATCCTTATATATAACGCCTATGATCTTTATCGATTGATCGATTCTTGTTGTAAAAAGAGAGTTCAACTGATCGATCTGCAGCATGTTCTTTACTATTCGTTGCAAATGTGATGAGTACTAGTGTGAGGGAAGCCGTTGGTGGTCATAGTAGTAATGCCGCGGAGTTCGTGCTGCCGGAGCCTAGGCCCGAGCAGGTGGTGTCGACGATCCGATCCCCACTGGCAGCATGGCCTTGACGGCGGCGAACACGGCAAAGCCGGCGTGTGGGAACTGCAAGTGCTGCCTCAAAAGTGAAACCGGACGTCTGCTTGACGCGCTGCTTCGTCAAGACCTGTAACTGGTAACTGCAGAGGGCAAAAATACACACTTTTAAAGGAAGGGAGAGAAAAGAAATCCATCCATTTTAGATCTTGTTTGATTGGACTACAATCCCGTAGTCTCGAAGCAGACGCATTTGAAATCCGAACCGTTGAATGGCTAAACCGTGTCACCGGTACGTGAGGTCCACATGCCAGATCAAGTTTCGCACGAAGGAACGCACGGAGAGAGTAAACAAATCGCAAAACCAGATAAACCCCCTCTACCCCCCGCGCCCGCGCCTCCACCACTCGCTCTCTACGTCTCCCGCTCCGCCACCATGCCCGCCTCCCTCCTCCCCCCGACCTTCCTCCCCCACCACCGCTACCGCCACTGCCTCCGCCTCTCAACCCCCAGCTGCTCCACCTCCTCGTCCGCCGCCGCCCCCGCCCCCGCCCCCGCGAGCCGCTACGACTTCGAGCCACTGCTCGCCTACCTCTCCTCCCCCTCCACCGTCGCCTCCCTCACGTCGCCGTCCCCTCCCGCCTCCGTGCCGGCCCCCGAGCGCCGCCTGGCGGCGTCATACTCCGCGGTGCCTGCGCACGAGTGGCACGTTCTGCTCCGGGGCCTCGCCGCCAGCGACGCGTCCCTGCCGCTCGCCTTCGCGCTGCTCCCCTTCCTCCACCGCCACCGCCTCTGCTTCCCGCTCGACCTGCTCCTCTCGTCCCTCATCCACTCGCTCTCCGTCTCCGGCCGCCTGCTCCCGCACTCGCTGCTGCTCTCCTTCCCGCCCTCCCTCTCCGACCCTCCCTCCCCGCTGCTGCTCAACTCACTGCTTGCGGCCTCCGCCGCGGCCTCCCGCCCCGCCGTCGCGCTGCGGTTGCTCGCGCTCCTCCGCGAGCACGACTTCCTCCCGGACCTCGCGTCCTACTCGCACCTCGTCGCCTCGCTGCTCAACACGCGGGACCCGCCCGACGCCGCGCTCCTCGAGCGCCTCCTCGGCGACCTCAGGGGGTCGCGCCTCGAGCCCGACGCACCGCTCTTCTCCGACCTCATCTCCGCCTTCGCGCGGGCCGTGCTCCCGGACGTAGCACTCGAGCTGCTCGCCTCCGCACAGGCCATCGGGCTAACGCCACGGTCCAATGCAGTCACCGCGCTCATCTCCGCGCTCGGCGCTGCGGGTCGCGTCGCGGAGGCTGAGGCGCTGTTCGTCGAGTTCTTCCTTGCGGGGGAGATAAAGCCACGGACACGCGCGTACAACGCGCTGCTCAAAGGGTATGTGAAGATCGGGTCACTCAAGAACGCGGAGCAGGTGCTCGATGAAATGTCACAGTGCGGAGTTGCCCCGGACGAGGCCACGTACAGCCTGCTTGTGGACGCGTACACAAGGGCTGGGCGGTGGGAGAGCGCGAGGATACTGCTCAAGGAGATGGAGGCCGATGGTGTCAAACCGAGCTCGTATGTGTTTAGCCGGATCCTTGCCGGGTTCCGTGATAGGGGAGACTGGCAGAAGGCGTTTGCGGTGCTCCGGGAGATGCATGCAAGTGGGGTACGGCCAGACCGGCATTTCTACAATGTCATGATAGACACATTTGGCAAGTATAACTGCCTTGGGCACGCCATGGATGCATTTGACCGGATGCGAGAAGAAGGGATTGAGCCGGATGTTGTCACATGGAACACACTCATCGATGCACATTGTAAGGGAGGGCGGCATGACCGCGCCATGGAGCTGTTTGAGGAGATGCGTGAAAGCAACTGCCCACCAGGCACGACCACATATAACATCATGATCAATTTGCTTGGCGAACAAGAGCGGTGGGCGGGTGTAGAAGCAATGCTGTCGGAGATGAAGGAGCAGGGCTTGGTACCAAACATTATCACATACACTACACTCGTGGATGTGTATGGGAGGTCTGGAAGGTACAAGGAGGCAATTGATTGCATTGAAGAGATGAAAGCGGACGGCCTGAAGCCATCGCCCACCATGTACCATGCCCTGGTCAATGCATACGCTCAAAGGGTAATAAATTTTATGTTGCAGGCTTTTTGTTATGACTTGATTTCCCTTGAATATTCCTTACTGCTTAGTTTCCTAGATAACTAGCTCTGGTAGTGTTGCTGCAAATCTAACGCCTATGTTATACGACCTTCTGAAATTTTCTTCTTGCTAACCAGTATTTTTCTACTAACAAGAAACTGGACAACCTAATGACGTATTTGGACTATATGATTTTCTGTTGTCCTCTGCCTGACTTGTAGTATACAATATTACAATATTCAAATTAAATGAATACATCTGTTTGGTTGCAGTGGCTTACTAATTAGCATTGCAATGTCAATACATCTGTGTCAGATTAAATGAATTTAACATATTCAAATTAAAATTTTGGTTCTTCTTTTTCATGCATGGAACATCTCCAGGGTTTAGCAGACCATGCGTTAAATGTGGTCAAGGCCATGAGAGCTGATGGCCTAGAGGCTAGCACCGTAGTGCTCAACTCATTGATTAATGCCTTTGGTGAGGATAGAAGGGTTGTTGAAGCGTTCTCCGTTCTGCAGTTCATGAAGGAAAATGTAAGTGCTGTTCTTGCCCTCGTCTTGTTATCTTGACCTGCATTCTATTACTTCTCTGTTGTCACATCATCTAGGCAATTCATCCGGATCTCACGAGAAGTCTACTTTCTTTTGCACGTCGTATTGCAGGGTTTGAGGCCTGATGTTATAACATACACAACACTAATGAAAGCTCTGATCCGTGTTGAGCAGTTTGACAAGGTAAGCACAAACTCTTGCATTTATCTCCTTACAATGATGAAGAGGAGATAACTCAGATCAAAATATTATCCGCTCATTATGTGCATGCAATCACATATGGTTGTTCTAATAAATTTGATCCGATTTGATATTCTAGCCTTCGTATTCTGCTTGGATAATTAGAACAGCAACTTGCTACATTGTATAAAGTTGTAAACCCACTAGTTCTCTTTGATATTGCCTGCAAGCTCTGGTAGCCTGGTAGGGAAAACCCATTATCTAAAGTTGTGGACCTAATTTAACAGGTTCCAGTTATCTACGAAGAAATGATCACATCAGGATGTGCCCCAGATCGAAAAGCTAGAGCAATGCTGCGTTCAGCTTTAAGATACATGAAACACACGAGGGTTGCATAGGCAGTTTAGACACAAAGTTACTAATCGCTGATGGGAGCAGCACGTTTCTTCTGATCTTATTAAGCTTTCAATGCAAGGTTAGTACTTCCTTGATTCTTGCACTTGTCTTATGTTGTAGATCTTTTGGAGTTAATGGCACATCTTGCTTTTACTGAGATGTCGATTGTATCTTCGTCAGGTGAAGCTCCCATCTGCTGACCGCTAGACTCTGCTTTTTAAGCAAGATGAATTAACCGCGATATCTGCAGCCGTCTTCCTAAGCGGTTAGGAGAAGAAATGTACATCTTGATCATTCGCACCAGAAGGGAGACTAAATACATGACGAAGGAGAGAGGAACTTGATACTGGCCTATAATTCCAATTCCTGTATTGTAACATGGAATTACAATTCCAGGCCAATTTCGAATTGTATTTAGATGTACATTTTTTGTAGAGTTTGTGCAGGGCAATACAAAAAAAAAACCGGAATGCTAGTTTTAATACCTCGAAACTAACAACATACTATTGGTGGTTTCTTATCATTTAGTGAAAATACTATACATATATACTTGCAATTGAGAACATGATGTGTTTGTTTTCTCCAAGTAGCTGAAGGTGATAACTATGTGGCATATAACAAGAAATTAGGAAGCTTCACACATATTAATCATACAGAACCTCAAGCACACGAAATTAGCAAATCACTACTTGAACAGAACAGTAAAACATTATGGCGGTAGCACATATCTTGAACAAAATGTACGGAGATGGATAACAATGTTGTAAATTGAAGAGCTGACAGCTAAGGAACGAAATAGCATGTTTAACGATATTAACAAGTGATACAAGCCTAATGATAAATCTGGAATAATGATGGGAATTGAATGTAAGTTCACTTCTTCCCAATTTCCATCAACAGCTAATCCTTCCTCATGTCCATTGGAAGTGCCATAAGAGACTCAAATTTGCAATCATTGCTAGTGAGAATACAATAGGCTCTCAGCAAATCCTCGCGTCCTAAGTTGGGTATATCTTTAAGTGCCGCAAAGATTTCCTTAGGAGATGCATTCTTTGGTTCCTCTAGAGGCTCATTTGACTTGATAGATATTTGAAATGAATTATTGATTTCCCCAGACATGCTGGGGAAATCAGAAAGGTATTAGCAGGGATACTTCCTCATCAGTCAATATCACTTGGGCTGTATGTTTCTTTTATGAGTTAAATAGCCATTGAGCTATAGATTATACTTTAATCTGCCAGCTTTCTATTGAATAAATTTGAGAAATTATACCACCAAGCTAATGTGTAGAGCTGTGCTAACAATTAAAATGTTATCCAAAGAGGATGACTGGTCATTGGTCCATGGCAACATTGTAAGTCTATATGTCAAAAGCAGTTTTGATCTATTCTAAACCTAGAGAAAATAAAGAAACTGAAATATATATGCACCTGTGGCTAGAGATGTATCAGATGAGTTCAGAAAAATAGACCGACACTGCCACAACGGAATGTGATTATTAGATAGTTATTTCAGACTCAGAAATTGCATACCCTGCACAGCATAAGGACTCACCTGACATTTTTCCTCAACCAGAGACCAGGAAGACTGAGATACTTCATGTCCAGTGGACATCTTACCTAGGAAGGCCGAAGGCATGCACTTCCATTGGTCCACGTCGAAAATCGGCATGCGTAGCAGACCCAGGAAAATGGTTTAAGCTCAGCCAAAAAGGCAACGATCTCTTATGTTCCCTTGTTCTTTCATGTGTTGCTCCTCAGGAGGATGAAGGCTCTTCATATACTATTTGATATGCCTCCATGTTTCAAAAAATGGAATGTAAATACAACTATGAAATTAGGTTGATAGATAAAAACTTGAAAGCTAAATAACCAGTACCTATCTTGTTCATTTAGAGCAGAAAATATTGGTATGAAATCCTTCGATCTAGGAAGAGGTATTTTGTGGAGCAAAGGTAACACTTCCATGATATAAACCTATATGCTCGAACATAAAAACAACAGCAATAAAAAATGGGAAGTCACTTATTGTTGTTTGACTAATTTGATTCCCTTCCCTCGCCGGAAACGCAGCCCCATACACCCACCGCCTCACCGTCTACTCCTCCGCCAACGCCGCGCCAGACGCCACCGCCTCGCCGCGCCCCGCCTCTTGGCCTAGCACCGCCATTGCCTGGTGTCTTCAACGCGCTTAGGGCGCTGCGACTACATAATTTCCAAGGCCAATTTAGGAGGCGCTCGTTTTAGCGATGGCTTCTGGCTGGAATTTTATTGTAGCTGGCTTTTTTTTACTGTAGCTGATTTAGCTTTTAGGCATAATTAATTTAAAAAGTGTAAAAATAGAAAAAAAACATGTTAACCCATTAGGAACAATACAAAGGAACACGGGAAAAAAAAAGAAAATACAAAAAGCCTAAAATATCTAAAAAAAATTTAGAAAAAGACGGAATACTGAATAGTGAAAAAAAAAGCAGACTCTAAAGTTGAAATCGAAAAAAAGTCGAAACGAGCGGGGCCTAAGCCTCGATGACACCATGTGCCCGTCCTTGCGAGAACTATACCTCCGCAAGGCCCGTGGACTGGTCGACCTGGAGCTCAGCTCAAAGTCTCTTCTGCGCGTGTATTTGGGGGAGGTCCGTTTATTGCAGTGGTTAAGGGCCTGTTCTTTTTGGCTTCTAAAAATGGTTTTTAGTTTTTACTATAGTATCAAACTTTTAAACGAAGTATTTTTTTCAAGACGGGATCTATAAGTTAATTATAGTACACATTAAAAATCCAACATCTGTACAATCCAAAATCGCAATCGATTATCTCTCTATCTATAATCTTTGTCGCAAACAACTAAAATTTAAAAATTTCAACCAAAACTAGAAGCTACAGTCATATCAAATAGGCCAATCTTGTGACGCCAGGGCTCAAGGTGTTGAACGTGCCTTACTGCTTGTATGATGTGCTAGCACCAATTGCCAACATTGTCGCCGAGAGGTTGGAGGAGCTCTGATGGATAGCGGTTTATGATCCGAGCTCAGTCTCGCTCAGTCGTGCCTCCTTCTGGTGAACCCCCCCTCCCGTCTTTCCATATAGGCCGCACGAAATTGAGTTGAATCAGGATTGTATGAGCTTTCTTAAGCGCTTTCCAGCAGTTGATCATCTCAAACTTGACATGTTGATCAAGCCCGTGAGTGTTGCAATATCCTCAACAGAAAAGAGTCCTCACTTCGAAAAATATGCCTTTGAGATAGTATGATATCAATTTACAAATGTTAAGAAACTAATTCAGGGTGCAAGATAGGTTTTGATCACAAGTGACTATAGATCAATTTACAGTTGTTACAAAACAAATTCAGGGTGCAAGATAGGTTTTGATCACAAGTGACTACAGTGTACAAGGGACAAAATGATGATTGGAGAAAGAAAGCATCAAAGAAGAGTTCAGAAGCAGCATGATTGGTATTATGGGATATGCTTCCAGTGTTAATGATTTTGATAATGTGTACATATGCAAGGTTCCTCATTTAGTTTGCAAGCAAAAGTCTAAAACTTAGAGGCTGCTGTAGTTTTTTCACTTTCCATGTATGATGTATATTTAATTCTTTTCCCTTGTCATGTTGTATCATCTCACCTTTGTTGATATCCAATGAATTTGCAGGACGAAGATTGCTTGCCGCTCTTGATGGAAGACATAACCAACCTCCCTGACATTAAGATCTTAACCTTATTGATACAGACAAATGGACATGTTTTTGGAGCTAGTGTATTGCCTTTGCTTATGCTGTGTACTGGTATAAGGGAGCTGAACTTAAAATTCGAAGGGCGGATGGAGGTAATTATGCCCTTTGCTTGTCACACGTAGTGAAGCTTTTACATTGCACTTCATCAGTTTCACCTTTGTCTTTCATTTTTGTTCTGTTCGTATTATTTGAAGTATACTTAACTATGTTTTCGTTTCAGGTGCGCAATGCATGCTCACTGAATTGCATCTGTGATGAACCATCAAGCTGGAGAGCTCAGGATTTTTTATGAAGGCTCTTGAAGAAGTAAAGATCTTGAATTTCAGAGGAGCTGAACATGAAGTTGATTTTGTGAAGCTATTGTTCAGAACGGCACCGGCACTTAAATGGATGGGAATAACTTGGCATTCTTCGTTTGCTGGATCGGAGAAACTACATGAAGATTCACAAAGCAATTCAAGACTCTGTCCTGAGGCTTGTTTGTTGCAATTTTGCTGACCTGCAAGACAGAAAGGTGAAATATATAGAGTAAGACACAATGCTCATCAGAGAAAAAAAATGATATCTGGCTCATCGAGAAAGCTGTGAAGCATACTTCTCACTCCATTGTGAATGATCATGTTACAGTACAGTCAGTGGTTATGATTCTATTCGTGATTGAAGCTCAACGAACTCGTGTACGGCCACTCCAGTCCAGTGTACCTCTTGTTCTACGTGTTGACTAAATTTGATTTGCGCTTCTTGTTGTGTGTTACCATTTTGAGATGATTTGGGTATGATCGATTGTATATTTACCATTTCAAAACCTGTTGCATTGCTTGGAAAATTCATCCGCTGTATATGGTCCAATAGACAATAGTTACTCTTCTGCCGTGGCAGAAGATTGAGATGCGAACGAGAGGAGAGGCGGGCAGGAGCGCATCCTGTTTACTGGTCCAGCGCATAGCATGTCGGCTCGCTGGCGTTGGCTGATGGCGAAAAATGTGTGCGGATTTGCTCGACAACTAGTTTAATTTGTGCCGTGCCATTGGTGATACGTGGCCGACGAATTTCCTGACCGTCGTGCTGCAGGTGACGGCCACCACGAGCCCGCGACTGCCTGTGCTCTGCAGCGTTGCCGAGCCTGGCTTGAGCCGTCGCCGGGCGGGCGCCGATCGACACCCGATCAGGCACCAGTCGCCACCGGCACGCCATGCCTCGGTTTTGACTGGCATGGCAGGCAGGCAGGCCGGTGCGGTGAGATGTCGCGCGAGCGCGGCACACGGGCACGGCGTGGATGAGGTAGGAAGAGGAAGGCAAGAGGAAGCTTCCGTCGCGGATAATTGAAGTATCGCCCACCAGTCAGAGACGAATCAGGGTGGCGGTGGGTGAACGGCAGCGGGGGAGAAGAGTCCGATCCGATGCAGAGACAATCGATGTTTCATCCGCGAAGTCAGCGGCGCGGAGGAGCGCGGGGGCCAGCTGGATGTGTGGATGCGGAGGCGGTCGATGAGGAGGCTACGGTCGATGTTTTTCCACTTTTCTGTTACTGACTGTAAATTTGCAAGCTATAGATCAGTAAAAAAAATCTTGGTACAAATTGTGATCAGTATATTTCATTCCTTTCTAAAGTGCTGTGACAATATGTTCTTTCAAATGTTACTGTTAGTCATTGAGTTGTTGTACAAAAGATCAACTGTTCCATTCAGTTCAGTGTCTCTTGTTTTCAGTGTGTAAAGTGAAGTCTACATTTTGTGTGCGCTGGTGTACTTGGGAGAATATGCATGCATTTTAGATATGCCCATGTATGAATCTCTCTGAGTTCTCGAGACTGGAAAGAACAACTTTACTTTCAAGCTACATCATAATCTCATCATTGGAGTTGAGCCCATACAGGTTTTTTTTTTGTATAAGTTTCCTTGGGGTATTGACGAGCTTATAAAACTAATTTGATTTCTGTTTCTGGATGTTGACAAGCGCAAACATATCTATGGAGGAGGTTGTCCAAAGTGAACTTGTTTGCTGATTATAACTATTCTGCAGGCGATTAACTAGTTTTTTTAGAAAGATAGTTCTCTGTCTTGTACATTTGATTATTTACCCTGTCGTTTTGTATGAGCTCACCTTTGCTGACTTCCAATGAATCCGCAGCACATGGATGGGTCGCTGCTCTTGAAGGATGCCATAACCACCCCTGATATTAAGGTCTTATCCTTATCCTTAAACACACATGGACATGTTTTTGGATCAAGTGTATTGCATTTGCTCACAAACTGTACTGGTATAAGAGAGCTGCACCTAGCATTCCAAGATCGAAAGAAGGTAATTATACTCTTTATTTGTAATATACTATTGTTCATGTGAAATAGATTCGAACAATGTGCATTCTCAACATCCTATGGCTACACTGTGTCTTGAATAAGGGAACTTATACATAGACTGTTAATTAAGGCAATAGTTTTTGATTTTTTTTTTGTATTTGTGAACCAGAACATGATAATGATTGTGAAGTAATACGGAAATTCTAGCGGGTGTCAAATAGTATGCACGAATAGAATGTCCATTGGCTGTTGGACTAGAACTAGGTTCCATGCTCTGTTGGCTACCAGAGGATAGATATGTTAAAAACAGCCAACTGAAAAACTAGTCAAGATTAATAAGAACGTGCTTTAACATCATGACATAAATAAATGAAGCTCTTGATTTAATTAGCATCAAGTCTACTTCTACTATCAAGTATTCTTTCTTTAACCATTTCTTACACTTTGTCCTATCTGTCAGAATTATGTGGAATGTTATGGGAGATTTGGTATCATAATAGTTTCTATTCCTAAATACCACCTTGCACAGTTGCACTCTACAATTTCTTTTTTTCCTTACATCTTAGATTCAATGGTAAATTGGCCTGAACTGACTGAAACCTTCATTCTGCATGCAAATATTTTTCACTACCTATGATAATCAGTAGCACCTTCATGCCTAAGCGTGGGCAAGCATGGTGTCTTCGGATATAATCTTTAATAACATGGAGAAATATTTATATTTTAGTAAGGACTACTTATCCTAAGCATTTTTGTGACGTCATCATCACTGATTCACTGGCTTTAAGATGGAAAATGTAAGCTTATGTTTGTTTCTCTCGGTAAGACCTTGATCTCATAATGACTGTATGTCTGTATCCCCAGGTGTTTTACTTGTTTGGGACTCCATAGCTTACTGTTAAAAACAATACCATACAATGGATAATCATGGAGCTAAAATTGCTTTCAAATGACTGCACTAGATTAAAGATTTTTGCACTTACCATTCCCTGTATTCTGTATAACACATGGCCAAGCTTTTACACTGCCATGGACCAATTGCACATGCTTCTTTCGTTTTAGTTCTGCTTGTGTCATTTCAAGTACACTAAATTATGTTCTCATTTCAGGTGCGAAGTAAATGCTCACCGAATTGCGTCTGTGATCAGCCACAAAATTGGAGAAGTCAGGACGTTTCAATGAGGGCTCTTGAAGAAGTAGAGATTTTGAACTTCAATGGAGTGGGACATGAAGTTGATTTTGTGAAGCTATTGTTCAAAATGGCGCCGACGCTTAAAAGGATGAGAATAACCTTGGCTCGTTCGCTTCATCCTTCTTTAGAACTGCGCAAAGATTTAAAAAGCACTGCAGGCTTATGTCCTGAGGGTTGTTTGTTTCAGCTTTCCTTCTACGATGATTGGAAACACTAGTATGAAGATAGACAGGCAACTAGAAGTAGGTGGCATCTGACTCAATTGTAAAAACTACGAAGCACACATCTCTTCGTCTTACATTTCGATGTGAATGGTCATGTACAGTCAGTGGGTATATTTGTATTCATGATTGAAGTTCAAGAACCCTTATGCGGCAATTCTCGTCGTGTTAATGCAAAGGAGCCTCATACGATCTGGGTGTGATCCATTGAATCACGGTTTCAAAACCTCTTTGCGTACCCTGGAAAGCTCCTGTCCATCCTGTTTGCTAGGCCACCGTGTGTTGGCTGCTGGATTTGCGCGAGAACTACTCCAGTTTTATTTGTGCCGCGCCGTACGTGTACGCGTATTTGGCCGGTGAATTGGCAGACCGTCGCTCGGCGCCGGCGGCTACAACGACTCCACGACACAGATACATGGGATTGGCTTGCCTCGGCCGACCCGACCCGCGCGCGTGCGGCGTGCCCGGCCCACGGTTTTCCCGTTCTCGTGTCGCGCGCGTGGGCCGTCTGCGCAAACACTCCTCGGCGTGAGGAAGTGGAACGCGCGGCCGGTCGAGAGGGGGCTGCGTTTTTCCCGTGGAGAGTTGGAGCCCAGTGGGCACGACTATATACGGGATTGCACTGTTTCGTGCAAAATTCTCGTGAATTTTGCTCTGTCATCTCCGAGATCGCATCCGCCCTAAGCGATGTTCCAATAAGCCAGGCAAGGGGGAAATAAAAGTCCCACCTCTCAAGGCCCTAGCTAGATTTATGCCACCTGCAAACACTAATCTTAAAGCAATAAAAGAAATCACCTCACCTCTTTCTCCACCCCCTCTCTCCTCTCTCCCCTCCCCGGCCTGGCCTCCCCCATCCAGTAGTAGCAGGCGCCGAGGAGAGGATGCTCTCGTTGAACCCCCAGATGGGCTCCGCTGTCTACTACTGCTTGTGGAATACGAGCACGATGAGCGACGCATGCTTGTCCTCTGCCAGGATGCACACGTTCTCGCGCATCATCTGGTACGCCTGGATCGACAAGCCTCCTCGTTGTACGGATGAACCACAAGTAGTACGCGCTGAGGAGAGGATGCACCTGTTGAAATCAACCTGCAGGTGTTGGACGACGAGTTGTTTGCGGTGATGGTGCTGGTGTCGGTGACAATGACGATGCCGGTGACGCCGGTAGTGACAATGGTGTACCAGCCGGCGTGGCGGCTAATCGGGTACAAACAATGCAACCTGTAGCGGTCCAAGCACGATACGAAGCTACGCATGCTGGTGTGCGTGCACACCACCCGCAACGTGTTGTCTGTCATCTCCCTCATCGAGCTCTCCAACCCGACCAAGCGCTCCCCCATCTTCATCTACACGCTGCGCATGGTGTGAGCTCGAAGCCCACGGGATCAGCTTCTACGGCTTCTCACCACTCAGCCTTTACTTTGTTTCGTGCACACCAACGCCCCGTTAGCATGTCATTTTCTACCTATGGATCAGCTCGTTATCCAGTCGTCGAGGTCGCTTAGTCACACGGTCTGGCACTACCTCACCACTGCTCGCATCTGATGTTCCACCAACGAACATTGATAAGCTGCATCGCACTATGATTCCCAAGAATTAGAGCTTTTTTTATACTAGTAGGCATCTTCAAGAGAGAGGTGCCATGTCAATTGAGACACCACCGGAAAAACTCACTCTCCAAGTGATGGTAGCTCTAGATAGACCGTATGCATTTTCATCGAGCGTATGTACCATAGCCCAAAAACTCACACCAAGGGCTTCGCCTTCGGCTGGGCCAACTCATTGGTCTGTTCTTTTTTGCTATAGCTTATAGTTTTTGATTAAATTTTTTGAATTTTAGTTGTTTGCGATATAGATTACGGAGAGACATATTCGCTTGCGATTTTAGATAGTACAGATATTATGCTTTTAACGTATACTATAATTAACTTATAAATTTTATCTTAAAAAAATATTTCGTTTGAAAGTTAGATACTATAATAAAAATTAAGAGTTATTTTGAGAAGCTGAAAAGATCTGGTAGCTAACCATGGTTGCCGAAGCGTTCTCCCTTCTATGGATGACTGGCGCGTCCATCTACGGTGGAGGAGATGCTCTGATTTCCTTAATAGATGTGGCCGCACATCCTGCCGTTGATTTGAAAGGAGCGGCAGTGATGGAGCAAATGCACGAATTGGGGCCGGTATATTTGCGACCCACCCGCTTCCTTCAACATTTTCCTCACGAGTTGGCCTCCCCTCAACCCGCCCAAGAACCAAGAAACCTCCAAATCCCGAGCTCCCACACCCATGGACGGCGACGGTCGTGGCCATGGCGATGCCCCCGCCGAGCGCGCCGATCTCTCTCGCGTGGCCGTCCCGGGGCGCAGACGGGAGCGCCTCAGCGACCTCCCAAACGACATCCTCGTCAGCATCCTCCTCCGCTTGAACCGCTTAGACTCCGCCGCCGCGACGAGAACCAGTGCCCTCTCCAGCCGCTGGCGTGGCCTCTGGGCCCAACTACCCTCCCTCAGCTTTCTCTGCTTCTCCCCCGACTGCGCCCGCGTCCACGCCGCCCTCGCCGCCCGCGCGCGCGCGGCGCCGGCCATCGGTCGCCTCACCGTCTTTTGCTTTTCAGACGCCGCGCCGGACGCCACCTCCTCCTGGCTCCGCCTCGCCGTGCCCCTCCTCGCCGGCGAGCTTTACTTCAATAACAGGCTTCATGTTGGGCACGACTACCTCGAAAGGGAGCTGGCGGCGGCGGGGATCGTGGAAAGAGGCACGTTTGAGTTGCCCTGCTTCAAGAAAGCCACCAAGATTTGCTTGCACCTCGGATTTCTTGGCCTAGCGCTGCCACCGTCCTGCGTCTTCGACAAGCTCAGGGTGCTGCGCCTGGAGCGCGTCCTGTTCCAAGGCCAATTTGTCCTCGGCGACACCATGTGCCCGTCCTTGCGGAGCTTACTCATCAGCAAGACCCGTGGATTGGTCGACCTGGCGCTCACCTCGAAGTCTCTGGAGTGGATGAATTTGACCGAGCTCCGTGGGTTGCAGCGGCTCAATGTCGAGGCACGCAGCCTCAAGGTGTTGTGCGTTGCTGCTTGCCTCGGTAGGAATCTGCAGTTTGCCAACATTGCCGTGGAGAGGCTGGAGGAGCTCCGGTGGGTAGATTCTTACGATCCAACTTTGGTCAAGTTTGGTGTGATGCCGCGCCTCCGGCAGCTGTCTGTCCTCCATTTCTCTCCTTATGGACGGCAAGGGCTTCATTTCTATCAGGGCCGTATGAGGATTCTTAAACACTTTTCAAGCATTCACCATCTCCAACTTCTGATTGTCATTCAATCCGTGAGTTCTTCTTTCTCATGGACATAATTATGCAATGCCATCAACAGTATAGAGTTCTCACTATGAAGTATGTGCCACTGAGATAACTTGATATCAATTGACAATTGTAACAAGTCCGGATCACTAGATATGGTTGGATCACATGTGCGTACTGTATTTATATGGACGCGGCTCAAGGATAATTGGAGCAAGAAAGCACCATACAAGAGTTTGCAAGCGGGACTGTTAGTGTAGTAGGATATGATTCCAGTGCAGCATGGAGTTATGCACGGGTCCTCGTGAAGTTTGTAAGCTCAAGGCTCGAAGTTTGAGGCCGCTGTAGCATTTCTGGGTACTTCTATTACTGAGCGAAGAAACTTCGAAAGTTGCAAATTAGCACAAGAATCTTGACTTCAATTACACAAATTGTGTATCTCTCTTCTTTGGAAATTGCAATTATCAAATATGCTTTCAAGTATTACTGTTAATCATTGTGATGTTGCACAAAAGATTTGTTGTTGCATTCAGTTCTATGTATTTTTCTTCAAAGTAAAGTGAGTCTGTATTGTGCTAGTCCATGAAAGTCATGGATGCATTCTAGATAGGGGATATATCTACTGCAAAGTCATCTAGCTGGACTCCCTCAAGACTGAAAAGAACATATTTGACTTCTAGATTTGCCCATATAGTTGTGTTTCTGAGATCCACAGACAAAGAAGAACAGGTTTGACTTCCAAGCTGGTTCGCCTTTATCTGGTTGTTGAACTTGAGCCTGCACATGTTTGTCTAGAAATTTACTTGGGGTATCACTGAATTTATCAAGCTGAATTGATTTCTATTCCTGAAGGCCAATAAATGGCAGGCATATGTATGCAGGGAATCCAAAGTTAACTTTTCAGCTCATAGTAGATATTCTGCGAGTAAATTACTAATTCATGCATCTTTGATTTTTCCCTGTTAGTTTTGTGCGAGCTCACAATTGTTGACACCGTACATTCACAGGACCTAAGTAACATGCAGGCCACGATGAAAGGCATAGCCAGCCTCCCTGACATTGAGATCTTGTCTTTACTGTTTTCAACACATGGGCATGTATTTGGACCTAGCGTGTTGCATTTGCTAACAATGTGTACTGGAATAAGAGAGCTTAGCCTAACACTCCCAGAAGACTCAAAGGTAATTATCCTTTTTTTTCATAATTGCTATTGTTCCTGTGAATATTATACACACATTGATTAAGGCAAGAAGTTATGATTTTCGTAACATATTGATTAAGTAGTATGTATGACAAGAAAGTCCATTCGCTATGAGCCGACAACTAGGTTCCATAGTCTGTTTGGACTGTGGATTGGCATAAGACAGATATTTTCAACACCGGCAGCAGGAAATACAGGTCAACATTACTGATGTAACAAAATTAAACTCTTGATATGTGTTGATTTCATGGCCCTATTATTCCAAAACTCATATACTTCAATTATCAATTATATCCTTCTTCAAGCATTTCTTTCCTTTTGTCCTTTATATCATAGAATTTGTGAGTAACGTAATAGAACCATAAAGATTTGGTATAGCAGTATTTTATAGCCCTGAAATTCATGTTTCACTACGCGAAGAGATTTTTTCCCTCTACATCTTATGTTTTATCTTTATTTTGAACTGACTGATACTCTCATTTTGCATGCAAATATCTGCCACATACTATGATAACCAATGCCATCTTCAAGGCTAAGCATGGTCAAGCTTGCCATTACCTGTTGTTCAATTAGACAGAGAAACATTTTATTTGAATAAGCACTACTGACCCAAACCCCAAGTGTTTGCGTTGTGTTGATATTTTACAACTAACTGTTTAAAGCGATACGAATACAATGGACATGCACGGAACTTGAATATGTTTCAAATGACACCATTATATTAAAGATTGCTGTTTTCATCATTCCTTGTGTTGTGTTACATACAGTGAAGCTTGTTTATTGACTCAATGGGTATGGGTTTATCTTTAGAGCCTCTACTCGTTCTTTTGTAAGATTTAGTGACGCTATCTGTGACTTGAAATTTTACCAGAGATGATCTATATCATTTGTCTCTCCTATTGCTGTTCTGATTGTGTGAATTCAGGTGGGTAATGCTTGTCCACTGAATTGCATCTGTGATCAGCCACCGAGTTGGAGAACTCGGGACATTCTGATGAAGGTTCTTGAAAAAGTAGAGATATTCAACTTCGCAGGAGAGGAACATGAAGTTGATTTTGTGAAACTATTATTCAAGGCAGCACCAGCACTTAGAAGGATGAGAGTAACTTGCCATCGTTCATTTGCTGCTTGGGAGAAACTGTTTGAAGTTTTACAAAGTCTTGCAAGTGAAGAAATTTCTGTGGAAGTGACTTCTCCTCTGACATCTACTTGCTAAGAACTGGAGTAAGAAGAGCTGGGCAATCCTTGACAGGTTTTGGCTGGCAATGAATATGATGTACGAAGTACACAAACTGTGTTGGCTTTTGAGAACTTAGCTACCATTGTAGTTTGCCTTTATAAGCAATTTTAGTACTTTTTCATTTTGAGCTACCTGTTCTGGTAGTATGGTACAGTGATTGCTTAGGTGGTCAGAAGCTGGACTGATGTGTGGGCAGTCCATGTTGGTCTCACTTTTAATCCTACACTGAGTAGCCTTCTGACTTGCTACGGCGTATGCTAACCAGATGTAATTGCATTAGACGCAATGCTGAGAACACTGTTACCATTGTAAAGTGTGTAACATGAATAGCAGTAGAACATTCTTGCTGTATAATACTTGTTTTGGTGCAAACTCACAATGGTCTGTGAACAGATCACCGAGTACTGTACTCTAGAGTGTAAGGAATTGGAAACGCCTGGCTCCAGGCCTGGCCCTTGAGTCTTAGGCAGCACGCGCCGCACCCGCGCGGGGAGAGGTGGAATGGGTAGCAGCCCCCATGTACGGCAGGAAGAGGAAGGACCAGCAAAACATCCACCCATCAGGCAGGAAGAGGATGGAACCTTTCTTGGATAGAGAACATTTTAGAAATAGCAACTTTACTCCTGTGTTCTCTCATCTTCTCTCCTCTTCATTCTTCCCTGTGTGTAAGGTCGAGGTGGACGACCAGAGGGGGATGAGGGGTTGAGAATAAAGGCCCCTGAAAACCCAGTTGAACACCTTGGCAAAATTAGTCATCATTATGCTGTACCTCATGTCGTCCGTGTCATGCAACAGGGACCACTTCTCCAATGACTCGACCTTGATCCACTGCGAGAAGCACTTGATGTTCCTCGAGCTCCTCCTTGGACTAGCTGCGTTAGGCTCACCCAGTGCTGTGAAGCATTCGGGTTGTGCTGCCCTAGGCATGGTAGGTCCCTTATTCCTCTCATCAATGTGCTTCCTGCTGTGCTCGTCCAACAGTGAACATAAAGCATCAAATTTTTGCTTCTGGTTTTGCATAGATAGCCTCTTGAATAGCTTCATCAATGGTTGCTTCAGGAACTGCCTGAAGAAGTTGACTCTAAGGTGACGAATGTACCATCTGTTACGCATATTCGGCCAAGGGAAGGGCTCCTCGGGATCTTCCTGAAGTTTTCTTGTGGCCTTCACTATCCTAACGTGCCAATCATGGATTATGCTCACACCAAGGCGAGCATTGACAACTCCAACCCTCACATGTTGAAGGAATCATAACTAACTGTCGTAATTCTCACTTTCCATGAATGCGATGGCTAGGGGAGAATTTGATTGCTATCGTCAACGCCAATGGCCGTAAGAATCTAGCCCTTGTATTTGCCAGTCAAAAAGGTCCTATTAACTAAGATCACAAGAAACATATGCTTCAATGCCTTGATGCACGCACTGAAAGATAAGAAAGCCCTCTACAGCACCGTAAAATCTGGCGACTTTGTAGATAGTTTGTCCTTCACTACAGTGTACGTGCTCAGATTCCTATCTTACAGCACCTCGAAAGATCCACACCATTTTTTCAAAGCCTTCTGCTTCACACGTCATGCCTTCGCGTAACTAATCTTATACTTGAATTTCTTCTTGATAGCCACCATGATGTGCATGTCCTCGATGTCTTTCTTCTCCACTATCTCTCCATACATCAAATTGGCTATAAAGACAGATATTAGACTACAATACCTCAGCAAAACACTACTAAGAATGCAGGAGTGCGGCTCCACCTTTAAGACAATCCAGTGAGTCATATTTCGATCTATGTGCATGCACCCTCCAAAGACAACTGATTTGCTCGTACTTTACGGTGTACTGCTCCTGGCTAGATTTAATGATCCGAAAAGTCCACTACATAGATAGGGCCCACAGCTTGATGGCATCCTGCAATGATGTCTTGTCAACAAACATTGAGTGCAACCGAACCTTTGTGCCATTATACTCCTACAATGATTCGTGCTCATCATGCGCAGCAACACTCTTAGCATCAAGCCTATTCCATTCCTAGGGGATAGGAGTTTCATCCTTATCGGAACTATCCCTGTCATCCTTCTACACAACTTCCTCTTCAGCCCAGGCCAGCTAGTTATCACTCTCTATTTGATACAGTATGTACTCCATATGCTTCCCTTCATCAGCCTGTCCTGTAGGCTCACCATGCTGTGACCCTTCTTTCTTTCCTCCATGTACCGCATCGACCTCGTTACGACCAACTTCTTCTGCAACCTCCGTGACACGGGCCTCCGGGTCCTCTTGACCAACATGCTGGCCGCCCGAGCTGCTCACACCACCCAGATGATAACTGTCGTCACGGCCTTGTACAAATTCTATTGGGTATGGTTGTACAAACAACACACACTCGTATTCACAGCGCCGGCAGCCTTGCACAAACTCCTTTCACGCATTAGTGCGTATCAATATTCTCAACTCCCATCTAATATCCGTGGGAGACATTTTCCACGGTATCGGCATTACTAATATCTGCCTGCAAATATTTTCAATGTTGCAACTAGTCAAATCTCATAACATATTATGGAAGTACTACTGTACTGTAATTTATATTTTCTACGACTGTTCGCCTAACATGACCAACTACACTACCCTCATAGCGTAACCCATTCTCATTCGCACCAACATCGCTCCCTTTCCTCCGACCCAATGCACATCAACTCCCTATCGGCTCCCACACACACTGATGCTGCTCTTCTCTTACTGCTAGAGCTCTCTCATACTAAAAATAATTCTTAATGGGTTTCGACAATTTACACGACATACTAATTTAAATGCCAATATACCAGTTCTAACGGTAAACATGAATTTTCAATGTATTACCGACATTATATTCATTTGTAATTAATTATAAATGTTATGTAATAATATTTTACACAAAATAAACTATTTACTTGGTACAAAAGTATTGACTAAATTTTGAACAACTATAATTTTCTATGGACTATATTTTATTTTCTATAACTATTTACTTCATACCAAAGTTGTACCATTTTTCTATCGTCATAATTTTCTACTGATCCTAATTATACACCAAACAAACTATTTACTTTAAATAAAAATTAACTACAACATAGAAAAATTTACTTGGTACAAATAGCGGAACCTCTCCTTCTTGCTCCGCTCCCTCTCCCTTCCTCTCTCCTCTCCTCTCATCTCCTCTCCTTTTCTTCCCTCTCCTCCTCTCTTTTTTCTTTCTCTTCTCTCTCTCGCGGCAAGGCTTCGGTGGATGGCGGCGAGGCTTCCGTGGACAAGGACACAGAATGGCTAGGGCTTGGTCGCGGGCCGACTTATATTAGCATCTAGTCGCCCAACGGTTAGGCGATTACAGTTATATCGCATAACGGTCTACGGACTGCTTACGTGTCGTGCGGTCATTGGACGAGAAGTTCCACTGGGTAAAATAAATCAGTTACATTACAAATTCAGTTATAAAGTCACCAAAATATAACCCAACTGAGCACCCCCTGACGCCTTTTATTATCGAAACGGAACGGAAAAAAGAGAGTTGTAGATACATAGCAACTGTAGTCCACACTGCGCCCGCGAAGAAGCCGTGCGCAAGACGTGTCCGGCGTGCGGCCCAAGGCATGGTGCCCCTGTTCCCTGAGCCCGGACCACACCGCGACCACAGCAGAGTCCGCCGTACACCTGAAGTCTCAACCCCAATGCGGGATCCACGTGAAGGGTAATATATTTTAATGTCTCGATGGGTCGTAGGTCACAAGGAGAGCCATCGGACCCAGGCCGCGCGTCGACTCCTTTTTCTCAATTGGTGCGTCGGCCCAGGCGGCGATCGATGACCATCCAAATCGACCAAGAGCTCTTCCACGCTACCTCGGGTGACGGATCACTCCGACCTAGCCAGACGCGCTGGGGTGCGCCGTCATGACCTCTTCCAAATGAAGTCCAGGGATCAACCTCGGGAGCCCATTCCAAATGAGGTCTGTGGGCCAACCATGGCAAAGTTCAGCGACGCCTCAGACGTGGACATCGTCGACGGCGCCCTGGCGGACTACGCCCCAGACGTGGACATCGACGACCTTCTCGTCCGGGTCAACCCGGCGGGCCAACTTTGACGCGGCCCGCCTCACTGCGTGCGCCGCCATCGCCGCCGGGCGTGTCACGCGGAACCTCACCGTCCAGCTGTCGTACGGGATCATGAGCCACCAGGACGGCATGGCTCTCGAGCTCCCGAGCTACGCGAGGGCGTCGGAAATCACCTTTGTCCCTCCCTCACGCCGTGGAGGCGTGGAGCTCAAGCTGCTCCCATCAGCGAGGTCGTTTCCTCGCACTGCCCTTGCCTTCAGATCCTGCAGATGCACAAGGTCCGCGGCGTGAGAAGCTGCTGCTGACCTCTCTCTTCGAGCTAGAGCTGCTAGATGTGGTGGCACCAAACTATATACGTGCCATCGGAGTGAAAAACTTCATAAATACCGGCAAGGCCTGACCACGTACGTTCAGTTCGGCAGAAGTACAAGGTGGCTGCTGAAGCTTATCGCTGATCTTGTTTTAGTTGATACTCCGGCATATCTTGGAGGAGGTTATTACATTTTCACAACTCTCCTAGAGCATTTCAAGCGTGTGGACGTCCTAGAGCTTCACATCTCGATCACAAAAATAAGTACATCGATCGATCTTCTGGTGTGGATTGAATTTATAGTGGAATTATATGTAGCCACAATTAACACATACGATTTCATAATACAAGTATAGTCGCAAGAGACATGCGATATGCTCATCTGGTTAATTATAGTGTTCTTCGTGCGTATATATACTATATAGGAAAAGCAATGGTATGTCCAGTTTTGTGCAGCATCGATCGTGACGTACTTCTATGTTTGGGATTTTTCCAGAGTTACTCTACATGGTAAACCAACTAAATAATATGAGATTACATAGTTTTTTTAGGTGATATGAGATTGCATAAATTTTGGGTTTAATCTGTATACCGGATCAATATATATGGATCTCTAGAGACATGCTTTTGATCATGTCAATTGAGCGGGGCATCTAGGGCGCCTATGATATACTTTTTCTTGGTTGACAAATATTTTCAATCGTTATATAGAGTTTCTATTTCCTATGTGTATTGAAGATAATTAAGTGGATGAGGTGGGTGGTTATTTCATAATTGTTCCCTGCAAGTAGGGGTGAAAACGGATCGGATACGGACGGATAATGCCTCTACCATATTTGTTTTCATATTTTTTTTTCAGATATGGATACGAATATGGATAACTCGAATACGAATACAAATACGAATAATATCAAATACAGATACGGATCGAATACGAATCGAAATGAATACGGTTACGAATATTTATCGGAACATGAAAACCCCTTAAATTATACATCCACAATTAACAAAAATACATAAATAGTTTGTAACATCATGATTTTTTGGAGTTTATAAAGCCATGTTTTCAAAAATATTTTTTCTGGAATTAAATCAAGCTTAAAATAAATTTTTAGAATTTAAAAATAATTTAATATAATTAAATTAAACTTTAACATGAGCTAAAAATATTTTATTTGTGTTCCTCAGGTTTCAAGGATTTTTCTGGTATTTTTGGTGAATTTTTGGGATTTAATTGCTATTTTCTAGAGCCTTTTGGATTTTATTCGGATTTTGCAAATAAGAAAATGGGGAGATTCTAGAAAATCCGGATATCCGGTTTCGTTTTATCCGGATTATCCGTATCCGTATCCGTATTCGACGGATACTAGGCTTACCGTATTCGTATCCATATCCGATAAAAAAAATCCGTATCCGTATCCGATCCGAGAATTATCCGAAAAAAATCCGATCCGACACAATCCGTATCCGTATTCGTCCGGATCGATCGGAAACTATCCGATCCGTTTTCACCCCTACCTGCAAGGTCTAAATTAGTCCTTTTCCTTTTTTTTCTTCTCATGGTTCTTGCAACGTCTTAACTGGTTTACATAATTTCTATGTAAATTATTGTTGACCCTTGGAAATGCATGTGATATTCTGTCTTCATTTGTTATCATTTCAAAACTCAGTTTATTAATATTTATTTTACTTTCAAGGGATCGTACAAGACGTACAATTAACTAATTTCTGTGTTGGAGATCTCATTTTGCTCTCCATGAACTATGGATCTTTGCGTGTCGACAGATTTGTGCCATTTATTATGCCAAAATACTAATTTTTTTTTGTTTTGTAAATTACTAAATTCAGTGGGTAGCTAACTCAGCTTGAATGATAGCCTTCTACCTCATGGGCTACATGTTTTTTGTCTTCCATTTTTATATATTTCAAAGAGGATAAAATTGCAAAAGTGAGATTTTTCTTGAAGAATTTTTTGTCGATGTAATTAAGGAACATATTGAGCTAATGAATTTGTGGCCTTTAATTTGACAAGTTGATGAACTGCACGGAGCGATAAATAGTTTGCCCTTCAATGTGTCATTGTCATTTATCATTGAATCTCCTACACGGTTGTTTGTTAGTTCTTTGTATGCATATATGCAACCAAATTATGTAGTAGTGGCAGCGATAGAGAGATTTGGGATGGGTGCTTGTGAATGTCAGTACCCTAAATTTGGGTAAAATGGATGGGAAAATTAATTTTGTGCTAGGGGATTCTAAAATGTTAGCTTAGCATGCATGTGAGCACAAAAGGAAATTTTGATATGTTTCGTGAGTATGTGCCTTGATTTGGCTGATACCCAGAAGGAGATCATTAGCTCTTTTGCGAAAGCTAGAACAAAGATCGCTGGTGTATCAATCCTATGTTGTATTTATACATGAAATAGGTACGTAGTTTTGAAGTATATATAAATTGTACTTGGGGCAAAACATAGCTAGAGAGATCCTTCCATTGTGTATAGGTAGGGGTGAAAACGGATCGGATACGGACGGATAATGCCTCTACCATATTTGTTTTTCATATTTTTTTCAGATACAGATACGAATACGGATAACTCAAATACGAATACAAATATGAATAATATTTAATACAGATACGGATCGAATACGAATCGAAACGAATACGGTTACAGTTACGAATATTTATCAGAACATGAAAACCTCTTAAACTATACATCCAAAATTAACGAAAATACGTAAATAGTTCATCTCGTAAATAGTCCCTAAACGCACGCATGGATCGTACACTCGCACCGACGGCTGGATCGTAGGGAGTGAGAACAGACGGCTGGATCGCGCGTGGAGTGGGAATGGGCCGTCTGGGCATCATTATGGGCTGGCTGGTTATGGGCTAAAATCCCGGATATCCGGTTTCATTTTATCCGGATTATCCGTATTCGACGGATACTAGGTTTACTGTATCCGTATCCGATCCGAGAATTATTCGAAAAAAAATCCGATCCGACACAATCCATATCCGTATTCGTCCGGATCGGTCGGAAACTATCCGATCCGTTTTCACCCCTACTTGCTCCAAATAATTTCAGCTTCTAGTTTATGATTTTTCATCTTTCTAGCTTTCTTGCTCTTTTTTTCTTTTATCGACATAATAAACTTCTTCTTTATTTGTATATTTAATTATGTAAAATAAGTTAATAAAATAAATCATAAGCTCTAGCTTATAAACAACTTGCCGAAAGGCTCTTCTTGCTGAGTGCAGTGACCCCACCGACCAATCACATTTATACTAGACACCAGTCTACCAACATTACCAGACCTTAAAAATCATCACGAACCAAATACAGAGACTGCTGAACTGCGACATCTGTTTTTCTGTCAATAATTCTAAATTATAGAAAAGACCATTAACCTACCTAGTAGTTGGTTTGTTAGCTGGAGAAGTTGAACCTTGTATTAATGTTGATTGATTGATGTATTGCATACTATTTAATTACTAGCCTACGTACACATAACAGTTTATTGCAGTCAGTGTCTTTGTGATATATAGTACCACGAAATTATGTTCTAACTTTGAACCCTCAGAATTTTTTATAATCTCCTAGTTGTTGAATATTTACTATAACCCAGCACAACTTTATTTACAACATGTTAAAGAAGGAAAATCATAATTGGATTTCTTTAACCCAGCCCAACATGTTAAAGAAATCCCCTTGATGTTGTTAATATATTTTATATACTTTGCTATTAATTAAAGGAATATTATGCTAGCGTGATTTTAGTGTAATATCTTTAACTAATTGGTAAACTTTGTATTTATAATTAGTCTGTCAAGATTTTTTTATGTGTAGTGATATTTAATACTTAAAGATGCTCGCTGGTAAAATCATGGGATATAGCTAGTGAGATTAGCATATAATGCCTTTCACACACACACACACACACACACACACACACACACACACACACACACACATATATATATATATATATATATATATATATATATATATATATATATATATATATATATATATATATATCATAAATTAGCTTAGTATGATGAACTTTGTGGCTGTATCTGACAAATTGTAAGTGTTTGATCATATGCACACTTCTATTTTAGAGGTTGTTCCCTAGTCAATTTAGAACAAAAGGATGCCACAAGCTTCTTGGATGCAGGTTGATAATATATAGTACACATGTCTAGACATACGTTGTCTAGAGTGCGACATCTGTTTTAGTCAGCCTTCGTGTCTGAACATCTATTAGGAAGTGGACTAACCTTTAAATTTTATAAAGAGACAAATAAAACAGGTATTACAAAGTTTTAGAAACGTTTTCGGTTTTTGGAGAAAAGTTACCCTCTACATTCTTTGCAAAGTCAATTTTTTTATCATCTACAATTCCGAAGAAGGCGATGGAGTAAATGCAAATTTTATTAGAAATAGTCATGCATTTCCTTCCCTCTCTACAATCTTACTCAAAAGTTTTCGGTATTCATCCCATGAAACTATATGACAAGGATTAAGTAATTCATATTACATAATTATTATCAATAATAGTTGTCAAAAACAAGATTTAGTCAAATGACTTCCGTAAGGACCTTCTGGTCGGGGAGAGTATACTCAGACCACATTGGGTATCGACCACCCCTGTCGGAGACGTCTACGATCAGACACATGAGCATGAATCTTCGACCAGGGATCAAATCTATTGTAACTGACTACATGTAGTTAATGAGGAAAACATACGCCCTTGCACCACTCATATAACTGCATGTCTATCTCCTCTGTCTCTGACAATAATAGCATGATAACTGCACCACAAGAACATCTCACTGACAAGAACCACTCCTCAAGTGCAGTTGGCTGGTTCCAACGAGGCGTCTCTTCATAGGCACCAACTTGCCATCCCTTTGATGCTATTTAAGGAGAACATCAGATGACAGAAAGGAGGGAGAAATCACAAGGCATTGTATGCTTGTACCTTAGACATCTCGCTGATCAAATACAAGAACACATAAGTAGGGTTGTTATTTTCTTAGGAGAAGACCTGGACCTGTCTAAACATTTGTCTCCTCAGCGTGATCCAAAATGTTGAGGTTCTTGCATTTATTTCATAAGATCGATAGTAATTCATCAACACTATATAAATATTTGAAAACTCATATCTTTTACAAAATCGTAGAACATCATAGTGATTTTGTAAAGCACCAAATGTTACTGTTATTGTCCACCTTTAGGGAGAAACAATGATCATTATTATCAATTTGATAAAGCTTGATGTTACGTCCTACCAAAACTCGTAATAGAGAAAAGGTTGGACGAGAGGCTTTACTAATTGAATTATGAAAAGTATGCACAAATTCTTGGTCACACATGATGTAAAACTAGCAGCTGGCTCTGTTGACATGCACAATTCTGTTGATGGTTAACGCATGTCAAACTGGACTGTCGAAATAGAAGGTAGGACTGGTTCTATTAAAATTAAAGAGGAGTGTGGATGTGTTGTGAAAATTAAGCAAGTACCTACTCTTTCAAGTTGACAATAATATTTATTTATTGTCTAATTTGTTAACTCTTTGGTAGGATATACAAGAGCACAAAATCCTAATGGAACGTGTCAAACTTCCTGATCATTCAGACCTACATTTGTTCATGGCAGCAAATGGTCATGCATTTGGTGTAAGCATGCAATCATTGCTTAAGAAATGCCATGGGCTACAAAAGCTCAGTCTATACCTAATTGATAGTCGTCAGTACAAATCCGGATGTAAACTTATAAGTACTTCTAGTCGGATACAGAGACTGCCGAGGATACAAAGAGACTCAAGGAGAAACATATAAATCCCAAGTGTATTCAATATGAGTGTTTAGGGTTACAAGAATGGCTTCTTCTCTCCTATTACAAGAGGTCATATTTATAAAGAGAGAGAAAGATGAGTGAAATTATAAGTTTGCCCTCAGAATCTAGTTTACTCCTAAGGATATCCATATCATTTGCTCCACATGGGTCCCGTCACATCCGGGACCATAGGGCTGGTCTGAGGTTGGCCCTGGACCTCACCCAAGGTTGGTCTTGTCTGCTTCGTCCGGGTTGGCGTCGGATCCCTTCGGGGTCGATCTTGTGTATCTCGTTTGGAATTGGCCCTAGACACCTCCGCAGTCGATCTTGTGTACCTCGCCTGGGGTTGGCCCCAGACTCCTCCGGAGTCGGTCTGAGATACCTCGTCCAGGATTGGCCCCGAACCCCTTCGTGGTTGGTTTTGGGTACCTCGTCTGGGGTTGGCCACGGACACCTTCAGAGTTAGTCTTGCATACCTTACTCTGGGTTGGCCCCGAACCTCTCCAGGATCAGTCTTGCATACCTCGCACAGGGTTGACTTGGGGATTTGGTTCAAGATATCTTCCAACGGGTGCCGCTGCTCTGAGTTGGTCGTGAGCCCACCCTCCCCCAACAAATAGAAAGGTAAACTTTTCTGAAAAAATTATCTTTTACCTACCTTACTCTAATTTTTTTACTTTTTAATATCAATTAACCTCTTTCTATACCAGGAAAATTATGCCTATCCATCAGATTGCATTTGTCGTTATCCTCAAAATTGGAGGGATGAAAAGCTCCCGTTGGATTCCCTGGAAGAGCTAGTGATATATAATTTTAGAGCCACACATAATCAAACTGATTTTCTCTACTTTATTCTCCCATGGGAAAACGTGGTCAGCAAGGTACTTATAGCATTATCGAGGGATGTAGAACCAAACAAACAGATTTGCGATGAGATCTGCCGCTTATCTCCATCAAGCACCATGAAATTCACAAGAAGTGAATGATGAGATTAAGAACTACGTACTTAGTAGGTTGGAATTGGTTCGTTGCGATGGGCGTCAAGCCTAGCTAGCTGATAAACATAATACATTTCTTTGGTACTTGTGGATATTTGATCTTAAACATTCTATGGACATTTCAGTCCGTTCTGTGTTTTCTGGACCATGTGTTAATTTGCGTATTAATATTGTGCCCCTTCGTTGCATTATTGCATTGTGCATGATCACAGCATATGTTGGTAAGGCCTTGCTATTTCGCAGCGCTTGCATTCTTGAGTAGACGTCTTCATCGCATGATTAACCCCAATTCCGGTGATCCACACGTGGCTGATCTTGGTATTATGATTGTTTCCTGTACGAGTATTTATTGATGTGCTGTTTGCATGAATTGATTTTATGATTTCTGCAGAACCTAAACTTTACACTGGGATTAAATTGAAAAAGGACACTGTGTGTTCATCGTTATTGACATTTAAGCATCAGTGACGAAAAAAGTGCGGCGAAATGTACGTATAGCATCTGGATATATTGATCGATAGACGAAGAACAAACCTGAAGGTTTCGACGTTTCACTGCAGATCGACAAGCTACTTCCTATCAATACAGCTGTTCATTTTAGTTTCTTTCCAGAGAGATGCATGCAGCTGCGGTGCAACAGCAACGAACCCAAACCGTTCATCTTGGATGGGACGTGTCGGATGAAGCCAACGGCTCTCTCAGACCATTCCTATCCAGTCGCGCGCCAGACTATATAATTCTGGGACCAGAGTCCAACCCACTCACCAAACCCTACTCTTGCGGTTGCCGGCCCGAGACTGCAGCAAGCCGCGCGCCGCCAGGAACCCTAGATCTCTTCCTTCCCCCCGCGCTCCTCAGCCCAATCCCCATGGCTCGCGACGGCGAGGAGTCCGCCAAGAGCGCGAGGGTCACCGGATCTGGCTCTGGCGAACCCGGCGGCGAGGCTCCGGACCGCATCAGCGACCTTCCTGACGGTCTGCTCCTGCGGATCCTCCACTTGCTGCCCTTGGTCGAGGCCATCCGCACCTGCTTCCTCTCCAAACGCTGGATCAATGTCTGGACCGGCCTCCCGGTGCTCCTCTTCAACGACTCGGCGGCGCCCGCCGTCAAGCGCTTCCCGGACCTCGTCGACAGCAGCCTGCGCCGCTACGCCACGGATGTCAACATGCGCGACCTCTCCATCTCGCTCTGCCAGCGGGCCAACGTCCACGCTGCCCGAGACCGACTCGTCTTCTGGGCCACCGTCGCTGCCCAGCGCGTGACCGGCCGCTTTAACCTCTTCCTGTTGTCGAGGACCCTGAATCTGGAGGAGGAGGAGCGGACGTCTCTTAATCTGCCGTGCTTCGAGAAGGCGATGGACATCTCTCTCGACGTTGGCGGGTTGGAGCTCAAGCTGCCGGAGGCTGGCACGTTCACCAGACTGAGCAAGCTGTTCATTTCCGGCGTCCATTTCACCGACGACGGCGCGGCTATCAGCGACGTCGTGTCGTGGCGCTGCCCTTGCCTGCAGAGCCTGGAACTGACGATGATCCGCGGCGTGAGGGTGCTCACCTTCAATGCCGAGTCACTCCTAAACTTGCGTCTCTCCGTAGTCTTTCTTCTGGAGCGGCTCCAAGTGATCGCTGGTAATCTCGGTAAGTTGCAACTGGAGAACTGCTTCGCGAGTAGCCAAGGCACCACGGCGCTTTGTCTCTGTGCGCCAGCGCTAGAAGAGTTCCATTGGTCAGACCGCTACCCCGATGAGCTTCGGGAGTGCAGGTTCCCTAGTTGCCTCAAGAAGCTCATCGTCGTTGAGGTTTACCTTGATCTTCTGCTATTCATTGGTGGCCGATCAAATTTCACCAAGATTCTGCAGCTTTTCTCTCGCGCCGATTTTCTACAGCTCAGTATTCCTATTGAACCGGTACGTATCTCTGATCTTCATGTTCCATGAGTTTTTGATAGCATTATAGCCGTACGTAGTAGTATCTGTGACATATGAGCTTATATACATTGTGGTATCAACTATATTAGCGAGAGACATGTACTGATTCGCCTACTTATCTGATCAATTATGTTGTCTATACATGAAATTATATTGTTTATGTTTAGTATTGCCGTATGAGTAAGAGATTACACTAGAGGTTAGGTTCTTGCACTTGTTCAATTGTCGACCTAACTTAGCTCACTGAGAATTCAGGCTCCCGTTCAAAACTGCTTTTGTTGATAGCTTTTGGTTACGACTGTTGATTTTTAACTAAAATAGGTACTGTAACAACAATTAGCTTTTGGTTGAGACATTTAATTTTAAAAAAAAGGAAAAATAAAAAATGTTATATTTCTAAGGATAATGCAAAGGAAAAAGTAAAAAACCATGTTAAAAAACTAAAGCGTTCAAAATAGCTTCTAGCTTTTGAAAGCTAGAAGCTAGAGCCAAAAAATTGTTTTGAACAGGGCCTCACTATTGTGGTTTCCCAAGCTTGTGTTTAAAAGTAACTTAGGTCCAGCCACTAGCTAGTTAAGCGACGAATGGACCCTAGTGACATATGCAAGCTTTAGGACCTGTCACTTGTCGAAGTAAATTTGACATTTAGGGACCCAAGAGATAAAACCAACCATGGCCCGTGCCTTTTGTGCAATGTACTTTTACAGTTTTGCAAAGAACTTTATTTACGATTTGATTCGTTCAAAACTTATATGTATATCGCATGCTAAAACATCTATCATATCATTGCTTAAGTTTCGGTGATGTTAATTTACTTGATCAACTTGATCACATATACTAGCTACTAGCTAGGATGCAATTTTCTTGATTAAGAAAGAGTTGGTAGTTGGAATTAACACTGATATATGTGGGTTTTATAATATTGAAGAGAAGAGGCCAGGTTGGTATTTGTTTTATTGGAAGCTGGCATGTGACTTCAAAATTCTATTCCCTTTTTCTTTTTCCAAGTTGAGTTTATATATCTTCAGTAATGTTATTTAAATTTATTTATTTTGAAGGGACGTATTAGAGAAAATTATGGTTTTGTTTCGATTCATATACCTAGATGATTTATCCGTAGATTTTATTATTTTTCCTCTACAGTGACAATGAAAATGCATTGGAATATATTGCTGTTTTTTTTTATGAAGATTATTTAGAACAGAGCTGAACAATTTGTTTCAATCACTTGACAATGTATATATATCCTCTCTGATTGTTCGTTCGGTAGGATCTAGAAGAGTACGAGAACCATATGAGCAATGTGAAACTTCCTTACTGTTCGGAGTTGGAGCTATGCGTGACAAAGAACGGGCATAAATTTGGCCCAACCATCGCACACCTTCTCAAGAAAAATAGTCATGTCAGAAAGTTATCGCTTAAAACATATCATAGGGAGGTAAACCTCTTAATGTACATCTATTTTACCCCTATTTCATTGATTTACTTTATCAAAATCGGTTCATTTATTAGATCACTTTTATTCTTTGTATTTTAGGACGAGTACATTTCATGCGTGCCCAACTGCGAGTGCCGCCAACCATCAAACTGGCGAGATCAAAAGATCCCCTTAGACTACCTTGAACGGGTAGTTTTCAATGAATTTGGAGGTACAAATGATGAGAGGAATTTCATATACTATATCATGAGAAATGCAAAAGGGCTCCGAAATGTATCCATAGTATTCTCTATGGGTGTCGATCCAACCAAACGGTTTCTGCGCAAGCTACACAAACTGGCTACGTCTACATCAGGTTGCATCGTCGAGCTGCACTGAAATGCATGGCTGTACAATCAGTGCATGCAGGAGAACGCCTACAGTGAAACGCATGCATGCATGGAGAAGTCTAGATCGTTTTTCCTGTTGTTTGCTGGACCATCTCTGTTTCTTTAAAAACATATTCTCAGTTTGATATTGTAAGATCGAACTTTTAGAAATGTACGGTACGGTGCTCTGAAGTTTTAAGTTTAATTATATTGGTCTTGACCTTGTTCTTTGCCTAGCCTCTTAATTCAGATAAATTTAAAGGATTGAGCATTTCATCGGCACCGGGCAGGTCATGCTGCCGACCCCGATCTTGTCAGTTACAAGATAATGTTTGCTTTTTAAAAATGGCTGTGTGCCTTAGAAAACGGAAGTAACTAGCATTGTAGTATAGTCCCCAAGAAAATATTGCCACAACTCAGTCATCCGTACGTACTCCTTCTACCTCTACTTACTGCACGAAAGTACGGCGTGGATTAATTGTAGACAGGTTATACGTGCCAACACAAGCACGTATAGATACGTACACTCGAATCGTCCGCACAGTAAGACTACTCCCAAAGGAACGATTCTTTTAGCACAGCTTCCTGTCGGAACCCGGAAATGCTAAATTTCAAATTCACATGTATTTACTTTGCTAGTCCTATTATCAGTAGTTAGCATACATATGCAACAATATTTACATCATAACCATACATGAATAAATAAAACAGAGTCGTAAAGTATAAATTAGCAACCAAAATTAAATCGTATATGATCAAGTTTACACCACACGGGCCGACCGGCCATATGGTTCACATGGCATAAAGTTTTGCGGTGGAAATACAGAGGCATCAAAATCCAGCAACCATGCATCCGCCCTCCCACATGCAACTGGCTGGGTAAACCCTAGGAAGGCAGCACCAGGCGGCAACCATGACCAAGTCTCACCACTAGGTGGCAGCGCCTACTGTCTAGCCATGGGGTGGCAGGTGGCCTGCCATCCAGTGGGTGGACGGCAAACGCCACGCGTCCACCCCCACGAGTTGCTGCTTGTCCACTGGACGGCAAAAATACTATTTTTGTCAATACATTGCGTATAAGGCTACTTTTGTAATTATAGTGTGAAACAGTGCAAAATGTGGCGAAGACTCATTTGGAACCCCAATAGCATAGAATGAATAAGAACTTATTTGGTAGTGAATTATAGAAGTTGGGAGTTATTCGATGGCATATAATGTATTTTCTCAAAAAAAAATATAGGGAGAGCCAGACAAACAAGACGATTCTCGTACTATACACTCAACAAAAAATAGAGAACGAGTGAAACTGTGACAAAATATTTGCCCATTAGGTGAAAGTATAGGCAACTAAAAGATAGAGGAACTAATATTGGAATTACTTAAATTAGCTAAAGCAATAATCTAATAGGAAGAAAGAGTTGTGACAGCATCCTATTTAGGGAAATAAGAAGCTAAAACAAATAGAACTATATAACAAAAGATATCGGATCAGTAAAAAAAGAGAATAAGCTTGCAATTTGGGAGATTGATGGTAAAAGATCTTTGTACAGTTCTTGATATGCGCCAAATAAGAGAGTAAAAAAGATTATTCGGCAGTTGGAAGGAGAGAAAAGGCTTGTCTGAAATTAGAATTAAGCACATGGGATCGCAGATGGGATAGCAAAAGCTAAAAGTCTCTCCTACCAAAAAGTTATAGTGGGATATATCCAATATGAATAAGTATGTATGAACACATGGTATACACCATTCCTTGGAGGGGGCATGCACATGTTACAAATTTTTTTGGCATAGAAAAAAAATCTTTGGCAGGTTGGGGGAGCCATGCATGGCTATTGCTGGTCTATCTTCCCCTGACTCCGCCACCGGCTCAATTGCTACCCAAGCATTGTCTCAATTTCTATTGTTCGCATTTTTTTCCTCAAATGAAGAAATCCCTAGTAACTCTATCATTTTAAATGGAAAAGTGTCGAATAAAATGTTATTCCCTCCTATGTCGCCAAGCTAGCTAGTAGCCGCACAGTCTCCATCGTTGCAATCAGCGCAAAAACCTCATCAAAATCTACTCCATGACGCTGGACATAGCCCTTCACGACCAGACAAGCCTTGTGTTTAACAATGGTGCCTTGAGGGTCTTTCTTCACGTTAAATACCCATTTCAATCCTATGGGTTTATGGCTGCTTGACAGCTTCACAAGCTTCCAGGTCGTATTGTCTTCAATGAATTTCAACTCCTCTTGCACATGAAGTGTATACATGAAGCAATATACATGAAAATGGACCATTGATGGCATAGAAGCACGTGCGCCTTAGGAGCCTTTCCCACAGCTCACAATTTAGTATAACTTTACGGGAGCAGCATTGTACATCTCGATAGCTCTAGGATTGTCACAACATCAGCAATCAAACCCGTGGGATTGCCTCATAATAAAACACTTGCAACAGAGTGTCACTTTCAACCTCACCCCACCGCCTCCCCCCTTTGGACCGTCACCCTGATGGCTCATTTTATGCAAAAATAAATTAGTACTCACCACTAAATCATCCATCCTTGAGACCCCCTACATTCTATTTTTGTGCCAATTCCATCTAATCAAAATCCCCAATGGTGTAACAAAAAAATCATCACGAGGGCAACAAAGATTACGGTAGCGTGCCAGAAAATTCCATCCGGCTAGAACAAAAAACCACAGCAGAAATAAAGTAACAAACCACAATCTCCAATTGCAACAACAAAAATGCTTGTGTGCAACAAATCACTTAATCCATTACAACAAAAACAACTCAACACAATTTTCTTTTTGTCAAACTGCAATAAATTAAAACAATTTGTACAACAAAATTAGAAAGGGCCAACAACAACTCGGGAAATACCTGCAACAACCTATTAAAAAAAGGAAGTGGTGGCCGTCGGCGAGCAGACAAGCTCGACAGGATGCAACCTCGGTGTCGACGAGTGAAGATTTGGTCGGGGCAAGACTGGTCCAGAGCCTTGTTGACTGCCAACACCATTTTTATGCTGAAGCTCGCAGGGGGCAAGGTCGAGGTAGCAGCTGAAGATGGGGGCAGAGCCAAGCTCGCCCAAGGTAGATGTGGCTCGGCTAAATGCTGGAGCAAGGTCTAGCTATGTACTGAACGATCTGCTTATAAAGCTACCCGTTTCCTTATAAAAAAGCGGCAAAAATTCACCATGGACAAAACCACATATCAGCCCGGTCTGGCCCAGCCATGCGCTCTGACCGTGCTGGTCCTGCGCGTTTCTTCAAGTTCAGCGTGACGTGTAAATTCCAAGAAGTTAATAGATTCCACGGAGACAAATATACCCTACTCGCCGCAGCAGACTAGCTAGTGTCCTCCCTCTTGCTTTCTTTCTGTACTCGAGCACGAGCAGCCTCCCTTTCTTCTCCTCTCATCGCCAGGCCGTTTATCCAAAAAGTTTCCAAAAGTAGAAACCCTAGATCCCCCCTCGATCACGCACACGCTCCATCAATCCATGGAGGGCAACGGCAAGGCGGCGGCGGCGGCGTCCAAGCGCGCGAGGCGCACCGGTGAAGACCGCCTCAGCGCGCTCCCGGACGACGTGCTCCTCCAGATCATCGTCCTGCTCCCGCTGATCGAGGCCATGCGCACCTGCGTCCTCTCCCGCCGCTGGAGAGCGCTCTGGACGCACCTCCAGCGCCTCGACTTCTTCGACACCCAGGTCGGCGGTGGCGGTACTAGTCGCTTCGCCGGCCTCGTCGACGGCGCCCTGTCCCGCGTCGCCGGCCTAGGCCGCTGCTTCCGCATCCGCATCTTCAGGGAGGCCAACGTCGACGTCGGCCGCATCAGGTCGTGGGCGCGCTTCGCCGCCGAGCGCTTAACCGACGAATTCCACCTGTGGGTGGTGATTCTGAGCGAGTGCGAGCAAGAGCAAGGGGACGAGCCGGTCTTTGAGCTCCCGTGCTTCGTGAAGGCCAGGTTTATCTCGCTGAGTCTGAGGCACAGGATCCAGCTTGCTCTCCCGACGGCCGGCGTGTTCGCGTCCCTGACCAAGCTCATGATGTTTTGCGTCCGCTTCAGCGCCGGCGCCGGTGCAGTTCTCGGAGACGTTGTGTCCTCGCGCTGCCCTTGCCTGGAGAGACTGGAGATGGTGCAAGTTGCCGGTGTGATGGAGCTCAGGCTCCACAGCGCGTCCCTTGTGCACCTATGTTTGTCGTTTGTTACAGAACTGAAGCAGCTGGATGTAGTGGCACAAAAGCTTCAAACCATGGGACTGGAGAGCTGCTTCATTGTAAGCGAGGGCGCGGTAGCGTGCATTTCTGCGGCGAAGCTTCAGCTGGTGCATTGGCAGGATTGCTGCCCGGAGCAGACTCACATTGGCCGCATCGAGCACCTCGAGAAGCTGGTGGTAGGCGAGCTTCCTGTCAAATTCCTCACATGGCTTGGAGGAGTTCATTCCAATTTCGACGTGATCCTAAAGCATTTTAGGCGCACCGATGTCCTGGAGCTTCACATCCCTATTCATCCTGTACGTCTCTTTCCCATATGCTCAATGGATTTACAATATTATAGCATGTATGATAGCTGCTAGAAATACGAGGTTCAGTGCATGTGTTCACGGTTCAGTGTCTTCATGTTTTAGTGTTATAGATTTGTGATAAATCATAAGTTTTTGAATGTATTCCAGGGCTCCAACCTAAGTTTGATTCTTACTAGCCTACTTGTTAGGTTATATATATGTGAATGCTAGCAGTGCCTGGATCAGTTAAATTATTGAAAAAGGGTTAGTATTTACAACTATTTAAACAATACATGTTAGGGAAACCATTTTTTTCAAAGCTAGCATTTGTGTGTTTGATGATGTCATTTTCGTTATCTGATATGACTGTGTGGAGCTATGGATTGTAATATCACGTTTTTCTATAGGATTTTTATTATTATCTTGCTTTTATTATTAATGGTTAAAACGGATGGCCACTTGTAATCATGATTCACAAATTCAAGCTAATCCATCTCAAACTAGATATATAGTGCAATAATCGAGAGTGGTTTGTCAGATTAGATGAATTAAGGGAATGTGCAAAAAAAAATCCTCAGTTTCTCGTCATTGCATGTACTATATATGATGCAAGAAATTGGTATGTCTGTACGGTTCCCTACGATGTGCAAGATAAAACTATTGAAATGGATTTAAGTTAAATTAAACTTGAAGCTGAGATGGACGATACGCATGGCTTGCAAAATTTGACAACTCATGACAATGCTCGCTCATCTGATTGTTCATTTCATCTCATGCAATGTTAGGAGCTGGTGGGACACGGACAATTGATGGAGCACATTGTACTTCCTCATTATGCCGAGCTAGAACTATTTGTGGAGCCAAACAAACATATGTTTGGCGCAAGCATGCTTCCACTTCTTAAGAGATGCATTGGTTTAAGAGCGCTTCATGTTAGTCTTTGTCAGAGGAAGGTATGCTTCATTGCTTCGATAGTCAAAAATTATATATTTACATATATTTTCATGCTTTGCTATTTTATAAAAAAAATATCTTTCTTACATAATATGTATTTATTCCAGGGTGACACAGCATGTTTGTATTCTTGCATTTGGGATAATCCACCAAGTTGGAGAAATCAGAACATCCGCTTGAATTCCCTGAAAAAGTTAGTGGTCAAGGATTTCAGTGGCACGATTCATGAAGCGGATTTTCTCAGCTTTATTTTTGGATGTGTGGAATCCCTCCAAAATATCACTATAGTACTTCGTGAAGGTGTTCAACCAACCACAGCGATGTTTGACATGATGGGGCTCCTCCGTTTCATAGCATACTCTGTGGAGTGTTACTATATTTCCAACCAAAAGATGGTCCGATTCATGTAAGAATAGGAGTCAGAAACTAAGCTAGAACTATCTTGTTAATTGAAATTTTTTAAAAATGGATAATATCTTGTTTTCACTTATCATAGATGTTGTATGGATGTTTTCCTGAAAAGGGACAAAAAATATATTTGCAGCTGTTTACATGATCTGCCGTTCTACAAGGCTATGCTCATTTGAGCTATTTGGCTTATTTTCGAACTTTTTTGTCTTTTCTTTTGTTCTCTTATTCTTTTGTATTATCCATAATTATATAAATATTTTAAATTTTTAATTTTTTAAAAGTTAATTACACTAAAAATCTACCGGCAACTACAGTAAAAAAACTTACTACAGTTGCAAAAAAGCTAGAAACTTGAGTTTCATAAGGGGGTGTTCAAATAGTGTTGGTTTATGGCTTTTTTTACTGAAGTTGGCTTATTTTTTTATTGTAGCTAAGTTGGTTTATTTAGCATAATTAAATTTAAAAATAGAAAAAACATGTTAACCCATCACGGATAATGGAAAGGAATACAGGAAAAAAAGAAAACGCAAAAAAGCCCAAAAAATAAAAAAAGACAAAATTAATAAATAGTGAAAAAGCAGAAGCCAGAAGTCCATATATGTGTATATATATAATCAAAAGGGTATATTAGAAGTAAGAGTACGTACTCCTAGGAGTATAGAACTATTTTTCTATATACACACACAGCTGCGCTAATGTACGTGCACGCTACTCATGGACCCTGGCCGTGCACACAACCTAGCTAGCTGGTGCAGTTCGTGCTAACTCGGTTAGGTAGTAACTTCATAAATTATATATGATAACTTTATATTTAGGAGATAGTAACTTTTTTTATAACTAACAACATATATGCAAGTAGCAGGAGAGAGAAGAGAATAAGTGTACTTGACTTGTTATTTTTTATCTTGTTTACAAGCTAAAAATAAAATAACTTTTTCACCAAAAGTTCGATCTACGATCCATTTGTACCATTGTGTTCGAAATTACGACCTTAACAAAAAAATCCATGTTGAATTATAGATGATAACTTATGTGCACTAATAGTAACTTCATAAATTATAGATGATAATTTTATGTGTAGGCAATAGTAACTTCATGAATT